>CM061919.1:26429010-26458012 GCA_031002005.1 Vandiemenella viatica | reverse complement strand
CAACATTGTTGATTAGCTCAAAATCTCTCTGTATTGCTTCGTGGTTTGAAAGAGGACAAGAGAAGCTACGCTATACTATTGTTCCCAGGTCATTTCAGGCAACTGCAAGTAAAGGGTTTGAGTCCCGTGCCAAAAATACGATATGCATTTGTCATAAAAGTAATTTATTTTAAATGGGGTCAAACGTTTCTAATTAGGTGGTCCATAGTTACGGCTGTTCAAGATTTGATTTAACAACTAAACAAAACAAATCAGTGTGCTTGCTAAACGAAAACAAAGTTATTGATTTATGTTTCAAAATTCATGGCTTGGAAGTACACTTGTGGACCGACATCTTATCCTTCCTTTACGATGAGCTCTGCCATCAGAATTTCGGAAAGGATTTGCTAAGTAGTAAGTGACAAAAATCTTTTGCTAGCACATTCTAAACTGCAACAATACAATAAACAAATATACATAAATAACAGAATACGGATATTAAGCTAGCTGTTTCCAACACAAACTATTATTCATGCCCATTTTTTCCACTACTGGGTATTGTTGCCAGTAAAAATTAAACGTCGAAACAACAAACAGGAAGTTTATGAATGAGGAATTCAAATGCTGTGCAGCCAAATGTGTGGCTGTTGGCTGCCATCTTTGATGGTTCTCACGTGCTGGGGCTTTCAGAGGTCGTAGAGGCGCACCGGCAAGTAGAATAGTTAGAGCCTAGCTCTTGATCTCCGAGGGTACACGGTTCGAGTCGGGCATCGGACATAATTGATTTTGATATGGTGTTATTTTCCTCTTTGGCAGATACTGCAAAGACACGCAGAACATTAGTTGACTAAAAAAGAAAAGGAATTCGGCTACAGTATTTAAGAATCAATCATTTCTCTGTTCAACGAAGGGATTTTTTCCTTACTATTATTATCTTTTTTTTCATGAATTCAAATTTCTCGATTGCATAGTCAGGAACGTAAACTGTGTACCCAAGTACCCAATGTTACCAGTCACTCGTTGATTTCAGTTCTTCATTCATTTTCTTATTTGTTATATGATGGCATACATATAATTAATGAAAATTCTACTTAACAGAAATTTCGAAATCGTAACTGAAAAAATAACTGCTGAAGTGGAATGCTTATATGAGAAAATAAGTATACATTGCAATTTTTCAATTCAGAAACGCTATTTGATTTTATTATTATTATTATTATTTTAACAGCTCTCTTAAATCTAAAGTCTGGTGTTATTGTTATACTGATCCTCATATGTACCGTGAAAAGGAAATAAAGAACGAAAAATATTCAACTTCGAGCTGGTTCGAATTAATGGTCGTTGCATCACTACACCGCGACGACTTACAAAATGAAGCTCCTCGTCAAAGATATATGAAGAGAGAAAGTTTCTTGTCCAATGCTTATTGATAATCATCATAGATAATCAAACAGTTATAAAGGAAGTAATCAATTAAATAAAAGTATGATACGTCAGACGGGAGGAAAACGGAAATGGATCTGTACTTTTGATAATGTATAGCTACGAGACATTACTCCTTGAACACTGAAATCACTTCAGAACTGCTAGAATGCAGACAATGTGACAACGCTGGAAGAAATAACAGATGGTTCTTTTTATAGCTCAGTGTTTTTTATTTGACACTATGATTTATATAAAAGAGATTATGAGAAGCCAGATTTAATAAAATAGTTTTTGCCTCATATATTAATTTTTATCTGCTATTTTTATTATGAAAATTACATATTTTATATGTTAGCAGTGGGTATATTGGAATGGTTTGAAAACGAATAAAAACAATTAGTAGTCGAGAACCTCCACCGCTAAACCATACAGGATGATCTGCGGGCTTTTTCATCCAGTCATTAAACAAACCAACCTGTCAGTGTACATTCCTGGCTGTTCTCTAGATACTTGTTTTCAAGTTATTGTCGTTATGGATGCTTCCATATCAACCATAAATTAAAATTACGACGATTCGAGACTTAGCTATCCGTTCCACCGATGGTTTTATGGATCATACAAAGTGCATACATAAGTAATGAAATTATCCGATATAAAACAAGAAAATACGTTTCTGTGAGGGTTTGGGAGAGACTATATTAGCCTTTTCCAAGCAATTGTCAACCTCTCCTTCACATGATGCACCCTGTTTGCACGGACGAGTCTCTGGCGACTGAAAGATTCCCAGTATAAGGAGTCATCCCAACGGCACCCTCTAGCCATTGAGGTTGGAAACAGCCCTAAGGCGGATGAATCAGAAGTGATCAATGACATGGGGATGCAGAAAGGCAAAGGGAAACCACTGCATTAAAGACCCAAAGGGTATCCAGAGGACATGTAATCCTCTCAAATTATATATATCATGATGGCTTCTTTCCTGGGTAAAATATTCCGGAGGTAAAATAGTTCGCAAATCGGATCTCCGGGTGGGGACTGCTCAGGGAGGGGTCATCAGAATGAATAGAAACATTATACGAGTCGGAGCGTGGAATATTAGGAGTCTGAATAGGGCAGGTAGGTTAGAAAACTTAAAAAGGGAAATGGAACAACTTAAGTTAGATTTTGTTTGGATTAGTGAGATTAAATGGAAGGACGCACAGGATTTCTGGTCTGGGGAACACAGAATAATTATCACACAAGCTGTCAATGTAGTCATTGGAGTAGGGTTTGTAATGAATAAGAGAGTAGGGAAAAGTGTGAGATATTATGAACAGTTTAGTGACCGGATTATTTTGATGAGGTCAGAAACTAACCCTGCCCCAACCACATTAGTGCAAGTGTATATGCTAACGTCACAGGAGGATAAGGTAGAAATAGAGAAAATATACACCGAAATTGTAGAAGTAATCCATTATGTAAAGGGGGAGTAATATCTAATAATCTTGGGTGATTGGAATGCAATAGTGGGAGAAGGAAAAGAGGGAAATACTGTAGTATCTTTTGATCTAGGATATATAAATCAGCGAGGAAGCAGGTTGTTAGAATATTGTGACAGATAGATATAAGCTAGCTGTTTAAGAATCATACAAGAAGGTTATACACCTGGAAACGCCCAGGGGAATATCAGCTAGATTATATCATGTTCAAACAGAGGTTCAAGAATAAAATTCTAGGCTGTAAAGCGTACCCAGGGGCAGACATAGACTCTGACCATAATTTGATAGTAATGAAGTGCAGGATGAAATTCAAGCGAATAGGGAAGCAATGAAAGCAGAACAGACTGCAAGTGAATAAACTGAGAGAATCTAGTGCGAGAGAAAAGTTTGCAGAAATGGTAGAATTAGGTCTAAGATGTAATTTTGAAAGGGGTTCAACCGAGGACGAATGGAATGCATTAAAGACCGAAATAATGAAAGTTGGTAATGAAACATTAGGCTTTAGGGAATCAGACGCCCGAAAACCATGTATCACAGAGGAAATTTTGAAAATGATGGATCAGATGAGAAGGCACAAAAATTCTCAGGATCTCATCTACATCTACATATATACTCTGCAATTCCCAAAATTGTGGGTGGCAGAGGGTGCTCAGCACCAATGCTTCCAATCCCTAATGGTACAAGGGAAAAAGAATTCATATAAGATTAAGTGCGGCACCTTATTTCTCTAATTTTATCTTTCCTGTCATTCCGACTCAAATAGGTTGGTGGACGAAGTATTTCGCTACACTCGTAAGTTAAAGTGGTACTACGCATGTTTACCAACAACGAAAGGTGTGTCGTCTATCTACCAGAGACTCGCAGCGTAGTCTACTAATCAGTTCTGTGACGCTTTCATAAGGACTGCAGCATGAGGTCTTGAATCTAGCGGATCTTCTCTTTACTTTCCCTATACTGTTAATCACCCCCTTACGAAACGGATCCCAGATGGTACAACAGTAGTCCAAATGTGGACGCACAAGAGATTTGTACGCTATCTCCTTTGTTTGTTCATTACAGTTTTTCAAGATTCGACCTAGGAATCGCAGCCTAGAATTAGCTTTACCTACTAACGAATTAATGTGTAATTCCCATTTCATATTCCTTTGTACTGTTACTCCCAAATATTTCATAGAATCCACCATATCAATAACTGAACTGTTTACCTCGTACTTCTGAACAATCGGATTCCTTTTGATTGTGATGCTGATTGTCCTGCTCTTTTTACAATTTAGTGTGAGTTGCCACTCAGCTCACCATGCCAAAAGAATATCCAGATCACGCTGAATTTCTAAGCAATCGGCCAAATTCCTTACTTCCCTATAAATAACTGCATCATCAGCAAACAATCTAAAAATGCTTTTCACGTTGTCTCCGAGATCGTTTATAAAAATTAAAGAAAAGAAGGGGTCCTATTACGCTTCCTTGAGGTACACTGGATGTAACATCTAGATTAGAAGAACTTTCTCCTTCAACGACGACATACTGCGACCGACCAGTTAGAAAATCCTTTAACCATTCACAAAGCTGATCCGATATACCGTACGCTCGAAGCTTCTCTAAAAGGCGGTTGTGTGGCACAGAGTCAAATGCTTTCTGAAAATATATATATAAAAAATACATCTACTTATGAACCTGCATCAATAACTTTCATTGCATCGTGTGTAAAATAGGGCCAGCTATGTTTCACATGATCTTTTCTTCCGAAATCCGTGTTGATTTGTTGTAAGAAAATTATTTTCATCTAGAAAATTCATAATGTTCGAGCATATAATATGCTCCATAACTCTACTACAAACATGTTATAGATATGGGACGGTAGTTTCCAGGATCAGTTCGATCCCCTTTCTTGAAAATCGGAGTTACTTGCGCTTTTTTCCAGTCTGAAGATACTTTTCGCTGTTCTAAGGATTTACTGAATATATCAGATAGAAATGGCCCGGTTTCTGCTGCATACTCTGAAAATACTCTTACTGGAATTCCATCCGGGCCCGGTGCTTTCCCCTACTTCAGGAGCTCTAATTGCTTTATGAAACCTGCAGTATCTTTGCGTAATGATTCCATCACCTACTCAACACGGCGTGAAAAACCGGGAATACTATCCTTATTTTCACCAGTAAATGAATTTTTGAATACAGTATTTAGTACGTTAGCTTTATCACGGCTTTCATTAATCTCCGAACCTTCACGAATTAGTGCTGGAATATTGACTTTTCGTATATATGACCAAAATTTCTTTGGGTTTTATGTGAGTCTCTTAGAGAGAGAGTTGGAATGAAAATCGTTGAAGGCCTCACGCATCACATTCTTAACACGTCCTTTTAACGCAATTAATGTTTCTAAATCGCCGCGACACCCCTTCCTTCTTATGCGTGCGTGTATCCTCCTTTGCTTTTTGAGTAATCTTTTAACTTCACATGTGTACCACGGTGAATCATTCTCCCCCTTTATTGTCCGCTTCGGTATATGTATTTCCAAACCTTCCCTGACTATACATATAAATCGATGCCACATGTCTTCAACGCTGTCCTTTGTTGACTTGAAGTTATGGTAATTATTCCTCAGGTAGGTTCTAAAACACTCCTTTGAGGCCTTACTGAATCTGTATACAATCCGTCCTTTCCCCCTTTTTTGCTTGGTCATTAATTTGATAGTCGCAATTACCGCTTTGTGATCGCTTATTCCTGTGGTCGTTGAAGTGTCGGTGAATAATTCTGGCCTCTTGGTAACCAGCAGATCTAAAATGTTTTCGCTACCGTTATGACATCGAGTAGGTTCATTAACTATCTGCTCGAGATGATTATCTGAAAACCAATCGAAAATTACTTCAGAAGTTGCCTTATCCCTGCTACCAGTAATGTGAACGTAATTACGCCAGTCGATATAAGGCAGATTGAAATCGCCTCCCAGATTCATGGCATGATCCTGAAAACGGCTAGCTAGACTGTTTAAATTATTTCTTAATTCCATGGTGATAGCTATGTCAGAATCGGGTGTACGGTAGAAGGCTCCTATGACGAGTTTTGACCCAGCAACATTTAGTATAATCCATATGATTTCACAGATGGTATCAACGTCTATTTTATTACATGGGAGGGATTTACTCTCAGCTATAAATACCCAACCTCCGTGAGACTATAATCTGTCTTTACGAAAAACGTTCGTGCTATCGTTAAAAGTTTCGGCGGAATTAATTTCCGGTTTTAGCCAACTTTCTGTACTGATAACTATATCCGCTGCTGTGCTGCAAATAAAGCTTTCAAGCTCCGGTTGTTTATTACAAACGCTTCTACAGTTAATTACGAGAACTTTTAACTGTCGAGATTCTTTTACGTTCCTCCTACTTTCCGGTGTTGCATCTGATTGGGTTGCCCGTGACTATATTTGGTGTATCGGGTCTTCTCCCTCAGCCTAAAAAACCACCCAGTGCATTCCACACAGCCCCTGCCACCCGTGTAGCTGATTCACATGTGTAGTGCACACCTGACTTATTCAGGGGAACCCTACATGACTCAACCCTATGGTGAAGATTGAGAAATCTGCATCCAATATCATCACAGAAACGTTGTAGTCTCTGAATACATCATACTGGTTGGACAGTCCAACAAGTTCAGCGTCTTTACCTTTACGCCCGTTCGACTGCCCCCGTGTGCGGCTTAGGTATCTAGAAGCCATACGCCAGGCGAACGAGGCACAGCCTCCAGCTCTTCAGCCTGGGTTGCAGGTACGACGCTCGACATAGGAGAATCTGTGAGCGGCATGGCTGCATCACGTTCTCTAATATCACATCTGCTGCAACCTTTTGCGGCAGCTTCCTGCTGTGTAACTTTCGTTAACACTGCTGCATGCTGTGCGCGCAGATCAGCCACCTCAGCTGGCGTTTGCACACAGCAATCACAGTCCCAAGACATACTGCTTTTGAAAAACGAGAAATAGAAAAAATAACAGAAACTCAAATTAACCTGTACTTCGGACAAACTGCAATAATTCAGTGAGAACACTAATGAAATCTACACCCCACTAAAATTAAAACGAAAATACGTTACTGGCAAAGCGAACGTTCAACTGCTACTACTTCCTACGAAAAGTAAACACACAGAGATTACACTAACTAAATCCACATACCACAAAAATAAAGTATGAAACTAAATCACGCTACTTTACTGTGCGACCGTTCAACTGTAACTAACCTGTACTTTCTACAAGTAGTAAACATTCAGAGATTACACTAACTAAATCCACACACCACTAAAAATAAAATAGGAATCTAAATCACGTTAATTTACTGAGTGATTGATCAACTGTAACTAACCTGTACTTTCTACAATTAGTAAACACTCAGATATTACACTAACTAAATCCACACACCACTAAAGATAAAATAAGAAACTAAATCACGCTAATTTATTGTGCGACCGTTCAACAACAACATCAGCAGGATGAAGCAGGAAGAGAGCAATACAAGCAATTTAGAAATCAAATAAACAGGAAATGTAAAAAAGCAAAAGAAAAGTGTGAAGAAGTAGAAAAGTAAATGGGTATAGGTAAAATAGATGTTGCATACAGGAAGATAAATCAGAATTTGCGAAAAATGGGGAAAAGAGGTGTAAACATTAAAGCTGCCGATGAGAAACCTCTTTTAAGCTCAGAAGATATAGATAGTGGGTGAAGATCAGTTTGAGTTTAGGAAAAATAGTGGTACGTGGGAAGCAATTCTGGCTGTGAGATTAATACGTACTTCACGGGCGGTTCAAGAAAAATAAAGATACTTTTTTGGCGTTTCTTGAATTAGAAAAAGCTGTTGATATTGTTGAGTGGAACAAGATGTTCAAAATTTTAAAGAGGTCAGGTCTAAAATATCGATAATAAAGAATACTTAATAAAATATACAAGAATAAAGTAGCTATAATAAAAGTAGAGAACCATGAGAGACATGCATCAGTTAAAAAGGGTGTGAGACAAGGTTGTAATCTTTCCCCGTTAATATTCAATTTGTATGTAGAAGAAGAAATAAAGGAAATAAAAGAGAAATTTTCATGTGTCATAAGAGTTTAGGGAGAAAAAAATCAGTATACTACTATTTGCTGTTGTGTCTTGTTATCAGAACGGGCTTAGGATATTGAGTAGATACTTACTGGTATGAGAAAAATACTGAAGGAAGATTTTGGGCTGAATATAAATCGAAGCAAGACAAAAGTGATGAAATGTAGCAAAAATGATACCATTCACAGTAAATATATAAAAAAATAGGATTGGATGCAATAGGAGAAGTAAGTGGATTCTGCTACTTTGGAAGCAAAATTACAATCGATGGCCGATGCAGAAACGGTGTTAAAAGCAGAATAGCACTAGCAAAAAGAGCCTTCATGAAAAATATAAATCCTTCAGTTTCAAACATTGATTTAAGAATTAGAACTTTGTAACATTCTATGTGTGAAGCACATTACTTTATGGTAGCGACATATGGACTTTAGGAATACCTGAAAGAAAGAAAATTGAAGCATTTGAAATGTGGTGCGGCAGAAGAATGCTGAAAATTAATTAGACTGATAAAATACGAAATGAACGAGTATTGGAAATGATGGTCGAGGAAAGAAGTTTGTGGAAGAAGCTTACAGAAAGAAGAGACACGCTAGTAGGTCATATTATGAAATATACTGGATTGGTTAATTTGTAAGTGGAGGGTACAGTCGAAGGTAAGAACTGTAGAGGAAGACAGATATTAGAATATATGAAACTGTTTATTGAGGACGTGGGTTGTAAGGGATATGTAGACATGAAGAGTTTAGCACAAAATAGGAAGGGATGGAAAATTGCATCAAACCAGTCGAAAGACTGATGACAGCAGAAAAGAAGCGTAAAAGTGGTAAATCTGAAAAAAATGTAACACCCTGTCTACTTTTTGCTTCTTTGAACACATTTAATGATAAATGTACATATCGAAAAATAAATCACAACCCCACACTTCTCGAAGGAGGTTTTATATTGATGCCCCTGCTTATATTAGTAATTTTTAAGACGATTGAGAAACAGCACTGAGAGAATCCACTAGAGGGTTAACACTCAATCACCTCAACGTATAAAATTGGCAACAAAGCTAGAGTGTTATACTTCGTTTGGGTGGAAGGTTGTTTGTATCGTAATGTTGCCAAATTGAATTTATTCCGTTTAGTGATTTCTTTCCAGATTCACATTCGCCTGCCCGACTGGAATAGCTATTTCGTCGACAAAGTTCAGAGAGAGGGTTATGGAGTTGAGATTATTCGGCCTTCCAGAATTTTGTGTTTCCTAGTTTTTTTGATTACAGGGTCTCTCTCTTTCATTGTCACAGGAAAATATTCGATTCACTTTTAATATAATGAATTTGATGACACAGATGGTATATAAAGAGAAAATAATAATAATAATTATTATTATTATTAATGGCTTATAGCTTTTCTTCCTGTCAAGTGGAGTTCATTATAGGCACCAAAGGACTGGTGACAATGAACGGGAATTAATTTGGCCATGGCCTTTTGAAGGAAACATACAGGCACTTGCCTGGAGTGATTCCGGTAAACCATACGAAAACTGAAATCTGATGGCCTGTTGGGGATTCGAACCCATGTCTTCCCGAATTTGAGATCAGAGAGTTACCGCTCACCTACCACCCTTTTGACATAAATGGTTCTGTATTCAAGGGAAATGTGCATAGCTAAGAATCTTTTACTTACATTTACCAGGCCATTAAACTTTTTTATGGATAGCTTAAAAAACACAGTGTGTAAATGGAGCCAGTTTTCCCAGTTATAATAGTAAAAATTTGCTCAAATTTTCAATGTATTTTTCGTTAGTTATTCGTAATGTCACGTCGCCAGTAGGTAAAATATTCACGTAAGCGACGGTAATTTTTCTTAACAATTTGCTGTCTCATTATGAAAGCTAGTAATGTTGTCTGCAATAGTACTGATAATCTAAAATCTATTTGCGAGATAGTTGGTGAAACGCGTTTTGCGCTAGTGGAGTCTCCAACTCACGTTCTTCTTTTTTTTTTTTTTTTTTTTTTTTTTTTTTTTTTTTTTTTTTTTTTTTTTTTTTTTAAAACGTGAACTTTATTTTACCAGCTATCATCACTCGTCTTGGTCAAGTAACTTTGCAGTGGCATATTAAATTTCAAGCTCAGTTATGTAAGTATGATACCACAGTGCTGCAGTATTCAGAATTTTGGTCTGGAATATCGTTCAGATTCAGTTTATAACATGTGGATACCAGCATTCAGCATTTGTCAATTCATGTTTTCTTGTTTCGTTTTACTTGCTCTGAAACGTTGGTAATATATTTTCCCATGTTTCATAATGTCAAAATGGGCTTCCACCATAACAGAACTACTAACGAAGTTAGTATTCCGATAAGCTTCTAATTTTTTTAAAGTATATTTCAATATTTTCAGAATAGTGTACTTTAAGCTGGTGTCGCCTCGTGGCTCAATGAGGAAAGAAAAAAGAACACGTAAGTTACGTTTCTGCGTTTTACGTTGTACTTAAAATTTATTGACGATGAATTGACTGTTTAATTAGTAAAACGAAACTTAGAATCCAGAGGTGTGAGAACATATCTGTAACACGTCTGCAACATGTCCGCTACAGGAAACCGCACAGAATGTGCCGCAAGACCTTAAGAGCAACATAAGATGATAGAATTATTGCCAACAGTGTAAATAAAGCCACTCTGTCCCCACTGTTGTTGGCAGACAGATTTCCTGTTTGGGACTTTTAATTTCTACCATCGATGTGAATGTAAGAGGGTCAAAGCTATGAATAAAATATTCGTTAGCAATATTCGACTTATGAACAATTTTCAAAAAAAATTAGGTAACCGTAGTATCGATGTTTAAATAAAAGAAAGGCAGTTTTCACAAGTTTTCATCGATTAAGCATTAATCCCTCATCTTTGTAACTTGTAGTTGGTAAAGGATTACAACTGAGAGCGGTAAGAGAATATTAATTTTTTTGTATTCATGAAATAATGGCATTTGCAGCAGATTTTCAGGGTTTTAAGAAAAATCATTATAAGACATTTCTAATCTAACATGAGAAAGATGATTGCAAGAATTATCATAAAGATTTGAAAATATACCTCATAGAAGAAATAAAGAGAAGAAACATCATGTAGCTCTGGCAAGAATAATCGTACACTAGGATGCTATCTACTTCTGGTTGCAAAAGAAACTTCTCAAAGTATGTAGTACCATGAGCTACCGTACAATGGGGCTATGAGTTGGATACAATGCAGAATATCTGGAAATAATAATAAAAAATTAGTTTCACACACAACTTGAAAACAGCGGCGAGATCATTGAGAACATGAAACTCAATTATTCCTCATTAATAACTCCGAAACCTCCGTCTACTCGTCATTAGCATTGTTCTCTTGCGGTTTAAACTATAACGAAAACAGATAGGAACCATGTATTATAGTAAAGATTTTTAAATTTTTTAAAAAAAAGTTTTTCCTCGATTTTTTCAATTATAAAGTTTTAACTACACTGTACCCCGTCTAAATGACAGATGTGAATTCCTAGTAGCCTACAGAAATAAAAGAGAAACAATAATTATTGCATATTTTATTCTTCCTTGAAGTATACAAATTATGATCTCTCTCTGAGCCTTAGACCGAAGTTAGTGGCGTACGGAGAAAGCCTTATTAAACGCATTGTACATTCATGCTACCGGCTGCTAAATTGTTCCTGATTTACGCTTTACTTGTAGAGAGTAAAAGAGCAGGTTTATAAAATTTTATAACAAATGGTATAATACCTTAATTCCACCTAAATCCTCTTACTCTTTACTGAAAGACATACTTAATAAAATTTCGGTATATCATATAAAATTAGTTCCTCCCAATTTCATAACTTCTTAATTTACTACCTTCTATGCAGTTAATTTGAGCTCATTGGCCAAGTAGACAAGGCGTGAGACTGATTAAATTTTGATTAATAAGTATTTCTAGATTTGATTCTTGTTCACACATGAGCGAAATACAGTATATGCGGCTACTATCAGACCTACGTCTTTTAATTCCTTGGGAAAAAAGACTGCAATAGATTATTAAAATCACTGATATAAGAATTTTAAATTAAATGATTTTTACGAAAAGAGGAAAATTTTCACATTTGCTGACCAGGAAACTGATCAGATTTGCTTTTAATTTTTGGTTTAAAGTTACTTCAGTACATAAGAGGATCAGTATAACAGTAGCTCCAGACTTGAGATTTAAGAGAGCTGTTAGAATAGTAATAATAATAATAAAATCAAATAGCGTTTCTGAATTGAAAAATTGCATTGTACACTTATTTTCTCATATAAACATTCCACTTCAGCAGTTATTTTTTCAGTAACGATTTCGAAATTTCTGTTAAGTAGAATTTTCATTAATTAAATGTAAGCCTTCATATAACAAATAAGAAAATGAATGAAGAACTGAAATCAACGAGTGACTGGTAACGTTGGGCATTTGGGTACACAGTTTAATTTCATCATAGGCAATCGAGAAATTTGATTTCATTTAAAAAAAAAAAGGAAAAAATTCCTTCTTTGAATAGAGAAATGATTGCTCCTTAAATAATGTGGCAGAATTCCTTTTCTTTTTTAGTCAACTAATGTTCTGTATGTCTTTGCAATATGTACCAAGAAGAAAATAACACTATATCAAAATCACTCATGTCTGATGCTGGACTCGAAACGTGTACCCTCGGAGCGCAAGAGCTAGGCGCTAAATACTTTACTTCCCGGTGCGCCTCTACAACCTCTGAAAGCCCCAGCAAGTGTGAAACGCCAAAGATGGCAGCTAACAGCCACACATTTGGCTGTACAGCATTAGATTTCCTCTTTCATAAACTTTCTGTTTATTGTTTGGAAGTTTAATTTTTACAGACTGCAGTACCTAGTAATGGAAAATATGGGCATGAATAATGGTTTGCATTAAAAAAATTAGCTTAATATCCTTATTCCCGTATTTTGTAGCTTTCTTATTGTATTGTTGCAGTTTAGAATATGGCTGCAAAATAATATCACTAATTAGTAACTTATTTGTGAAATTCTGATGGCAGAGCTCATCGTAAAGAAAGGATAAGATGTCGGTCCACAAATGTTCCATGCCATGAATAACGAACACTTTGCGAAATGAATCAATAACGTTGTTTTCGTTCAGCAAGTGCTTTGATTTGTTTTGTTTAGTTGTTAAATCAAATCTTTAACAGCCATAACTAGGGAACATCTATATAGCAACGTTTGATGCCGTTTTAAAAAAATGACTTTTATGATAAATGCATGTAATATTTTTGGCACAGGACTCATCATCATTATAGCGTACGTTTAACTTCTCTTATCCTCTTTGAAACCACACAGAAGACTGCCCTGTACGAAGGAGTACAGAGAGATTTTGAGCTCGTCAACAATGTTGTTGCGTAAAAAAAAATGAAGTATGGTCCATATGCTTCAAGCAGTTGTTCTAATTAGTGGTGAGTGAAGATAAGTTTGGTGATGCTAAATTTATTTTAGTTATTACCTCTACAGTTTTGGACGTTGCAGATTACGTTTATGCTTTCTAAAGTCACCGATAGCATTTTTTAAACAACTTTTTTTTTTCTTCTCCATGGTCTGAGTTCCCACAAAATAGATTTTTAGTTGAGAAACCAAAAGAAGTGCGCGTTAGAACAAACAGTCTGAAAAGTCAATGGCGATAATAATGTCTAAACGGCAATGTTATATCAATTAATTTATATAACTGCGTATCACTTTCGCAAACTGTAATAGTGGGTGTATTTATTATTATTGTATACTGTTGAATTTCTATATAACAGTTGAAATATTTTCTGTCCTAGGACCCGTTCGAAATTAATATTTTGTGTAAATATTTTATCTTTTATGCTGTGTATTGAGACTGTCGTATGTTTTAGAAATGTGAAAAGACGTGTATTCAATGTTTGCATAACATTTTTAATCCCGTAATATAATCATCGTTTCAGTTTGTGAAACGAATCACCTGAAAGAAGTAAGTATTCTTGGATTTGTATCAGTGTCAATTTGGGATAATCACCTGACTATACCACCTACAGCATATAGTACTCTCTTCGTAGCTGTGTATAATTGGTTGAATAACCTAAAGGATAAAATTCAGGGCAGGGTGATTCAGATAGTTAGTATACATTTGAGCATAGTAGTACCAATCCGCATCAATATTCACCTGTAACCGATGTTTCCTCAGGAAGAATACATTCTTCTTTTCCCACCAAATGTGCTCTGTACCTGCTTCTGTCACATGTTTTGTACACATCACTTTGGGGGTTGTGCAGGATATGCGTTTTGACTTCGGTACAAACTCATACACTAGCACTGATGACAAATTTCACGAATGGTCTAACATCATCTACAACTTAATGGACGTTATTTTGAGTGTATTCCTCCTGAACCCGTTGATTACTACCGTAGGCATTTTGAAATCAATGCAAATTAAGTTGATTTTCACGTGTTTGACAGCTTGCCAGCTGAAGAGTGAAGATCATATAACCTAATTACAACGACGGGAATGTCTAAAAGTCTTTCTGTCCATACCGAAACGCCATAGTGTAGGAGTAGCCACGATATAGATTTTGCGCCCGGCAAATCGAAACTGTTACTTTTGAATATGAATAAAGATTCCACGATTCCCGACTCAAAGTACAAGAACAATTGTGTCTAATAGCTACGAATACCAACCCAACCCTTCCTACCGGCGCAAACACCACTAGACGTTTTTCGCTTTCGAAGTGTCCGCAGTGACTCTAGGCGATAGTTTTTTTCCTTTTTAAAGTACTACTGCAACAGCAATAATTAACAATCGGACCGGGTATCGAACCCTCCACCTCCCGCATGATAGACTCGAACATTAAAAACTCACCTACCCGGCTTAATATTTAGACCGGCATACAAGAAATCATGCTGAAAGGAATTCAACTGAGGACGAATGGAATGGATTGGAATTTAACCCCTCCCCTCATTCGCCTCGAGTAATTTTGGGGACCAATAGAAACCCCAAATGTAAGATCTTGTGCGATATCCTCGCTAATGTTAGGTTCGAACGTTAGGTCCGAACGTTACTGCTCACTCACTAGTTTCGGTGCTCTATGATCTTATTAGCTCTTGACACCTGATGCACGTTTCCGGTGATAGTAACATCGTCACTGTCTTTGCCGTTATTACACTTACACATATATATATATTGTACTATCAATCTACGACAGGTGAAAATGATATTCAATAACTCGCTGAAAATACAGTCAGCACAGTCCTGTATGGCACTGTTATAATTATTTTAATCCATTTTATCTTTTAACTAGCCCCAAAGCCCGTTAAAAATGACGAGTTTAACGGAGTGTTATGGTAATTTATTTCTCTGCAGTTGCTTAACTAAATAGAATTTTTTTAAAACATAAAGCTCGTAGTAATTTATCGTTCTTTGTGATGTAGCAAAAAGCATCAGTTGTCAATTTGGTCCAGGTTGCATTTCAGGCTAATCACAATCTCCGCTCATATTGCCGCTAGAAAAGGAAAACTTAAATCACACACGAATTAATACATTCCCTGTATCGCATGTCAGTGTCATCATGCATCGCGATATAAATTTGATCCAAAATCTTCACATGATCTTATACCTTTCTTTCTTATTACCTGTGATGAATATCGATGTTTCAACGGCTGACACAGCTTACATGACTGAATTAATTACCCCAGTGAAATTGAAGGATGCCAAAAATAAATCTTAACTACTTACGCAATGCCACGTAATATGTAATTGTGGTTTAGGTCACATATATCGGATCTATTTGGAACTTCTTTCATTCAAACCATGTAATAATTTCAGTAAAAAAATTGATAATATGCCAATTTAAACGAAATTCATACTTTTCTTTCAGTGTACTGACAATTCACTTCATAGCAATTGCTTAACTATATAGAATTGTTATGAAAGAATATTCAATTTAATTCCTCGTGCCTTGCACTGTATCATAAAGTTTCCGTTTCCATCCGGGTGCAGGGCGTTTTTCAGCCAAACCACATACAACTCTAAACATGTCGCCTGCGAGGTCCACCTTATCCATTATTTTAGACTGCGACAAGAAAGATTGATAGCCCGCTTTACTGGCACTTGATCCTAATATGCCTTTTTACGGTAATTACTATCACCTCGCCGTTTGTATTAATATAAAGTAACTTTTATTACTAAACCCTCAATCATCTCTCAATTTGCGCAACGGATATTCTAATGCTATGTAAATGACTTTCGCCACACTTTTACTATAATTCACAATTTATTACACTAAAAAATTCACACAAGATACAATGCTTTCACTGAAACAATATTCTGTACATATTTGCATCACGCTAGCCGAAATCAGTTTCTCCACATGTTCACCCTATGCTAGCCAAAAACAGTCTCTCTCACCATATTGGCTTGTTCCTTCCACGCCAACACAACCATACCGTACTGCCAACTCTCGCAACATGAAATTACTAAACTAACTTATAATTACCCCGTTCTACACAAACTAGTATACTGGAGGAACTATACTATAAATAAAATGTAAATTTATTTACAATCAATTTATAATGTAATAATATAACTCAGTAATGACTGGTGAGTGGGGACCTCACACGCCGGAAAAACAATACTTCAGTCTCAGGCATATTAACACATTTTAGTGGCAATAGTGCATCGCCATATAAATTTGATAAAGAATCAAGGGCTTTTACACTTTTCTTTTCTGTTATCCGTGATACAGACAGATATTACAACGTTTGGATGGCTGACACAGTTACATGTTGCTGAAATAATAGTCTCGTTAATATTGCTGGGAAAGGAAATTAAGATAAATCTTATAACCTTACATTTTGCCACGTGATATTTGTTTTAATTGTAGTATAGGCTGCACATATTGTGGTAAGTGTGCAACTATTTCCATTCAAACGATTTAATAACATCAATAATAGGACACAGTTTAAATTATTTTGAAAAAAAAAGACTTAATTATGTACGCCGTCTACTGTAACGTCAAATGCCAGTTGTAATTCTGACCCATGCTACGCAACAATCTAATCTAAACTTTCGCTAACATTGCTGCTCAAAAATTAAGTTTTTTTTTCTAATATATCTTTGTACAAAGAATTTAATATATACTTCTATATATCAAAAGAATAGTACGTAAATATAAGACTCTACTGATTGATGCCTCAATTTAAACACAATACATACTTTTATTTCCATTTTCTGTCAGTTAATTTATTCGCGGATGTTTAAAAATGTTATTAATTAACGTGCATAACCTAGAACAAAGGCGTAAAGCGCGACGTCATAGAGTGACGTCATGGCGTGACAGATGACGTCGCATATAACCAAAACTTGCATTTTATAATTATAGACTAACAGCTGGTACATAACTTTACAATGATAGTGTTACTATCAACGAACGTTCTCACAAACTCAGTCCAAGCGTAAAGTAGCAATCTTAGCGAGCAAAAGAAAAACTGATATATCTATTAGTATAATAGGCAAGTGTCGCGCTGACGTCATGTCACGCCATGACGTCAATCTATGACGTCGTGCTATGACGTCACGCATTACGATATTATTCGTGGGAATGCGCTTTATTTATTAACATCAGTGAATAAATTAACTCACAGAAATAAAAGTATGTATTGCGTTAAAATCGACATATCAATCATTAGATGCTTATATTTACGTAATATTCTTTTGATACATAGAAGTATTCCTTAAATTCTTTGTCCATAGATATCTAAGATAAAAGCTTTGTATTTCGAGCATCAGTGCTGCGAAAAGTTTTTTTAGAGTATTACTTTGCATGAATCAGAATTACAAGTGTCATTTGACGTTACGGCAGAGGGCATGAATAATTTAGTTAAAAAAATATTGTAAACTATGTCCTATTATTGAAATTATTTGCGTTTAAATTGGCATACTAACTATCAGGTTATTTAATTGAAATCATTACATGGTTAGAATGAAAGAAGTTGCAAATTGATCGCGATACATGCGGCCTAAACCACAATTAAATATTACGTGGCATAAAGTAAGTTGTTAAGGTTTGTTTTTAGCATTCTTCATTCTCATTTCAGCCGATGTAAGCTTTCTCAGCGGTTAAAATAACGATCTTCATCATAGGTATTAAGAAAGAAAGGTTTCAGAACCTGTGAAGATTTGGGATCAAGTTTATATCGCGATGCATGATGATACTGAGATGCGGTACAGAGAATATATTAATTTGCGCGTGATTGAAGCTTTGCTTTTCTATCAGCAATATTAGCGGATATTATGGTTAGACTGAAATGTAACCTGGACTAAGTTGACATCTGAAGCTTTTTGTTTAAGCACAATGAACGATAAATTACAATGAGCTTTATTTCGTAACATTTCCGTTTAGTTAAGCAACTGCAGAGAATTATCCACGTTATTTAACAACATTTCTAAGCATCCGCGAATAAATTAACTGACAGAACATATTTATTAGTTGCTTAGATTTATTTAATATTAATTTATGTAGAAGTTTTAGTTAAAATCACATATAGGTCTATGTAAGTTAAAAGCTTTAATTTTCGCAATGTTAGCGGCAGTTTTGATAGATTGTCCTTTTTTTCTTTCTTTTTTTAGTAATTTAATTTTTTCTGTTACTTAAATCATTGCTTCGTTCTAAAGAAAGTGTTGCTAACATTTTGCGGTTGCGGAGCATCTCACATTTCCGAATTTTTAATTTAATTCGTGGCGACTTTTACGAAAAAGGAGGGTGCAAATGTGAAGAAGATGCCATTATAACGAAGCAATTGATACAAATTTCAACAGGGATGTACCAGTTTCCGACCGATGGAGAATATCATCTTCCACCCATTAAAACTTAAAACTAATATTACGTTGGAATGACGTAAGCTGTTATAATTTATTTTTAGCATCGATGGTTTTCACTGAGGTCATTATTTCAGCCGAATGTAAGCTTTGTCAGCAGTTAAAACATCGATCTTCATCATAGACAAGAAACTGTGATGATTTTGGTTCAAGTTTCTATTGCAGTGCATGATGACACTTACATGCGAGACAGGGAATGTATTATTTCGCGTGTGATTGAAGCGTTGATTTTCTAGCGGTGGTATGAGCGGAGAATGTAGTTAGGCTGAAACGCAACCTGGACCAAGTTGACAACTGAATTTTTTTCTACATAATCGAGGACGAGAAATTACAGCACACTGAGTTTTATTTTATAACAATTCTATTTAGGTAAGCAACTAAAAAGAAATTAATTGCCAGAACACACCATTAAAAACGTCATTTTTGACGGGCTTTGTGGCTAGTATATTATAATCAATTAAATTGCAATGGAGCGCACGCTCCGATGGCAATTTCCCTACACACCCATCTTCCCCCATTCCTGCACCCACCTGCATTTGCCCTCTGCAAATTTTTAGCTTTAAATTCTTTCAACGTTTTTGGTAAATTATTCATCATTTCTCTTGGTAACTTATTCCAATCCTTGACACCCCTACCGAAAAAAGAGAATCTTCCTGCACCCTTGTGCCTGAAATCGACAGCCAGCTTGTGTTCATGGTCATCTTTTACCTTCCATGCATTTCTTTTAACACCAATATCTTTCCATGCCTCATCACCAATATACGACTTGCACACTCCCATGACACTCTGTACCCTCCTCCAATTTTCCAATTAATCCCATTCTCATCTGGATATTGCGCCAATCTCCTCAATTGCGGTAGTATCAATTTTTTATGAATAATTTTCACGCCATGCAATTGAATATGTTGTTTTTATTTTCCTTACGCGTTTCACTTCATTCTCTGAAGCATCTTCAGCGGTTCTGTCTGTTAATTAAATTTGATCTATATTGCAATTTACACAAGAAAATTATGATATATACAGAAATAAGATTACTTACATTTTTAAATGTTCACATTGACTTTTATTGTGCCGTGTTTCAGCATCTGTTGTATATGTAATATCAATATTTTGCATTACAGGTATTTGTTGCATCTTTATGAGTAATTTCGTGTCACTTTCACTGCACTATTGATTTCTGATGGCTTACGTTTATTTAGTATGCACTGTACATCTCTGAGCTGCAGGTTTGTTTATCGTTTTTCTTCTGTTTTTAATCGGTGGGTGGCGCGCTTTTAAATATGTCTCTGTGCCTAATTCGGCGTGTTTAGTGTATAATTATTATTATTGGCTGCGTCTTTTTGTGGTAGATGGTTGTGTTTTTTCTTTTGGTTTAACTACTGGGTATAGTATTGGATCCGTCAAGTTCGTGTATTCAATTACTATGTTCTTTTCTTCGGCCAGTGGTTTTTGGAATGTAGTAGGTTTTCTGAAACGATAGTAGTTGTGGTTTGCTAGTATTAATGGTTAATATTTGCTTGTCTTTTACTATGTTAAACATCACTCTCTCCTACAAGTGCAGAATTTTGAAACCTTTTCCTACTGTCTGAGCAATGTGTCCTGCCCAGTTAATCATGTTATCAAATATAATGCTAAGATATTTACATTTCAGTTCGTCAACAAGCAATTCTTTCCCCACCTTATAATCGTAATCAACCTTTCGTTTTTTAATTTGTGTATTTAATCAGCTGACTCTTCTTTGCATTTGCACATCCCGTGTTTACCAACCCAACTAGATATCCTGGCCATATCACCTTGCAGCTGTTTACATTCCTCTACAGTTTTGATCCTTTTATATAGTATTATATCATCTGCAAACAATCTAATTTCTGATAGTAAACAATCAACACAATTATTCATTAGAATAATGAATAGCAATGGTCCCAATACGCCACCTTGTTTCACTCCCATTTTTACTTCATTTAAAGTTTGTAAGAATATTATGTTATCAGGTGTTAACCGTTTCGCTGTCGGTTCACGGCTGACACTGTTTGTTTTTGTTGCTTTTTATAATATCGAGCGACCGTTTAATGCATGTTTTATTTTCTTAAATCCCTGAGTTAGCCGTCCTGGTCAACAACCCTAATGTTACTGAATGTTCTCATTAGATGACATCGGTGGCCACCTCTAAAACCTAATAACCTGTCTGTACCACTCGTGTAGTGTGTCCCATCATATCGTTGAGTTAATTTGCCTTACATATTATTATTATTATTATTATTGCAGCTATATCGATCCTTTTTTCAGGATGTAGCCTCTTTAAGCCTAATGAGCTATATATTAGAATTTAATTCTACATAGTGTTGCTGTAGTTCTTTCCAGGCCAATACTTATATATACTACAATCTATATATACGGCTTTAGCTTACAAGTGACACCTATGACCCCGAACGTTCGGAACCGCACGAAAACACAACAGAATAGTGGTGCGCGCCACCTCCATACAAAACGCTAATTCCACCTCAAGTAACTGATTTTATAACTACAACGGGCCAAACCACAAGTGAAGATAAGTGATAGATATTTCATCGTGAAACTTCACTCTGTGATTTACAATCAATTTGCTGCACCTATGTATAAGCCTATGTTGCGAAAGCCAGGTTATGATATTAACATACCAACATTATCATTTGAAAATGTAATTAGTGTTGCTCTTGATATGGGAGTGCGGAAATTGCGAAAGTGATTTGGAGTGTGATAGCGTGGCTTTAGTCAGGTTTACACATTGTTCTCTTCCACTTTGTTTTAACCACTTCATCGAAATCCCGCATCTGCACCTTGAGGACTAATATAAGCACTATCAGGTGTGTGCTACTGCTGCATAGGCGTGTTTTGCGCAATGTTAAGTTCTTTAAGCAGAGAGTTTTTGGTACTGTTGATTGAAAATTTAATGATACACTGACGTCATTGTATTACGTACAATATCCTTCGTAACTGTAGGAATTCAAAGACGGAAGCATAATAATGCTCTTTTTTATTTTACGAGATCATTAGGTATTGTTGGCAAATGCTAACAAAGTGTGCGAGTGACTTTGGTGTCAATTGAACAGATATCACACAGGTCACGAAGTATGCAATACGACCACGCATAAGTGGGGTCTCCGTGAAGATGCGTTGTGTGACTGTGGTGGTATCCAAACTGCTGACTACATTTTGATGGACTGTCCAGCAAGAAGATTATCTGGAGGCAGGAGGCGGATCCAGGAATTTGGCTTGAGTGAATTTTTGTTCCGAGTGCTTGCCTTCAGTGGATTTTCGTTTTGCGGGGGCTTGAGTCGGCCATGGGGTAGTCTTTATAGCCTCTACAGGCCTCGAATCCGTAGAGCTAAAAAAAAATAAAAAAAGGTCTCCAAAATTACAATGTTGGGGGTGGACCTAGATACATTTGGTGGGGGGCTTGAGCCCCCTAGCCCCCCCTCCCCTGGATCCGCCCCTGTCTGGAGGCCTTCTCACACTGCATCAAGCTGGACCAGCTGCCAGAAGATGGCTTGAATTTATAGATTTAGTTATCTGATTGACATGTCTTTTGTTGTACATGGCATACGATAGTAAAAATAATAGCGCTTTTCCAAAGTATATGACGTGCCGTGGCACTAGAAAACGTCGCTTCTCGCTCATTTCTCATAACGAGAGCAATAGGCCCCGTTTGAAGTTTGTCATCTTATTTGGATAGTTTAACTACTTCTATTAGCCTTTCCTTAGTATTTTCTAAATGCCGTGACAGTTCAGAACCGTATGCATATATGATCTGGTATGATTAAAGTGATCATTTTTTGTTAAAAATGTTTTTTGTATTTTTCTAGTTTTTGTTCATAAAACGAAGAACACTTTTGTGATAAATAGAATGTATTACATTTTAGCTAAGTAACTTAGCCTTAGTGCCTTACATCTAACATCAAACTAGGCAGCTGTTTTGTATTTACCGGTGGGGCACTTTTATTTATTAGAAAAAAAGATTCTTTCGACAGGAGCGTTACACCCAGGCAGACACATTACATATTCAGTAGTTATATGATAGTTCGTACAGCAGCAACATTTCCAGTGTTCCAGTTAGTGATTCTTTGATCTGTGACGTAATTGTAAATAAGCGAAAACTCGTCAAACATTTCCATACCTCGCCTGCTGCTAATAAATCCTTGCGTGATCAGCAATGGTCAATGCGTCGACTCGACCGCCAGGCGGCAAAAACCTCATCGACTGTTTTAGACCATAATAGATCGATATATTAAATTGTTGTTTTGTTTGCGAAAGCGGGGCAGCGGTATAGACAGCCTGAAAGCGGGCGTACAGTCACGTTACGTATGCCTCAGCAAAATGTTTCTAGTCATCGGTTGTGTAGGTGGCGTTCGAATTGGTATTGCGAATATCAATGGTTTCAATTTAAAAAAAAAATTAAAGTATGCGTTAGCTGTTGGTATACAAAGTCCTTGACCATTATGTTGTAGTCTCCGTTCGTTGGTAACTCCTCTCTGATGGCATCTAAGCTAATAGTCATGACCACCATATTCAAAAGTTCTTTGCGTCTAAAATGTGGTTGATAACTAACGCATGTGGGCCTAATGAAGAACTCATCACTAGCAACATTTGTTTTTTTCCAGCAGTAATGGTGTTGCCCTTTACCATGCAAACTCATCAGTATGTTCTTTAGGAGGCTGCAAAATGTATTCATGAGTGTCGGTTTCACATTGACGTCATACAAATCACTAACGGAACTACCTTTTACAATCTTACACATCTTGTTTAAAAAACACAAATAGCCAGTTTCAAAATTATAATTCTTTTGAATTATTAATTTTTTCAGACCTAATCCATTTATCGAATAATCTAGATTTTGCCTTTCAAATCTGGAAATATCTGACAACTTTACAGGAAACGTGGAAGCAATAATAATGAGTGGCCTTGCGGTTCGCAATATCTTGTGCATATTAATTTGTGATCACTGAATGGAAATAATCAGAATCGTTCAGAGAAAGGAATGATTTTCTACATTCATTATAGCATTCTTTCTACTGATGTTAACTGGATGAGCCATATGAAATATAAGTCACTAACGATAACAATCTGTACCGTTGCATTCGTAGTTGATAGGTTACTGATAATTCTGCGGATTTTCTTTGATTACAGTTTCAAGCAGCACGGTTGATATATGTATGCTTCTGTAATTTACTGAATTAAGAGTGGTACCATATATAATTTTTTGAATAAAGCACTTGTCCTTTCCTCAAGATTTTATAGCATTGCACTAGATCTACCTAAAAAGTTGGTACACTGCCTGGAACGATCGGCTTGTTCAGGCGTGCGAGCCCCGTTATGTTGATGCGACTAGTCAGATTGTAGGGTGTACCGTCGTATCGTGACTGTGAAGACGGACGGCAATATGCCGTGACTTGGAGTCGACAGGCTGTTATACCGGACTTAAAAGGCAGTAAGTGTGTTCTACCAGTATTTACAAAGTATGACTAATATTTGTAGTAAAGTTGGGAATATCTCACTACTATACAACAATAAGTGTGGATTTTGAAGTTTATAGACCACGTTGGTGAAAATCATTTGAACTTGAGAGAGAGCCCTCAGCTGCCTCACGGGTAATACGATGGGGGACGTATTGGAAACGGTGCGGGATGACGTACTTTCCAGTGATACAGTTTACATACATCACACCATTTAACGTGCGTGTAATGAGGTGTGTTTGGAATCCGCAGACTCCACAACTAAGGAGACTTTCGCTTCGTCCTTCATAGTTGAAAAAATCCTTGTCCTTTATCTCAATATAGCAAAATACTTGTTAAGCTTATCACCACACGAGTCAAATTCCTCCTTGTTACTTTTCATTACTTCATATGGATGCAAGGCTACTGTCTCGAAGATGAAACTTTCTGTATCCATCAAAAGAAGTTTTGGAAAAATTAAAATAATAGCGAATTAATTATGAAAATGAAACACCCGTAGTTTAAAAAGATCGATAATGCACAGCCTGACAAATACATGCGTCTTAAAACGTATCCTCACTTCCAGCAACACAAAGGATTCACTGAATAGTCATGTGCTTTAATTTTAGTAAACATACATGTATGGTTCCAACGCGGTGACCAGACACTGACGCCATGCCACGGTGTTTAATAATACTTAACCAAATTGTGAAGTGGTACATTAATAGCGGGAAGTCTCTCTGACGCATGCTCGCATTCGGAGATGTAGTTATGAACTCAGGTGTGGTAAAAGCAGCTAGCGAGGGTGGTGGGTGAGCGGTTTAGGCAATGGCCTCGCATTCGGGAGGACGCCGGTTCAAATTTCCTTCCGGGCATCCAGATTTGGGTTTGCCATGGTTTTTCAAAATCAATCCAGACGAATAAAAAAAAAATAATAATAATAAAAAATTGTCTATCCCGTAGGATGTCTTGCTTGTCCGGGAGAATCGTTAAGCCAATCTATAGAATGAAACCCCTTGTCCATGAAATCTATGCTAGCGATTTTCAGCTACTAAGAACTGAAACATTCCAGAGTTTATACATTGTGACATGGCGAAGTGTAGAAACAGGTATCGTGTCCGCTCTCTACGCGTCCGGAAGTTCGCGAGGCCGCGAAGGGATTACCTTTCGTAATATTTCAGTTTATTATCTTTAGAGATACAATTAGAATTATTTAGTGAAACTAGTGGTACAAGAAAATTATGGACGACCCGCCGGATACGGGTCAGACGATTAAGATGGCACTAGAAACGTGCTACACCAGTAGTCAAATCCCAGCCTCGCCATCAGGGAACTACATCACGAGAGAAAGGTTACACCCTCAGGCAGTATCCTCAGCAAATGAGCAGATAATCATCCCTTACGAAGCAGAAGAGGAGCAATTAAGATATCAATACTCTCAACATCCTCAAAAAACAATCAGAACATCAACAACAACAACAATAACTGCAATAGCATACCTTACAGCAACAATATCAGATAATAGAACAACATCAACAGCATCATCAGCAGCAACATCATCAACAGCAACAGCCTCTGGAGATGGAAACTGGACCGGGAGATGACCCGTCACAGGAACGGCACGCCTCCCCAGAAGTAGCTGTTCACCACTTAGCTCGGAGAGGAGACAAACCTACAATTATGACCTCAAAATATAATCACAATACAACCAGTGTGGCAATGCCAACGGCTGTGATTCCCAATCGATAATCAGAAGAAGACAGCCCATCCGTCACCATACCGACTCCGCGCGTTCCTGTATCAGATGATCCGATGTGTGGCAGCCAATCCATCAGCTTCAAGACGACCAAACGCCAAGTACCAGAAGAAGAAGAGGTAAGAAGATTGACGCGATCAGCGGAAAAGATGGCAAGACTATCGTCAGATGACGCTTCAACAGCTTAATGTGGGCTTCCTATGCAGCGGCGGCCAGCGGCTGACTCGCCAGCGGCAGATTCTGGGCGTCAGCCGCGCAGTGGGGCGCTTCCTATGGCGCGGCGGCCGCCCAGCGGTCCTGGTACTGGGAGCTCGAGTTGATGTTTCGTTTAATGTTAGGTGATCGGTATAAAGCCAAAACAACTGATCATTTGGTTATTGTTGCTTTCTGTTTGCATAATTCACTTATAAATGAATTTCTAGAAAAAAATAGTACTCGTCTCATTATAAAATAAACCAAAAAGAACAACTACCAACCGAAAATCTTGTATCATTAACAATGGGGTTACGTACATGCTAATGCGTCTTCTGTGGGAGACTCATTCACAGAATTCTTTAACAGCTGTGCAGGTGTATGGTTAACACCCCGACAAGGCAGTCACGCCACAGAACTCATTACAACTACTTTTTAATTGTATTATTTTAAAAATACACCGCCGCTAATGACTGCTACAATGGAAAGCTTCCGACCAAGCGCCCGCAGGCAGCAGTGTTACTGGTGCGTAGGATAAGGCCATAAGGCCGGAAACCAGTGCAAATAATAGATTCAGTGAAATTGACAAAGGCTCGTTTATAGAAATAATAGAAAGTGTTGACAAAAACGTTGGAAATTGGCACCCCATGGCCCTAGATATATTCCTTTTTAGTAAACATCACCACCTCAAACAAAACATAGAGGAAATCTTGGAAAATATACAATCCCAATACAAAGTGACTAGCGTTAGAATATTTATATAAAAGAAAATTCTTCAAATGGAGAGGCAAATGCAAGAAATCTTCCCGTATGCCAACTATCATTGAGATCCCAGGTCCTCCCAGAAGCAGTATATCTGTTTAGCATGCGTTGTATAATAGAACCATATATTCCCCCCTTAATACAATGCTTTCAGTGTTTAAGATTTAACCATGTCAGAGCACAATGTAGAGGTCAGCAAAGATGTAGTAAATGCGCTGACCCACATGATCTAAACCACTGCCCCTCCCAGGAAAACGCATGTTGTCTATTCTGTGGAGGAAACCACCTAGCAACGGACAAAAACCGCCCCGAACATCTTAGGAGACGATCTGAAAAATCTAGTAGAGTTCGGCCATTTCACTACAACTCAACCTTCCAGATGCCAAACAGCTACGCAAAAGTCGTGGCCGAACCACCAAGATCCTGGTTACCACAGTCAGAAAACACAGACAATAACCAGTATGATACAAAAACCACCCCCTCAGCAATACAGAATCAATCCCCCAAACAGATACATGTGGACAAAAGGACCTAAAACTTGTAAGAACGCCAAATATACTACAGATAACCCATCCTTCAATACAAGACAACTACTATACACATGCAATGGGCCTTTGTTACCCATCAATAAAAGCTTGATCCATCCTGCAACAACAGACAACTATACGGAAATCCCACAAGTACCCAATACGCCCAGGGAGGACACACACACAGTCTTGCATGCGCAAACTGCCAAATTCAAACTTAGTCTCAATATACTGTCCTCCCAAAACAACAATCAGAATAGATGAATGGTGAACACTCCTCCATCAGATAGTGGATCCCTACTTAATCTCTGGAGACTTTAACGCTCACCACACTATGGTGATGCGAGCTGGACGATGTATATGGGGAAGCGATGATAGAGTTCATACATGAATTCAACCTATATGTACTCAATGAACGGATCTCCAACTCTTATTTCAAAACCCGGCCAAAGGAAATCGGCAATTGATCTATCAATTTGCTCCTCATCCATCGCCACCGAATTTCAATGGGAAAACTTAAGACAGACCTGGGTATCGGACCAACACCCTATCCTAATATCAACAAAACAGCAGAATATCCCACAGACCTTTCAACCGATTAACAAATGGAACATAAGAAAAGCAAATTGGATAAAATACAGAAAACACATTAAAAAAAATATAGGACGGGTCTACTCAGCAAACACAACCAAAAGCCAGTACCAGGTATTGCTAAACGTTATAAACGAAGCGGCAAAATGCTCGATCCCCACCTACAAAACAACATCAAACGTAAAACGACTACCTTCCCCTTGGTGGAACGAGGATTGCTCTAGAAAGATAGCCAAAAGGAAACTAGCCCTTACAGTATATAAACGAGAAACCACTTGGGAAAACCACAAAAAAATCGATGTGGAAAGAAAAAGATTCCTTAAATCAAAGAAAAAAGCCTGCCAGAAAGAATTCTGTAATAGTTTAAATAGGACCACGCCAACAACTTTAATATGGAACATGATAAATCGGTTAAAGAAGAAACCAGTGGGAATAACAGCGCCAATGAACCATATGGAAGAATTTGAAAAAAAGGTAGCCCCGCTAGTGCCACTAAAAGTAACAAACCAATACACGGAAAATAACCGACAACGAACTGGAACTGGCCCTGAAATCAGTCTCAAATACAACACCAGGAATAGACAACATTCATTACTTCATGCTCCACCATCTCTCACACTGCGCCAATGTAGCTATCGTACAGATCTTTACTAATGCATGGTCAAAAAGTGAATTTTCAAGAGATTGGACAACACAAATTATTATACCAGCAGCAAAACCAGGTAAAGACAGTAAAAATTCCAACTCTTATCGCCCAACAGCCATTTCCTCCTGCATAGGTAAAACGTTTGAACTAATCATAAAAATGATGTTAGAATGGTGGCTTTAATATCCCAATTTACTGCCTAATGCTCAATA
>CM061919.1:26289981-26428010 GCA_031002005.1 Vandiemenella viatica | reverse complement strand
CACAGGATAGGAAGGGATGGAGGATTGCATCAAACCAGTCTAAAGACTGACGACAGCAAAAAAAAAAAAAAAAATGTCAAAATAATTTTAATTAAATAACAAAATCAATTATTCTCCTTTGAACTCTAGCGAATCTTGTTATGACTTCCTCCATTTGAATGAGTACGCTTTTGTGAATGTGGAGAAGTTCCAGTCCAGTTGTATGGTCTTCTGCCAGTGAAGCTCAAAGTCAAGTTTTGAGCCTCCTGAGAATAGAAAATATCTCTCTGCTGTAGCGACACTATCTGGTAATGTAGCAAGATTACACGAATACTTTTTTACCTTGGGGTACATTTTAGCATCACATTTTTCTATTAGATTAGAAATCGACTTGCGGAATATTTTGATTCCGTTGCCATTTTACTATCCACAACCAATATTCGTTTATAACGACTGATACTGTAGTGCTGTCTATTACCTGCTTATAGTTGAATGCGAGTTGTTTAACTGTTTCAATGTCTTAGTATAGGTGTGATTGACTTAAGAAATAAAAACGATTAGTAGAAATAAAGTATTTCAGGAGACAGATGGTCTTGTAGGTTATTTATTATAGAATCTAGGAAGTAGGATGTATACGGCCCCACATAAATACTCCTCATCTGATTGAACAGGTCGGTTATTGGCTCTGTGTATTTATCTCTACACTGTTCTGGGGCATTTAATTTCCATGGAAAATTTCTCCTCAAATTCTTTTGCCTCTTCAAAATGTTTTCGGAAAACTGGGTCCTCCTGTTTCATCTTTTTTGTCTCAGAATACTGATCGTATGGCATCAGTAGAACTTTTTAAGTCAATTGAGTTCGTTTGCAATACTCTGCCCAAGGATACAGTTGTACGAGTACCTGAAAAATAAAATAAGTTATATTTCAGTCTTAATGCGATATAAACGTTAATTTAATTTGGTATTTTATTTAAAATTCACAAATTTCTAAAAGTTACTAGTAAAATCTATCTATACTATTATAAATCTGTGAGCAATGTGCATGTGTCTGATGGTATTGAAACGGCATCACGCAAAAAAATACTTCAGCAATTCCGAGGGTGCTTTCAAATTTTAAGAACTTATATTCCAGCTTAAAATATGCGGAAACAGCTTGTGACTTGTACGAACTGAGGAACGGAGAATGAAATACTAACCATTCCTCTGTATTTGATATCAGCACTCCTTTCAAAAAACTCTAACAGAAGTTTACGATCGTGCTTGGATTCTGTTTTATTTCTTCACTTCGGTTATTTAGTTCTTAGTTTTGTACACTAAATTAAACAAAATATGTGAATCAAACATAGTAAAAATCTTAAACGTAATAAGAATCTTAAAACGAATAGCTTATTCGGAAATTGTTATTATTAATTCGGATTTTATCAGCACCAAAGAACCTCCTACTTCCTAGTCGGTACTGTCACGTTTATTCATTGCATTTCACAGATATCGAGCACATTGTTTTCCAGCGATCAAAGCAAGAACGTTATGACATATTCAATGATGTGTTTCATTTTAAAGCGTGAAAATTAATGCAATTGATAAACTAATAGCTCCAGAGTATGAAATTATGTTCTTACGGGAAAAAGTAAAACGGTGATGAGATACCAACTAGTTTCGAAGCCCGACAGAAAGGAAGGTTTGAATACAGTGATCTGGAAATTTATTTTTTGCAGTTGCTTAATTAAATAAAATTGTTATTAAATAACACTTATAACCTTGATTTCGTACAGTCGGACACAGAATTCGCGAGACCCCTCAACTTTCGATTATGCTTCGTTCTAGACACGAATACCGCATGGGACAGCATAACTGGTAGGGTGGTACACTAAATTCCTGATAAATAGACCTCTCCTACCCAGCTCTTTTAGCCACGATTAAAAACATGAGCCCGCGCAGCAAGAAACTCGCAGACGCTCAAAGGCAACGTTCGGAGTTCTACAGTAAAAATAATCACGAATATCACCATTTTAGTCATAATAATTATTGAAATAACCAAATCGATTGATTATAGAGAGATGATAACACTTTTTTCGTAATTTTGATAACCATAGCGTATTCCCCCCCCCCCTCGAATAAACAGTTAACAATTCGCTAGCAAACGCAATTATATGGCGAATACCCAAAAGAATCGCTAAATTACGCACGGAACAACCAATAAGAGAGCTTGAATGGACTTAGTTACACTTTCTATCGCTGCAGCGTTTTAGAACTGTGTGTGACAAATACACACAAAGGTTAAGGGTAAGTGGAAAGAGCATTTACGAAAGAACTCTGATGGTAAATTAAGTCACGAAATATAAGTAAATGGTGCGGAATATTACCTCCTTAATTTTGTTTCCATCATACCATATTTAGAGAGTAAGCTAAACTTGATCACAGTATAATCAGTTTTAGTAGTAATAATAATAATTAACGACAGTAAATAAATTCGCCTGCAATGTGAATTAGCGGTTCCACATTTTAAAGCTGGAAGATGGAAGTAGGAAAACTATCATCTCTTTGTTTCTAACTAACACTGATTCTTCTATAACATTTTCTGTCAAGCTTTATTTCTTGCCTTCCAAGCCCGATGGGTTATAGGTTACACTGTTGCCTGGCATTCGGGAGGACGCGAATTCAAACCCGTCGCGGATCCAATTTCAGTATTCCATGATTTTCGTAAATCTCTCCAGCTGAACTCCAGAAAAGTTCCTTCAAAAAGCGGTGGCTGAAATTCTTACCCAATCCTAGTTTCCAATACTATCAGAATTCATATCACATTGGCGTCGAAAATATGATGAAGTTAAAAAAAAAGAACGTGGTGGGTATGTGGTATACGGCGGTAGGGAGGTCATGAGCACAGTTCCCCATCTAGCCATCCAGTTAAGCATTTTAGATGGTTTCCCCAAATCACTCCAGGTGAATGCCGGGATTGGCCGAATCCCTCCCCATTACTTGTCCCCAGTTATTTCCTGCCTCTAATGACCTCGATTAAATGTAAAGCTGGAAGCAAATAATAATTTCTCACATAAAAATAATTACATCTCTGTGGTGTGTTTTGGACGTTTTCCTTGTTTGATTTATGGTAGCAAAGGGACTAGAGTGCTATTTCCCCATGTGGAAAGTCTCTAGTTCGCTGTTGTTTTAGGGCTGGTCGACGTCAAAATCATTATAGAGGAAAAAGGACTGGGGGCATGTTTCGGAAAGGAATTCAGCCATGGCAATACCAGAGAATCATCCCAGCTCTCACGGAGTGATTTCGATTAATCTTGCAATATCGAAATACGGATGGGTGCACGAAGATTTCAACCCCTTTCCTTCCGAATGGGATGGCTTTAGCGTTACCGGCCATATTACAGCAGCAACGCCATTAACTGCCCTCCTTGGGCAGAGTAGGGTGGAGTGTTTGTCTTGCGACATTTACTAGTCTTGTAGATGGATACTTGCTTCAGGTTAGATTTGTCTTAACGTTTGGCGTAGCTATTTTCAGATGATTTGGGAATTTATTGTACAAGTGAGATAGGTCCTATGTGTGGACCTATTCCTACCGGATAGTTTCCCAGATTCTTGATTAGTGGATTGTTGGATTTATGGGCTGTATTATAAAATTTGGTGGCAAGATCCTTGAAACGTTGTTTTAAAGTTGGTAGCCCTGTGGCTTCATGAAGGGCAATTGTGGGAAATCTGCAGTCGAGATGAAGTGCTCTCTTCAACGCTCGATTTTGAATAATTTGAAGTCGGTCAAGACTTGTTTTTGCTGTGTATCCCCACACAGGACAGGCATATTCAAGTATTGGTATTACTAAGGTGCAGTAGATCCGTACTCCTAAGGGTGCGGAGAGCTTACTGTCCCTGTTTAGCACTGGGTACAACGCTTGAAGTCTCGCGCTAGCTCTTCTGCGGAGGTCGTTTATGTGGGCCCTCCAGGTCAACCTGGAGTCAAGCAGGACTCCAAGGTAGCGAACAGTGTTTGACCATGGGATTAAGTTGTTGTGAATTGTGAGTTGTTGATCCAATTGAGGTCTCTGTCGAGGTCCTGTCCTTTTAGTTATTAAGATGGCTTGGGTCTTCGTTGGGTTGATTCCGATACGCCACCTCCGCGCCCAGGCCTCAGTCTTCTGCAGTATCTCCTGCAGACGACGGGTGACGATAGCTTTACTGCGGCAGCGAGTGAAGTAAGCTGTATCATCAGCATATGTGGCGGTGTGAATTCCGTTTTGAGAAGGTACATTGGCTGTATATAGGGAGTATAGCAGAGGTCCTAGGGTCGAACCTTGTGGTACTCCTGCCTGAATGCAACGCCTTGTGGAATAGGCGTTACTAATTTTGACTTTGAAAGAGCGGTTTTCCAGGTATGATTTTATCAATTTGACAAGCTGTCCCGGGAGTCCCAATTCGTAGAGTCGTAGTAGCAGTCCGGAGTGCCATACCGAGTCAAATGCCCGGGAGATATCTAGTAGCACAAGTCCACAGTATTCTTTATGGTTGAAGGCCGTCGTGGCGGTCTCAACTACCCTCATCAGTTGCTGGGCGGTTGAGTGTCCCTGAATGGGATGGCTTTAGCGTTACCGGACATATTACAGGCATTTTAGACAGAATTTAGGGGTAACCTCAAAAAAAAAATAAAAAAATGTAGAGCTGAAATTTGGCACAGGCGTTACTTAGTACCTTAGAAACAAGTACTAAAAAGTCCCCGCCTCTAGGTTGTCGGCGTCATAGTTTTTTTTTTTAGGTCAAAAGGGCTTAAATAGGGATTGAGTGCCAAATCTGTATAAACACGTTGTAACATTTAGAATGTAAGACTCAGTAGGTAATTAGGATAGACTAACCACTGCATAAAAGTCTAATATCGGCACTATTATTATTTAAAAGTAAAAGTATAGTCACATTTTATCATGAAGCAAGTACGAAACATAACTTTTTTCTCAATTTCTCTGCATTGCGAAAAAACTGTCAAAGTTACTAGGTCAGGACCTGTGATCAAAGTTGTAGTACACACTTTCAGCATTAAAATGGTATATCGTTTATCCCTCTGCGACATATGGTTGTCGAGATACACGTTGAAACAAGCACACGTGAGTCAACGCTGGGCCGAGAGCTCCGCGTGCCGCTCCCCGGCCATTATGGGTATTAAACCTGAAAAAAAAATAGAATGTAGACCTGAAAATTGGTACAGATATTACTTACTACCTCAAAATCATGTCTTGAATAGTCCCCATCTCTGAGATGACCTCTTCATAGTTTTTCAGGGCAAAAGATTTTAATTAGGGCTTAAATGTCATAATCAGTATAAACGTCTTGTAGCTCTAAAATATCAACTTTTGTATCATTTAATTGCACTATAAGTAATTGGAAAGGTTAATTATTGAAAGACGGCGTAGTTTTGGACGTAATTATTGTACAGAAATAAAAAAATCTCACATTTGATAGTGAAACAGGTACGAAATAAGACTTATGTTGTAACAAAGTCAGATTTGCTAAAAACTGTCGAAGACTTATTATCAAAGTTGCAGAACGCAGTTTTAGCATTAAAATGGTATATTCATCATGTTTTTGTGACAAACGGTTGGTGAGATATCATCGAAACATTCCACACAACGCGCAGTGTACAGCATAAGCGCCGTTCCGCTTATCCTTCCTCTTCTGTCTGAATCATTCTAATCTCTTCGAACAGTGCGCTGAGATTTTGTGCTCTTGGCATTATACACAAACTTACAGAAAGAAACCTTGAAAATGATGAAACATTTTGCAAAATTAAAAATTATACAATGTTTTGAATGAAATGTAAAGTTCAGCTTCATCATCATACTCTTCATCTGAATTATTATAGGTGACTTTATCGCATGCAGATCTGCGGCAATGTCCACACATTAGTGAACAATCCAGCCAACAACGCACACATTCAAATCTATTTCGCAGATGTTCTTACAATTGCAGGGCACCAAACTGAGGAGCTGGATGATCTGGAGCAGGTGCAAGTCGGTTAGTCACTAGCACAAGAGCTCCATTCTGAATTTTCCAGCCCCAATATTCAGGACCTAAAGAATTTCCTAGCCATTCTTGAATCTGTAAGTATATTCGTAGAGAGTGTCGCTCACATGCTGCATATGTTGGTGGAAGGGACACAAGCTGGAAGAATGCAGTGACTGGTTGGGTTCACAGCTCAGCGTCATCTGGATGGCTTACGCAATATTGTTGTTGCAGTACCAGGTCAATACCTACGACTGCTATCAGGGTTTGCTTTTTTTGAAGTGGCTTTTTGTTATATCCTGAGTTTATGTTTTTGGCATGAGGGCGGTGATGAGTTGCGTGAGCAACGTCACCACCACCGTGAGCTGGTCGCTGGGTCCGGTACGGCAGTGGCAGTGGTCGGCATGTCGACCTTCCCGGCGGCGGGGTGGCTGCCGACTGGACCCAGGAGCATCATCATCATCATCAGTGTCATTTGTCAGCCGGGCGAACCCGACTGACTGGCTGGTTTACCGTTGTGCCGGTCTTCAGCCTCGGTGTTACTTTGTTGTCGGTATATGGTCCTTTTTTTTTTCTTTTTTTGTGTCACTGCCTCAACGGCATGTTTGTGTGGCCCCGCTACCTGAAGTAGCTCTACCAAGTGTGTCTGTGTTTGGGATGCAAAGGGAACAAGCTGTGTGGCGCGGGTTGCTGGTTCCTCTGGTGTGTAGGAATGCTCGCTTGATGGGCTGTCCTTCCCTTCCTTCCCGTTGCTGGTCTGGTGTCGGTGGGTTGGGTTGCTCCTCTCGCTCCCTCGGCGCGAAGTCCCTTCCTCACGGGACAGCCTCCATAGCAGGTGGCGTGGTCAGTACCACAGTTTGCACACGTTGGCGTGGCTGTATATGGGTTTTTTTTTTCATGTGTGTGTCATTGCCTCAACGGCTGTGTATGAAGCCCCACTACCTTCGGTAGCTTTACTTCTAGGTTTCAGGATGGTTTGGTTTTGGGACACTTTTTATTTGTTCACTTTCAGGGGAAAACAAGGGCTTTGATCATCAAAGATGATCTTATTGGTGAAAAACCCCTGCATTGTTCATGTGCTTCTTAGTCTGTTTTGTGGCTGTTGTAGTTTTTGCTTTATTTATTGTGGTTGGTAGAGTATGCTCAGGGGCACTTTGTACTTGTGCCATTGTATAGGCATGACTGTACCGATATTTTCGGTTCTTTCGTTTCTGTTTTCATTTAATTTCCTGATGAATGCTTCTGTTATGGTAAAGATATCAGTATTGATTAGTGGAATGTTAGTTTGGTTGTGCAGTACGTCTATAGGTGTGTACATTGGCGCATTGAGTATCATTCGGAGGCATCGGTTTTGGGAGTCTTTGGATGTTGGTGTGGCTTGCCATCTCCCATATCTGGCAACCATAGACAGATTTGTAGAGTCTTATTTTAGTGTTGGTCTGGAGGTTATTGCTGCGTACCACTGGTGTTAAGTTCATTGCTACTGCTAAGCCCTTTGTTCTTCTGTCCATGATGTGTTGGCGGAACAGCAGTTTACTATCTAGAGTTATTCCTAGATATCAGTGCTCTTTGGTCCATGCGATGTTTTGTCCCATGATTTTTAGGGTTTCATTTATTTCTGGTCTTTTTTGGTGAAGTATATACAGGAACATTTATTGGAGTTAATTTTGACTTTGTTTTTCCTGCACCAGTTGTAAATGGCTTCTAGTCCTTGCTGCAGGTGTCTGATGTTCAGGTCCTTTCTTCTTACCGTTGTAAAAATGGTAGTGTCGTCAGCGAATTTGGCCATCTTCACATGTGGTGGTGTCGGGATCCTGTTGATGTAGACGTTAAATAGCGGCGGGGCTATCACGGAGCCTTGTGGGATTTCCGGCAGGTATTGGGTATATTGATGACCTCTGTCCTTCGACTGATACATAAAACTTCCTGTCCTTTTGGTAGCTGCCGATAAGTTTAATGTAGCAGTGCTTGATTCCAGTTTCGGTCCTCAGTTTTTGAATAAGTTTGGCATGCCAGACTTTGTCGTATGCCTTTTCTATACCCAAGAACACTGCAGTAGCTTTTTGAAAATTGAAGTTCTTGGATATGTCTTCCGTGATGCGGAGTAGTTGGGTTGTGGCGTCGACTCGGCTCTGGAATCCAAATTGCTCTAGCCCGATCGTCCTTTCTTCTTCAAGGCTGGAGTTAATCCTCTTGAGCATGATTCGTTCCAGTACCTTGGACGTTGATGAGAGCAGGCTGATTGGCCGGTAGTTCTCGACTTGTCGATGGTCCTTTCCGCGTTTTGGAATGGCCATTACTTTCGCTAGCTTCCAGGCTGTGGGGTAGTAGCAGTTGAGGAGGCAGCTGTTGAAAATTCTAGTAAGTAGAACCATGCCCTTTTTGGGTAGGTTTTTAAGGTGTAGATTTCTTATTTTATCATGCCCTTGGGTTTTGTTCGGCGCCAGTTTCTTTATAATATTCCAGACTTCCACTGGGGATGTGAGTTCTGGTTGGTCGGCGGTTGGTTGGTTCAGTATGTCTGCTGCTTGTTGCTCGGTTTCCTCAGCTTCTCGAATTTGAGCCTCTGTGAACTGGTATTCGCTGTTGTGTGTTGGACAGCAAAGTGTTCGGCCAGTAGCTCCGCTTTTGCAACTGGCAGGAAGCAGGGTCCAGCAGGGCCATTTATTGCAATGTTGGCATGGCGTGGTTCTTTCAGGGCTCTGATTAGTTGCCAAGCCTCTCGGTTTTGTAGCATAAGGTTAGACATTTTGTCTTCCCATTGTTCTGTTCTGCTTTCCTGTAGTCGTACTTGTAGTTGTCGTGCATATTGCTGGTATTGTCTTCTGTCTCTGGGGTCGCGGTACCGCTGCCAGAGCTTTCGGTAGCGGTTTCTTAAGTAACGTAGGTCCTCTAGAATGGCTGGTAGTTCTTCGTGGTGCTCGTGTTCTATTATGGTTGTTGTGGAGGCTCTTCTGTCCGCTTCAGTGACCACTTTGTCGAAATGGTTAATTGCTGCTTCTATTTGCTCTGTGATTGATACGTTGAAGGTGGGTTTGATTTTGTTACGTACAAGTCTATTGAAGTAGTCCCAGTCCACTTCTTTTATTTTTCTTCGTTGTGTATGTGGTATCGTTCCTTGTGGTTAGTTCTATGTTTTCTGTTATGTTCTTGGCAAGCGTGATGTCTAGCACATCTGGTCTGTGCCGTGCGTTGAAGGGGATGTGGGTTGGTTCGTTTGGTCCTTTGACTTCCACGTTTCTCGCTTCACACAGTTGGAACAGCCGAGTGCCTCTTGCGTTGTCTGTGCGGGAATTTCAGCTGAAGTGTTTTGCGTTTAGGTCTCCCCCGATTATGACCTTGTTGCCTGTTGAAAGTAGCTCGTCTACGTCGTGTTCATGCAGATTTCTATTTGGTGCGAGGTAGGCACTGATGAGGACTATGTGCCCTTCCTTTGCGTGTATGCGCACTGCCGTAGCTCTATATCGGCCAGCGGGGATACCATCATTGGATCGTGTGGCAGATTTTTCCGGATGACGATGGCTGTACCTCCGCCTGTTTGTCCTACCCTGTCTGTCCGGTACACTTGGAAGCCTGTTAATCGGAGTTTGTCAGTGGATTTGAGAGAAGTTTCTGTTATTAGAGCAATGTCTACCATTTCCTTCTCTAGGAAGATCAAGAGTTCTTTTCGCTTGTTTTTTATTTTGTTTGCGTTTCATATCGCTATTGTCATGTCTTTTTGGTGCGGTGTCTCCGCCATTATTTCAGTAGAGCCATGACACCTTCAAGTAAGATTAGGCATTTCCTCCAGCCTCGTGCTTTCTTCACCTTTTTCATTGTTGTTTTGATTGTTTTAAAGAATTTTTCCATTTCATTTCCGAAAAGGTTGGAAAGGTCGTCAGGGTCATCTTCCTGTTCCTCCTCCTTGTTCCTTTTCTTTTGTTGTGTCTTGTGGTTTTTTTTCTGTTCGTCCCCTGACAGGGCATCAGCGTACGTGCGGGGATGTTGGTGTCCTTTAATTGTTTCTGTTTTTCTTTGGTCGTTTGTCCTTGTGTTTTCTTTTTCCTATTTGTTTCTGGTTTCTTTGTTGTCTCTTTCTGTTGTTGATTTGTTGTCATTTTTCTTTTCTTCTCGCTTGTTTGTTCTAGGTGGCCGTAGCAGCTTCTGATATTCGGAGAAACCGCGCCATGATGATGCGTGTTCACCGAGGCAGTTGGCGCATTTTCTTTTTCAGTCCTCGGCAGGGGGCAGTCTTTGGTCAGGTGCCCTTTTGCGACACGAGTTTGTAGGTGACAGTAGTTGGTGGTATGCCCATGTCTTTGGCATTTTGTGCACTGGGGTGGTCCATCTTGTGATCGGTAGCGTACAATTTGTACCCTCGTGTAGAGGATCGCTCGCTCGTTGTATATGCTGTCGGAAGATTGGCCACTTGGTAGAGTTACCGTGAAAGTTGCTAGGGGAACCAGTTCTCTTGTTTCCTGGATCCTCTTTTTAAACTGATGGACCGGTTGGAAATCATAGCCTTTTGCTTTGAGGTCTTCCTCGATTTCATCGGTTGTGACGGTGGGGGGGGGGGTAATCCTTTGATTACAACTTTTAGCGGCTTTTCTTCTTCTTGTAGTTGGTGGCTGAAGTGGTTGATGTTATTATTCTTGAAGAAGTTCAGGATGGCTGTGTGGTCTTCTCTTGTTTCAATGAAGTACTTCATGCAGTCTCCTCGGAAGACTGCTTTCAGTTCTCCAGCTATTAGGCTTTTTAGTTGCTTGTTCATTCTAGTATGGTTTCTTGTTTCATAGACAATGATTGGTGGGAAGTGTTGTTTTGGTGGAGTCTTTTCTTTCTCTTTGGAGTTTTCGCTGTTGTTTCTCGGTTGGTTTTCTGGGTTTTCATTTTCGTCAGCTTTGTCTATGTTCTCTTCTTCTGCGAGCAGGTGGTAGCGATTTTCAGTTGTTTTCTTGGCTTGGTATACACGTTTTGGTGTATTTTTCCTCTTGTTTCTCGACTTCTGGAAGTGGAGCGCCATTTGGTTGCTTGTTGAATGTTTTTGGTCATGTTGTCCCTTGTTTGTTGAAGTTGTCTGGTTTGGTTCTTCAGACTCGTCGGATTCCGATGTCGTGGTCGTTTCCTCAGCCTCATCTGTATCCCTTGAGCTGTTTGACAGTGGAACGTCATTGTCGCTGAAGCAGCGACGTTGGCCGTAGTCGGTTGGTCCGTTAGATCGTCTCATCGTGCATGTGGCTGGTCCAATACGTGCGTTGACTGCTGGAGTGAGGGGGAGGGGTGCTGTTATCAATCCGTGTTATCACCGCAAGGTTGCTAGATATAGATTCAGCCATACTCTTGCGTTCGGGAGTTCCACTCCACCTGGGAGTGGGCCGTGGAGCGGTAAATCCCTGTCTCTAGGTGGGCAGGGACTTTGACCCTCGCAGGAGGCCTTAGCCCAGCACCCCTCACTGTGAGAGCTGCGCGGAGCTCCGCGCTCCCCCAGTGCCTGAAGAAGACTGATGTACCTTAGCGCGTGCGCTGAAGGTATAGCCGACGACCAACTTTGCCCTCCGCCGTGCTCCAAGTGCTTCCCCTTAGGAGGCACCGCTTGGAGCGATGTGTTCACTACCGGTGCCCGGCAGTGAATGGTTCAGCGCCCGCAGCAGAGTAGCCATGTACTGCCAACATCATGGCAGAGTATTGCGGAGTTTATTGTCTTTCGACTTTTACTCCTATTTTCGTAGGATGTGGTAATTCTTCTCAGGTGATTTATCTTGTCTGGTAGCTTGTTGATTTATTCAGGAGCAGGCGACCGCTGCTTTTTAGCTGCCGCGCTGGTGGTTGTACACTTGATGAGCTGTACAAGCAGCTCGATGATCTTCAGTAGTTGCGAGCCCCATTGGTTGTCATCCGCGCCGTGTGCACAGATTCTGTGGTAACGGACGGGTGAGCGGTCTGGTGGGGGTCGCGTCTGGCTGGTCCTATCTCGAGGAACGTCGTGGTATCTGAACCTGTGGTTCCCACTGCTCATTGCAGCTGGACTGGTGGTCTGATGAGACTTTGCTTTTGAGTTCTTCGGCGGGCTGTCCCCCTGCTGCTGGCACGACCTCTTCTTCTGCTGCAGTTTTCTGCGGCTTGGACACGCGCGGTGACACGCCGCGTGTGGTCCCCCGCAGTTGCAGCAGACCGGGTCGTCTCTTGGCCTGGGACACGCCGAAGGCGGATGCTGCCCTCCGCAGCGAACGCACCTCTGCCTCGTCGTGCATTGCTTGGCATAATGGTTGAAGCCCTGGCAGTTAAAGCTCTGGGCTATTTCGGGCGTTCCCAGCTTCCTGTCAGGTGTTGTGGTCTGGCTGGAAGTGGACTTTGTTCCCTCGCTTACTAGATCCTTTGGAGGCTGAAGTAAGTTTGGGGCACATACTTGGAAGTAAATGGGGTCCTCACGAAGCTCATTCAGCTTCGTGAGGATTGCCTTCCAATCTTGCATGCAGTTTGCAAAGACCAAACTCTCTTCCGTCGCCACTGGTGGTTCGCCCTGGTCTGGATGGGCGGCACTCATATGTGCTCTCTTCTTGCTTCGTCCCATTGCGAAGATGGCTCAATATGAGGCACGGCAACGAGCAGCTACCGAGGCGTCCTCTCTGGCTGCTGGCAGCCTACTGGCTCAGCGCCCAGCGTGCTGGCAAGGTATATGTGGCGCGGCCCTACTGCGCCCTGGCGTAGCTGCGTGGAGTTGAGTCGGAGTTGCGCGCGCTGATCCGACACGTCTTCGCTCGGAGCGCTCACCCACTCGAATCCCCACACACTTCGGAGTTAATCGCCACTGTGGAAGCATCCGCGATACATTGGTTGTGGGCGTCTATTGAGGCATCCATGAGACTCCAGTTGCGGGCGTCTATTGAGCCATCGACGAGCCGTTGGTTTCGGGCCGCAAGGCTCCGTCCTTGGACCTGGCCTGTACTCACTCTACACTGCGGATGTTCCTAACAATCCTGGGGTGGAGGTCGCGACGTATGCGGATGATACGGCATACTTCACTTACAGTCGCAGCAGAGCTATTGCCACCAGACGCCTCCAAGAGGTATTGCAAAAAACTCTATCCTGGGCTAGGAGATGAAGAATTGAGATTAAAGCGACAAAGACCCAGGCTATAATGCTAACGCATAGACTTGAAACCCAGTTCCCGGTAATACCAGCGCCTAAACTACATTTGGATGGAAATGACATCACCTGGTCGACGACTGCTCGCTACCTGGGCGTAACGCTCGACAAGAGACTCACGTGGGGCCCCCACATCGAGGACATTCGTCGGCGGGCAAGCGCGAGACTACATCAATTATTTCCTTTGCTAAACAAAAACAGTCTCCTTTCCCCGCCCGCAGCAGTCAGAGTCTATACAGCCCTCATCAGACCAATAATCGAATATGCCAGCCCAGTGTGGGCATACGCAACTGACTACCACATACAAAGGCTTCAAGTTATTCAGAACAGAGCATTAAAAAGAGCCCTGCACCTCCGAGCAGGTTTCCAACCGACCCTCTACACGACGCGACTATTATTGCCTAAACCCAAAGAGAGATTTCGACAAGTCGCTTGGAACTTCTACATCTACAAAAACTCCATAAAGTCAAACAACCCAGTGGTACGTAACATTGGACAATAAGACCCTACTATTGGCCGACATAAACGACCTCTGAACCTCCTCCACTAAACTCACCATCATGAAGAACCACCATACGCGAAGTGAAAGATAAAACCATTGTTAATAGGAGAAAATGTCCTAGGACAAAACTCCAATAATCACTGCCAACAATGGAAAGGCAGAGCCTGGTGACATGGCCATCCACGAGCTGCCGACCCCGACGCCGTTCCGGGCCTCCTAATGAACCAGTCACGAGTAGGAGTCTCCGAGCTTGGTCGAAGCTATGCCAGTCGAGTGAGACAGCGCTCCGAGGTAGGACGTGTGGAAGCTGCGCGCGCACCTTCTGCCCAACTCCACGCAGCGCCGCCAGGGCGCAGTAGCGCCACGCCACCCATACCTCGCCTGCGCGCTGGGCGGTGAGGGCGTCACGCTTGACAGGAGACTCACGTGGGGCCCTCACATTGAGGACGTACGTCGACGGGCAAGCGCTAGACTACAAGAATTATACCCCTTGTTAAACAAAAACAGTCTCCTTCCACCGCCCGCAGGAGTCAGAGTCTATACAGCCCTCATCAGACCAATAATCGAATATGCCAGCCCAGTGTGGGCATACGCAGCTGACTATCATATACAAAGGCTCCAAGTCATTCAGAACAGAGCATTAAAAAGAGCTCTGTACCTTCCGAGCAGGTTTCCAACCAACCCTCTACATGAGGCGACATTAATGCCTAAACTTAAAGAGAGATTTCGACAAATCGCAAGAAATTTTTATAAAAACTCCATAAAGACAAACAATCCAGTGGTACGTAACATCGGACAATATGACCCTACTATTGGCCGACACAAACGTCCTCTAAATCTACTCTACTAGACTCACCATCATGAAGAACCACCATACGTGAAGCATAAGAAAAATCTTTGTTAATAGGAGAAAATGTCCCAGGACAAAACTCCACTGAACACTGCCAACAATGGAAAGGCAGAGACTGGTGACATGGCTGAGCCAGTCACTGCCGGGCACCGGTAGTGAACACATCGCTCCGAGCGGTGCCTCCTGGTGGGGAGCACTGGGAGTGCTGAGGTCTGCGCCAAGCGCCGGCCTACCGGAGCTTGCTCCTGCGATAACGACGGGCATAATACTACCCTCCCTCCCTCCGAGAGCTAGGGTTTTAACCACTCCACGGCCCACTCCTGCTAGGGGTGGGACCCCCGAGTGAGCTCATTAGGGTTGCATCTCGTTGGATACCTAACGGTGACAACGAAGGCGAGAGCAACAAACCCAACACCACCCAGCAGCATGGCACGAAAGAAAGGGAAACCACGTGCCAAAGAAGTGGCTGAAAAAGGACATGGACAAAAAACCACAACAGACAGCCCAGGCTCCCCCAGCCAACCAAGGGACTGCGGTCAGGAGGACGGAACATCGAGTGACAACGATAGACACTATGAGGCAAGTGAGGAATCAACATCAAGTGACCAAGATGAAGGGGCCTCAGGGGGAAAGTTTCCCCAAGGGACCGCTATCTACAACAACGATGACTTCCCACCACTACAACAAAAGAAGAGACGGCGTAGCAAAGAGGTGAGCCCGAAAGGAGCAGCCAAGCACGCCAAAACTACTGAGGGCATAACAACCTTTAACCGGTTTACCCCCCTGGCCACACAAACAGAAGAGACAAACAGCAGGATGGGACCAAACCAACAATCAGAAGACTCTCTACCACCACCTAGGGTAAGAATACCCCCAGTAGTCGTTGAGACACAAAAGAACTACACCCAAACCATCGACATACTCCAAGGACAGATGACTGGAAAGCTCACTATAACCAACAACAACAAGAGTGGTACCTCCAAATACCACACAGACAACAAAAAGGATCATGATACCCTGACAAAATATTTCAAAAACAAAAACATTCCATACTACAGCCATCAAATGCCGGACCAGAAACCCTTACAGGTAGTACTGAAAGGCCTAGCAATATCTGTAACAGAAGACGAGATACAAGAAGAACTTGAAACAAAAGGGTACAGGGTGCAAAAGGTGCACCAATTCAAAAAAAGGAACCAAGAAACACGGGAGCTCATACCCATGTCAACCTTCTCAGTATCACTAGACCCTAGCAAGGAATCAGACCAAATTTACAATGAAAAATCACTGCTGCACACTAGAATCAGTGTAGAAAGATACAAAAACCGGAATGGACCGCCTCAGTGTGTCAAATGCCAAAGGCTCGGACACACCAAGAACTTCTGTAATCTTCCCAGTCGTTGCGTCAAATGCGCAGGACTTCATGACAGCAAGGAATGCAAGCTCCCAGCGACGGATAAGGCGAAATGCGCCAACTGTGAGGGTGACCACCCAGCGTCGTGGCGCGGATGTCGCACCTTCCAACAGGCCCAACAACCACCAAGACAACCCAAAACAACCAAAGACCATAAAGACAATGGAAGGAAGGGGAAAGCCCAACCACCTAAGGAACCAACCAACAAGGAGACCAGAAACAAACAACAACAGAGTAGCCAGAGGGACAAAACACAAAAATCATATGCAGACACAATCGCCGGCGGGCACCAACAGAAAATCAACACGGATGAAAGAAGCAGGGAAAACGAAGTGAAGGACAGGAAAAAACACAGGAGCCACTGCAAGCGATCAGAAAGGAACCGCGAATCAGCAAACATGTTCGACGGGAAATCCTTCATGAAAAAAATGATAAAAACACTTGAAAACATACAAAAATCCGAAAATGACACCAGCAAACTCTGTGCGCTAATGAAAGGTGTGATGTCACTATTGAAATAATGGCGAGAAACGCTGAGGACCCAAAGGACTTCAAAATTGCAATATGGAACTCAAACAGTATAGGCAACAAGAAAGTAGAACTACAGGACTTCATCCGACGGAATGGGTTAGATATTGTCCTGCTAACTGAAACACATCTGAAGCCAAAGGACCGCTTTACACTCACAGGATTCGCAATCTACCGGAACGACAGGCTGGGACAACGGGGCGGGGGAACGGCAATAGCTATTAACAAGAAACTTCCCCACGACCACGTTCAGACTCCCCAACTAACAGACATGGAGGCCACGATGATAAAGGTCAACTCTGTAGAGGGACATATAATGCTTATATCGGCATACCTATCCCCCAATCGGGCCCTACACGAGCGAGATCTAGACGCCCTGCTGGGAACAGGCAGAAGAGTAATAATAGGCGGAGACTTGAATTCCAAACACTACGCCTGGAATTCAAGAAGAAACAACACCAGAGGGGAATTCCTCTTGGAGCTAGCAGAGAGGAGAAACGTCCAAGTGATAGGTCCCAAATCACCGACAAACATCCCCCACAATAGACGACTGCGACCTGATGTCCTGGATGTGGCAGTCGTAAAGGACATCACGCGCCGAATTAAACTCAGAACTATTAATGACCTATCATCTGACCACCAACCCGTTCTGCTACAAATAAAGAACTGGGTCCTACCCTACACAACAGAGAAGAAATCAAAGGAAGTAGACTGGAACCAGTTCACTAGGCTAGTCCATAATCGAATCAGACCCACATTCAACGTGACATCAAGAGAAAGAATCGACACAGCAATAAGCCACTTCAACAGGGTGCTATCGGAAGCAGACAGGAGAGCGTCCACAATAGTAGCACACCCACCATACACGGAAGAGCTGCCGCCAGAAATCGAAAATCTTCGATATCTAAAAAACACCGCAAGGAAGTTATGGCAGCGCTTTCGCGACCCACAGGACAAACGAAGATATAAGCAGCTCACAAATGAATTAAGAGGACGCATGGCAGAACAAAAATCAGCGAAATGGGAGGCCAGGATGTCACAACTCACATTAACCAATAGGGACGCCTGGCAGCTCGTGCGAGCCGTTAAAGCACCGAGGGATCCAAATAAAGCAATCAACGGGCCAACAGGACCAGTATTCCAGCCGGTAGCCAAGACAGAGGTGCTGGCAGAATACTTCGCCAGCCAGCACAAAGAGGTAGAATATGACCTGACTGAAGCGGAAAAACGCGCAGCCAATGACATAACAAGCACTGCGCAAACCATTATGACCGAACAACCAGAGGACGAACCGGAACTAACAACACCAGCCGAAGTCCGGAAAATAATCAAAAATCTTGCCAAAAACAAAGCCCCAGGAGCTGACAAAATCTCCAATCAACACCTCAAGAACCTACCAACAAAAGGGATAGTACTCCTAACCAGAATCTGTAACGCCTGCCTCCTACAGAGATACTTCCCGGAAGCGTGGAAAGTCGCGAAGGTCACGGCCATCCCGAAGCGCGGGAAAACCCAGCGAGAGCCATCACATTATAGGCCAATTAGTCTACTCCCCTCCGCTTCAAAAGTGCTGGAGCGAGTAGTGCTCAAACGAATAAACAGCACCCTAGAAGCGAAAAAAAACCATCCGCAAGGAACAGTTTGGCTTCCAAAGCAGAGTAGGTAGCACAAGCCAACTCCTCCGATTGACTTAAGACGTCTCCCGGGGATTCAATCTAAGTAAGTCGACGGCGGCTGTGTTCTTGGATATTGAAAAAGCTTACGACAAGGTTTGGCACGCCAATCTTATCACCAAACTAAGAACACAGACGACCGTACGACACAGCTACGTTCAGTTGATCGGAAGCTACCTGGAGAACAGACGGTTCTATGTTTCAATTGACGGCCAAAAATCATCAACACACCCCATACCAGCCGGCATACCCCAAGGATCACCTTTAGCACCAATACTATTCAAGGTCAACGTCAACGACATACCAACTCCAGATATTGCAAAACAGATGTCTGAGAGTTATACTAAGGGCCTCAAGATATACGCCAACCGACGCCCTTCACGAGCAAGCAGACGTAAGCCCCATTTACGTAGAAATATTTAATCAGACAGACAAATTCTATAATCGAATAGAGCAATTCAGAGAAACAGACGAAAGGCTCCATACCCTTGGCACAACTATGCCAAGGCACTGGCACAAATATAAAGTGCCACTAAGCATTATATATCAGGCAGAATGAAACTGATATGACTATAAGAAAACTGTAGGGGTTTTTCACATAAGGTCGTCTTTGACGAACCATAGCCATGTTTTCCCCTCAAAGAGCAATAAAAAGAGTCCCCAAAACAAACCCATCCTATACAGAGAGACACGTTAAGTAGAGCTACCTTGGTAGCGGGACTTCACAAACACGCCGTTGAGGCAGAGACACACACACACAAAAAAAAAAAAAAAAAAAAAAAATCGAAGCTATGCCACGTATATTGCAGAATATTCGTGTATACTTGGAAGAAAGCCACTTTGACCGGCGGGAATGGCATGACTTTCCAATAAGGGCCTATGATTTCATTTCAAACCACAACGATGCGTCCCGCGACCGATGGAAGCGCAGACTGGCACCAAACAACCAGGAGAAGACGTGGTCTTTGTCTGTAAAGATCCACCTCGATGACATTAACTTCGTGTACGACCTACCCAAAACCTACAAGAACCTAATGAAGTGCCCCACAAGGCACGAATGCAGTCATCTTACCAAGGAGCAGATCATCCGTGATAACCCAAGCTGGCCAGAGGTGTGGCCTGAAGCGGTGGTGTTTCAAACACTCTGGGCAAAAGACTTCGACCTCGAACAATACATCGCCATGTTGAAACAACGTTTTAACATCATGCCGTACCCGCGAGACGAACCAGCACCAGCAGACGAGACGGAAGATGGCGACGAACTACCACAAACTGAAGAAATGCAAGATGTGGAAGACTGCTCATCAAAGGAAGAAACTCAGCCGCCGGAACAAGGGCCAGTCCTACCAATAACGGCGGAGTACGATTGAAACTACGTTAAGTGGTGGCCGAGCTCTACGTGGAAACGTCAGACCTCATTTTCGCCATTCCACTCAAGGGCGGACCGAAGTTCCTTCCGCAACATCCTGACCAACTTCAACGCCTGTCAAAGTTCCTCCAAGCGTATGGGATCGTCCACGCCCCTCAACCGCCCAGGAGGCCCACCAATCTGGTGGTCCGTGGACTACCAAGCGACACCACGGAGGAAGTGGTCACCGCAGAACTGAGTAGCTGTGGGATTGCCACCCTCGCAGTCCACGAGATGCGGCGCCCGGGCACGGACGAGCGCCTCCCACTGTACACCGTTCAGGCCAGCTGAACGCGTGCTGAGAGAGAGGCGCCCTTCAAGACTACTCGGACACAAGGTGGAACTCAATGCTACCGGTGCAATAATTTCGGACACCTAGCTCGGGATTGCACCGGTGCACAGAGATGTCTGCGTTGTGGTGAAAACCACAGTGTGACGGAATGCCCGCAACCCAGGGATGCAACAAAATGTTGCAACTACGGGGCCACTACGCACGCAGCAAGCTGGGGCGGGTGCCCGTCCCGCCTCCACCTCTGCCGGGCCAAACAAGCGCCCCCCACTACCACCTAGCGCGCAGCAACGACGCAGCCAGACGTGGAGGGTGACACATCCGAGGCCCGCAACAGTCGCGACCGGGCCAGCTCAGAGAGGAGCAGTCAACGCAAGGCGTACTCGCCGCCCAGCCGCCTAGCAGGACGGATGGGAGGGGCGCACGAAGCTGCCACCTCTCTGCCAAAGCGAGCTCCTTCAAGCGGTCCAGGCCATACCTGGCCAAGTAGCTGCCGCCATCACGGCAGCCCTTACCAGCATAATGGTGGCAAACCAACGGCCGTAAGCGAGCTGGTGTACTGCAGCCTCCACTCCACCTGATCGCGAGCTCCATCATGGGCATATTATTATACCGACAACAAAAATTCAACCAAGGCTGAAGACCTGGGAAACGGTAAAGCAGCCAGTCAGTCGGGCCTCGCCCGGCTGGCAAATGACAGATGATGATGATGATGCGGCCCGACACAAAGTTCTGCATCGACCTTCGAAGCGAGAGCAACTGTCTACAGGATGATTAGTGTTGACGACTGGAAATTTAAACTACCGGACTGATTTGGTCTCGAATAGGAAACCGGGAAGGCACAATGGAAACAGGAAACGACCCGGCATACTGTACACGGAAACAACAGGCTACCCGACAATGGACACGAAATGGACAACATTAGGGAAATTGACTGGTCAAGATTAAGTGAAGGAATATGGAAACATCCGAAACTGAAGCGGAATATAGAAGTGAAGACGATGGTGACACATCAGAAACAGAGCACAGCAATTATACAAGTATGTATGAAGAGGATATCGGTGGAAATTCCGAATTTGTGGAAGTGAAGGGCAAACTAAAATGTGGTGAGAATTGCAGAAGGAAAGTAAAGCAAGCCAGAGGTAATCCAGGTATTGCAACTAAAAACCGCTTCAGCCCACTAGAGGGACCAGAAGAACAGGAAAAAGAAAATGAAGAAGAAACAAGTAAGAGCACTCCCAAATTACAGCAGAAAGAAATACTACCACCAATAGTTATTGGAACATGTTAAAGAATTTATAGAAATTAATAAAGTAAATAAAGAGAATTTAAAAGGAAACCTAAAAGTAGTTTATAAAGGATATTCATTGAAATATCATGTAGAAACCAGCAGAGATTACGAAGTTTATAAACAGATTTTTCAAGGAGAACGGAATACCTTAATACAGGTACCAACTGCCCAAAGACAGACCCCTGAAGGTGGTAATAAAGGGCCTACCGCCAATAATAACAACAGACGAAATTGAAGCAGACTTAAAAGAAAAAGGTTATAGAGTAAAACAGGTACATCAGTTTAAAAAAAGAGATACACACTCAAAGGCTCTAATACCACTCGCAGTATACCAAGTAACACTGGATGCAAGCACCGACTCTGAACGTATCTACGATGAAAGTGCAATACTGTACACAAGAGTGCTAATAGAAAGATATAGGAATCCACTTGGCCCACCGCAGTGTACAAGATGTCAGCGTTTAGGCCACACAGCAAACTACTGCGCACTGCCATATAGACGTGTCAAGTTCGCCCAACTCCACAATACAAAGGACTGCAATATACCAGACTCAGCAAAAGCAAAATGTGCTAACTGCAAAGGAGAACACGTCGCATCATGGAGGGGATGGAGGGAACAGCTACAAGGCCACCCAGAAATACCCAAAAATCCAACGAGAGAACAAAAAATGAAGATCTGAAGAGAAAAACAGACAAAACAACATCCAAACCAAGTGAGGACGGGAACAATCTGCTGGGATACCATAGTGGACGAACCTACGCTGAAGCGACACAAGGGTCAAGGCGAGAGAAAAGAAAGCGCAGCAAAGAGAGAAAAAAAGAAAGTGAAGAAAACTCAAAGACATCAGACTGTGCAGAAACTATAAGGAATATATTAAGCAAATTGAAGAGAGTCTTTAAAAGGGTAAACGAAGCTAAAGGTACGACTAGGAAAAATAATGGCAATAGCAGAAGGAGTACTAACACTACTAGAATAATGGGCCTCAGAAGAACACAAAGATTACAAGACACCAATATAATCATCTGGAACGCGAATGGGTTAAAAGGAAATACTGAAGAATTGAGACAGTTTATAAGAAAATATAAAGTCGACGTATTACTAATAACGGAAACACACCTCAAAGCAAAATACAACATTAAAATTGAGGGAATGGAGATATACCGAACTGTCCGCCCAATAACAAAAGGAGGAGGAACCGCCATCGTGATCCGTAAAACCATAACTCAACAAGTCATACAACTGTCGCCACTGATGACAATAGAAGCCACAGCAATCAGAATCCACACACGGGAAGGTAAAGTGGCACTGGTCGCCACATACTTGGCACCGAAGCGGAACTTGACAGACCAAGACAACGACACAATCCTCTCATCAGACAACAAGGTGCTTATGGGGGGAGACCTCAATGCAAAACACGAGACATGGAACTCAAGATTTCAAAATGTAAGAGGACAACAACTACTTGAAATATCAATAGAAAGAAACATCGAAATAATTGGACCAACAGAACCTACATACATACCGGACAACAATAGAGGTTACCCTGACGTACTAGACATTGCAATTAACAAAAATATTATACAAGATATTAGACTGGAAACTATAGAGGAATTATCATCGGACCATCTACCAGTGAAAATAAAATTTACGAATTGGATTCCAATAGAAACTTTGAAACATAAAACAACTGAGATAGATTGGAACTACTATACCAGACTAATCCATAACAAATTAAGAGCAACACATCCAGTCTCCACTAAGGATCATATCGATCAGGGGGTAAAGTATATGTAAAAAATAATTGGTATGGCGAGCAACAAAGTAACAGTAACATACTACGAAGAAATTAATAACAACGACTTACCTGCCGATAATGGAAGATCTACGCTACCTAAAAAACAACTAGAAAACTATGGCAAAAATACAGAGACCCGAAAGACCACAAGGAATATCACCACTACGCAAAAGAATTAGAGAACCGATTAAGAGAAAGAAGAATCGAAAATTGGGAGGAAAAAATGTCAAACTCATCCTAAATAATAGAGAAGCCTGGAGTGATAAGAACCAGAAGACCATCAAAAATAGCAATAGACGGACCTGCAGGACCGGTATTTACACCAATAGAGAAGCCGGAGGTGCTGGCTGAAACCTTCGCACAGCAGAATACAATAACGAAACAACTAAGCGAATCACTGAAAAGAGAAGAAGGACACATTAAACAACAGGCTTCAGCAATAAGAAACGAACAAATAAACCAGCTACCGGAGCTGACAACTCCGAAAGATCATCAGTAAACTGGCCAACAACAAGTCCCCCGGCCCCGACAATATAAAAAATTAACACCTTAAAAATTTGCCAAGAAAAGGTATCGTCCTACTAACAAGAATAACAAACGCAATTATGAAGACTGGCTATTACCCAGACAAATGGAAGATATCCAGGATAGTACCCATCCCAAAAGTAGGAAAAGATCATAGAAAACCGAGGATTTACAGGACCAATCAGCATAATAAGTGCTACTGCAAAAGTCACCGAGAGAGTAATACTCAAAAGAATCATCGCGAATCTACAAGAGAAAAAAACCATAAGAATAGAACAGCATGGATTCTAATCAAGAACTTCGGCGATAACACAATTACTACGATTAGTAGAGGAAGTAACAGAAGCCTTCAATAAAGGAAGATCAGTAGCAGCCGCATTTATAGATATTGAAAAAGCTTGCGATAAAATTTGGAAAGACAACTTAATAGTCAAAATGTACACCAACCCTAAAATCTATACAGAACTAATAGTAAATGCAATAGAAAATAGACAATCCTATGTGACAATAGACGGAAATCAATCAACGAAACAAAAAATAGAAGAAGGAGTCAAACAGGGAGCAGTACTATCACCGAGACTATTCAACATAATTATATATCAATGATCTTCCAACACCACCAAAGATCCAAATAGCCTTATTCGCAGACGATGTAGTAATATTTACTTAATGCTACAACCACGAAGCGAATATAAAAAGGCTTCAAAAAGCACTAAAGATATTGGAAACATGGTGTGAAAAAAACAAAATCACAATCAACTCTCACCAAAAGTGCTGCAATATACTTAACAAGAAAAAGACCGGATTTCGACCGATTGCCTAAAATAAGTATAAGAAACCAAAAACTTCAGTGGACAACATCTCACCGATATCTAGGAATTACACTCGATCATAAGCTACTATTGAACCACCACTTAAAATACAGATGTAATAAAGGACTAGCAGTGATCTTAAATCTGTATCCAGTGCTGAATGCAAAAGACCTAACAATAGCAACAAAATTAAGAATATACAAATCAATCATAAGACCATTCATTTTACATGCCTGCCAAGTATGGGGAACGACTTCAAAATCAAACATACAACGAATACAAAGACTAAAAAACAGAGCCCTAAGGACGGTATCAAGAACTCCAATAAGCACACCCATCAGGCAACTTCACGAAATAACAGGAGTACCAACCATCCAGGATGAAATTCACCATCAAACACGACAATTATACAATAAATTAGACCAAAGTAAGAAAACCAATGAAGAAACACTCAAAACTCTAGGAAATAAGAAAGCCAAATCCTGGAACAAATATAATACCCTCGAAATATAATGGAATAAATGAAATACCTCAACTACAACATAAGGGGTTTCGACTAAGGCCCGCCTTTCAGGTGAGGCCATAGCCGGTGTCTCTCCCAAAAGAATAAAATAAACGGTGCCCCCAAAACAATCTAACCTAACCCCAACCAGTAAAACTACAAAATGTAGTGGAACTGTAGAATTAAAAAAAAAAAAAAAAAAACGGCCGGACAGTAGCGTTCTGGGCTACGTTCCTCACGCCGCGCCGGTAAGCAGAGGCAACCTGAATATGATTGCACCTTACGCTGTCGAAAAATTGTTTAACTACGATCAAGTAATCCGATTGAAAAAATGATGTTCGCGTGGGATATAATGGACGGGCTGACAGCCAAACTTGTAGGAGGAAGTTTGTACTTAAGTATTCGACGGTCAGCAGTGCTATACGTTCATTATTTTGCAATAATACTTTAATTACTTAAATGAACTTACAGATAACTTGGCCACATTGTGTTGGTAGTTGAAACTTTGTAGGTAGTTGAAATTTTGTAGGAAGTTGAAACTTTGTAGTAGCTTCTCGTGTTGCTTTGCTTGGAGTATGAGGGATAAAAATTGTGCATATACAAAAAATGTCGCAATATGGAATGCATTACATTATCATGTCAGAAAATTCTTACATATGACGTAATAACAATTAAACTACACGGTCACAATATGAATCACCAATGCACCTCTCTCTTCGCACTCCTCCTACTCATGTCACTTTTGTGACCTTCTCACATGCAGTTGGTTACATTGCACACAATATTAGGTGAAGAGTATCGCCTAATATTTCTTAGTGTTTCTTCTAAACGACATTTGTCCCAAACGTTCTCCCCTGCTATTTTGGAGTGGCTGTATAGTATTTATTGCTGGTTACATTATTTCTAGCTTCCAATGATCTGCTTTGTTCTTTAGGTAAAACGCACAGTGCTGAATCAGGATATCTATAGCTAGGATAGTTTACATTCAAGTATTATGACCGGCTTTCTAGATCACAAGGTGAGTACCTCCGCTATTTTAGGTTTGTTATGGCCAAGCCATATTCTAAGACTAGAATTAATACCACGTGTGGGCATGAGCCAGTAGCCGTACTTTATACGGTGATCGGAGCCCCATCGGACGAAGGGTGCACGAAAGACCATTTTAGGTCAACACTGAGCCGACCTTTTAAGGCAACGCCTGATGCTCGTTACCAAATGGAGTCAAGCCCACGGGTGGTAGACGAGTATATAGGACGACCAAGCCATCTGGGAGGGCAGTGTTTAATCAATCGATCAGCTGAGCAGTTAATCAGAGTCAGTGATACAGTTGGTGAACCAGTTGATCAGTCAGTCGAGTCGGGAGACTTATCGACCCGGCTCGGCGGGACGGGGTCGAGCCCAGGGACCGGCCAGCTTCTGCAGCCTCTGTCGCCGCCAAATGTAAGCATACCACCCAGTTCTAATGGGCCGTAATGTATTGTGAGGATCTATCAAGTAACCTTTCTGTTCATGTACTATCACTCTCTGTGAGAGCATTCGTAAATATACTTCCTTGCGCTCAACCCTGTGTCATTACTAGTTCTAGCATAAACTCCTCAGAAGCACTAAATCCCTCTCGGGTGCTACCCATCTCGGGATACTCATATCACAGTAAGCCAGTCTGATCTATCAACCCATCATCCTATAACCACTCGGGGATCGTGAGTCTATGGCAGCCTGCTAGCTTCTAACCTCGGGACGTTAGCTAGGCGCGTCTAACCGGGTTAGATCGCTATGGTTACCATACGGCCAGCGGGGGAGTGCTAAGGCATCTCCGCTGGCCATAGTCTCTACAGATGGCCTGAGATCCTATATTGGAACAGGACCACAACAGGTTATGCAACATGTGTTGACAGAAAAGAATCCATCACATTCAATGTAAACCAGGGAATTTGTATACATATAGAAAAAAAACTAAACCCAACACATTTCATTATGTTAGATAATTTTTCTGCTATCTTCAGTCCGTGTAAGCGGTCCAGTGGCTCGGTTGGCTAACGTGCGGGACTGTGGAATGGAAGTTTCCCGTTTCGAATTCCGGTCTCGGCTGGAATTTTTACGGCCTTAAAAATTATTATACTTATTTAAATAATGTTAAATAATTAAAATTATAATAATAATTTTAAAAAAACTGACCTTCAACACTGGTCCCGTGGTTCGGATTTAACGTAAAACTGTAGGTATCCTATACCAGGTTAAGTTAGGGTAGCCACAAGGCGCTTGCACGGCAAATCGAAACTCTGTCAACATGTCTCCCGATCAACAATGCCATATGCCATACGCCCTTTTTCTTTTTTGGGGGTGAAATTGACTTCTGAACGTGGTGCCCGCGATATGAACTTGGACTTGATCCTCCAGTACTGAACTGAACGTCAACAATAGACGGCCAGACTATCTTCACGGATATCCTGGGCAACGATACACAATCAGTTGACATCTAATACCAATGAAGTATCTTGATCACACTCTAGGAATTCTTCAAATTGACATCGAGGGAATAAGTAAAACTATAAGTGAATTCCTATCCAGACTATCATTGGAAAACAACATTAATTTGGTTTGTGATCTAGAAACCCACAAATCTGATGAATCACAGATACATTGAAGAGGAAGCATACCTGAATAAAGATTACCAGGAGCGACTTTCCACCAATATTATGGTACTGCATCCTATATTCGTGTCTCCATCACGAATGATCACCTGATTCTACAAGTGATCAAGACGGTGTTTTTATCATCGTAATAGTAATTTACAATGTGACTGTGTAGAACACACATAAACATCCAACCGTTCTGTGGCCTGACAGTGTTATTCCAACCTTTGCATATCCTGCAGTTTATTTGGGTGACTTTAACAGCCGTAATTATTAGTGGTGATATCCAACTAATGACCAAAATGGTGAAAAACTTGTGGGCTAGTCAGATGCACACAAAATCTATCTGATCTTCAACCCAAAAGAAAGGGGCACTTTCACGTCAGCGAGACGGAACTCTGACACTAATGCTGAGTTATGCTTTATTTCAAGTGACCATGGAGTCTACAGTTTACCTGCATTGACTAAGGCGTTAACAAATTTTCCACATATTCAACATCGCCCTGTTCTGCTACGGATAGGCCCTCAGAGCCCTATTATCATATCATCCCACTGACCCTCTGGAATTTTGATAAAGCCAATAGAATCAAGTTTTCAGCTGATCTTGACAGTAACATAAGATGAATTTCACCTGATACAGATAACTATTCTAGATTTGTTAAAAATGTTATAGCTACTCCACAGAGGTATACCATGCTCATATGTAACCAAACGACCTGAAACGCTCATCACTGAATTTCCTCAAGTTGCATATTCAGCCCATTATATACACCTATGAAGATAGTACAATATACTGTGGATGGTATAGTCATTTTTTTTATCTGCTTAACGTCTCTCTAACAGCGAGGTCTTTAGAGACGGGAAAGGATGGGGGCAAGGAATGGGAAGGAATTCGACCATCGCCTTTTGAAGGAAGCATCCCGTCATTTGCCTGGAGTGATTTGGGAAACCATGGAAAACCCAAATCTGGATGCCCGGACGGGGATTCGAACCGCCGTCCTCCCGAATGCGAGGTTAGAACGCTAACCGTTACACCACCACGCCGACTATTCAAAATTGATACTGTTCCATAAGTTACTTTTTCAGGTAGTTCGTTTTACGAACTAAATCGATGATCGTTTTCTCCTAAACAATGCAACGGACACATATTGCAAAAAAAAAAAAAAAAAAAAAAAAAAAAAAAAAAAAAAAAAAAAAAAAAAAAAAAAACCTAATACTGCAAAACACACAATTCTGGAAGGCTGAATAATTCTCAACTCCTTAAGCTATACTGTCAGAACATTTTAAAATGAAATCGCTATTGTAGTCAGACAGGCGAAAGTGAATAAGGAAGGAAATCACTTAACGAAATAAACGCAATCTGTAGACATTACAGTAGAAAACACCAGCCTCCATCCAGATGTATTATAACGTTGTAGCTATAAAGCGTAACAACAATGCTTAAAAGCATTTTAATAATTGTTGCTCCGTTATAGCTTAATGGTAGTAAGGCATTTAAGACATCACAATTACTTCGATCGAATTCAAAGTCAGTTTCTTATTTTACCACTGGTTGCTGCGACAAATTGTCGGTAAATTTTATGATGATGCTGACTTGAGTAATAACATATCGTGGCAATATTTGGCAAGTACTCGGTTTCGTAGAAAGTGCTAGATTTTAGCGGGGAGATAAGAGTCATTAATGGGCTTTAGTACACTTTTAAAATAGTTTAAATGTCACTGCGGATAGACATTTCTTGTTAGAACACAGCTCGAATAAATATGTGCGGATAAAGATATGCTTGATATTGTTAGAAAACTCTATTTCTTGTTTAATACATTAGATAAAAAGTACATAGGCCATTAGATACTTTGAAAGTCGGATCTATGAGAACTGCGAGATCTGACAGCCTTAAGGCATTATAACTTGAAAATTATCAAACAATAAAAATGAATTAACTACGACTGGACTAGATGAAATACGTGACTAAAGTATTCTCAAAAACTGTGACACTTTGTTTGGGACCAGTTTATCACACACTTTCAATCACGTCGCATCACTTGTTAAAAATTTTCAGATTATTTGAAGGCAAGCGGTGACACTTAGATGTTTTAAAAACTGAAAGGCAGCATCTTCTATAATTCTGTATCAAATATAATAAATACCGTAGCTACTGGGTGAATAAATAACAGATTTTTGTAGTTCGAATAATTTTTTGGCATTTCATTTGTTAATGCTACAACTGACAGTAGTATGAAAATATTAATTTCACCTATCACCACGACATAATAATAATAATAATTTTGTGTGCAGATTTTCTTGCCTATTTAAGAACAATAATTTTTTACAGTTTTTTAATGTTGCTCTAGAGTGATGATTGCTAGATATATGATAAAGATAAACAGATGTATGAACATTTACCACATGGACAAAATAAAGAGGAGAAATATATCTTTTGTTGCTGTGGTCAGAATAATCGGAACCTAGGATGGTTTCAGTTTCTGGTTGCAAACGGAACTTCTCAAGGTGTGTAACACCGACAGATAACGTACAATGGCCCCGAGAGCTGGATATAGTGCAGTATATCGGAAAATAATAACCAAGGATTAATTGCCTACACAATCGTGTCATGGCTTTAACGTAGTGTAGAGATTATTAAGAACATAAAACTCAATTATCCGTCATTAATAGCTACTAAACTTATGAACATTAAAACCATTAAAAGAATCGGATTGCAGTGATCTGAATTTTTATCTGCACTGTGACCCATCTACAAGACAGACGTGATTTCCAAATAGATCACAGAAAGAAAAAACGCTGTATTTCAAGAAATAATAAACATTGCATATATAAATCGAACTTAGGTTGTATAAATTATGAAGTATGACTCTGAATGACCAGAAATACTTTGTTTCAAAAGTTTAAACATTAAGAAGTCTCGAAGCATTCAGTGAGAACACTGAGTCTAGAGACGGAAGATCAGTGACGTAGAGTGAAGGCCATATTAAACGCTTTGTAAACACTGATGTTTCCGTCTACCACCTTGTTTCTGATTTACACTCTGCTTGCCGAGAGTAGCAGAGCTGATTTATAAAATTTTGTAACAAATTGTACTGTATTTACACAGTACGATATATTAATTCTAGATAACTCCATCCTTACTGGAATAGGTAGTTAATAAAATTCCGGAACAGTATATAAAATTGTTTCCTCCACTTTTTATTAAGACAACGACTTTGTGTAATTTAGCAACCGATTTGAGCTCATTGCTCAAGTACAACGAGATATGAGATTTGTATATCTTTTGATTGGTACGTCTTTCAGGATTTGTCACTCGATCACATATAAGCCAAATATAACTTTAGACGTACGGTACATCTTTTCATTTTTTCTGAAAAAAATGTAAGAATTCAGGAGACCATTAATATCAATGATATTTAAAACTGATTAAATTGATTTCTACGAAAAGATGATATTTTAATACTGGGTAATTAGAAAACTGATCAGTTTTCATATTAGTTCAGTACACAACGGGATCAGTATAACAAAGTATTCAGACAAGTGGAGACTTAAATACAATTTAGATTTGACAACTGCTAAAATTAAAACAGTTTATATTGCGTTTCTTGTTTGAAAATTTTTATTCGAAACTTACTTTTTCACCAAACCATCCCAGTTCTACAATAATTTATATTTTCAGTAACGATTTCGAACTTTATTTTAAGCAAATTTCTCAATATTTTTATGGATACCATCATAAAAAAGGCTTAAAAAATTAAAACTATCGAATGACTGGTAACGTTTTACAATTTCATAAAGGAGAGTATCCAGTTTAAATTCTTACTTTTCGCAATGTTTTCAAAATATTCCTGTAATCGCCACAGGACAATAGAGAAACAATTACTTCTTACTACTGTGGCTGAATTCCTTTTCTCCCTTAGTCAATTAATCTTATCAATGAGAAATATAATACAAAAACAATAATTCTATTGAAAAATAATGAAAATGGTATTTGCTCATTTAAACGATAAAGCAGTTACTTTGTTGCTTAAGCGTCTTAGTCCATACAAGAAAAATATAACACTTTATTAAAATCACTCTTGTCCGATGCCTGACTCAAACCGTCTACCTTCGGAGCGCAAGAGCTACACGCTAACCACTCTACATCCGGGTCCGCATCTGTAACCTCTGACCGAACTCTGAAAGCGCCAGCACGTGAGAACTGCCAAAGATGGCAGCTACCAGCCACACGCTGTTAGCATTCCTTATTCTTAAATTTCCTATTAATGCTTTTCTAAGTCTAACAGACTACAGACGCAGTAAGGGGGCGTCCATTAATGACGTGAGGTGAAATTGGGGGGGAGGGGTGGGGGTCCGAAGAAATCTCACCAAGGGGGAGGGGGTGTGGGTCGACGGAAATCTCACGTGAGGTTTCGAAATTCTTGAAGTGCTGTAGAGCTAAAAAACGAAAAAAAGTTAACAAACGACTTTAGAGGCGGTAAAAGGCCTAAAATCGACGAGGTAACCGACTTTAGGGGGGTATAACTGCCTTCGAAAGGAGGAGAGCTAACAAAAAAAGTACACAAAACTACGAGGTGATTAGCACGTGATCAGATCTCACCAAATCTTACCAGACGCGAGGGGGTATCTGGAATTGCGGGAAAAAAAACCACACATCATTAATGGATGCCCCTAATGGAAAAAATAAATATGAATAATAGTTTGCATTAGAAACATCTTGTTTAATTTCCGCATACCGGTAGATAGGACTGAGTGAAACAAAGAGGAAAGGGAGGGTATTGAAATTGCTGAGGAGGGGGTACAAGTTGTATTGGAACGGTAAACCAGAAGGTATCTCAAAATGGGGTAGCTTTTATCACCAGTTACAACATTTATGCAGTTACAGACAGAATAAATTAGCAATTACATCAAAAAATTGAGAAAAACACCCTCACCATAATACAGGTGTATGTTCCTCAAGCTGGTTGTTCACAGGAACAAAAAGACAATTTCCTCACAGATCTTGAGGAACACGTTGAAGAAGACAACATTATTATCATGGGGGATCTTAATCCCCAAGTTGGCACGGATAGAACTGGATGTGATAATGTGATACGCTTTGGAAATGGGAACAAAGAAGGCAAATGCTTCTTAGATTTTTGTATGAGTAACAACCTCACCATTTAAAATACATGCTATTGGAAACGGGCAAGCCAAAAAGTTACTAAATATAGCTGGTATAGATAACAGAAGTCTCTCATAGACTTTATATTCTCTGATCGAGAGGCAGGGGCCTTCATCACAAATGTGAAAATATTACCTGGAGAAAATGCAGGTAGCGACCACCGTTTGTTAACTGCTAATCTCAGAAATGTTGGAGTAGAGAAATTAAAAACAAGGAAAAAGCCTAAGATAAAAATTTTGGAATTGAGGATTCCAGAAAAACAGGCAGAATGTCAAAAGAAAGTGTGTGATCTCGTACCCACAAGTGAAATTTGATCGGCAGAAGAAAAATATGACTAGGGAATATTTTGACCATCTATACAATAGGAATGGAACAACAAGCAAAGAAAAGAGAAGTCCAGAAACAGGAAATCAAGGTGGAAATATAGAATCCCCTCTGACATAGTCAGAACTCGGGAAAGCTAAAGGAAAATCATCATGCTTTGATGAAGTAAATGCAGATATGATCAAAGCAGCACAAATCTAGGCTCTTCACTGGCTATATAGAGTAATGAACACCATCTGGAAGGAAGAAAATGTCCCCTTTGATTGGACAAAGTGAATAATAGTGCCAATGTTTAAGAAGAGTAATAACTCTACTATCAAATGGCCTCAAGCTAATGGAAAAAAAATTATAGAAGGTATGCTGAGGAAAGTCATCGAACCGCAGATTAAAGAAGAGCAGTTTGGATTTAGAACTAACATATCAACAGATCATCTTCACTGCTCAGATGATCATGGAAAAACATTGGGAGAGGGGAACAGATGTCATCATTATTTTCTTAGATATTGAGAAGGTTTACGACGGCACACAGAGAGATAGACTTTGTGAATGTCTGTCCAAACGAAAGGTACCAACAAACTTAATCACCAAAGTTGGAATGCTGTATGAGAATTGCCAAAGCTGCATTCAAATTGGAGACGGTATATTCAGACTGGTTTGTGACTACCAAAAGTGTTCAGCAAGGTAACGCAACATCACCGCTGTTGCTCATCATTTTAATGACGAAATTTTGAAGAAAGTAAAACGGCAACTCCACCTTGACGAGATTAAATCATTTGCATTTGCAGATGATGTTGTGATGTTGTGACAAAAGAATAAGTACAACAGACACTGAGCATCTGGAATAAATATTTTAATTAATTAGGTCTTAAAATAAGCCGCACAGAACAGGCTAAAGGCTGTTAGCAGTAAGAATATGAAGCCTATTATTTATCTGGAGGGTGAAAAATTGAATCAGGTTGATAATTTTCAATACATTGGCAGTAAAGTGACCTCTGACAGTCGATCCAAGAACGAAATTGCCATAATGGTACAAAAAGGTTCCCAGATCTATCATCAAGTCAGGCACCTTCTGTGGGACAAGCTTATTCCAATCACAGCCTAAATGTCGCTGTACAATTCGTACTTCTTATCCATTACAACGTACAGCCTGGAAGTATGTACCACTACCAGCAGAGACGAAAACAGACTCCCGGCGGCCGAGATGAAGCTCCTGAGATCAATGGTACGGAAAACCAGAAGAATAAAGATCAGGAATGAAGTGATCTGTAAACAGATCTCAGTCAATGAAACCCTTCGCGATAAAATTGCCAAAGCAAGATTGCGATGGCTGGGACCTGTCAAGCGAATGGACCCAACAAGAACAGCGAGAATATGGCTGGAAAAAGAACTGAGTGGTAAAAGACCAAGAGGCCGACCCAGAAGGAGATGTAGATGATGGTTTTTATGTAGTGCTCCGGTTTAGTATGTGGCAGCAAAAGAATTTCATCGTTTTCTACTTAGCAAATCTTGTGCTAACTTGCTGATGGCAGAGCTTATCGTAAAGAAAAGGATAAGATGTTGGTCCAGAAATGTAATTCTGAGCCATGAATAACACACACTTGGCGAAATACATCAATAATATTGTCATTATTCAGCGAGCACTTTGATCTGATATACTTCCTTACTAATCCAAATCTTGAATTCCAATAGTTACGAAACACCTAATTATAAACATGTCATTACATTAAAAATCAATTACTTTCATGATAATAGCTGTAAAAGCAAAAGACTAAGCTGCATTCGGTGCATATACAAATGCATATCTTATTTCTGACGCCAGAACTCGAACCTGTTACCTGCAGTTGTTGCCTGAAATGAGCTGGGCACAATATTCTAGTCTACCTTTAAATCCTCTTTGAAACAACGCTGGAGATTGCCCTGTATGAAGCTGTTTGCCGTGCTTTTTAACTACTCAACAATGTTGTTTCCTATTATTTAAAAAATTCAAGTAACTTTCATATGTTTCGAGCGCTTTTAAGTAGTTGTGGGTGAAAATAAGTTTTGTAAAGTTAAAATTCACTTAGTTACTAGTTCTGCAGTTTTGGCCTTGACTCTTTCTTCAGATACAGATAACTATTATTTAACAATTATTTTCCGTGGTATGCGTGTTCACGAAATAGATTTTAAATGATAAACCAAAAGATGCACGCTTTAGCTGAAGCAGTATGAAAAGTCAATGACATTAAAATGTTTTATCATTAATATCATATGATTTAATTTAAATAACTTCGTATTTTAATAGCAAATTGTAATATGCCGTGACACACTGAAAATATTGATCTTTTTCTTTTATTTCCAGTATTTAAATCCCATATAACGGTTGAAATATTTTCTGTACAAGCACCAGCTCAAAATTAATATTTTGTGTAAATACAATGTATTTATGTCGAGTATGGATACTGTCGTATGCTTCAGAAAGGTAAAAAAAAGTGCATTTGATGTTTTTGAAAAATGTTTCCTGCCGAAATATAAGCATCGTTTTAGTTTGTAAAACTAATCACCTGAAAAAGTAAGTTTTCTGTGAGTTGGACTATTATCTATTTTGGATTGTCGCCTGACTATACCACCTACAGCATTTAGAACTGTATTCATAGCTGCGTATAATGGGTTGAATAACCTACAGGAGGAAATAAAGCGATGACTGATTCACTTAGTTCAGATGCATATGAGCATGGTACTACATTCCCAGAGGAGCGAGAAAAAAAAATATATTCGTAGGTGGAACATTACATTATGGCAACAACTTTATTACGATTTTCAGAGGAGTGTCTTTGACGAACTCTATCCCACCTTGGATGAGGCAGGACGTTGTAAATGGACAGAAACCATCCAGTCGGTAAGTTTCAAGCATTCCAGCAGAAAGGATTGGAGCTAGATGAAGAAGTTGGGAAGAGCAGTAGTGTGATTTGCCGGAGTGAGCCCACACAACAGAACTGTCAATCATCCTACCACGCTGCCTCCTACTGTTCTTGGTCACATCGCCTCCCCTCCCTCCCTTCTCCTCCCCTTCACTAACCTCAGTTTCACCCCTCTTTGTATGCACTCATGTATCACTAATTAGATACATTGTTGCCAATTTGTGCACTCATGTGTCACTAATTAGATACTTTGTTGCCAATTTGTGCACTCATGTATCACCAATTACATAAATTATAACCAATTCCCTCCCGCGCCTCTCCCATTCTAGTGTTTGAGTACACTCATGCGTCACTAATTAGATATATTGTAACAAATTTGCACACTCATGCGTCACCAATTAGGCCACTTAACCTGTCACCTGCCTTCCCCACCCCACCAGGTATGAAGCAGCAGCTTCCCTGTGGGGCCTATTGTTCTATTGTTCTCCTCCCCTACTATTGCTCTTTTGTCAGGCCACTTGAGCAACCACCTGCCCTCCCGAACCCAAGATTCATCTCTCTTTGGGTGTCACTAATTTAGCCACTTAACCGTCACCTGCCCCATCCCCTCTCCAATTGGGCAACCATGCATGAAGCGCCAGCTGCATCGTTTCATCAACAGCAACGTGAAAGAAATAGTCATTGTTTGATGGTTTCCCATTACTCAATATACGAAAGAAAATTAAATAAAAAAAAAAAAATACTTGAATAAAACTCCACATTGCACGCTTAATAAAATACGATTTCAACCAAATTCCTATCACGATTCCTTCATAACATATGAATTAATGTTTTTAAACGCTTAATGAACCATCAACAGCACCATGTCTCTGAATTTTATTTAACGTAAAATAAAATGCATAATTTATGCGCAACCGTAAATCGTACAGGAATTTTAAAAACAGCCAATTACTTCTGAAAATATTATCTTTCGAGGTATGCAATCATATATACTGAAAAGCTGTTAATACTGGTAGCTACTAAAAAATATTTGCATCCAGGCAGCCATTGTATCCCTCTCCTGACCCATTGTCTGAGACCCTTCTCTCAGCGAAACACGAATTTTATTTAACCTGAAATAAAACACACTATTTCTACTCAAGTATTGATGGTCCAGAAATTTTAAAAACATACCACTACTTCCCGAATAGTGTAATGCTTGATCATTTGATTCAGATGTAGCATTGAGCGTAGTTGATTGCAGATCTTTAGACTTTGTGAATAAGTATTAAACAGGACAAAAAAATCCTGGCTTCTCTGTACTTTCGAATAAAATGTAATTTCGTGCGGCATGTATGGTTTTATGTTAGAGTTTCCCCGTCGTAACGACGAATTATTATAAAAATTCCTACAAGAGAAAATGCGAGATTTCAAAAGGCTAAAGAAGTGCATGTCGAGGATGTTCAGTCATCGGGGTTCGATACACACCACTGTCTTACAGTCAAGATTCCTAACGTTTTTCCAGAAATCACACGAGGCGAACGGTGGAATAAATTGTTCACGTTCCAGAGTTAATTCGTGTAAGTCGGTCTAAATATCGAGCCTGGTTGTAGATTTTTTAAAACAAAGAGACGACAGGCTTATCATAATAACGGCAAAGTCAGTTCTGAACAAGGGAAGATAGAGTAATATCTCCGGGATGTCCAACAAATACGCGTCGGACGCGTGGTGCAGACTGGTTATTACCGCCGTCATGGAACTTTCACCAAGTGAATGAAGCTCCATAGCTGGAAACGTGACGTTAGACATTCTAATTTAGTACTTACAAGAATGAATAAATATTTCAAAAGTATGAAATGTGTATGAGTGTAAGATGACCATAGAATACGGAGCTTGATGGTTGAGCAGTAACGTTCGGATCTAACGTTCGAGAAGGAATCCAGCACGATCATACTGTCAGGTTTTTTTTTTTTTTTTGTTTCCCAAAAATCACTTAAGGCGAGTGCTTCAATCATTTTATATATATTTATTCGGCATTTAACCTTTCCGTGATACATACAAACCAAATTGTACTTTTCTAAACTTTTAGGTTATTATTCCCGACAAATGATCAGATTAAGCGATATATAGTAACATATTCAGAGGCCAAATAAATGTTTAATGTTGATTGGTGACTGGATGCCCTCATGAGACAGTGTTTTCATGAAGTCTGTGATGTTCCAGTATTTCTTGCAGCTGAAGAACAAGTGAATAAAGTCACAAAGTTGTGATGTTTCCGACAAATCTCTATCTCACATTTCCCTGCAGTTTTTCATGAGGAAGTTCATGATATCTAGATCTGGTCACATTGTCTCTTCATCGCCACTTCTCATAGCACTCTTTGCTAGACAGCCTGCTTCTTCGTTTCCTGGCTGAACCCTATGTGCTTTTATCCAATTAAATATAACTTTTTAGCTTAGGTTGGTGACTTCACTGCAGATCTGTATGATCTTCATTATCAAAGTACATTATATTCGCCCTCATTTCAGAGATATTTTTTATATGCCTGATGGGTGAGTTTTTAACGTTCGGGACTGTCATGTGGGAGATGGAGGGATCGATTCCCGGTCCGGCTATTCATTAGTATCTGTTGTACTTTAGACACACAAATAGCCGTTTATCGCCAAGAGTCACTGCGAACGCTCCGACAACGAAAAACTCGTTTAGTGCTGTTTGTACTGGTAGCAAGGGATGAGGTTTTGGTCGCTGCCAGTTGAGATAATTTTCTCGCATATAATTGTTAACATTTAAAAGTAACAAAGTTCCGATTTTCCACGCGCTCTGAACATTTATGCATTCGCCTGGAGTGATTTGACGAAACCATGGAAAATCGAAATGTGTTTGTTAATAAAACACGAGGCAAACACAAAAACTTCTTGCCGCATCTTCTAATTTCCTTTTTCCATGCTGCAACATCATAAATTGCAATGCTCCATACATACAATTTGCAAATATTGGTACGTTTACTAAGCCACTGGTGGATCACATACCTCACTTGCACAGCCTGTCTGCTATCGGTTTGATATTACCAAATGTATAATGTTTGAATACAACGGTAGTTGTAAATTTCACAACTTAAGCTACTAAAGCGACGTTGTGTACGTTCTTTCTTCTATCTGAATGTAAATGATGTATTTTGCAGAGGATTTATTTCCTCATATCATGGTTTTTGCTGTGATGTCGGATTTTTTCTTGTGTCTCTATGTGACTGAATTACATCTTGGGAAAGTTGGAGACTGTATATGAATGTGATTCGGTGTGATATGTGGAGCGAGCATATCAACATAGTTTCTGCTGGTTTTCACGATTGGCTTGGATTGAACAGTTTCGTAATTTAGTATTTGTTGTTTAATAATACGCCATTACAACTGTTGGATATTGTTTTTATTTTCCGGACGCGTTTCGCCTCTCGCCGAGGTATCTTCAGCGTACAGTTATGCTGTAATATGTGATTTGTTATTGACTTTTGAATACAATGATTTTTAGATTTACCAAAATTACTCTTATAAAGGCAGCATAATATTACTTATATTAATATAACAGTTTCATTACTAAAATTTTTATATGCGTTTTGGATTATCATGCAAGACGTTTTGTTTACATAAGTATACTAGGATATATTTTATATTGTAACTTACATTTTACATTTGCATTTTCAGGTGTGGTCGTTGCTCATCTGCGACCTCAACCAGCATATTGTTTTTTACACTATTACACTTGGTATAGTTTGCTCTCGTGACTTGACTAGCAATCAATTTTGAGGCATATTTTTCAATGCACGACATTGTCAAACTTTATGTGTGCGCTTTTGCTACTCTGCTGTTTTCTTGACGACACTACCGATAGAGCACCGTCAAGAAAACAACAGAGTAGCAAAAGCGCACACATTAAGTTTGACAATGTCGTGCATTGAAAACTCAAAATTGATTGCTAGTGAAGTCACGAGAGCAAACTATACCAAGTGCAATAGTGTAAAAAACAATATGCTGGTTGAGGTCGCAGGCGAGCAACGACCACACCTCAAAATGCAAATGTAAAATGTAAGTTACAATATAAAATATATCCTAGTATACTTATGTAAACAAAACGTCTTGCATGATAATCCAAAACGGATATAAAAATATTAGTAATCAAACTGTTATATGAATATAAGTAATATTATGCTGTCTTTATAAGAGTAATTTTGGTAAATCTAAAAATCATTGTATTCAAAAGTCAATAAAAAATCACATATTACAGCAAAACTGTACGCTGAAGATACCTCGGCGAGAGGCGAAACGCGTCCGGAAAATAAAAACATTATCCAACAGTTGTAATGGCGTATTATTAAACAACAAATACTAATTTATCAAGCAAATGTAGAAGAAAATGGCCTACAATAATCAAGTTTCGTAATGTTTGCTTGCACCTACAAAGATTCGGTCTATGGGATACTTATATAAAATTCTTTAACTCTATGAATTCATACAGTTTCAAAGAGTATATCAGGTTTAAAATGTGCTTTAAATAGTCGTATAAAACGGAGTAGAGAAGTTCGGGATGAAATTTATGTACACTCCTGGAAATTGAAATAAGAACACATTGACGCCGGTGTGTAAGACCCACCATACTTGCTCCGGACACTACGAGAGGGCTGTACAAGCAATGATCAAACGCACGGCACAGCGGACACACCAGGAACAGCAGTGTTGGCCGTCGAAGGGCGCTAGCTGCGCAGCGGTTGGGCACCGCCGCAGTCAGTGTCAGCCAGTTTGCCGTGGCATACGGAGCTCCATCTCAGTCTTTAAAACTGGTAGCATGCCGCGACAGCGTGTACGTGAACCGTATGTGCAGTTGACGGACTTTGAGCGAGGACGTATAGTGGGCATGCGAGAGGCCGGGTGGACCTACCGCCGAATTGCTCAACATGTGGGGCGCGAGGTCTCCACAGTACATCGATGTTGTCGCCAGTAGTCGGCGGAAGGTGCACGTGCCCGTCGACCTGGGTCCGGACAGCAGCGACTCACGGACGCACGCCAAGACCGTCGCATCCTACGCAGTACCGTAGGGGACCGCACCGCCACTTCCCGGCAAATTAGGGACACTGTTGCTCCTGGGGTATCAGAGAGGACCATTCGCAACCGTCTCCATGAAGCTGGGCTACGGTCCCGGCCACCGTTAGGTCGTCTTCCGCTCACGCCCCAACATCGTGCAGCCCGCCTCCAGTGGTGTCGCGACAGGCGTGTATGGAGGGACGAATGGAGACGTGTCGTCTTCAGTGATGAGAGTCGCTTCTGCCTTGGTGCCAGTGATGGTCGTATGCGTGTTTGGCGCCGTGCAGGTGAGCGTCACAATCAGGACTGCATACGACCGAGGCACACAGGGCCATCACCCGGCATCATGGTGTGGGGAGCGATGTCCTACACTGGCCGTACACCTCTGGTGATCGTCGAGGGGATATGAACAGTGCACGGTACATTCAAACCGTCATCGAACCCATCGTTCTACCATTCCTAGACCAGCAAGGGAACATGCTGTTCCAACAGGACAATACACGTCCACATGTATCCCGTGCCACCCAACGTGCTCTAGAAGGTGTAAGTCAACTACCCTGGCCAGCGAGATCTCTGGATCTGTCCCCCATTGAGCATGTTTGGGACTGGATGAAACGTCGTCTCACGCGGTCTGCACGTCCAGCACGAACGCTGGTCCAGCTGAGGCGCCAGGTGGAAATGGCTTGGCATGCCGTTCCACAGGACTACATGAAGCACCTCTACGATCGTCGCCATGGGAGAATTGCAGCCTGCATTGCTGCGAAAGGAGGATATACACGGTACTAGTGCCAACATTGTGCATGCTCTGTTGCCTGTGTCTATGTGCCTATGGTTCTGTCTGTGTGATCATGTGTTGTATCTGTCCCCAGGAATGTGTATATAAAGTTTCCCATTCCTGGTACAATGAATTCACGGTGTTCTTATTTCAATTTCCAGGAGTGTATATGGAATTTCGGATTTCATCGTTATACATGAAGGCTCATGCCTGGTCGCTTGTTAAGACGTGGGAATGTGTATTGCTGAATACAGCCATGCATTTTTTGACTTTGGGAATAAGTATTAAACAGGACAACAAATGCTGGCTTCTCAGTACTTACAATAAAATGTAATGTCGTGTGGTTTGTATGGTCTGGTGGGTTTCTCAGTCGTAGCAGCCTTACCTAAGGACAGGACCGAACACGTTTACACACCCACCACCACGGACTAGACCCGATTACTGCCCAAACGGTCTGCTAGTGCCAGTGTACAGAGATGGCCAGCCCGGTGCATTTGTTCTCGTTTGTGTATCAGCTCAACGCTGGTGATTCTAAGCGTTTGACATGTTTATCGCCCAAGCATGAATTTGAGCCAGTAGTGGTTTTCGAAAAAGTGGGACACTGTAGCAAAGTTCTACTAACGAATGAAGAATGGAGAGTGCTGACCAAAGTATTGGATGTGGTGTCAGATTTGTTTAACACAGGCAGCTCCCAGACAAACATTCCACTTGGTGAGCACGCCGTCTCCTGCCGTACGATTGTCAGGATGAAAACTATGATTTTACCCAAATACTTATCCCACCAGCGCCGTCTTGTTAAGCGAATTGACTTCGAAGAACCTCATCGACGCGCAGCCTGCAGTAACCAGCGCCTTGGCTGCCAAGAAGAGGTGGGGATATCCAGTTCCAAGATACTACACAGAATTTGTGGACATTTTATCTAGTAAAGTGCTACGAGACTATCATATGGCCACAGTGCAAAAACTGGTTTATATGTAAATTAGTGATATTTATGTGGCTCAACTGACCCCCCGTTCAACATTGGATTATAATCTACATAAACATGAACTTGTTGCATATAAAAATTACTTGTATTACCTGTTGTTAACAATGTAGTAATTAAGAATTATAATCCCGGATACTACATAGATGTGAATAGTATGAATAAAACACACATAGTAAATTTTACAATTTGTTTTATTTTACTCACATTCCATTAATAAAGTCCTTTATCGAGTTCTTGTAGTGGCATGAAGCATGATGCTTCATCACTTACATACTAGTCTTAAGACCGAATCGTAATAAACGCCAACACTCGAAAAGACATAAATTAGTTGGATATAATTACGTATGCAGCTATTTCTATGAATATCATTAAAAATAGTGTGAAAAATGTACAAAATCAAGAAATCTGATCATATATAACAAAAATTAGTAAAACATGTAAATTTCGTCCATGAATGAAGTCAATGGTTGACATAAAAATTACACATGCGTGTATCAAAATATCATTAATATAATGTCCGTGGATTACAGAAATGTGTGCTATATGGACAAAAAAATAAGCTTCTGCTGTAATGGCAGTATCCAGATAAACTGAAACGTGGTAATTTGTTCCAGTAATAAATATTTTCTGCTATATAACGAAACTTGGTAGAGTTCTGCAGAGTCAACACATACTTCACGTAAACATCACGATAGACGGGTCAGCGGAAGTGCATCGGATGAAACCTATATATGTGTGCGGGGAGTACTTTGTAACGTTCCTCCACAAAAGACGTAAATTGTTTGAATTACCTGTTAGCTCACGCTTTATTTTCATAACAATAACCTGCAGAGTCTAAACACACATAACGTTACCGTCATGATTTACGCGACAGAGGAAGTGCACAGGGTGGTAACTATACATAGAGCATAGGGTTTGTACCAAACGAGGTGAAACAACGTATATCTACACAGAAACTGTCATTAACACAGTTACATGGAAGGCAGTCTGCGAATAAGACGATGGCTCTCTCTCTCACACACACATAGACACACCAGATTTTTGCAATCATGGATATAGGCAGAAACATACACACAATAGTTGGGGAAATAGACTCGTATATAAAGCATGTACAGTAGGAAAGGCGGTGTGAAATTAGTGGGGAAAAAATGTACAGTTTCAGCAAGTAGCATGAAAATACTATAAAATCCAGAAATTTTATTAAAATCTGCAAAAGATCATGAAAAGAGGTAAAACATCAAAACAATTATGTAATTTCACTTTACGTAAGATGTCATCGGTTTACATGGTTAGAAGGTGTGCATCATACCATACGATGTGTATTAAATGCTTTCACCAACATAGAAAAACACATGGCATAAATCAAACACATTCTGTTCACGGCCCTATAAGACATCGGACAACTGGAGTAGTACATCAGATTTATCTGTCTAAAGTCACACTAAAGTATTGAAGCTCAACTAAACAGAGCATGCAGAAGATGACATCACAGCACAGCAAAACCAATAATATGAGGAAATAAATCCTCTGCAAAATTCATATAGAAGATAGAACGTCCACAACTTCACTTTAGTAGCTTAAGTTGTGAAATTTACAACTACCGTTGTATTCAAACATTATACATTTGGTAATATCAAACCGATAGCAGACAGGCTGTGCAAGTGAGGTATGTGATCCACCAGTGGCTTAGTAAACGTACCAATATTTGCAAATTGTATGTATGGAGCATTGCAATTTATGATGATGCAGCATGGAAAAAGGAAATTAGAAGATGCGGCAAGAAGTTTTTGTGTTTGCCTCGTGTTTTATTAACAAACACATTTCGATTTTCCATGGTTTCGTCAAATCACTACAGGCGAATGCATAAATGTTCAGAGCGCGTGGAAAATCGGAACTTTGTTACTTTTAAATGTTAACAATTATATGCGAGAAAATTATCTCAACTGGCAGCGACCAAAACCTCATCCCTTGCTACCAGTATAAACAGCACTAAACGAGTTTTTCGTTGTCGGAGCGTTCGCAGTGACTCTTGGCGATAAACGGCTATTTGTGTGTCTAAAGTACAACAGATACTAATGAATAGCCGGACCGGGAATCGATCCCTCCATCTCCCACATGATAGTCCCGAACGTTAAAAACTCACCCATCAGGCATATAAAAAATATCTCTGAAATGAGGGCGAATATAATGTACTTTGATAATGAAGATCATACAGATCTGCAGTGAAGTCACCAACCTAAGCTAAAAAGTTATATTTAATTGGATAAAAGCACATAGGGTTCAGCCAGGAAACGAAGAAGCAGGCTGTCTAGCAAAGAGTGCTATGAGAAGTGGCGATGAAGAGACAATGTGACCAGGTCTAGATATCATGAACCTCCTCATGAAAAACTGCAGGGAAATGTGAGATAGAGATTTGTCGGAAACATCACAACTTTGTGACTTTATTCACTTGTTCTTCAGCTGCAAGAAATACTGGAACATCACAGACTTCATGAAAACACTGTCTCATGAGGGCATCCAGTCACCAATCAACATTAAACATTTATTTGGCCTCTGAATATGTTACTATATATCGCTTAATCTGATCATTTGTCGGGAATAATAACCTAAAAGTTTAGAAAAGTACAATTTGGTTTGTATGTATCACGGAAAGGTTAAATGCCGAATAAATATATATAAAATGATTGAAGCACTTAAGTGATTTTTGGGAAACAAAAAAAAAAAAAAACCTGACAGTATGGTCGTGCTGGATTCCTTCTCGAACGTTAGATCCGAACGTTACTGCTCAACCATCAAGCTCCGTATTCTATGGTCATCTTACACTCATATACATTTCATACTTTTGAAATATTTATTCATTCTTGTAAGTACTAAATTAGAAATGTCTAACGTCACGTTTCCAGCTATGGAGCTTCATTCACTTGGTGAAAGTTCCATGACGGCGGTAATAACCAGTCTGCACCACGCGTCCGACGCGTATTTGTTGGACATCCCGGAGATATTACTCTATCTTCCCTTGTTCAGAACTGACTTTGCCGTTATTATGATAAGCCTGTCGTCTCTTTGTTTTAAAAAATCTACAACCAGGCTCGATATTTAGACCGACTTACACGAATTAACTCTGGAACGTGAACAATTTATTCCACCGTTCGCCTCGTGTGATTTCTGGAAAAACGTTAGGAATCTTGACTGTAAGACAGTGGTGTGTATCGAACCCCGATGACTGAACATCCTCGACATGCACTTCTTTAGCCTTTTGAAATCTCGCATTTTCTCTTGTAGGAATTTTTATAATAATTCGTCGTTACGACGGGGAAACTATAACATAACACCATACATGCCGCACGAAATTACATTTTATTCGAAAGTACAGAGAAGCCAGGATTTTTTTGTCCTGTTTAATACTTATTTACAAAGTCCAAAGATCTGCAATCAACTACGCACATTCCTACATCCTAAACAGGTGATCAAGCATTTACACCATATGGGGCTGCGGGAATAACAATTGATCTTCTTTCGCTCAGAGAAGGACCCCAGACAATGGGTTAGGGGGTCCATACAATGGCTGGCTGGAGGCTAATATTTTTTGGTAGCCACCAGTATCAACATATTTTCTATATATGATTCCATATTGGGAAATATCATACTTTCAGAAGTAATGGGAACTTATTATAATTTCTGTACGATCAATACTTGAGTAGAAATAGTGTGTTTTATTTCACGTTAAATAACATTCGTCCTTCGCTGAGAGAAGGGCCTCAGACAATGGGTAAGGGGAACGATACAATGGTTGCCTGGAGGCAATTTTTTTTAGTAGCTACCAGTATTAACAGTTTTTTTTCTATATATGATTGCAGATCTCGAAAAATCATATTTTCAGAAGTAATTGGCTGTTTTTAAAATTTCTGTTCGATGTACGGTTGAGCATAAAACGTGCCCTTTATTTTATGTTAAATAACATTCAGAGACCTTGTGCTGTTGATGGTTCATACCGCGTTTAAAATCATTAATTCATACCTAACGAAGGAATCATAATTGGAATTTGGTTTGAATCGTATTTTATTAAGCACTCAATCTACACTATTATACAAGTATGTTTTGTTTTTGTATTTAATTTCCTCTCAGTATATTGAGTCGCATGACTACTTATAGGAAAGGGAAACCGTCAAACAATTACTTTTTCTTTCACGTGCTGGAGGGTGAGCCTGTTCAGACCTGTTGATGAAACAATGCAGTTAGCGTCTCATAAATGGTTGCCCAATTGGAGAGGGGATGGGTCAGGTGACGGTTAAGTGGCTAAATTAGTGACGCTTGACTGCACTCAATGAGAAATGAAACTTGGGTTAGGGAGAGCAGGTGGTCGCTCAAGTGGCCTGACAAAAGAGCCATAGTATGTGAAGAGAACAATAGAACAATAGGTCCCAGAGGACAGGTGGTGCACCACAACTGGTGGAGAGGGGAAGGCAGAAAGACGGTTAGGTTAAGTGGCTTAATTAGTGACGCATGAGTGTACAAATTAGTTACAATGTATCCAATTAGTAACGCGTGAGTGCACACTAACCTAATTAGTGACACATGATTGCACAAATTTGTTACAAGTATCTAATTAGTGACGCATGAGTGTACCTATAAAATAGAAGGGGTAGGCTTGGGAGGGAATCGGTTACAATGTATCTAATTAGTGACGAATGAGTGCACCCATAGAGATGTGAAACTGAGGTTAGTGAAGGGGTGGGGAGGGGAGGAGAAGGAGGGGAGGGGGCGTGGCCAAGAACAATAGAAGGCGGCTTGGTCGGATGATTGACAGTTCTTTTGTGTGGATTCACTCCGGCAAATCCACACTACGAATAGCACCCCACGTCCCTCGACTCTAATCGGTTGTAACACCAAATAAAGTTCCCAGCTGCAATGCTAGGATATCAAAAGTTAAACCTCATAAATATCATAAGTTTAACGAATTCGCAACCAACCCATTTGAAAAAAGAAAGTAAAACGTCATAAAATAATTATGGTTCTTTTACTGAAGAAGAGTTAACAGCGGCCTTGACAGAATGAAGAATAGAAGAGATTCTGGATTTGATGGTACGCTGTGGAAAGAAAATGGCGATAACAGTTTTTTACAAACACCTTAAACACTGAAAAGCTTTCTTCAGAATTCGAACTAACTTTTATTTATTTTGCGTATGATGCTACAAGACATTTACACGATTCAATTACAATTATACTGTAATGAACAATATAAACACACGTAGTTAGTGCACAATGCCCGCAGCTGGCCACTGAGACAGTACGGAGAAACTGCCCAACCCCAGGTTTGGAAAATAGAAGCAGTTCTTCCCGTATCACATCTAATCCGATTTAGTTCGCTTGAAGATCTGAGGATGTCTTCCAGATTGTAGCATGGAACTGAAGAATGAGACAAGCCAACGAGATGTAGCTGGTCCACATTTTTTCAATAGTTCTGGACAAATCCCATCTAATCCTGCAGCTTTACCATTTCGAAGGGTCTTTAAACCTTCCTGAACCTCTTGTAATGGGAATGGATGGGAGTATATAGAGTGTGGTTGAGTTTCGCGCTTTCGACGTTTAAGCTCAGATTTGACCCGTCAAATGAAATGCTTGTCCTTTTTTGTTCTAGAAGTATATACAATGTGATGTGCTATTGATTCCACATTAATGGATGAGTGTGTCCTTGAGGGTAAAGATGTGGGATCTAATTTACGAATAAGAGACCAGGCTTTTCTACTGGAATGGGTGAAGTTAAGATATTTAAGACTTTTTATCCATTTTTCTCTTCTAGCTTGGTCAAGTGATTCCAGCAGTTGTGTTGCCTTCTCATGAGAGCTGCTTGCCTCAAATTCTTGAAACCAGGTAAACCAGCAGGGTATTCTCAAAACTACCGCCCAATTACTTTGATAAGTGTTTGATATAATCTCCTGGAAAGGCTTTTATGTAACAGGACTAGCCCTCAAATCTTAAGCATCCTTCCAATTGAAAAAGCAGATTTTTGACCAAACCATAGTTGCGACGATCAATTTCTTGCTTTAACATCCCATGCAGAAGCAGGTTTTGAAAGAAACCTGAAGAGTAGAGCCGTCTTTAAAGACCTCACAGCAGCATATGAAAAGGTCTGGAGGGAAGGCCTAATGTGTAAGTTCATCAAACTTACGGATTGTAAGGTAACGTCGGAGCTCATAAACAATATGCTGCCGAAGAGGGTAATTCGGATTCTGATGGATTATAAGTACAATAAATTAAAAGTGCTCAACAATGGGTTGCCTCAAGAATCTGTGCTCCCTCCTGAATTGTTCAACCTTTACATAGCAGGTATTCCTTTGACTACCTCCCGTCAATTTTCATAGGCTGACGACCTGGTAATCGTGACTCAACAGTCCTTTATAAATGAGGTAGAAGAATTCCTAAACGCTGATATTAATGTTTTGTGTGGATACCAAGAATCTAAAAACAGAAACCCGCTTTTTCCACCTCAACAACAGACAGGCCAATGTGCTCTGAACTTGTCTCTCAATGGAATGCTAGTATCACACAACGTTAACCCCAAGTATCTTGGAGCTACTCCACACAGGACTTTGTCCTTCGGTCCTCCCATTGATTAAGAGCGCTGCTAAACTAAGTACAAGGAACAACATCATCCAGAAACTTGCTGGATCAACGCGGAAAGCTAATACATCGACACTTACATCATCAGCAATGAGTCTGGTCTTGTCAACAGCAGAGTACAGGTTCTTATGTGTTGCTGAGTAGTCAACATTTTAAGAAGATTGACATCGTCCTGAAACAGACAATGCGCATTATCAGTGCACACTGTAATTTGCCCCGCTTTTTTGGTTTCCTGATTTGATCCATTTAGAACTTCCAAGACTAAGAAGATTTAATAATCTTATCCGTGAGTTCACAAAAATGCCATTGAACATTGATCTTCCTACCCATAAGGAAATGCTCCATAATTTTTGGCGCCTGAGATCATGTTCTCGACCCGTACTAAAAGCAAAAGAGCTGATTGACAAGTGGTTTAATGCTGGAGCAGAATGGCAGCAGAAATGGTAGAATGTAGCTCCCAAGAAGTGGCACTCACTATTTAGCGCTCCACCCGTAGGATTTGATCTGACATGTAAAGCATTGACTCCCCTTAACAGGGTACGAACCAAACATGGTCGGTGTGGCATGAGAACCTCACCCACCTGTTCCTGTGGTGCACCACAACAAACGATCCGCCATATCGTCACTGAATGTAGTAAGAGGGCGTACCCAGGATCATTGGAAGATTGTTAAAGCACCTAGAAATGCTGCAGAGTGGTTGGAAAATATAGATTTACAAATTTACCTTTTATTTCAGGTGTATTGTTGACTGTCTTAGAATGACACACTGTTATTGCCATTAGCTAAATAAATAAATAACTCAGTGTTTTGCCCTTTAAAGTGAACAGAGAATCTACTGATAGTAGCAGCTGTGTGGAAGGCGAGCGTGTTGGGTGGGCCGGTCGTAAAGCGCGGATCTCATCTTTTATGGGGCGGTTTAAACGTAAAAGAAGAGCGTGCCGAGATGAAATGAGTTTGTGCGTGCGCAGTAAACGTTGATGGATGAGACAAAGCAGCGGCGGGAACGCTGAGCTTTACGAGGCGCGTTCTGACGGGGATAATGGGAGCGCGTAGTTCAAAGGGCGTTATCCAGCCGGTTTGCCGTCGTAACGAGCTTATTTATATTCCCCAGCCGCGACGCGTCGCGCCGCCTGGCTTCACGCAGGAACTCTGTAAGGTGCGCTATGTTTAAACCTGACCAAAAACGTTAAGAACTAAGTAGGGACCTACTGATAGCGAGAAAATTCCGTGTATGGCACGCATAGCATACGGTTCGTAGCCTATGTAAAGGATCGTGACAGTGTTATAGGTAAAATCACTGACAAAGAAGATTTCCCATTTTTAGGATCAAAGTCGTAACATCTGGATCTGATCTTGTTGAAATGTGATCTTTACCCACTTTGCAAAATTTATAATATTTCTGTTGCGTTGAAGGGGCTTAGAAGTAATAATAACAGAGATTTATCAAGGACAAAGGCATTGCCACGTTGGCCACGGAACCCTGAAGAGCTGATCACTGGCTGTAGAGAAGGCTGACAAGAGTTAGAATTGGCCAGCTCTCAGGAAACAGGGGTTTAAACTCATTTAGCACACAATTAACAAATTCTCCGAATAAAACGAGTGCGCTTCATCAATAAAATCAACTATACATATTTCTTCTTTTTTTTTGTCACGAAATTGACACTACGCTTTGCCTTGGTACGTTCTCCAAAAGTTCTCTATGGGCACATATGTGCAGCTTTTCCAGTTGATCTAAGAATTTAAAAAAAAATACAATTTGATTAACAACAATCACATATACACCTGAAAATTTTAAAACTGTGCTAAATATAACTATTGTGGTTTAACGAAGAGTGACATGATCTGTTGCGCAGAACCGAAAACTCAGATTCCTATTAAGAAAGGCCGAATCAGACAAAGTGTACGCAATGTCTGCAAAATTCCCTAACATTTAGACGAAAAGTAAGACGGCAATACATTTAATAAAAGTAGCACTGGTCTTTAAACGTGATCAAGATCCGTAGATAATTTACTAGATAATATAAACATTATAATGTAATCGTATTTCGAAAATGACCTTAATGTTGTTCCAAAGTGTGCCAAAAAGTCAACTGACTTTAAAATGCATAACGAGCTACATAAAACGCAAGAGAAATGTACAAATGCTCACATCAAATTTCACACACTATATCTGCTATAACGTCAAATACAAAATTTATTATGATCTATGATAAATGAGCATTGGAAAACAAGTTGAACACAATAATCTCAGAGAGGGAGATCAAATTTAGTGCAGTTTCTTAAGAGGAAAATGCAACCGGAAAATTAGAACGAATGTACACTTGCAGAGCAAAAATAGTTCTAATATTCTGCAGAGAATAAGGGGAAGTACCGTCGAGCGAGTGTTCGGTAACCACTCAGCTGTTTGAGATCCAGGCAGCATTAGCACGGAGGCAGTTTGTATATTTGAAGAATATCTTTACCTATGTTGCACGTAACGTCAAGTTTTACTCGTTTTTTTAATTTTTTTTTATTTTACGAATGGTTATGAGATCAAGTCAGATCTTCCTTTCTTCCAAATTACTCGCTGGTGGTTTGGCCTCCTTATTTGCAGTCAACGCTTACTCATGTGCATCGTAAATGCAGTGAGAAATCCGATGTGATCTAGGCTCATTAGAATTAAACGACTGACGATGTTAATCTGCAGTCGTGATAAACAATGCACCATCTAGCAACGTACATAAACGTTGGTAGACGGCGTTAATAATTCTGCCTTTTTCTACCTCTCCACTGCAACTAAGTAATCTCGTATGGTCTTCATGACCTGTTGCCACAGATACTTAAGAGTTTTCCTATCTTCCTCTGTCGTAGTCATCTAAACTCAGCCGATAATCCGACCAGGAAGCGGCGATCTACGTTTTAAATTACACAGACGGAAAAAAAAATCCCAACACCAAGAAAAAATTATTGTAGAGTAATGAAATTTGGACAATGCATTTGTCAAGTTAACATGTTTAATTGATTAAATTTTCAAGATCACAGGTTAATTTAAGCTCAAGAAAATGCATTTCAAATGTGAAATACTGTTAAATTAATAGCCGGTGTAACCTCCAGAATTTTGAATGCAAGCCTGCAAACGTGAATGCATTGTGTCATACAGGTTTCGAATGTCACTTTGTGGTATGGAGTTCCATGCTTGTTGTACTTGTGCTGTCAATACTGGGACGGTCAGTGCTGGCTGTGGATGATGCTGGAGTTGTCGTCCAATGATATCCCATACGTGTTCAATTGGAGACAGATCTGGTGATCTCGCAGGCCAAGGTAACATGTCGACACTCTGTAGAGCACGTTGCGAGACAACAGCGGTATGAGGGCGAGCGTTATCCTGTTGAAAAACTCCCCCTTGAATGCTGTTCATGAATGGCAGCACTAAAGGTTGAATTACCAGACTGACGTACAAATTTGCAGTCAGTGTGTTTGGTATAACCACAAGAGTGCTCCTGCTGTCATAGGAAATTGCTCCCCAGACCATGACTCCAGGTGTAGGTCCAGTGTGTCTAGGCCGCAGACAGTTTGGTTGCAGGCGTTCCCCTGGCCTCCTTCTGACCAACACTCGGCCATCACTGGCACCAAGGCAGAACCTGCTTTCATCAGAAAACACAACAGATCTCCACTCCGTTCTCCAATGAGCTCTGGCTTGACACCACTGGAGTCGCAAACGGCGATGGCTTGTAGTCAGTGGAATGCACGCTACAGGGCGCCTGGCTCGGAGCTGTCCTTGAAGTAACCGATTTCTAACAGTTCGTTGTGTCACTGTGGTACCAACTGCAGCTCGAATTTCTGCCGCAGACGCAGTACGATGCGCCACAGCTGTACGCCGAATACGGCGGTCTTCCCTCTCAGTAGTGCCACGTGGCCTCCCGGAACCCGGTCTTCTTGAGGCAGTACCATCCCTTGACCACTGCACCCAACAATCATGCACAGTGGATACATTCCGGCCAAGTCTTTCTGCAATATCGCGAAAAGAAAATCCACCTTCTCGTAGCCCTATTACACGACCTCGTTCAAACTCGGTGAGCTGTTGATAATGGCTTCTTCGTCTTCTTAAAGGCATTCTTGGCTAACATCAACTCACTATGTCAAATCTCAGCGGTAAATAACGTTCACAAACTTTACAGCGCGTATTTAAAGCAAACCTGATTTGCAAGCTCTGAGTAGCGCTACTAGCGCCACACTTATGCGCGAAGCGCGAAATTTGAATCGATGTCATCTTTCAGATGTATAAACACGCCTACCAAATTTCGTTTATCTAACACAAGTCTTTCTTGGTGTTGGGATTTTTTTTTCCGTCTGTGTAGAACGTAGTCACGAAACCTGCCAGAAATAAATATCGGTTTCAATGCTGAAAAATTTTATTTCGATTCTAAATAATGCCATACCACTGATACGAATTTTTAGCATAGATTTCGACTGCATGGAGTAACTTCTCTTTCAATGGGTTCAATTTTAAATCTTAATTTCTCAGCTTTACGACGTAATCATAACACAAGTAAACATACATTAATTCTCTCCGGTAACAAGGAGCCGTACAGTGTCCAGAAACTCCTCTAAATCTGTCATGAAGTTACAGACAACACAAACAAATTAAACACCACTTGGAATGAGCAGCTTAAGAGAATCTTTACAGTTAAAACTTTGCATTACCAATCGTAGAAGTATTTGTAACAAAGACTGAACTAGAAAGCGCTATTATATAGTAATCGGTACAGAAAGCTGGTAAAAACGGATGTAAGTTCTGCAGAAATTTTGAATAATATGGACTGCGAAATATTATGGGTTAAACTCAGCGAGGACAAAATTTGGGCTACCGACCACCTCACTAACAAACAGTCGCCGAGGCGTTAAGAAATAATCTTTACTAATAAAACACTAATCTTGGTCACGCTGTAACAATGTCTGTCATGCTGTCGTCGCTTCAAGTAAAAACGGTCAGCAACAATATAATATGAGCGTTATTTAAGAACATTGCTATATAGCTAAGCGTTAACGAAGAAATGTATTGTTAAAACACTGAAAGAAAAATATGTATTGAGTATAAATTAACACATTAATATTATTAGTTCCGTATACTTATTTTTTTTTCCATTTGGTGTAAGTGTATTAGTTAAATTATTCGCCCATAGATATGTATGATAAAAGATTTAATTTTCTGTAGCCAATATTAGTGGAAGTTTCGATTAGATTGTTAATTAGCCTGGGTTAGTATTACAACTGGCATTTGAAGTTACAGCAGAGGGAATGACTAATTTAATTAAAAAAATTAAATTATTATCAAGAGAATTCTGTTGCTGAAATAATTACTTCATTTGAACAAAAGTACTTCCAAAATGATAACGATCTGTGTAGCGTCGACCACAATTAAAACCAATATCACAAGATAAACCGTAGATTATTAATATTTATTTTTTATTTCCTTTATCTTCACTGTCGCCAAATTACTGAAGCCATTATTTCAGTCGTATTTAACTGTGCCAACGATTGAAACGTAGTAATATCGATCTGAATCACGGATAACAAACAAAATAAAAAATACATGCAACAATTCATGAAAATTTTAGATCAAATTTATATGGTGAGGCATTAATTCGCATCTGATTTTAGCTTTGATTTTCTAGTGCCGATATTAGCGGAATTTGTGGTTAGGTTGAAATGTAACATGAACCAGGATGACAACTGAAACTTTTTGCTACAGCGCAAGGTACGAGGAATTTCATTGAGCTTTGTTTTATAACGACTCCGTTCATCCAGTCGTTTCTGGCGGGCTTGAGGCTAGTGTGCCACTGGGAGGCGAATTCAACCTGCTTTGTATCGACTGGAGTAATCTTGTGGTTAATGCTCCGGTAGTAATTTCCATACACACCCATCTTCCCACCACCCCTTTCCCTTCCCACATTTTCCCTCTACAAATTTCCACTTTACATTCTTTCAACAGTTTTGGTAAATTATTCATCATTTCTCTTGGTAACTTACTCCAATCCCTGACGACACCCATAATTAAAAAAGAGAATCTTCCTACACCCTTGTGCCTTAAATCGAGTGCAGCTTGTGATCATGGTGATCTTTTCCTTTCCATGCATTACTTTTCATTCTTACACCAATACCTTTATGGCTGATTACCAATATACGCCTTGTACACTCCCTGTTTTCCAATGAATCCCATTCCAGCCCTTTTAACTTATCTGTAACTGAATGCGTTCTCCGGTAATTTCCAGAAACAAATCTAAGAGCCCTTTTTTGCATCCTCTCCAACTCCTGTATTTGATACTCAAATACTACCATATTCAAGAAATGGTCTGACCAAAGTTTTGTAACCCAACTCCTTTATATAACACCATCCGGCTGGACACCCGAGAGGATTATATTGCATCAGTACGCTGGGAAAGTCTCCACTCACACGTCCTTTACTTCTCTCGTACATCCCCTCATCATTTTATCCAACAAGTGCTGAATTTTGAAACCCTTTCTTACTACCTGTCCATTGTGGTGCCCAGTTAAACTTGTTATCAAATGTAATGCCAAGATATTTACATATGAAGTCTTCAACAAGCAATTCCTTCCCCACCTCATAATCATAATCAACCTATAGTTTTTTATGTGTGTATCTAATAAGCTGACTCTTCTTTGCTTTTATCCCATGTTTGCCAACCCAGTTAGATCAATCTGCAACTGTTTACAATCCTCTGCCGCTCTGATCCTTTTATATAGCAGTACGTCATCCGCAAACAATCTAGTTTCTGACAGTAAACAATCAACACAATTATTCACTAGAATAATGAATAGCAATGGACCCAATACGCTACCCTGTGGCACACCCATTAATACTTCCACTTCTTTTGATACTACTTTACCTACCCTAACTTTCTCTTTTCTACCTTTTAAAAATTCTTCTACCCAGCAAATTACTTTCTCATCCTCTCCAATAGTTTTTACCTTATTTACTACCATTTTATGACTCAATCTGTCAAAAAGCTTTGAAAGATCAATTTGGAATCCCTTGTCCATTTCATCCGCATATATCATCAGTCATCACTAATCGAGATTCGTATGAATATGCCTGCCTAAATCCATGTTGTCTACTCGAAAACCACTTTCGCTGTTAAAATACATTTCTGACCTGATTGCATATCAATCTCTCCTTTAATTTACCTTCCACTGATATAAAACGGATTGGACTATAATTTTCTACTCTATTTCTCTCCCTTCCTTTCTGTATCGGAACAACTATCGTACTTTTCCAGTCCTCAGGTAAGCAGAAACTTATTTCTATCTGCTTCATATATTCTAATCACTGCCTTCCTCTACATTATTACCTTCGAATTTTCCCTCCACTAACAAATTAACCAATCCTGCATGTCTCAAAATATGACCTACTAGCCTGTCTCTTCTTTCTGTACGCTTCTTCCACAAACTTCTTTCTTCGCCCATTATTTACAAAACTTATTCATTTTGTGCTTTGGATGTCCACTTAATTTTCATCAGCCTTCTATAGCACCACATTACAAATACTTCAAATTTCTTTCTGTCTCGTAGTCCATTCTTCGCTATCATAAACTGCTGTGCTCCGTACATAAAGTTTTAAAAAGTTCTTTCTAAGTGCTAGATTAATATTTGAAACCAAAAGATTTCTCTTTTTCATCAAGGCTCTTTTTGCTAGTGTTATTCTGCCTTAAACATCATTCCTGCATCGGTCATCGGTTGTAATTTTGATTCCCAAGTAGCATATTTTACTTACTTCTCTTATTGCATCCGATCCTATTTTTATATAGACTGTGAATGGTATCATTTTTGCTACATTTCATCACTTTTGTCTTGTTTTGATTCATATTCAGACCAAAAACATCATTCAGGATTTTGTTCACGCCATTCAGTAAATTCTTAATATCCTCAGCCTGTTCTGCTAACAAGACAATGTCATCAGCAAATCGTAGGATACTGATTTTTCCCCTTGAACACTTATGCCCCATTAAAATTTTACTTCCTTTATTCCTTCTTCTACATACAAGTTATATATTAATGGGAATAGACTACAACCTTGTCTCACATACTTTTTAACTGATACATGTCTCTCATGTTTCCTTACTTTTATTGTAGCCACTTGATTCTTATCTAGTTTGTGAAGTATGCTTCTATTTCGATATGCTAGACCTGACTTATTTAAAAATTTTGTAAATCTTGTCCCACTTAACAATATCAAAAGCTTTTTCTACCAAACGCCATAAAAGTAAAATTTGTTTTTCTTGGCCCACCCTTCAAGTATTAATCTTAAAGCAGAATTGCTTGCCTTGTTCCGTAGTTTTTCCTAAACCCAAAATGATCTTCACTTTCTATCTCTTCTACTACCATTTCTATTCTTGTGTATTGCAAAGACACATTACAGCCGTGTGCAATCACATTAAATTGCAGGATACTTAAGGTTGCGAACGGTTTGAGGGTCGAGAGCTGGCAACCAGGTAGCTAGCAGGAATGCAAGGACACGCAAACAATGCGTCCACCCCAAAAATCCGCGGGACCTGTTAAGCGGGGGGAGCGGAGGGCGCACTCTAGTGAGGACACAAAGGTGTGAGTGAGCCTGGAGAGCGAACTGTCCAGTATAGGGCAGACGTTCAAGTATTTTTCGCGGATGTGTTAACCGCGAGTTCACGTTCGCGAAACCGTTCATTGTGTCGCGCGCGTGGAACTGTCGACCAGTGTTTGAAGGAATGAGTCTACTTCGATCCGATCTTCGCAGAGGAGCGTGGGTTCGCATACTCTGACCGCCATCTACAGTTTGAGTTTTGGAGGGGCGCTCGCCAACGGATCTGCTGATCTCAGCATCTCATCGCACGTGAATGAAAGGCGGATTCATGCACGGGGTCAACAGCCATAACCAGTGCAAAGGACAACGTGGCAAGTACCACCACAAACTATTGCGTGTGATGTCACCACGGCGTCAATTTAGTTAACCCGTTACGACCTTGGGGAAAGAGACTGATAATTCAGCCTAGGCACAAATAAATTCAATAATCATTATTCTTTTGCAATTGTGTGGAATAAATGTAAATATCAATTCTACTTGTCATCATAAACGTAAAATTTAACGTTGCCTTGATTCATTCCCATCTTCTCATTAAAAATTAAATAATAAAATTCTAATAAATAAAATTAATTATATTTTCTGGTGCCGCAATCAGCGTGACACTTCAGTATATTATTCTGAACAGTATCTTTGAAGCATGTGATTTTTAATGGTGCGATTTTGTCGCATTTATCGACTTGTGTTTTCTTCGGAAGTGTGGAGATGATATTTTTACTAAAATCAGATGGAATTTCTCCTACATCAGTAAATTAAAATCTTTGTTTTTTTCATATCATCTCAATCCTTATCTATAAGCGTCCCTACACCCTTTCTCCCCTCAGTTTTCTAACATAGCCATAGAAATTTCTAGATGCATCAGTCTGTGGACCACCTGCATTGACAATACTCTTCAAAAACCTTTAGTGACTTTATTTTCTGTTATTTAGTAATGTTTTAAATATTCCCTACTACCCTGCTGTCTCTTCACTCTGTTATGTTCTCTTCTTACCAACCTCTTTAAGCTCCTCACTTCCCTATAATAGTACACAGGTTCTCTACTTCTCTTTATTTTCTACTTTTGTAATAAATTTTTCTTGCCCCTTTCTTATTATCTCCTCGAACTCTTCCCACCTTGACTCTACTGTACTTATGCCTTCCTTTCATTTGCTGAAACGTTCTCTGAAATATCTCTTCAAATTTGAAATCAGTGTTTTTTTATAATTATACCTATTTCTCCTTCAATTTTGGCAGCTGGTCCTCTGGATCCTCTAATATGCATCACAACTGCTTTATGATCACTTATTCCTTGAGTTACTTGACAGCCCACAATGTTATCATTGCGCTTAATTCACTGCTATTTCAACGACCACAGAGACAAGTGATCACAAAGTGGTAATTAAAACCTTCAGCTCAACAACTGAGCGTAAAAAGGGAAAAGAACGGATTGTTTACAGATTCGATTAACTATCACAGGAGTGTTTTAGAACATACCCAATGAATAATTCATATACCTCCAAATTAACAAGGTTGAAGAAATTTGGCATTGATTTGTAAGTACACGCAGAGTAAGTAAGGACATACATATACTGAAACGGACAATCGACGAAGAGAATGATCCATCTTGGTATGCGTGTGAAGTTAAAAGATTACTCAAAAGCAAAGGAGGATACACGCCCACAAAAGATGGACAGAGTGTTGTAGTGATTTAGAAACCTAAGATGTGGAAGATATTGTGTTAAACATACGATGCGTATGTATTTATTCATTAGCTTTGCAACTCTTTCCAAGAGTCAGAAAACTAAAAGAAATTTTTGTCACACGTAATAAAAGTCAGTTTTAGCGTCACATAATGAGAATGGATAACAACAGATATACAAAAAGAATTTTCAACCATGTTTAAAATAGTAAGAAGGGCAACTAGTGGATCCAAGGAGTAAAGAAAGATATGATTGAGATCGGAACAACAGACGATTTAATACAAGACAGAGAAATTTTTAGGAGATTGATCCAAAATTTCAAAAATTTCCAGGAGAAGAGGAAATATAATAACATATGGACAGAAGAAAGGAGGAAACAGCAAAGTGAAGGGATGAAGAAATATTGGAAGTCAAGAAAAAAAGAATCGAAATTAATGCACGGGAATAATTTTCGTGGTCCTTAGATGGCCGATATCGAAGAGAAAAAGAAGAATATACTGTCATTAATTCACAACAGATTTGAGGTTAACGAAAGCCGCGACAAAGCTACCGTACTTAAAAACGAGTTCTAAAATTCGTTCAGTGATGAATTTATGGATAACATAACTATTTTTTATTTTGTGTGGAGACAGAGACATTATGAAAAAATAATGTAGGTACTTTATTTTTTAGCGTATGCAACGGAAATCGGTCAATTTTTATCTGATATATGATATGTATCTTTAGAACCTTCGAAGAGAGAAAGGCTGGAAGACCGCGTAGGTGAAACAACTAATGGTTATTAAGAGTATATCCAAGCTATTTAATATCTTATGCTTTTATAATGATTTTTATAACATAAGAATGTATGAAAAATACTAACAAAACTAGTATTACAAGCCGATGTTCAGTAACTTCGTGTTAGCTGCAATATAAGTAGATACGAGCCTACGTTTCTTAAAATTAAATGATCGCTTGATATACTCAAACCCACACAAAAAAGAACTATAGCATCGTTGAGATGTATTTTTTTTTTTTTCTGTTAATGAAGCAGAAATTTTAACTGACGGGAAATTACAATATGATTTTATATTTCATAGTTACATACGCCATAACGTTTTATGAACTAAAAATTAGTTTACCACCGCTTTTCTAATTTAATGAGGCAGCATGATCAATTTTTAACCATTTGAGTCATATATGAAGCCCTTTTGGTTCATCTATTGAGGGGCATTATATAATAGTTTACACCTGTCTGTAGTTTGTGTGCAAACTTGCGATACTTACCCACTGAGATAGTTAGTTTCCATGTTTTTAGTTCCTTCAGAAAAGAAACAGAATCATTATTTGCAAAGATTTTTATCAACGTATCACTTTTCAGGCCATCATCTTACGTGGTTTCACACTTAAGGATTTGGCCATGACAAAAAAAGGTATTTTTTGTGAGAGGTATGGGTTTAGGTGGGTATTCAAACAAATTCTAGTTACTACTCATTTAATATTTATCCATAATGTAATAAATGGCGATTATACTGAACTATTCATTTTGATAGAGTTAGACACCAGTTGGTTAAAAATTCTTCATACGCCGGATACATGCAGAAATCTATCTGCATATGTAAACTCTCCCTCATACAGAGACAGACACCAACTCACAAAGGAATTAACTGACTCCAAACCACACTTTTAGACATCGAACAAACGGACACTAACTCACACTATTCCACACATATCGATCAGTATGCTTCAGAAAACATCAGCAGCCTCGCACAAGCAAAGACATAATACCTTGTATGTATCAAGACACCACGAAGCAGCCAAACGCTCTTGTACAGACACTCTCAATTAGAGCTGTAAAAGTAACGATGTATTCATTACTTAGTAACAGGTTCGTCACCTGACTCGAAGTACCGAATCGTTACTCACAAATTCATTTCATTACTCGCATGTTTCGTTACTCGCATTTGTCGTGTAGATACGAATACGTTCCAGCTCCCGCAGGTAACTAATTATAACAACGTAAAGACTATTTTTTTTTAGTTTTTATTTTGGTTAACATTAAAATTTTGTAAATAGAAAATTTGCATGGATAATTTGAGATAGTTACTGTTTTTTTTTTCATTTATAGTTCATTAGTGAAGTTTACTGATTTCAAAAATTTGTGAAAATTGTTTATTTTAAGAATTGATACATTTTATTTTATAATGTAATCTTTATATATAAAGATGAATGTATGTTTGTTTGTTTGTTAGTTTGTTTGTTCTTCATACAAATCCACAGTTTTCATCCGATCTCGATGAAACTTTGCACACTTATACTTTGAAACAAGGAGAAAAATACTGTTTACATTTGGTTGAAAAATTATCTGTATAAATAACACATTTTGTCTCATAACTTCGAAATACGGCGATAGACAGACACGTTGGATATGGACGTCTCCGTACCGTGTTTCCGTGTACTTGGCTGGCAGCTCAGTGGTTAAAGCGCTTGCATACAAACATCGTGGTCTCCGGTTCTGAGTCGCTCGCGACCTGCCGTAGCGAGCGGTCGCTCCGCATTTTCCTGCTGTGTTGTGTGGTTAAGTGCCTACGGAGTAAATAAAAGCAAGTGTAGTGAAATTCAAGAATCATGGAAGTTAATCAATTCGTTCGAAAATCCACGCTAAAATTCTCGTTTGCGTATGGATATGTGCGTCCAAAAGCAGTTGAAATTGATGAGTGGTTATACAGTGAAATTGGACTGCGAGAAGAAAAGTGTGTACGGTATCCAGGCGGCCTCAGACTGAAATTATCCGGATGGCCTAGATCCCGGAGTGTGGGGAAGTTCTTACGGTTTATCGTATCACCTTCCAGTTTAATTATATTGATGTTTCATTATGGGTGTAGCATAATGGGAGTAGTCAGCTCCATGATCGTGTGTCGTCTTCGGGTGTAACATTCCCGGGGTGGCTGCATTTGCTAAGACTTGCGCCATTAGCAAGGATTGCTGCTGTAGCAGCTGGATGATGACGTTGGTGTTGTCGTGTCGATTGCAGTCAGCGTGATGAGGAGGATGGTATGATGCGGACTGCTTCTTCATCGTGACGCGTCGCTTAGTTCCAGTTACAGCTGGATGTCGGCTGGGCGGATCTGCAGTAGAAGGTGGCTCCTGCTCTTTGGTGCTTGTTGCCTTCGTGCTGCTGCGTAGATTCTGCTTGGTAGGGCAGCCGCTGTAGCATGCTGGGTGAGGGCCGGAACAGTTGGAGGCAGGTAGTCGCCCCATCTCGTGGGACGATGAATTCGGCAACTCTGTGATGTCCGGCACACCTGACACAGCGTTCTTTAGCGGTGCAGTCACGGGCCAAGTGCCCGTGGCCCTGGCAGTGGAAACACTGCGCCATGGCTAGTGGTGGTTCTCTTCTTGGGTTCGAGATGGACCTTCCGTCCGAGCATAGTTCTGGTACGTTGCTGCCGCGGTACGCGATCCACAGGTTGGAACGTGTACAGCGGTAGACGCTCCTCGGTGCCAGGGCGTCGCATTTGATGTACTGCAGAGGTGACGATGCCGCCGCTGGAGAGTTCGGCCGCTACTACTTCCTCCGGTACATCTGTGGCAAGCCCCGAACGACCATCTTGATTGGTCGCCTAGGGATCTGTGGGGTGTGGCGGATGCCACGCCCATCCAAATAGGCCGTTAGGCGACGTAACTGTGAAGGATGCTGCGGTAAGAGACGCAACCCCTCCTTCACAGGAAAGCATAAGATGTAGTCGTTTGCTTCTTGCATAAGTTCACCAGCCAGAATAGTATAACTGCCTTCGTAGAAGGCGGTTATAGGAAGGACTGGTCCTTCTTCTTCTTGCGGTTCGACGTCTTCGTCTTCATCTTCTGGTGGTTCATTGACGTCTTCTTGTTGGTCAATGGTCATGTCTTCTGGTGGGGGCGAGGTGGATGTGCCCCCAACCGGAGATTCCGTAGTGGCTGGCAACGAAGGCTGCGACGTCGGCGTAAGTTCTTCTTGCGACTTCTTTTCTTGATTGCCGTAGAAGCCTCTTCTTACTTCGTTAGCAAGCCAGTTTGGATCTTGAGTTAGTCTTGTTAATGTCTCCACTTGGCGCATCATGTCTTCTATCATCGAGTGCGGGTTCGTGGAAGTCCTCTCACCATCACTGCGTAGCGGTGAATGGGTCGAGGCTGCTCGCCGCTGTCTCCTACCCATGCTGTAGGCGTTTGCAGGGTCGACCAATAAGAAGCGGGCTCAGATGGCCGAATACGAGCAAGGCCCGCAACGAAACTCAGCGGTCGGTATCCAGGCGGACTTCCTTGCTAATGTTATATACGTCAAGCTACGAGATGAAGAAGAATGACTAAGAATTTTGAGGGAAACCAACGGAAAAAGAAAATTCGTAGACAGCAATGGCGAGGTAAGCAACGTTTCCATATCACATGCAGGTCTGGGAATAAGACACGTAAAAATACATAATATTCCCTTTGAAATCAGTACAGATATCATACGAAAAGCTTTGGACAAATTTGGAACAATCAAGAGCGTAACCTCTGATAAAAGATATGGTAGCAAAAATTCGTTTGTATACAGTGGCATTAGAACCGTGAAAATAAGATCTGAAGTGCCACGTAACCATCCTATGTAAACATTGCTGGATTTAAAGCACTCGTTATTTACGACGGGCAGCCACGTACTTGTGTGATATGTAACTCTAACGAACAATTTCAAGGCTGAATGCACCAAGAAGAGACCTCTGCAGTTACCATCTGAGCGTTTGGTCCCTGATACAGCTTTCAGTGGCGAACCCTTAAAAGCATCATATGCTCGCGTGGCAAATGGTAATTCCTCATCAATATAAATGATGACATGCTCTCAGAATGGAAACGGACGACCCGTCGAACATCAGAATGGAAACAGAGAATCCTTGTAATGGTGAAGCAACTCAAGAAACACCGAAGGAAAAAGAGGAAAATTATACAACAGAACAAGAAAACAGCAAAAACCGCTAAAACTACATTCACTGGAAATGCAATCACTGAGAAAAAAGAAATCAAGAAAAATGTTAAACAACAACCTGTGGCAACGCCATCACCTGAGAAAAAAGAAACTAAGCTAATGGAAGAACGCAAGGCACGAAAATACACCAAACACCAAAAGACCGAGACTTGATAAGAGAGGAGTTGATTCCATAGCGGAAGAATTGCCGAAAAAAATCCAGAAAAGGTACGCACTCTACAAATGGAGACAAAGTGTTGATGAAACCCCTCAAAGTGCAAACTCCAAGAAGGAAGACAAAAGCTATGAAAATAAGACCAGCGAGATACTTGAAATAGAAAACGTCTGTGGAAACACTAAAATACTTTGGTCGGACGACATCGGTGACTTAGAAGAAGAGGATATTCAAAGCGAATAAGAAGTATGAGCAAGGTCTTAATTGTTATTAAATTAAACGCAAAAAAACTCAACTGTTTGTTCAACACTGTGTGACAATACTGATCTAAATGGCAGACGGTAGTGGAACAACGTCCGCTCAGAAGTACTGCGTGTCCACCTTAAATTTAAATGGAATAAAGCGGAGCAGAAATGAAACTACACAAAAAAGATGACACATCTGTACAACATAACTACAATTAATATAAATTCTATAGAAAGTCACCCTAAAATGAGAAGTCTCGTGGAATTTATATATAATACAGATATTGCTCTGCTGCAAGAGGTGCGCCCCCAATTTTTGAAAACAATTACAGGATTTAATATTCTACTCAACTCGGGCCCAGATGTTGGTTTGGGCACGGCAATACTGCTGAGAGAAGGAATAGAGTTTAAACAAGTTGAAATGTTAGAAAACGGTCGTGGTTTGGCTTGTTCAGTGGATGATACCCACATTATTAATATATATGCACCCTCTGGGAACTCCAAACGAGAGGAAAGAGCAACATTTTACAAATCTGAAATAACGTACCTACTACGCAATCATAAGACAAAGAGAATAATAGGAGGTGACTTCAACTGCGTTTTGAAACCAGCTGATCAAATACCCAACTACAACTCCTGTAATGAATTAAAAGAGATAGTAAATAAATTACGTCTAATAGATGTTTGGGAAAAGAAATATCCATCTAAAACAGGTTTCACCTTTTTATCCAACACCTCAGCAAGCAGATTGGACAGATTCTACGTCACTGAAACGCTGCATGATCAAATACAAAATATAGAGATCTGGCCAATTCACTTCTCAGATCATCATGCTGTACAAATAAAAATAAGCCTACCAAGACGTTGTTGTTTGGGTTTTAGGGCGCGTCGACGAAGAGGTCATTAGCGCCCTAACAAAAACCTGGCGTGGCAAAATTGCCGTCTCTGTGGCCGACTGTAAAGGGGTCGGCCACAGAGACAGCACAATAAATTCTAACACACTAACTAAAATACCGTCTGCGTGGCCGACTGTAAAGAGATCGGCCACACAGACGGTAACATAAGATACAAAACTGAGACTAGGAAATAAAATATAAAAATACATACATTAACTGGCTGGCTGTAAAAGGGCCAACCAGTTTAAAAACAAGTTAGCTAGATGGCTGTAAAGGGCCAGCCATATAATCAGTATCACAAGTAAAAACAGTACTTGGATTGGTGGTTGTATATGGCCACCAATCCAATCTAAAACCTAGGCCGATCTGCCAAAAATTTTTGGGACAAGACCGGCCAAGCAACAAAACTTTAAAACGTTAGCCACGTTGTCACGGTCATTGTTTAAAATAAGGGACAGATCGTTGGCTAATCCAGCGTCTGCCCTTAAATCTAAAAACAGTACACATTCGGATAAAATGTGGCGTACCGTCAAAGGTACGCCAAAGCATCACATTCCGGTGGGTCCTCCCGGCGGAGAAGAAAGCTGTGCGTGAGAGGACAGTGCCCTATACGGAGGCGAGTAAGGAGAACCTCATCCCTCCTCGCCCGCTGGAAGGAGCTGCTCCACGGCTGAACGGTCGGCTTGACCTGCCGGAGCTTATTATGCTCGACTTCCAGCCACTGCCTCTGCCAAATATCAAAGATAAATCTCTTCACCGCCGAGGCAAGGTCTGACTTTGGGACCGGTGCAAAGTCGATTCGGACCTTGTCACAGGCTAACTTGGCAGCTTCATCAGCTGCCTCGTTCCCCCTGATTCCCACATGGCCCGGTACCCAACAGAATAAAACCTCCTTTCCAGATGATTGAAGTGAAAGGAGGGCGTCCTGGATGTCCTGGACTAAGCGGTCTGTTGGGTACATGTTTCCTAATGCCTGAATGCAGCTGAGGGAATCACAGCATATGATGTATTTCATATAACGACTTACCTTCATATGCTGGAGCGACTTTAGTATGGCGTAGCACTCGGCAGTATACACGCTGCACCTGCTATCCAGCTTGTATTTGTAAGTCGCTCGAGGGAACACTACGGAGCAGCCTACTCCGTTAGCCTGCTTAGACCCATCCGTATATACCGGGGTAAAATCCTGATACTGGTTTAAAATGTCACTAAAAACTCTGTTAAAAACACTGTCAGAGGTAGACAGCTTGTGGAACCTTGACATTTCTAAAATCAATCTGGGCCTCTTTAAAAGCCAGGGAGGAGATTTACTCCAACCCTGGTAATAAAAAGCTGGTAGTTCACAACCATATTCTTCTAAAATAGCCTTTGTACGGTGGCTGAACGGTCTGGTCGCTCTACGGCGATTATCGTATAGCTGACCATAATTTGGCGTCATTACTACGTCGTGCACGGGACTACCGGGTGTTGCGGCAATGTGAACATAGTGCCGCACCATGAGGAGGTGCCGCCTGGTGGAAAGCGGCGGCTCACCAGACTCAGCACAAATGCTGGGTATAGGGCTAGTGCGATAGGCACCAGTGGCGAGCCGGATTCCTGCATGGTGGACACTATCTAAAATGCGTAGGTAGCTGTCCCGTGCCGAACCGTATATGATGCAGCCATACTCCAGACGCGACCGTACAAAGGCTCTGTAAAATTGTAGCAGGCAGGAGCGGTCAGCGCCCCACGACCTGCCACACAGACATTTTAAAAGATTAAGAGCTTTCAAGGCCCTGGCTCTCACATCTTTTAGATGCGCAAGCCAGTTGAGCCTTGTGTCTAAAATGAGGCCCAGAAATCTAACAGTATCAGTAAAACTTAGAACGGTGTTCCTCAGGGTAAGGTGGGGCTCTGGTAAAAGGCTTCTGCTACGAGTAAAAAGTACACACCGGGTTTTCTCGGCAGAGAAACGAAAACCGGTGTGCACTGACCATTCATCCAGCCTGTTCAGCGTGAGTTGCAGCTGCCGCTCGGCGCTTCTCAGGCTGGACGATGCAATAAAAATTAAAAAGTCGTCCACATATAAGGAGAACCGTAAGGGACTCCTTATGACGACTGATATACTGTTTATCGCTATGGCAAAAAGCGTAACGCTTAAAACTGATCCCTGAGGGACACCGTTTTCCTGAATAAAAAGATCCGACACTTCACTACCGACTCGGTACCGGAAGCAACGACCAGATAAAATGATTTTAAAAAACGGGGTAGGTTACCTCTAAAACCCCATTCATGTAACTGTTTTAAAATTACATGCCGCCAGGTAGTATCGTAGGCCTTTTCGAGATCGAAAAAAACACCCACAAGGTGTTGGCTGCGAATAAACGCATCCTGTATTGCCGCCTCCAGGAGGATCAGGTTGTCCAAGGTGGAACGGAACTTCCTGAATCCACACTGAAAGCGGCTCAGTAGATTACGGGATTCAAGACACCAGACGAGGCGGCGATTGACCATCCTCTCCAGTGTCTTCCCCACGCAGCTTGTCAAGGCGATACTACGATAACTACCTGGCAACAACTTATCCTTTCCAGGTTTTAAAATAGGGATAAGCGTTGCTTCTTTCCACGAGTCGGGGAAGTGTCCTCCGGTCCATATGTCATTAAAAATATCTAGAAGGTACTCCTTAGCATCTTTATTAAGATGCCTCAGCATCTGGTACTGGATCAAATCAGGCCCTGGAGCAGTGTCGTTGGCGCTGTTTAACGCTGACTCCAGCTCCCAAAGTGTAAATGGGCAGTTGTAGGCCTCTGTATTCGACGAGTCAAAGCATAGCGCGCGCCTCTCGGCAGCAATCTTGCGTTGCTGGAACCGAGGGTCAAAATTGGTGGATGAAGTGATAGCGGCAAAGTTCTCCGCCATCAGCTGCGCTATGCTTCTTTTGTCGGTAATAATACGTCCGTGATCCAGTAATCCAGATACTGGTGGACGGGAGTACCTTCCAGATATACGGCGGATAGACTCCCATACTTTCGACGAAGGTGTGGAACGATTTATGGTGCTCACAAAGTTCTGCCATGACCTTTTCTTGCTCTCCTTAATAACACGACGCGCCTTAGCTCTGGCTATACGGAACGCTGCCAGGTTGTCGGATGTAGGGTACAACCTGAAACGCCGCAACGCTCGTCTGCGACCCTGAATGGCGGAACGACATTCATCGTTCCACCAGGGGACGGCGTCCTTCGCAGCGTTCCGGAGCTTTTCGGCATGGAAACGTCAGCTGCCTGGTGAATCGCCTGTGTAAGGTGATTCACCTTCTCGTCAAGACTGTTATACTCCTTTAGAATAATGAGCGGCGGTAGAGTTGCCAGTCGGCTTTGCTGACGTTCCATTTGCGTCGGTTATTGCCTCCTCCACGCTCAAACTCTACGTGCATCCATATTGGGAAGTGGTCGCTTCCATGAAGGTCACGATCCACCTCCCAATGCACGGAGTCCGCGATTGAGGGGGAGCACAATGAAAGGTCAATGGCAGAGGACGATCCGGAAGCAGTGGTGAAATGTGTCATTGCACCAGTATTGAGGACACATATTTCCTCTTGCTCTATTAATCTACCAACCATTCGGCCTCGGGGGCAATCGGCGTTTGAGCCCCACAGCGCACTATGTGCGTTGAAATCTCCTAAGAGGAGGAATGGCCGAGTAAGCTGCCGCAAGATGTTAGACATGTCGTCATAACTGATGGGCGTGTTAGGTGGTAGATAAATAGAGCATACTGTGAGTTGAGTGGGACCAAATCCTCACTGCCACTGCTTGTAAATCAGAGGTGAGAGCTACAGGTTCGGAGTGGACAGTGTTTCGGACAAACACCGCCACTCCACCCTTCGCTCGATCACCCTCGGTATCGTCCTTACGGTACATCGTATACCTCTTAGCACAGGTTGGTGTGATGGTCTGAAATGTGTCTCTTGTAGACAGAGACACAAAGGATCAGACCGTGCTAAGAGGTGTAACTCCTCTTTGTGAGCTGTAAATCCATTGATGTTCCACTGAAGTATGGGAGCCATCCTTACCTATTTAACCTCACCCGCCCCGGTTCGGGTGGGTCTTCGGTCACTTCCTGCTGAGGAACGGGACCAGACTCGTCCACCAGCATTCGTTTCTTCCTGCCCCGGAAGCGGAGACAGACATCTCCGACCCGAAGGAATCCTCAATTCCTCTTCGTTCTTTTTCTTCTTCTTCCTCTTTCCCTTACCCTCCTTACTGCTCGACAGTCTGGGAGGGGAGGAAGAAGGGGACTTGACGAACTGGCTTTGATCAGTCTGTTTAAACTTTGACCCCTGATCTTTTGGTCACCTCTATTTCCACCGGTGGCTAATGGTATCGCTACCATTTCAATAGCACGCGGTAGAATAGGAGGTGCCGTTAACTTGATTGCTGGTGACTCTTTGATACTGCTGCTGGAATGGTCGAGGTTGCAGATGTGTTGCTAGCGACATCCGCGGTCTTTGGTGTGATGACCTTGGTGGATTTTGCCCACACTTGCATTGACATGAGCACACTGTGCTTGTGCCCATGTCTGCAAAGGATGTCTGCGTAGCAACACTTTCTTTCCTGACGGGAGTCGAGACCATCTTGGCAAAGCTTGTTCCAAAAATTGGGCGGCGAGCGCTTTCGCCTTCTTCTTTGCCTCCGCATAAGGTATCCGCTCTTTGGTCTTCAACTCCTGTATCTGCGCTCTTCAAGATACACTTGACACTCCCTACTCCAGGCCGGATGCGCCCCGGAGCAGTTGACGCACACCTGTGGGAGCGTGCAAGTGGCACCCGGTTCATGTGCCCCCTTGCCGCGTCTACCACAGGTGGGGTTGCCCTTGCATAACGCCGTCGTATGTCCAAACCTCTGGCACTGGAAGCAGCGCATTGGGTCCGGAACATACGGACGGACGTTCAGATTAATGTATCCGGCTTTAATACACTTGGGCAACACTGGAGTGTCAAACGTCAGGACGAAGGTGGCAGTCTTTTCAAGACTGCCATTTACCCTCCGTGTAATCTGACGCACCTCGACCACTTGCTGATCCTCCCACTCCTTAACGAGTTCCTCGGTTCCTAAGTCCATAATCACGGCAGGTGACCACGCCTTTCGAACAATTTAGGGATTTATGGAGTTCGATTTTAACGGCGAAATCCCCGAGCTTCTCACAGTTAAGGAGCTGGGAAGCCTGCCTACTGGTGGATGTTTCCAGCAGCAGCGTCCCGTTCCTCAGCTTTTTAACTGATTTTAGGGTGCCAACTAACCCTTCCAAACCTTTATTAATATAAAAGGGGGATACTTTTTCAAATGTCCCCTCTACTCTCTGCATCACAACGAAAGCGTTCGGGATCGAACAAACTTTCCCGTTACATTTACCTTCCGAAGCGGGAGGGCTATCAACCCTGACCCGCTTCTTGGAATTGGGTGTATTTTTATTTGCCTGCGGCACACCCGTACCGCAGGGTTCTTTGGTTTTTTTGTGAGGCTGAATTTTTGGTCCCACGAGAAAAACCAGTATAAAAAGAATGCTCATACAACAGGGGTGCGCAGGTGCCCATGAGGTTGCACGTTAGCGAGTGAATTTCTCTCCACCCATTCACCTCCTCGGCACGTGGCTGACCTTGAGGTTGATGGGTTTTTTATAGAGGTTTTTACCGTCCTCGCGATCCAGGAGATGAAGCCAAGATCCCGTTCTCCTAGGCACACAACGTTCCACCGCCACGCCCTACGGTGGTCGTTGAAGCATGGTAGGAGTTTACGGTGTGGGAAACTTGCGGCGCTCACAAGTTTCCAGCTCGGGCACCGCGGGTTCGCCAAACCCGTACCTGGCACTTGCGTACCAGGCCCCTGCGGGGCCTACCAAGACAACTGATATATAAACAACCAGGATGCTGGAAATTAAATACTTCAATCCTGAAATGTGACGACCTTAAAAATGAGGTCCGTGCCCAAATCCAAACAGCATTGAGTAAAACTGGCATCTATGCAAACAAAATTTCATGGTGGACACACTGCCTCAAACCAAGGATCTTTAAGAGACCTCTACACTGATCGTATGACTGCTATGAAGAACATTCAAAAAAATCAGGAAAAAAAAGGCGAAAATAACAGAGATTAAAAGGAAACAGTTAGAAGGTCTAAAAATTAGATCCAAAGACATTACTACTCAAATGCTAAAGAACCGTGAAATGGCGTCCGTATACCATGTATTAGCAGAACAACGAAAGGGGAAAGGCTAGATGGCGACTCTGAGGACCATCAAGTTGGACTGAACGATCTGGGATCATATAACGTAAAAGGGAGAACTTTTCAGGGGGTATCTAAACGTAGGAAGGTACTGTTACTTGGAAGCAGTCATGGGAGGGGAATCAGTGAGATGGTTCAGTCTGACTTGGGGCCACGTTATGAAGTCTGCAGTATTTTCAAACCAAATGCAGATCTTGGAAGTGTTGTAGCAAATATGGAAGACTTAGGGAAAGATTTTTCAAAGGAGGATTGTATTGTAATTGTGGGGGGACCAGGAAATAGTCTTGATGAGGACCTCAATTATTCATTTGAGGAAGACATTTCCAGGAACACACATCAGACAAATGTGGAATTTTTTTTTGGTTTGCCCACCGAGACGGGGCGGTGTAACGGTTAGCGTTCTCGCCTCGCATTCGGGAGGACGGCGGTTCGAATTCCCGTCCGGACATCCAGATTTGGGTTTTCCATGGTTTCCCCAAAATCACTCCAGGCAAATGCCGGGATGCTTCCTTCAAAAGGCCATGGCCGAATTCCTTCCCATTCCTTGCCCCCATCCTTGCCCCCCATCCTTTCCCGTCTCTAAAGACCTCGATGTTAAAAAGAGACGTAAAGCAGATACAAAAAAAAAAAAAAAAAAAATTGGGTTTGCTTGAGCGTTATGATAAACCCTGGATGTGGCATAACATTTGGCATACAAATGCATCGTTGGACAGGGTTCTCTGGCAGTCAGCAAATTCGCCATGGACTCCATCTGAATCTCAGAGGTAAAAGGAAGCTTTCGCTTCTTATTGCTGATGAGATCAGGGGATGCCAGGTGAGTGAAAGAGGTATTCCTGTGATAAGTGGTATTAAATCGCGTCCTTTTTTAGGGTAAATAAAATAAATGTATTAAGATGTCTAAAAGAAATTAACGTCTCTCCTGATCAAAACTTATCGAAATTAGAAATTCCATCTGACATACCAGTATATACTACTAAAGTAAACAATTTAAATTCATTGAATCAAAGAGTTCAGACCACTATTCTCCATCAAAATATAAGAGGGATATTTAGTAAAACTGATGACATTACCTTATGCCTAGAAGAGATTCAAAATTCCAGAAATTTCAATGTAGATGTTTTGTGCATATCTGAACATCATTTGTCTGACACAGGAATATCTCAGCTGTCCATCCCAAATTATAAACTAAGTTCTCATTTCTGTAGATGTAAAATGGAGAAAGGTGGAGTTGCCATTTTTGTTAAAAATAATATTCAGTGCAATAGTGTAGCCGTAAGTAAGTATTGTATAGAACAACACTTTGAATGCTGTGTTACTAAACTAGAATATGGTAAGGAAGAGCTCATATCAATAGCAATTTACAGGGCCCCCTCAGGAAATTTTAGTCTGTTTTTATCACAGTTAGAGTCTTTGTTACTATGTTTCAAAAATAACAAACAAATAGTTTTATGTGGAGATTTTAATGTTGACTTTCTCAATCAAAGCAATGAGAGGCTAGAAATGGAAGCCTTGATGTTGTCTTTTAACTTAACTGCACTTGTAAATTTTCCTACTAGAATACAAAATAATAGAAGGACTGCAATTGATAATCTTTTTATGGATATTCCTCATCATGATGCCCAGCTGCTATGTATCAAGTCCAGAAACACTATTAAACAGATAGAAGAAATATTAATAAAAACAATATAAAACATTTCATAGATTCCTTAAATAATGAACAATGGTCAGAAGTGTACAATGCACAGGGTGTAAATGCAAAATTTGATTCCTTTCTCAATATATTTCTAACACTTTTCGAAGGAAGTTTCAAAAAAAAAAGGAAAGTTGCCAATACTCCAAACAATGAACTAGGTAACGGCTGGATAACAAAGGGTATTAGAATATCTTGTAAAACAAAAAGAGACCTGTACTTAAAAGTAAGAGAATCAGATAACTACACACTTAAAGCTCATAATAAAATTTATTCTAAAATACTAAGAAATGTAATAAGAAAGGCCAAGAACAGGTATATATCAAAGAAAATAGAGAATTCAGGCAATAAGATGAAAACTATATGGAATATACAGAGGCGGCCCTAGCAAGTTTTTCAGGTGGTGCGAGATCTCATTGTGGCGCCTCACATGTGCACTCGCTTATTCGTGTTTAAAGTGTCCATTTAGACAGATTGAAGATAACATTATATTTACATCCTACTAAAATTACAAACGCAAAAGTTTGTATTCTTTAATATTTGTTACTGTTTCACGAGGCTGGATGGCTTAGGATAAAGTGGTTTCCTTTGGATTCGAATACGTATATGAGTGCGTTATGAATTCCAATCAAGCAATGCCAAGGACAGAAAACAATCTTTATATATTAATAATAACTCAAACTTCAGAAAGGTTGGTGTACAGGATAGCAATGGTATGAATGAGAAACAACAATGAAAATGACCACTATATGTTTGAAAACGTTAATTTACGTTACTGTAGTGTATGCAATGCTCACGTCACGTGTACGTCAAATTTACGTAGTTTTTAAGAAAAATGTTTAAAACAAATGAGGAAATAAAATCATAACCAAAAGGCCTAGATTGTTAACTTGGCAATATCATTTTTTATAATTAAAATTGCAAGATCTAAACTCTAACTAGAGTCCGAGTTTACCGGAAATAAGTTTTAATAAATTTTAATTTACTGAAACTTCGGTCTCCTTTAGCGACAGTTACAGGTTTCGTTAGCAAAATTCGAAGTGCTGTCCACACATTCGGAAATATATCGTAAAAAAAAAGATCGAAATAAAGTGAAAGTGCGATATTGAAGAAGTTAGGTTGGGAAGACCTGGAACACCGCAGGCGTTGCTCTCGACAGAAGCTAATTGAAAAATTCACGGATGACTTGTTTCGGAATGACAGCAAACAAATATTACTGGCAAAAACATTCATATCTAGGAATGACCGCGAAAATAAGATAAGAGAAATCATTTTTTCCGCTAGCCATTAGGGAATGGAATAGGAAGGAGTAAACTTAAAATCTGACAGGAGTAGTTCTCGATAAATCATTTCCGGCATCCTGATCTGGATTTTCCCAGATCGCTCCTGGCGAGTGCCGGGATGACTCCTATAAATAGCCCGTGGGCGTGTATATCTCTTCCTATGTTCAAATGGTTACACATTAGGATCGGTGCAATCCGACCTCGCCACCCACTGTTAGTCACTCGCAGAGTAATAGTAGTAACCTGCTAACCATTTTGTTTCATAAGCTGAACTTATATTGGTTCTACCGATTCAAGCCTCACCAACAATAGTTTCAGTTAGAAAATTCTTCAGTCAATTCACAATCCGATATGTCACATTTTTCTCCATTCGTTAAACTCATTTCTAAATATGCACGGGATTATTCCAATCATTACAATTCAAGAATTGTTTTGATAATGTGTAAGAACTACAGTGTATCATTAAATTTAGATAGTTGTGAAACGCCTTCTTAATTGTATCGATCAGATGCTAAAACACGTTCACTGTAAACAATTCTTCTGGATCTGTTGCTACGGCCTCGTACTCAAAAAATCTCTTCTTCGTTTGGTATCTAATTGAATTAATAAAAGGGAACGTCCCGGTCTGAGAAGCAATTTCTCACAAATTCCGAGATCTTTCACAACAATTGTGGAGCGTTTCATGAATCCCCTTTCATTCTGGATAGCCTTGCTTACAATAAATAATACTTGAATCAATAACAAATCACCATTGTAACTATAAACTCAAATTGCTCCATGAGCTGGCTCAAGGACAAGGCTTCTGTTGCTGCAGACGAATAATTCGTTTCCAGAGGGGCGTCAAGAACTGAAGAATAGTGATAAACTGATAGCGGTCTGCAACGATGCTTGAAACTCTATTTTCCGAATGAATTTCGCAATTTTTTTGGGCGATAGTCCTAAGTTTTTGCATACCACGTCCAATCGCTTTGTTGATTGAGAGAATGGAACAAATGTTCTTTACAGAAATCCGAAAAAGAAACCGATCTAATTGATGTTTTGGCGGTACCTGCTCTTACAAAATTTAATGACAGCTAAATGGATTAATAAATGTTTGAGAAGATATTGGTTCAGAATTCTGCTTTGGACACCTTTGTTTCCTTCTATTATACTGGATCCATTGTCATGTCTTTGGCCTCGAAAATCGTTCATATCTAAATCGAACTTTTGTATAGTATCATTAATATACAGGCCAGTGAGTACAGCCCCCAGGTCCCGAATAGTCACTTACCGGCTTAAAAGCAACGAAACACTCACGCACTTTGACTTCGTCTTCATTAGCAATGTTAAAGATAATTTTTCGACGCGATTGACAACAGTAGTTCAATTCAGTATGATGGAAAAGTATTTAGATGACTTAACCATAGTCAAAATTTTAATAAGAACTTCAATCGGTTTATATACGTTTTCCAGAATAATAGACATTAGTCTCCTTATTAGCAATACGGCGGAGATGCTCCATCATCACAGTGTCATATTTTCCTAGCAGTTGAAATATATCCAGTCAGTTACCATTATTAGAAGTATTTAGTGTTTCAGATCCAAAGCTTCCCCTTAACAAGAATTATTGCAAGTTAAAAAGAACATTATGGACATCATTCATTCGAGGATAGCAACCTACCATGATTTTTCGTCTTCAATCTGTATTTACAAATGCTTATCTACAAGTATTATGTTGAAGTTATTCAGTCTAATCAACGCTTCTGTTCAACTCAGCATGGGGTGCTGGCGATTTGAGGAAGTGAGGTGCTCTGATAAGTAGCTACAGTCATTAAATTCTTCTTTTCTCAAATAAAAGAGAGACCTTCTGTTGAATAAGGAAGAGTAAAAACAATTTACTTTACCTGAAGATTTAGAGTAAACAAACGATCTTTTTTTATAAGTTTCTCCTTTTGGTATTACTCTTTAAAATGCGTTTTTGAGAAATGACGAGCATGACTTTTTTCTTGGATTTTTTCGTTGCTCGAATAATTATTTCATCTCTGATTGCAGGGTCAATGAGCAACCATTATGAAATATCATCATAATTTGCGACGGTTTATGTCTGATATATCCCATTTTGATGTACAGACGACGTTGCGGCCATAGCAAAATTTTCTTATACATGCTGCTCTTTATCATTATGAGCCTCGTCTGAAGAACTTCTATAAAATAAGTTTTCTTCCGTCACGTGTTGAACTAGTTCTGATGACGTCGTTTCAGATGACATCTCAACTCTAAGAAATTTTGCAGGCAATTTTAAAGCCTCCTCAGTTTCATCTTGGTTTTTTTTTTTTTTTTTTTTTTTTTTTTTTTTTTTTTTTTTAAGAAAAGAAAGAAAAAAATGTAACATGTCTTGTCTGTAAACATTGCATTTTGTAAATATTTACGCTGTCAACGTTAATTGCAATCACATAAGGTATAACATTTTAGAAGTAGATACGTAGGTTGAATCTCGCCTCATGCACCTACATGCAAATGACTGTGCCGGATCTAGAGGGGGGAGGGCAAACCATGGCGCTTACCCCGGGCGCCAAAATCATGTTTAAAGGGGCAGTAAGTGACAAATTCGTGGGATTCTTTCTTAGCTCTACTGCCCTAAGCGGCAACCTTCGGGGGCGGAAACTGAAAGAACAGCTTTAAACTGCTGCGAGCGGCAAATTCATAAATTCATATTTGAAGGGGTGGCAGTCGCAGGACTTTGACCCTGCTCGAAAAATTCGTAGATCCCCCACAGGTGAATGAATTGCAAAATTACAGCCGAAAAGGCAGGAAACAGGTGAGGGAGGCGCGGTGCGACACCGGAGAGTGCTAATTATGGTACGATTTGTGGTTTCTGCAATGGAGTATCTCGAGCTGACTCGGACTATATATTAAACGGAAGCTCTTTCGTTTATAAACTCTTCTTGATGATTAATTTATTAAAAAAATATGTGAACAGAAAATTGGATAATTATTGAATTTAGTTTTAATTTTTTGCGCAGACGATCTCTCGCTGCCTTTTCGGCGCCCCCTATACGACGGCGCCCAGTGCGGTCGCACCGCTCGCACCGCCCTAGGGCCGCCCCTGGGAATATAATAAAAACTGTAACAGGAAAATCTGTAAATCACTCTAAAGACATAAAAATAGAACAAAATGGATCTGTCCATAGTGAAGTAGGGGAAGTTTGTGAAATATTTAACAAATATTTTGTAGAGAAATTAGGCATAGAAAAGCAGTCCCCAAATAGTACCCTTAGGCTTCTTCAGACTGCTTACCCAAATAGATTTAGGGAAATGCAATTGCCACCAGTAACAGTCTCAGAAATAAATAAACTCATTAAACAATTAAAACCTAAAAATTCTTCCAGCTATGACAATATTTCAAGTAAATTACTAAAAAGATGTTCAGATTGTATCGATCGTGTACTTGCCCACATTTGTAATGAATCGTTAATTCAAGGTGTGTTTCCAAATAGACTAAAATATGCAGTTGTAAAACCGTTGTTTAAAAAAGGAGAATCAACATGTGTAGATAACTATCATCCCATTTCATTACTTTCAAGATTCTCAAAGATTTTTGAAAAAGTCATGTACTATAGAGTAATAAAACATGTTACGCAAAATAATATCCTCACTAAATCCCAATTTGGATTCCAAAAAGGATCATCTATAGAAATGGCTATTTATTCATTTTTAAATATTACATTTGAGGAACTTAATAACAAAATGAGCCTGTAGGAATATTTTGTGATCTTGCAAAAGCATTTGACTGTGTAAATCATGAACTACTATTGAAAAAAAATGGAATAATATGGTATTTATGGAATCTCAGGTAAATGGTTTAGTTCATACATGGAAAGTCGAATGCAAAAAGTGTCCATTTTTGATACTAAAATAAACAAAGATGTTTCATCAGACTGGGAAAAATTAAAACATGGAATTCCACAAGGTTCTGTCCTAGGACCCCTCCTCTTTTTGTTGTATATCAATGACCTTCCTGGAAACTTATCTGACAAAGTTAAGAGTATTTTATTTGCAGATGACACTAACCGGGCTGTGAGAAAAACACCAAACAGCAATCTAGAATTTAATGTAAATGAAGTACTTAGTGAAGTAGCAAATTGGTTTAAGGCAAATTCATTAAAACTAAATTTTGAAAAAACACATTATATTAGGTTTAAAACAAAAAATTATGCACAGCCAGATTTACAAGTAAGCTATAAAAATAACACAATATTAGAAACAAAGAGTATAAAATTCCTTGGTATTAAAATAGATGAGAAACTCTGTTGGCATGAACATATCACTTCACTACTGAAGAAGTTAAGTAGTGCCACCTTTGCAATACGAACACTTTCTCTAACAGCAGATCTAGAATTAACGAAACAGGTTTACTCCTCATATTTTCATTCAGTAATGTCATATGGCATAATTTTTTGGGGAAACTCTTCACAAAGTAAAAAAGTTTTCATAGCACAGAAAAGAGCTATTAGGATGTTGTGTAGGGTAAAACCAAGAACTTCTTGCAGACAACTTTTTTTAAAAAAACTCAGTGTTCTTACAATGAGTTCTCAATATATATATTCTCTCATGTGCTTTGTCATAGATTATTGTAACATGTTTACTTCTAATTCACAGGTACACAATCTCAATACAAGAAGCAGAAATAACTTGCACAAACCACAAACATCTCTGTCATTAGTACAAAGAGGAGTTAATTATTCTGGTATACATCTGTTTAATAAACTTCCCAGGGACAATTTGCAGAAAATAAAGATATATTCAAAGAAAAACTGTGAGATTATCTTATTGGCAACTCCTTCTACTCCATTCAAGAATTTGAACTAAACAATTAATTGTATTCAATATGACTTTTGCAAATCACAGTTGTAAAAATTTATGTTTATTTTATTGTCTTTTTTTTCTTTGTAACATATAATTGTTTTTTACTATGATTATGTCTCATATTGTATGTATGTATATTAACCATGACATGTTTCACATCCCAGAGGTGCTTCCTCAGCAGGGATCCATGAAACAAGAATGATAAATAAAAAAATAAAAAAAACTGAAATCTGAATCAAATGTGCTACTGGCAGACCAGCAACAAATAACAGAATACCTCCATAGATTTTATACGGAGCTCTACAATAGAAAAGAAGTTAACATGTAGATAATACAATCACTGAAGAAGACAACCAAATTCTCCTTGAAGACATCTCCGTAGAAGAAATATGGAGTTCAATAAAGAAGAGCAAAAGAAACAAAAGCCCCGGTATAGACGGCATTCCAGTAGAGTTTTATGCGACGTTTTGGAATGAAATCAAGGAACCACTGACGGATATCTTCAATGAAATATTAAAAATGGTAACAATCCCGAAATAATTCAAGGAAGGCCTGATAGTGTTAATCCCTAAGTGCCTTAAACCTATCAACGCCAACGAATTTAGGCCACTTTCTTTGCTAAACACCGACTACAAACTTTTTACCAGAATAATAGCAATCAGAATAAAAAGCAATATCAAGAAAGTAATTGGCGAACACCAAGCGTGTACTGGAAAATCACGGTCGATAATACACACGCTAATGGACATCAGAGACACCATGACTGCAGTGGAGGCAGCAAAATGTCGAGTAGAAGTCCTCTCCGTAGACTTCCAAAAAGCGTTTGATATGGTTAGTCATGAGCACATCTACACTACACTAAAAACCATGGGCTACAATAAATTAAGTTCATAAAATTATTAAAAAGTATCTTAGGAGGTGCAGCCTCACGAATGCTGATCAATGGAAGATTATCTAAGCAAATAGAAATAAACAGATCAGTTAGACAGGGATGCCCTCTGTCTATGGACTTATTTGCTCTCGCAATAGAACCACTAATAATATGTTTGAACCGCCACCTGGAAGGAATCATCATAAATGGGAAAAAAATTACCACCCGAGTATATGCAGATGACGTCACCGTGTTGATAAAAGACAATAATGAGCTAAAAATCGTGGAAAATATACTAGAATCATACTGTAAAGCGTCAGGTGCAATAATCAACAATAAGAAAACAAAAGTAATGAACATTGGGCGAGGTATTAACGAAATGAGATCTAAATGGGCAGAAGTGAAGAAGATGAGAATACTTGGCATTGACTTCACTCCCAGCATTCAGAGCATGATGGCGCTAAACTGGAAAGAAATACTGCACTCTGTCAGAGCAATACTCAACAACAACAGAATAAGAGAATTAAACTTGATTCAAAAGGTGAGATTTGTAAATTCGATTGCACTATCAAAGGCATGGTACACTTCACACATCTTGCCCATTCCCAATGATATATCAAGGAATAGGATGGTTTGTACAGCAAGGGGAAATATTTAAAATAAAGTATAAAACCCTGACTCTACCCCTCAGCAAAGGAGGTCTCGAGCTACAAGATGTTAAATATAAATCTCTTGCTATATTTATAAAAGACATGTTACGGAACTGGCATAAATATCCAGACAGCATATCTGCATATCTAATAAATCAACTACTACCCGCCAGTACAGAACCACCGATCAACATACGTCACATCAACCCGATGCTGATGCAATTCCGGAGATTTATTATTGAGTAGCCCTACAGTTACATACATAACAAGATTCGAAATATATCTGCCACAAATAACAAAGAAATATACAACCTGTTGATGGAAAATAGATATCATAGTAATATAGAATGAAAAAGCCCAACAGTTAACTGGAAGAACATATGGAAGAACGTCCAAAACGATAACCTACAATCACAAGTAGGATCCACATGGTACAGAGTAATTAATCGTTGTGTAACAACAACAAGTCGTCTATATACCATTCACCTCGCTCATTCACCCAACTGTGTCAAATGCAACCTTCAAGATACGATAGAGCACAGACTGACTGGCTGCATCGTACCATCGATCTGGAAGTGGACGAGGTGGAAACTAGGAGTGCTCAACAGAACTTCCGACACAGCATTTAAAATCAAAGATATAATGACACCTGAATTTAGTTCTTACCCAAAACAGAAAAACAACGCTCTTAGCAAATTATGTCAATTACATAATACACAACAAAGAAAGAGCCAATCTACAAGAATACTGGTATTATTTAGTAACAGAAAACAAACGAGCTATGTCGTATCGATACTACAAAGAAAACTATGCTAACTACCTGAATAACATAATGCCTTTTTAAGGAAATGATTGTAATCAAACAATTATATATTGAAATTCAAATACTTTTTTTTTTTTTTTTTTTTTTTTACGCTACATTTTGTAATGACTAGAAAACATTTTGTGAAAGTGAAACAATAAAAAACAGTAATGTGCTGACATGTGGAGCTGTTGATCCTAGGTTCGATGCCACTTGCGGTAGAATATTTTTTCATTGATTATTTCCCTTTCACTTGTTGCAAAATACATATCATATGAATATACGTATAAAAAACTTATTATATTTTACGGCAAATTGTTTAAAAATAAATTCTAATATCAAAAGCGAATACCCTTGTCAACGGATGTCTCAGTCCACTAATGTAGCAGCATCCTTAGTTGTTTATGGTGAAGACAGATTCATTTAGCACTCCATATGAAAAACATTTTGTTAGCAGTATATAGGCCACATCGACGATAAAATGTGTGGATTTGGAATTTAAAATTAATTATAAAAAAAAAGTGGTAAAAGCGCTTGCATACGAACATCGTGGTCTCCGGTTCAAATCTCCGTAAAGGCTAAGATTTTTAAAAATTGTTTTTGATCGTAAGAGTCACGGTTGGGCCGTCGGTTATTCAGATTGAATTTTAAACTGTAGTTATCACAAAGGTAGGGGTGCAATCTGAGGCAATTCATAGGTAGTCTTGCAATACAGTAGATGTACATTTTTTTTACGTTATATTGATCCATCAGGGGTGATTCGTAGTCAGTGTGTTTGTAATCTGCAGTAGGAATACTATAAATGCGGAACTAAGTCTCTGTCTTATATTACGTTTTGACGATTAAATGCCTAAACCGATATTGACGAGAAAATCTGTAGGGAGGCCACTGGACTTTGTTTGTTCTTCATACAAATCAACAGTTTTCATCCTATCTCGATGAAACTTTGCACACTTATCCTTTGAAACAAGGAGATAAATACTGTCTACATTTGGTTGAAAAATTGTCTGTATAAATAATACATGTTGTCTAAAAATTGAAAAATTTCCAGTCGAATCGAAGTTGTCCGGTTCAAATAGTGCAATTAGGAGCAGAGATATTCGTAATTAAAATGAAAGAAATGATGCTGAAATATTCGTAACTTGAATTGTGTCAATACTCTGCAGTATGCCACGATAATCGGCAATACTCCAAGCGGCCCAGCGGACACGTCTCTACTCCGGCCGAGCAGAGCTCAGCCCATGTACATCTCTAGCCGCTTCGCCAAGCAGTTGGCGCTTTAGCTCAGCGGCACCGCGCTTGCCTGTCAAGCGTGCAGGTCGGGTTCGAATCTTCGTCCCCGCAACTACGACTATTTAACTCACTTTTCTTCAACTTTCCAATGTGTTCTGGACCATCTATCTATCTTTGGTAAAACAAGAATAATCTTTATATATAAAATAGAATGTTTGTTTGTTTTTTTGTTCTTCATACAAATCCACAGTTTTCATCCGATCTCGATGAAACTTTGCACACTTATCCTTTGAAACAAGGAGAAAATAGTGTCTACATTTGGTTGAAAAATTATCTGTATAAATAACACATGTTGTCTCATAACTTCGAAATACGATTTGATGGTATGTCCACATTTATTTTAACAAAGCTATCACAAAAAGTTGAAGAATTAACAAAAATAAAGGAAAACCGTAAAGGAAGACTGGAGAAACCTACTTGAAAACGATATACTTTGATGAGATCATAATATTTGTTAAATATATGTCCCATTATCACATCAGGCTTCTATGCTGGGTTTTGAGCAGGCTACTTTAAAAAATAACCGTCATTAGTTATTGTCACTAGATATGTCAGTCAGGTGAAAGGTCAGGTGTTTTTTGAGTATGGAAACAGGGGATGTTTTGAAATTAGATTATTCTTTCGTGTATAATACTTATGACAGTAAATCAAGTGTTCATTCAGAGGTTTTGCGTACGATCCATGGGGCTAATTACTTGACTTTAAGTTTGATCCAAATGAACCTAAAACTATTTTACAAAAAAAAACAATTTCCTTAAACTTTATTAAATACGAACGAAGTCGTCCAGTATGCGATGCAATGGGATGCTTCATGCTATTGTTCGATAGTACCGAAAGTAACGAGTAACGAGTAATGAAACGATACGATAGTAACGAAGTTATCCCATACGCGGCGCGCTTCGATACAATCATTCATGCTATTGTTTGATTGTACCGAAAGTAACGAGTAACGATTTGAAAGTAACGGGTATTGATTGTTTTAGTAACGAATAAATACGGATACAGACTTTCTCTTTATTTTTACAACTCTACTCTCAATCACATTATCACACCAATGTAGTACCACGCTTATATGTATCCGAACGATCTGAATCGCTCTTGGCTATATTTCCTCCCAAAACTTATTCAAACATTATTACACTGTTGCTTACACAGTTCTTATCCTTTAGGTGGAACATTCACGTGAATATCCAAGATTGAGACTGACCCACCTCACAAAAAAGTTATATATTTTAACAAATTCGTTGTACAAACGAAAATATGGATTATAATATGTTAATAAAAAGGTTATGCAAACATTGAAGAACTTCATTTTAGATTTCTAAAACATTTAAGAAATATTACATTTCCATATACAACATAAAGAGTTACAGTTTTCATAACAAAAAGTTAATTTTGAATAAACGCTACGATCAGCAGAAAGAAAGACATTACACTGATCATCTATCACTTAAAATAACTTGATATTAATGATACAATTAATATTTGCAATGAAAAGATGACAAATAATTACAGATTTCCGAAGTTAGTTATCTTTTCGGTGTGCTATTAAAACATGTTGTTCTTCTCCTAATACATTTAAACTTTATTAGCGTTCTCCGTGACATGTGATGTCAACGCAATTTGAGATGACGGAGTTTATACCACAAATAACTTATTTTCACCTACCATTAATACCGAAAGCTCCTAAAGCTCAATGAACGTTAGTTTAAAAAACAAAAAAACAAAAAAAAAAAAATAAACATGAGGCTCACTAGATTAAGACACAATTTCCTATAGTGTTGTCCCATTTGTGATTTTAGTGGTGTTTTATAAGCACGCAAAGAACAAAAAATCATACGGCGTTATCGCGATAGCGGTATTCTGTGGGAGCAGCTGTTAAAACCCAAACGACAGGTGAAACGTTGGTTGGATGTTCTTACCAAAAATGTTATAGGTACACATCTAAGGACTGAACTTAAAAAAATTTGGTAATTAACGAACTGCTGCGTATACTAGCGAAAACGTACGAAATGATTGGTTCATTCACGATTTATACGCTTTTTGCTACTTAAAGTTATTATTATGGACCAACTTTTCACTCCATACTGATCTTAACACTACGGTGAACTCTTTCGACAGTAGTCCATAAAGAACTTGCACTGAGTTAAGGGGTAAAATTGTTACCATTCATCTGGTAAGCCAGAATACAACAAGAAGTTTCACAAGTACAAAAATTTTACAAGGTGATACAAATGCAAAATTATTCATGGACAATTGTTTACATTTTTTTGTAACTGTTGTTTATGAGACTAAAGGTTCTAAAAAAAATACACAGGAAACTGGGAACCAGGAAATATAATGCTGGTAAACACGTGTATAAGATTTCTTGCCCCCCCCCTCCCCCCGCCCTGTTGCCATCTTGGTTGGTCTCACCGCGGGCACTGTATGCGTCGCGGGTGACATTGTCGACCGGGAAGCTTGGTGGCTAGCGCTCTGGAGTAGACGGTTCGAGTCTAGCCTCAGTAATTAGTGATTTCTTGTTTTGACTGTACTGTGGACCACTAAAATCACATCATACACCAATTGAGAAGCTAAAAGAATGGAGAGGATAAGGCAAGAACTTTCTTGGTTTACTTTACCAATTGCGTCTTCTAATATATGTTATATTTTTTGAAATGATACGGAAATGTTATATTTTTTGAAATGATACGGAAAAGATTTCTTACCAAGGATAGCAAATGAACACGGCCACGCTATTTAAGTATAAAGTAGTCCCCTCTTAGCCAGAAATTATTCCATTAATTCTCTGAAAACCAAAACATGAATATTCTTAACCATTGGATACACAAAATTAATAACAGTTGAAAGTGGACACCCAAATTGTCATTGACAGTAGAACTGGTAAAAACTTCAACGATTTCATGTATCGAATTACAGCTTCCAAGGCTTACTTTTAACCTAGAAATGCAAGCCAAAGTTTCGATATGACGGAAGTAGTTTGCGTAGTAGTTACTGATTCAAAATGCTGTTCAGGCATCCTATCAGAAGAAATTGTTCTGTTGTCTTCCTTGAATACGCCTATCTAAGTGACGTTAAAGTCAAAATTATAGTCAGAACCGATAAACTTCATGATCATAAAATGTCTTAACAATTACGGCCTAATCCCTTTAATCAGTTAATTAAGGTTTTTTTATTCAGATCTTAACTGTTTCCTGTAGTGTGCTTAGTACTGGAAGGAAATTATTGAATGATTTTCACCAATCTAAGCAATGTATCAACAAATTTGTTGTCAACACAGCTATAGCAGAATGGAGATCAAAACTGAGAAGGTATAACAAAGTTTTTATTTGTTTCGGGCTTTACAAACCAGCCGATTTCAATGTCATTAGGGCCTGTAGAGCGCAAGGGAATGATCGCAATCATGGGCAATCGATAAATCCGTCGTGGCATTCGCTAATAGTTGTCTCGCAAAACTATGGAAAACCGAAAACAGGATAACCAGACCAGTGATCTAACATGCGACTATTCGAATTCCATTCACGAGCGTTAGCCACTCACCCAACACGTTCGGCGCCACAACCCCAGAATGCCTTCGCAATGAAGAAACGGCTGTACGTGGTTCTCACGTTTCATTCAGTTGCAGCAAAGATCTTTGTTAATTTATCGAATTACTGAAGCTGTTGAGCCAAAAAATAGTGTCAAAATACTAAAATATAACAGCGATGAATGAGAATGAGTTTTATGTAAGGATCTGAAATAACTTAATATGTCGAATAGGGATCTTCATGCATCAGTTTAGCGCTGTTATTCTCTGCAGTGGGTTTGTAGAACAGCAGTTATAGTTGAAGGAGGAAATTATGAGTTTATGCAGAGTATTTGACCATCAAGGCATTCCTAGCTAGGAACTTGTTTTCCATTTAAAGCAGAGTGTATGGTTACGAGTAATATTATATTGTCGACAAGCTGAATAAGAATACAAATCTACAGTATCAACTGTTAAATGTAAAGTTTGCTGATTGAAACAAAGTTATTAATTAACTTATGTAATTTTTACAGATGATTGCTCTCAAACATTTCTAGAGTTAAGATTTCAGTGTTATTTCATTCTATGTCTACTGAGATTTTACGTATATCATATGGATGTTCCTTAATGTTATTGATAACTTCACTAAGTTTAAAATAATTCATTTTACATAGACCATATCAAAACAGATTACACCCGTCTGCTTCCGTAAAAGTTTTTCATCGCAATCAAACTAAGATCTGAATATAAACTTATAATACGTAGCTGCGAACGTGAAAGAAGGTATTCAAATAATCTCACGGCAAGTGGCGTCTCAAATTTCTGCAAGATTTTAACCTAATTGTCTTCAATATTTAGATAGCTTTAATCAAGCATGGTATTTACTGCAACTTGTCAGTCCATTTCCTCCTTTTCATCAGTGTGTTTATTTCCTTTCAAAAGCATTTCCGTCTAACTTATCATATGCTGATGTGTAAATTCGTAACAACTTTTCTCAGAAGGTAGAAGAATCAAAAATCCTGTTCCGACGACGCAAGCACATCTATCGTTTCCGCGTGAGACATTGAAAGGAATAGTAGTCATTCCACTAATTTTTGTGACTTCCGGGCATTTAAATGTATGATTGTGGTGAGTAGTAGGATAACGTTCGTTTAAACACGAGGTCACAGCTAATGTGTCTTTAATGATCCCGGATGTTTACATCACATGACGTCATCAACATGTATCCGGGAAAAATACCCAATTCCGCTACCAATAATGACGTCATCAAGTGCCGGACGGGGAAAATAGCCAATTCGGCTATCAATAATGACGGGTACAACAAGTGACTGGAAATTTCCGTGACGCCACAAACAGGTCTTCAAAAGTATCCAATTCGACGAACTACAATGACGTCACAAGTACGTGAACCTCCGGGTGTGAAATTAACATGACGTAATTCTAAGGCCTTCCCGGACCTCCTCGTTCCGTGGCATCACAATTCGACGAACTATGTGGCGTCACAAGTACATGAAATTTCCATGACGTAATGCTAAAGACCTCCCCCTGGACTGCCTCGTACAAACACACAAATCGAATTAGTGAATTGGGCAAGTCAAATTGATTATCGGACTTACCAAAATTTCATCAGCACGAGTCAAAATGTAATCCCCAGACCTCGACGTATTGTCAACAAACTTCAATGACAATATTCCATAAACAGTAAAAGGATACTCTGTGCATTGTCGGTAAACAGCACGTTAAAAACAACCTAATAATTTAAAATTCACACACTGGTGGCCGAAACTAGAGAGGTTAAATGAAAGACCTAATAATATAAAAAATAATACGCACCGGAATTCGAAACCCTGAGCTAAAATAAAAAAGAATTTAACAGTATGAAATAAAAAGCGCATGTGAGGCAAGCATGTGAACGTCCATAATTCTAAAGTAGTCCCTGGACTTCCTCGTACACACATACAAATCGAATTAGTGAATTGGAGCAAGTCAAATTAATTCTCGGGGTTACCAAAATTTCATCAGTAGGAGTTAAAAATGTAATCCCCAGACCTCTACGCATTGTCTGAAAATCACTGTCTACGGAATTTTGTCAATGAAATTTTGAACGATACTTCCAAGATGTAATTCTCAGACAGAAAACGAAATCATGAGCTAAATAAAAATAATCTAATAATATGAAATTAAATCACTTGAATTAAAACCCTGCAGGGATGAATGGGAAGTAGGCCTACTGGTTCAGGAGATTGATACAAATACTTGATTCTTTTATAATACCGAATAATTTGTAAACGAGTGAGGAGAAAATTTTAAAGTATATCAGTCCCTTTTCTTAACCTACAGGTTGAAACTTTTCTCGCATACGGCATCTAAAATGAATAACCAGATTTGAGTACCCCGGATATTACAACACAGCTTCTCTATCATCATTAAGAACCGACGATAACAAAGTTTCTCCTAGGTGATGAAACTTATTTTTCTGGCATAAAGCATCTAAAATGAATAAACAGGTTTCAATACCCCGGATATGACGGCTTCTCTTTCGTCATCAAGAACAGACCCTAACAAAGATTTTCTTAGACAGTCAAATTATTTAACAAATCTGGTGACTAAATTTCTCTTTTCTATCGAATAATAACACAAAAAACACTCAAAAGATTTTAAGAATTCTTTTTTAATTGGCAGAAGAATTGGTGTCTAATATCACGCCAGATAAAAATATATAGAATAACGTCTTTGTACACATACATACAAAAAGTTCGGGTAAATACAAAACCCCGAAATCATGGAGGGTGGGTGGTTAACGCTCCGGTCTCGTATTCGGGAGGACTCCGGAAGATTTTTACGTGTTCATTACACATACATAAGTATTAAGAAAATCAACCAATAATTAATACATTCATTTACACGATTTTATTTCGTTTTTCAACAAAATAATTTTTTCATGTATTGTGGTAAACGCTCTGGTCTCGTATTCGGGAGGGCGGCGGTTCGAATCCTCGTCCGGGCATCCAGATTTGGGTTTTCCATGGTTTCCCAAATCACTCCAGGCAAATGTCAGGATGCTTCCTTCAAAAGGCCATGGTCTAATTCCTTCCCATTCCTTTCCCCTCCATCCTTGCCCCCCCCCCCCATCCTTTCCCGTCTCTAAAGACCTCGCTGTTGAGAGACGTAAAGCAGTTAAAAAAAAAATCGTATTCGGGAGGACTCCGGAAGAATTTACGTGTTCATTACAGATACATCAGTAATAAGAAAATCAACCAATAATTAATACATTTATTTACGCGATTTTATTTCGTTTTTTCCACAAAATAATTTTTTCATTTGTACTAAGACAAATATAATAATCGATGTGTTTAACGCTTTATTTTCAGACTCCAGTTCTTCACTAATTAAATAATATTCAAACACATAAATGTCAAATTGGCTTACCCCCATCTGTCTGCTTACGAATACTGCTGTGTACTGGGCTGGGTGACGCGGATAGAAAAGTGAAAGTTGTTATTTCAAATTGAGCTGTCTGAATGTCACCGAAGTATTGAAACTGAAACTTGGCCTGACTCACAAAAACACGTCATTGGCTGTTGTAATTATACATAATTTAAAAACATCTGAAAAAAGAAAATGTATGCATTCCTATCTCAGAGCGTATGATAAAATTTTTTATTTCACTATCCAGATCTTTGGTTTTCCTCTTGTGGAAAAATATAATATCGTCTTTTTACTCTAATTTGACACATAAAATTTAGCCACATATAGGATCACACCCTAGATGTTTTTATCTCAGTTCCAAAACACATCATTAAGTTGAGAGTGAGAGATTAGGATATTTAAGAGCTGAGAATCGTCACGAAGACATCAAAAGCTTCTCAGACGAGTTTCCTAGTAACACTAAGGACATGGATGCAAATGTGCTGGAGTTCGAAAAATTTAAGGAAAACAATGACAGGGATAAGAAAAAATTCATTAAATTAATACTTAGACGAAATTTATCTGTGTGAAGACAATTATAGATTAAGGTTTTATTTCAGAACCTAATGTATCTAAGGACCCTGAAACAATGTGTTTAATGGACTATTTATCTGGTGAGCCCAACGTATTTTTTTTTAAAAAATTACCCAAATGACGTTGCGAACAAAAATTCTATATAAACATTTTTTTAGATGAAATACCTGCACAGAAGTCATCCATCTCAAATCAGTTAAATACCCCTGAGGCTACCGGATACATGGTGAATACAAATGAGATGGATTTCAAAAGTTTCATCGTAAAAATTGACAGAGGTAAAAAAGTATAAAATTAATACCTACTTTTAATTTATCTGTGTGCACAGAATTAAAAATCAGGGGTTTTATTGCAGAACAGAATGTAATTAAGAACGACGCTGAAATGAAATCTCTAATGGAATATAATCGTAGGCTTCCGCGGCCAGAGTCAGTTGATTCTTGGCTGCCCGGGTGGCGCCGCGTCATGTTCATCGTAGCCGACGTTTCGACCCTCATTCTGGGGTTTTCTTCCAGGGCAGAACTGCCAATGGAATATTTATCTGGTAAAGCCAAAACGTTTTTTGTAAAAAATACACAAATGTTGTTGTGAGCGAGAACTTTATATAAGCATTTTACAGATGGTGTGTCCGTCCAAAAAGGACCACGAATTACAACTTCACATTCTGTTGTGAATATGACGTCTGAACCAAAGAGACAAGGTACGTAATATGCAGTTTTAGGAAAAAAACCCACATATGTTTTTTATTGCTATCTAATCTATAAACCTCCCTTTATCTGTCAAATAATTTGAACTTTTTTTCCAGAAACAATGCTTCAATCTACAGATGTACCAGAGTTAAATTTGTGGGATATACCCGGTTCGTCAAGTGAACCACACGTTTCTCCCCCGATACACATGGGTTCAAGAGCAGGATCTGGCATTATAACCGCAGATATAAGGGGTGAGTCGGAAGTGGTTTTAACCTTCACCCCCAAGGCGACTGCTTACGGTAATCGACTTATTAGCGGCAGCATTTTAAATTCACATCATTTCAAAGAACCAGAAAATTTTATTAATGCTTGTTTTGCTACTTGGAAGAAACAAATTCATATGATACTCACAAACCCTTCCACACCGATAGTAAAATGTCAGGTCAGATTGGTTTGTGAATTCAAGATTGAAAAAGAAGAACATATAGAAACCGTACGTATATATCTCATGTCAAAAATGCGTGAAATCTCAATAAGCAATTCTATGGGGGAATGGTATAAAGTTCATATTTCACTAGAAATCATGAACAGATTCAGCGAATTTCAGGACAAAAATAGTGGCAAAGCCCTCAATCATATCATCTCCCTCGATATTAAAATCACGAAATTTGAGCCACTTTACCGCGGTTCATCACACATACCTATGCCACCCAATATCATCGCAAAGCATGCAGTAATCAATATAAAAAACACTGATGAACGGTGTTTTCATTGGGTCATCCTAGCATTTCGAGAAAATGTGGACTAAAACGCGAATAAAGTGTCTAAATATATTGAAGCACGTTCCACGTACACTCTCCATTCACAGATATAAATTTTCCTATCAAATTGAAGGACATATCAAAATTTGAGCGACGAAACCGCGATTATTCAATAAACATCTATGGCTTGGAAAAAGAAGAAAGTGGTAAACATATTGTTAATGGGCCTCTACACCTGACTAAAAACAAACGCGAATTCAACGTTAATATGCTTTTGATAACGAAGGGCGATAAATTTCATTACTGTTGGATAAAGAACATGTCGGCAGTAGGAGGATAATAAGAGTTCAAGGAAGAAACCGGGAAAACCCATGACGTCACGAAGTGGTGGGGGGACCTCCCTCCCCTCCCCTCCAATGGCGGCTAGGCGAGCTTTTGAATCAGCCAATCAGCGTTCACGTCACAAGATGGCGGATCGTTAGTTCCTTGACCGGCCGCCCAGATGGTAGCACCGGGTCGGCTTGCACATACGTTAGTTCCTTGACCGGCCGCTAGGGAGCAGCATCTCCCAAGGGCTTAATTTCTTTGGGCGCAGACATTCCACACCGCCCACCCAAGCCCTGAGGCAATGGCTATTTCTGTTCTGGAATGCGCGCTCTGTGAAATGTGTACACTGTTTCAACACACCTACAGAAATTTCCACTCGACTGTTATCTAAGTTTGCTTATCCATTAGCCATTGCGAAATGTGTGCCGCGCGGGTATTCCTAGCATCCTGTTAAGCAAGCACTTGTTTGCGCTGCGAAACGTCTTGGATACTATCGACACACAGTAAAATATTTTATTCGGTTCTGTGTCGTGAAAAATATTTAAGCGTGGACCATTGCGATTTTTTTACTAAAGTCCACATCAACGGATATTACGTGAACAGACATCGGTAGCGTTGGGGCTAGAGTGCCGAAGGTCACCGATTCGAGTCCGGCCGCGGGTATGGGTGTTGTGATATTATTGAAAAAGCCGTTCCAACCTCGTCAATTTCAAAACGAAAATCAAAATTTTAGTTTCCACACCTAGAGAGTATGGCGCCAGCTTGCCTTGAATAAAAAATAAGTCGAAAAGCATAAATTGTTTCCTATTAACGTTCGATATGAAAATAAAACCGTCATAAACTCCAGATATAAAACCGAGGAAGAATTCTATGTGTACCTGTTTTCATGAAATTATTTAGCGTTCTGGCCTTGCATTCGGGAGGACGGCGGTTCGAATCCCCTTCCGGGCATCCAGATTTGGGTTTTCCATGGTTTCCCAAATCACTCCAGGCAAATGCCGGGATGCTTCCTTCAAAAGACCATGGCCGAATTCCTTCCCATTCCTTGCCCCCCATCCTTTCCCCGTCTCTAAAGACCTGGCTATTAACATAAATTCTTTTCATCGAAGCAGGCAGACATTAAAAATTAATTCACCTTCGAAGAGACTGGAAACAAATTCACTTTTTCACATCATGATGGATTCATTATGAACAATATAATATAACTCACGAGTGTCACCTACAGTCCGTGTATTTTAAAGGATGTAGTAAATTAGGGGTAATGAAACACAGACACTTTTAAAACTCAAAGAGGCATTGAATGGGTTTACTGCTGTATGTAAGTATGACCTCGATGAATTAATAGCTCCTAAACTAAAGCAAAGTTGTCGATTTGAAAACCAGTTTCTTTCCCTACAGATATTTCTGAAGTGAATACATGATGTCAAACCAATCAGCATGTAATTTTTTCAAGCCAATTTCTCAAACCTACCATACGTTATTCCGTTCAAAATTCGTAGCCTCAAAAACCCATTAATGGGTGAAATCCTTTCATTGAAACTGACAGAAATTCACCGACGAAGGTAGGAAAACCCATAAATTCCGTTTATCGAAGCAGGCAGACATTAAAAATTAATTCACCGACGAAGAGACGGGAAACAAACTCACTTTTTCACATCATGTTGGATTTGTTATGAACAATATAATATAGCTCACGAGTGTCACATACATTACCGTGTATTTTAAAGGATGTATTAAATTATGTGCAATGAAACACAGACACTTTTTGAACTCAAAGAGGAATTGAATGGGTTTAGTGATGTATGTAAGTATAACCTCGATGAATTGAGAGCCTCTAAACTAAAGCAAAGTTGTCGATTTGAAAACCAGTTTCTTTTCCTAAAGACATTTCTGAAGTGAATACATGTTAATCTCTCCACTGATATTAAACCAATCAGCCTGTAATTATTTCAAGCCTATTTCTCAACCCTGTCTTTGGACAAGAGGCCACTTGAAAATATTTGTGACAAAGCCTTTCCCACAACAAAGCTAGAAAAAATCAAAGTTTCCAATTTGACCATGGTAAAGCTCATCGAATGCAGTGAGGGAAGAAAGAATTCATATTAGCATCAGTACGACGCCTTATTTCTCTAACTTATCTCTGCTGCCATTGGTATACAATATTTAATCACACTCGTAATTGTTTCCATCAAGGTCAAACCTTTGTCGTCTGTCTATTCAGACCAATCTATGTATCAATTCTGTTATGCTTTCGTAAGCAATCACAAATTGAGTTTCCTTCGCTGTACTTTGTCTAAAATTCCAATCAATCCCTTGTGACACATCAGTGATTGACACCTTTAACTGTATTTTACAGCACAGCACGTATGTTCCAGGAACGAAATACGTCTGTTAATCTTACTAATTTCACCCATGTCGAATCGAAGTACGCCAGTCCTATCTGATAAAAATCGGGTCACGCTAAGCACTGAACATGCCTGAGACCATCGCCTGTGACCAAGGTGGAGATATAGAAAATTTACCCACTCCCTTATAGAAGAAATCCAGTGCCAGCTTCTACTGATATTCTATTCCTAATTCTTTCACCAAGATCAAGCCCTTGCCTCATCGCCAACGTACCCACAGCACTTCCTCAAACCACCTTCTGTTTTCCAATGATTCCCAATCCAACCCCTGATCAGTTACAGACAGGGTTACGGACAGAAATACAGCAATTCGCCGGTCTAAAAGCATGGATCGCGTTGGTTTACCGGACTTTCCCGACCGGGACCTATTACCGGTAACCGCATTTTTAGGACCGGACTGAAGACCGGAATTTCATTGCGCTAGTAAGCCGTTATATGCGCCGGTATTCCGACCTACATGATGTACGTGTCAGCTGTGAGGAAGGGAGGCCCTCTCTCGCCGCGCCCACCTGGGCAGGTTGACCCAAATTTTCTCTTTGATGAGCTGCTATTAACAAATGACTTTTGGCCAAACATTGCCAAGTGTTTAATTCCAGCCGCCAGCTATACTGATGGCACATTAAAATTCAGGTAAGTGTTGTGAGCACTGAGTTGTATTATAAAGACATGCTATCGTCTACCTATCATGTAACACCTCAGTGTGGACGTCGTGTGTCGGGTCCCTTTACCTGCAGTTACTTGTATGTATATGGTAACTTATGAAATTGTGGTATATATATGTACATATGTGCGTGTACGTGTTCCTGCGTTGTTATGTGTGTAATTATGATGGTAGGAGTCTACTTGAGATTACTTCTTCAGTGGCCACCTATGTAGTTGTAATCAGTTGGGTGTGATGAGCATCGAGGTTTGTGGCAAAGAAATGTAACATTTCGCACATCCTGTAACTATTCAGTCTCGACCTAGGGTGTTAAGTCATTTTCCTCCAGTTACATGTATGTGTGTGGTGATGTATGGTAACTGTGTGTATGCATAGACATGTGAGTGTGTGTATGTGTGTTTTTCTATGTAGTTGTGTGTCTATCACGATAGGATTCTACTCGACTTTGAGATTTCACAATAACTGGCTACCTATGTGTTGATGGAACATGTAATTAATTGGGTTTAATGAATAATCCGTATGGGATACGTACTGAGGAGTGGCGGCAAAAACATGTCATCCTTTGCACACACTCTAACGTCTGTCTAATGGTTGTTTGTGTGTGCTTGTGTGTGGTGACGTATGGATTAGCGTGTGAGACCTAGTATGAGTATGGGAGTTATGATATTTGATCTGATGACCATGTGCCTACTGATACTCGTGGTACGTGGGGCAAATATTACTGAATAGCAGAAAAGGCTTGTGGCGTGGGATAGAGGTGGTGCTGATCATGTGAACAGCTCTGTACATATTACCAACGATACTGAATGGCAGAGAGGTCTGTAGTGTGAGTTAAATGACATGATTTTGATGTGAGGAGTTTGTTACTTGGAACACATGTTAATGATGATTTTTTTTGTCAGTCTTGAGCCATGGGGGTTCTGTCCCACTTTTTCTTTGCCATGATTGGGCTGGTTGTTGTGTTGAGCCTCGCTGTAGGCATGGATATATGTGTCTGTGTGCGTCATTCTCTGTGTCTGTATGCGTAAGTATGGTGATACCTTCCTTAAACTCATTTATCTGGACGTATGAATTGCTGTTCCTCCCATATGTTTGTGCTTGTGTGGAGACGTTTGGGTTTGTGGGTGAGACCTATTATGAATATGGAGATTATGATATCCGTCTGATAGACAAGTGTCCATTGTAACTCATGGTACCTGGGTCACATGTTACTAAATGACAGAAAGGGTTGCGGTGTGGGTCAGACGTGGCTGTGATTTCAAACTTCACACATCCTGTAACTCTTTAGTTGGATCTAGCATGTTCAGTCTCTTTCCTCCAGTTATGTGCATATGTGTGGTGATGAATGGAACTGTGTGAATGCATTGACATGTGAGTGCGTATGTATGTGTTTATGTGTATCTTTCTATGATTTTTGGCCAGTCATGGGTGTTCTGTTCCACTTTTTTGTTGCCATGATTGGGCTAGTTGTTGAGTCGAGATCGCTATAGGCATGGAAATGTACGTGTGTATGCGTCTCTATCTCTGTGTGTTTTTTTGCGTAAATGTGGAGATACCTTCCTTTATCTCGTTTGTCTGATGTATGATGTGCTGTTCGTGCACTTATGCTTGTGCGAGGTGACATATGGATTTGTGGGTGAGACCTAGTATGAATATGGGAGTTATGATATCTGTCTGATGACCAAGTGTCTACTGCTACTCGTGGTACATGGGGGCACATGTTACTGAATGGCAGAAAAAGATTAGGTGTGGCGATAGACGTGTTGGTGCTGATGTGAACAGTTTTGTACCTATCACACATGATACTGGATGCTAGTGAGGTCTGTAGTGTGAAATAAATGAGATGATTTTGATGTGAAGAGTATGGTGCCTGGAACATATGTTACTGATGATTTTTTGTTCAGTTATGAGCCATGGGGGTTCTACCCCACTTTTTCTTTGCCATGATTGGGCTGGTTGTTGTGTTGAGCTCGCTGTAGGCATGGATATATGTGTCTGTGTGCGTCTTTCTCTGTGTCTGTATGCGTAAGTAAGGTGATACCTTCCTTAAACTCATTTATGTGGACGAATGATTTTGCTGTCCCTCCACTTATGTTTGTTTGTGCTAGTGTATTGAGATGTATGGATTTTGTGGGTGAGATCTGATAGTCAAGTGTCTATTGCAACTCATGGTACCTGCGTCACTTTTTTACTGAATGGTAGAAAGGGTTGCGGTGTGGGAGAGACGTGTTGATGGTAAATATAATCAACTGGGGCGTGATGAACACTATTTATGGTATAAACACTTAGGTTTATGGTGAAAAACATGCCATCTTTTGCACACCTTCTATCTCGCCAGGCTGATGATATGTAAGGAGACTTCTGTTTTTCAGCCAGTCATGAGGCAAGAGAGTACTACACCACTTTTTTTGTTTCCATGATTGGTACCGGTAGTTGTGCTGAACTCTCTGTAGTCTTGGACATGTGTATCTGCGTCTCTCTTTGTGCATGTAAGCGTAAGTATGGCGATACCTGACTTTAAACTCGTCTGTCTGATGATTTTTGTAACGATAGTTCTGCCCAGTTAATCAGTTGTAACGACAATTCTGCCCCCACTTCATCGTTTCCGTGACGCTTGCTGCTAGTTCTGTCGACCTCGCTGTATGCATGTACAAGTGTGTGCGTGTGTCATTCCTCTGTTGATTTGAGTCTAAAATATATGGTTATAGAATTATGCTCACCATCAACGTGTGCTTCTAACCATTGTTTCAGGACTTAGGCAATCTCCCATTTCGATGTGCTCTTTACAGTTTACAGCCGTTTGTGTTGGCATGTGAATTTTGATTCTCACTACAGAAAAATCATTTAACAGAGAGGGGTGATGTACCAGAGAAGCGAAGGACTTGGGTACAAACCCACAGTCAGACCATTGCTTGTGTGGTGTAGTATGGATGTCATTGGAAGAAAGGAAGAGTGTTGAGGGACTGTAGGTGGCGTATAATGCTGTTAGAATGGATATTGGTGGAATAATTCTGAGTGGTTGTATGGAGCCTAAGTTGACCATGATCCACAATCTCGCACTAGACTTAGGTGATGAGGAATGAGTGGATAAAATATCTAAACACCCACTTTGACCTAACAATTTACGACAGTTCAAGTGTGAGTACTATCTTTGGCGTAATAGAACCTATGGTAACGTTTTGGATACTTGTCGATGTGTGGGGATCTTCTATGAAAATGTGGGTTACGATGTCTGTTTGATGACCAAGTTAGCTAAGACCATTATGGTAACTTTATCGTGGTTACTTGAACAAAGCATGCAATTACAAAGAAATGTCAGACTTGGTCCTGAATCCGAAGGTTGGCGTTAGATGGGAACATTTTAAGCTGAATGGAGAACTCCCCTGGGTTCTGATTTATTGAAAAATAATTTCCTGGAAAAGGGGAGAATTTTCCTGGAAAACTGCAGTAGAACCACCTTAAATGATCATTTTGGTACCTGGCTACTGATTAGCAGAAGACTTTGCGAATTTTGAATTTTTGGTTAACTTTAACGCACGAACAGAAGGTAACTCTGTCTGTAACTGATCAGGGGTTGGATTGGGAATCATTGGAAAACAGAAGGTGGTTTGAGGAAGTGCTGTGGGTACGTTGGCGATGAGGCTAGGGGTGGATCTTGGTGAAAGAATTAGGAATAGAATATCAGTAGAAGCTGGCACTGGATTTCTTCTATAAGGGAGTGGGTAAATTTTCTATATCTCCACCTTGGTCACAGGCGATGGTCTCAGGCATGTTCAGTGCTTAGCGTGACTCGATTTTTATCAGATAGGACTGGCGTACTTCGATTCGACATGGGTGAAATTAGTAAGATTAACAGACGTATTTCGTTCCTGGAACATACGTGCTGTGCTGTAAAATACAGTTAAAGGTGTCAATCACTGATGTGTCACAAGGGATTGATTGGAATTTTAGACAAAGTACATCGAAGGACACTCAATTTGTGATTGCTTACGAAAGCATAACAGAATTGATACATAGATTGGTCTGGATAGACAGACGACAAAGGTTTGACCTTGATGGAAACAATTACGAGTGTGATTAAATATTGTATACCAATGGCAGCAGAGATAAGTTAGAGAAATAAGGCGTCGTATTGATGCTAATATGAATTCTTTCTTCCCTCACTGCATTCGATGAGCTTTACCATGGTCAAACTGGAAACTTTGATTTTTTCTAGCTTTGTTGTGGGAAAGGCTTTGTCACAAATATTTTCAAGTGGCCTCTTGTCCAAAGATAGTGTTGAGAAATAGGCTTGAAATAATTACAGGCTGATTGGTTTGATATCAGTGGAGAGATTAACATGTATTCACTTCAGAAATGTCTGTAGGGAAAGAAACTGGTTTTCAAATCGACAACTTTGCTTTAGTTTAGGAGCTATTAATTCATCGAGGTCATACTTACATACAGCAGTAAACCCATTCAATGCCTCTTTGAGTTTTAAAAGTGTCTGTGTTTCATTACCCCTAATTTACTACATCCTTTAAAATACACGGACTGTAGGTGACACTCGTGAGTTATATTATATTGTTCATAATGAATCCATCATGATGTGAAAAAGTGAATTTGTTTCCAGTCTCTTCGAAGGTGAATTAATTTTTAATGTCTGCCTGCTTCGATGAAAAGAATTTATGTTAATAGCCAGGTCTTTAGAGACGGGGAAAGGATGGGGGGCAAGGAATGGGAAGGAATTCGGCCATGGTCTTTTGAAGGAAGCATCCCGGCATTTGCCTGGAGTGATTTGGGAAACCATGGAAAACCCAAATCTGGATGCCCGGAAGGGGATTCGAACAGCCGTCCTCCCGAATGCAAGGCCAGAACGCTAAATAATTTCATGAAAACAGGTACACATAGAATTCTTCCTCGGTTTTATATCTGGAGTTTATGACGGTTTATTTTCCATATCGAACGTTAATAGGAAACATTTATGCTTTTCGACTTATTTTTTATTCAAGGCAAGCTGGCGCCATACTCTCTAGGTGTGGAAACTAAAATTTTGATTTTCGTTTTGAAATTGACGAGTTGGAACGGCTTTTTCAATAATATCACAACACCCATACCCGCGGCCGGACTCGAATCGGTGACCTTCGGCACTCTAGCCCCAACGCTACCGATGTCTGTTCACGTAATATCCGTTGATGTGGACTTTTTTATTTTTTAGTAAAAAAATCGCAATGGTTCACGCTTAAGTATTTTTCACGACACAGAACCGAAGAAAATATTTTACTGTGTGTCGATAGTAGCGAAGATGTTTCGCAGCGCAAACAAGTGCTTGCTTAACAGGATGCTAGGAATTCCCGCGCGGCACACATTTCGCAATGGCTAATGGATAAGCAAACATAGATAACAGTCGAGTGGAAATTTCTGTAGGTGTGTTGAAATAGTGTACACATTTCACAGAGCGCGCATTCCAGAACAGAAATAGCGATTGCCTCAGGGCTTGGGTGGGTGGTGTGGAATGTCTGCGCCCAAAGAAATTAAGCCCTTGGGAGATGCTGCTCCCTAGCGGCCGGTCAAGGAACTAACGTATGCGCAAGCCGACCCGGTGCTACCATCTGGGCGGCCGGTCAAGGAACTAACGATCCGCCATCTTGTGACGTGAACGCTGATTGGCTGATTCAAAAGCTCGCCAAGCCGCCATTGGAGGGGAGGGGAGGGAGGTCCCCCCCCAACACTTCGTGACGTCATGTGTTTTCACGGTTTCTTCCTTGAACTCTTATTATCTTCCTACCGTCGGCGTTATTTATATCATCACTAAACAAACATCATAATCAGATATTTGTATGTGATAGATGTCTGCAGCATTTTGGCCGGGAAGATCTTTCCAACAACATGAAACTGATTGCTCGAAGGTGGGTGTCGTCAGAGTTGATCTACCAGACGATGAAGATAAGACCTTGAAGTTCAAGGATTTTATACACCAACAGCGTGTACCAGTTGTCATCTACGCGGATTTTGAATGTATATTAGAACCTCTTGACACGTGCAGACCCGACCCCATCACACAATACATTACTCATGTCCAGAAACATACTCCTTTTGCTGTGGCATACCAGGTCTTTGCGCACACGATCATCTTCAACTACCCTTAATCAACTCTTTCTCAAGAAGAAACCCTGAGAAGTGGTTTATTGGACCCACTCATTGATCTAGCTAAAAAAGTTGATAGGATTTACAAAGAGTGTATCCCTCTTGTAATGACCGCTGAGGAAGAAGCACAATTTCTTCGTGCTGAGATTGCCACATCTGTGGGAGAGACATTGTACGGCATGATCTTAAAGTCCGCGATCATTGCCACATCACAGGAAAATTCAGAGGGGCTGCACACAATGACTGCAAATTACAATATAAAACAAAGAGGTACATACCCATATTTTGTCACAATTTGTCTGGGTATGATGCGCACTTCATTGTTAGGGCATTAGCACAACTCGATAAAGATGGAATTAATGCCCTACCCATTAACACTGAGCGCTACATTACTTTTTCCACAAAAAAAATTATGGTACATCAATTACATTGAGGTTTCTGGACACATACCGTGTTATGCAATCCTCACTAGATAAGCTAATTGGGGCACTGAAAGACGAACATATGTGTATTACCCGTGCGAATTTCGCTGACCCTGAAAGTTCCAATAGTTCAACGTAAAGGAGTCTTCCCTTACGAGTACATGGATTCGTGGGATAAACTCTCTGAGGACCACACTTCCCCCAAAGTCAAAATTTTACAATTCACTGTCAGAGTCCAGAATTTCTGATGCTGATTACGAACACGCGACACAAGTGTGGCGGGTTTTCCAGATCCAAACCTTAGGGGAATATGCAAGTCTATAAATGGACACAGATGTGGCGATTACTCGCGGATCTGTTCGAAAAATTTAGGAGTTTATGTTTGGAAAAATACAACCTGGACCCCGCTCACTACTTCACAGCCCCAGGTTCTTTCGTGGCAGGCCATGTTAAAGAGCACACGTGTCGAGCTGGAGCTTCTCACAGAAGTCGACATGCTGCTTTTTTTAACGTGGAATTCGTGGAGGTATTTGTCAGTGTGTGTACAGGTACGCAAAAGCGAATAACGCATACATGGCGGAGTACAGCTCTGACGAACCAAAAAATTACATCAATGTATTTCGACATAAACAATTTGTACGGTTGGGCCATGTCAGTGTATCTACCATCTGGAGGGTTTCAATGGCTAACAGCTGAGCAAATTGTTGACATAGACTTTATGGAAATCGCGGCCGACTCACCTTGTGGTTTCGTTTTGGAGGTAGACTTGACGATTCCCAAAAATAAACACGACTTTCTAGCAGACCTACCGCCATGCCCAGATCACAAAACTACACCTAACTCTAACTTATCCAAATTGTTGACTACACTGGAGAACAAGGTTCGGTAAGTTCTCCATTACCGAGTTCTCCAGAAGTGTATAGGTTTGGGGTTGGTTGTGGACAAAATACACCGTGTGATTTCCTTCAACCAGTCACCTTGGTTGCGGGACTACATATCTCTCAACACGTGTTCACAACGACAAGCCAAATCTGACTTTGAGAAAGATTTTTACAAACTGATGAATAATTCAATTTTCGGTAAAACAATGGAGAACATTAGAAAACACCGCGACGTAATATTGTGTACTGATTGGGTTGAGCTCCCGCGGTGCCCGCAAGTTTGTAGCTGCACCAAATTTCAAACGTATGACCATTTTCGAGGAAGATTTTGTAGCTCTGGAAATGTCGAAATTGCGGATACTTTTTAACAAACCTGTCTATGTCGGAATGAGCATTCTCGATCTGTCTAAACTGAGAATGTATCGTTTTCACTATGAATTCGCCCTTCCTCAGTTTATACAACCCAAATTGCTTTATATGGACACAGACAGTTTCATCTATTTGGTGACCAAGTAATAAAGCGAAACAGGGAGGAATTCGACACGTCTGGATATAAGACCAACAACCGTTTTGGGATAGAGTCCTGTAAACGATTGGGGTTATGAAGGACGAGGCAAATGGTTCTCTGGTTGTGGAGTATGCGGGTCTGAGATCAAAAATGTACACATTCCGCTTAGATACCAACCAGACCTCGAGACGGGCTAAAGGTTTGGCAGGCTCAGTCACCAAACACCTGCAGATGGAGGACTATGTCAATTGCTTACACGGTGCTCCTGTTAAGCACCATACACAGCATAGATTCCAGTCCGAGCTTCACCATATGAAGACAGTTGAAGTATCCAAGCTGGGTTTATCTAGACTGGACGATAAACGGTATACTTTCCCCGATGGAATAGAGACCCTACCATGGGGGCACAAGTCTGTACCTGATTGAGTGTATGAATAATTCACTGAAAATATTGTGTGAGTGGAGATGAATACACCGTTAATCCGTGTACCTTTGTAAATATTTTATGTCTAATTAATAAGAAAAAATTTGTAGAATATTAATTAATTTAAGTAACCAATAATAGTATATTACAAATTTCAGTCAATATATTTACACGTTTTTACGAATTGTGTGATGTGTTAAAATGTCTGTACCATGATTGTGGGTATGAATAACTCCATGTAAATATTTGTGCTATACAATTGAGTCATTAATATTAGAAATAAATAAAAATGTGTAGAATAATAATTAAGTTTATTAATCAATAATTGTATATTACAATTTAAATAAATCTTTTACATGTATCCACGAATTGTGTGATTTATCAAAGCCTAACCACTTCACCAATGCCATGTTTTTCCATTTCCTTATCACTCGTTCAACTAGAAATGTACTTGTATGTTTTGTTAATTGTAACTCTTGCTGGTAAAATCCTCCTGCAATATCGTTACCTTGATAGTCTTTGAGTAAATAATGATAAATATTTCTGTCGACCAGTTTGGTAGATAACCTTTCTCAAACTGTTCCGTAAGTCTGCTGATTCTAACGTGATCACCCACTTTGAACTTAGTTGGGGTGGTGATCTTAATATGATTGTATACGGTTGAAAGTAACGAGTTGTCTTTAACATCACACGGTTTCATCTTGATGGTACTATGCCAGGTTGTATTATAATTTGAAATCAATTTTGGAAGTAATTCTACCAAACGATGTTAACCACGTCTACTAAATTCCCTCCACATTGCATTCTTGATAGTTCTGTTGAGCCGTTCAACTATTGATGCTTTGAGGTGTGTGTATGTTGAGTAATGATTATTATCACTGTTTCTCAGTAGTGTCATGAACTTTGAGTTGTAAAATTCCTTTCCATTGTCAGTCTGTAAATTTTTAGGTATACGACCGCAACTCAGTATTCTTTTCATTGCAGCTACAACAACACTATCGGACTTGTTTTTGATTGGTACTGCCCATGCAAACTTTGATTAAGTATCAATCACCATCAGTATATACTTTTAACCACTGTTTTTGCGAGAATAGGGTATCATTTCCACAATATCAGCTTGCCATAGATCATCGAGTCCTTTGATTAGTACACGTATTCTCGGAAAATTTCTTCTGGCCGGTCTGTGGATTTCAGCAATTACTTGATTCATGTTACAGTAGAATACCTCGTTCACGAAGTTCCTCAATCACTGATATAATTTCATTGGAGTGGGCCGTATGTCCTGCAGATGTCGACGCTGTAAGTAGACGCAATCTTTCTACAAGCTCATTTGGATCGTCCCAATACACATATTCCTTCATGGGGAGAAGACCGGAACCTGAATGACTATCAAGTTTAGAGATGATATTTTTATACTTTATGTTATTAGGAATTTTAAAAACATTGCTGGTTGGGTTGTAATTAACTCTATGGGCACTCGTGTAGTTTAATATTTCTGAATACTTTTTAAAGTTCTTAGTGGTATACAATTTTGGGTTTTTTAAAAACAAAAGTTCCATTAGTCCTTGTGTTTTCTCGTATTCGTTACCATCGAGTACAATAATATCTTTATTAATCGTCAGATCATTAGAGAACCATTCTTCTCTCTGACACCGTACACTAAATCATAATCACGTTCACTTCGATTTAGTGACTTCAAGAAGTTTTTAATCAAGTTTGAAGAATGCTGCTCTTGCTGATGTCGCTGAGGTATGAAAACAGGTTTTAATGAACTTTTGAAAAATTGTTCTGAGTCAATCTTGCCAACCTTCAATTCAAGCAACTTGCGTCGAATTGCATTTCGCGCCTTTATGATACCACGTCTAGTTGTTTCCGCACCCATGTTTGCACACAGAATAATGTTCAAAGGTAACTAATGCACAATTTTATATCTGACTGTCACCTTAACTGTAAATGGTTCGTGGGGTTGACCATTTACGGTTGCTGGAAAAAAAAAACTAAGCTTATCACTTCGTTTCACATTGAGTAGTGGAGCCCCATAGTCAATTTTAACCCAATTCAGTCTTACGTCAACCCTTTTAAGCTTGACTATTGAGAGGATTTCGCCATTGACAGGGATATCATAATAATTTAAACCTGTATCTAATATATATGCATAATCTTTAAACGTATCCGTTGCCACAATAATTACAATCATAGTCACTTCTATCGTTCTCAATTCTTTGATAAATTTTTCAATTTTGACATGTAACAGAAGTTTATCAACATATTGTTTGGTTGCAACATCATCTGCCTCGATGGGATCAAGTACATGTGTAAGTATTCTGCCTTGACAATCCAAACTACCTTCATTTGTAAGAAGTATATGTTGAGGTAAATACGTTAATACTTTTTTACCCTGTATTGTCGATGTTCTCCCAAACTTATCCATGTTGGTAATGATGTTGGTACCCAGTACAACCAGTTATTTATTCAGGAAAGAGTCGAAACCATTGCGGTATCTACCAAGATACATGTCACTGTCTTCGTCAATAACCATGAATCCATATTTACTAGCTTCCAGCAATAACCACAGACGTTTTTAAACTCATTGAACAACATATCTGTATTGACGTGGTCATTGTAAATGTGTGTGAGGTTCATGTCATCTTGTTTAAAGAGCATAATTAGGTTCGCATTGTCTCTAACTAATTGTTTCGGTATCCTACTATATGTCTGGCATAGGTAGAAAGAATCTACTAACCGGTGTCTTCCAATACAAAAGTAGTCACGCATGTTATTTTGCTTTTCACATGAAACATCGTCAAATACAAATACTGAATTTGGTAAAGCGTCACTGGGTAGTGGTACACACTGATTATCGCTAAATGTAAAATATTGAATTCCTTTAATAGATTTTAATATTTCTCCCAGTAATTGATACTTTGGTTGATAGAGAGACTTTGAAAACACATACACATTTTCGAATCTAACCCCATTTGGATGTTGCAGCAGTGAAAGCACGATATTGGTTTTTCCACAGTTTGATGGTCCGCACACTATTGCCCTTATTGTCTCAGGAAATAGGGGCCCGTTCTTATTATACCGTTTACCGCTGTCAACAACATTTGCATTACTCACGGGTAATGTTGCACGTTGTTTCGCGAAACGCATATTGGTAATGTCATTTGGATGCACCATGTATATATATATGTGTGTGCAAACATGTTAAGTCACTCAGTTAATAATAATGCCTCCAACGAGGAACAAGAAGAAGAAGGGACACGGTTTCCTAAACAAACTCGTCGACAAGATGCCATTTGAGGCACATATACCGACATACCAATTTTGTGGGCCGGGTACTAAACTCGAAAAACGCCTGAAACTTGGCCAAACAGGGATCAATCCACTCGATGCTTCATGTAGGGAACACGAAATAGCGTATACGCAGGTTGTGGATAGACGCAATGCAGATAATATACTTGTGGAGAAGGCCTCAAACAGAATGAAGGCGAAGGATGCAAAGTTTGGTGAACGTGCTGTGGCGTTTCTAGTTAACAGGGCTATGCGTGCTAAACAAAAATTTGGTGGAAGTGTCAAAAAGAGAAAGAATAAGAAGGGTGGTGATATTAAAAATAAAAACAAGAAAGGTGGTATCCTTCATCTAATACCAATATTCGCTGGTTTGTCAGCAACAGGTGCTCTCGCAGGAGGAGCCTCTGGTTTTGTCAGGGCTGTCAAAGCAGCCAAAGAAGCAATAAAGCAGTTGGCTGAACAGAAACGTCACAATGAAACTATGGAGGAAATTGCAATGAGGGGTAAAGGTCTACATTTGAAACCGTATCAAAAAAGGGGGGTGCAAGGGTTTGCGAGAGACAATACTAGTCTTTTCCAACCAAATGTCAACCTCTCCTTCACGTGGTGCACCCTGTTTGCACGGACGAGGCTCTGGCGACTGAAAAATTCCCGGTATAAGGAGTCAACCACTGCTTCCCAACGGCCTCTGAAAAGAGGGCGGAAGAGCGGGGAGCGGTTCAGTGCACCCTCTTGCCCTTGGGGTTGGAAACGGCCCCTAAAGGCGGATGAATCAGAAATGATCAACGGCATGGGGATGCAGAAGGCAACGGGAAACCACTGCATTAAAGACCCAAAGGGTATCCCGAGGACATGTAATCCTCTCAAATTACATATATCATGATGGCTTCTTCATGGGTAAAATAGTCCGGAGGTAAAAATAGTCCCCCAATCGGATCTCCGGGTGGGGACTGCTCAGGGAGGAGTCATCAGAATGGATAGAAACATTCTACGAGTCGGAGCGTGGAATGTTAGATGTCTGAATAGGGCAGGTAGGTTAGAAAACTTAAAAAGGGAGATGGAACAACTTAAGTTAGATGTTGTTCGGATTAGTGAGATTAAATGGAAGGACGCACAGGATTTCTGGTCTGGGGAACACAGGATAATTAGCACACAAGCTGTCAATGGAGTCACTGGTGTAGGATTTGTAATGAACAAGAAAGTAGGGAAACGGGTTAGTTATTATGAACAATTTAGTGACAGGATTATTTTGATGAGGTTAGAAACTAGGCGCCGTCCCAACCACATTAGTACAAGTGTATATGCCAACGTCGCAGGAAGATGACGAAGAAATAGAAAAAATATACGCTGAAATTGAAGAATTAATCCAATATGTGAAAGGGGAGGAAAATCTAATAATCATGGGTGATTGGAATGCAATAGTGGGAGAAGGAAAAGAGGGGAATACTGTAGGAAGATTTTGGTCTAGGAGAAAGAAATGAGCGAGGAAGCAGGTTGCTAGAATTTTGTGAAAGATATAAGCTAGTAGTGGCGAACACACTGTTTAAGAACCATGCAAGAAGAATATACACATGGAAACGTCCTGGGGATACAGGCAGATATCAGCTAGATTATATCATGGTCAAACAGAGATTCAGGAATCAAGTACTAGACTGTAAAGCGTACCCAGGAGCAGACATAGACTCGGACCATAATTTGATAGTAATGAAGTGCAGGCTAAAATTCAAGCGAATAGGGAAGCAGCATAAGCAGAACAGACTGGAAGTGAATAAACTGAAACAATCTAGCACGAGAGAAAAATTTGCAGAAATGGTAGACTTAGGTCTAAGAAGTAACTGTGAAAGGAGCTCAACCGAGGACGAATGGAATGCATTAAAGACCGAAATAATGAAAGCTGGCAAAGAAACCTTAGGCTTTAGGGAACAAGCTGTCCGAAAACCTTGGATCACAGAAGAAATTTTGCAGCTGATCGATCAGAGGAGAAGGTACAAAAATGCTCAGGATGAAGCAGGAAAAGAGCAGTACAGGCAATTTAGAAATCAAATAAATAGGAAATGCAAAATAGCAAAAGAAAAATGGCTACAAGAAAAGTGTGAAGAAGTAGAAAAGGAAATGGTTGCAGGAAAAGTAGATGTTGCATATAGAAAGATCAAACCGAATTTTGGAGAAATGAAGAAAAGAGGTATGAACATTAAAGCTGCCGATGGGAAACCTCTTTTAAGGTCAGAAGATAGAGCTAACAGATGGAAGGAATACATTGAGAAACTGTATGTTGGGGAAGACTTGAGCAATAGTGTATTGGAAAAGGAAGGCGATGTCGACATGGATGACTTAGGAGATCCTGTTTTGAGGACAGAATTTAATAAAGCTCTGAATGACATAAAAGCAAATAAGGCAGTTGGAATTGATGAGATCCCTGCAGAACTTCTTAAATCTCTAGGAGAGGAAGGAATCTAAAGATTATTCAAGCTGATATCAAAAAGTTATGAAACAGGAGAAATTCCACTGATTTTAATAAAAATATAATCTTCACACTTCCAAGGAAAGCACAAGCTGACAAATGTGAGAATTATCGCACAATTAGTCTAACATCACATGCTTCAAAATTGCTGACCAGAATAATATACAGAAGGATGGAAAGGGTAGTAGAAGAGACTAGGTGAAGATCAGTTTGGGTTTAGGAAAAATCGCGGTACAAGGGAAGCAATTCTGTCTTTAAGATTAATACTTGAAGGGCGGATCAAGAAAAACAAAGATACTTTTATGGCATTTGTTGATTTAGAAAAAGCTTTTGATAATGTTAGGTGGGACAAGATGTTCAAAATTTTAAAGAAGTCAGGTCTAAAGTATCGAGACAAAAGAATCCTCTATAAACTATATAAGAATCAAGTGGCTGTGATAAAAGTAGAGAATCACGAGAGACATGCATCAGTTAAAAAGGATGTGAGACAAGGTTGTAGTCTATCCCCGTTAATATTCAACTTCTGTGTAGAAGAAGCAATAAAGAAAGTCAAAGAAAAATTTCCATGTGGCCTAAGTTTTCAGGGAGAAAAAATCAGTATGCTACGATTTGCTGACGACATTGTCTTATTAGCAGAGAGGGCTGAGGATATTGAGAAGTTATTGAATGGCATGAACAAAATACTGAAGGAAGATTTTGGACTGAATATAAATCAAAGTAAAACAAAAGTGATGAAATGTAGCAGAAATGAACACCAATACTAGCAGATTAAATATAAAAATAGGATCTGATGCAATAGGAGAAGTGAGTGAGTTCTGTTACTTGGGAAGCAAAATTACAACCGATGGCCGAAGCAGGAATGATGTTCAAAAGCAGAATAGCACTAGCAAAAAGAGCCTTCATGAAAAAGAGAAACCTTTTAGTTTCAAATATTGATCTAGGAATTAGAAAGAACTTCTTAAAACTCTATGTGTGGAGCACAGCACTTTACGGTAGCGAAACATGGACTTTAGGAATACCGGAAAGAAAGAAACTTGAAGCATTTGAAATGTGGTGCTACAGAAGAATGCTGAAAATTAGGTGGACAGACAAAGTAAGAAATGAACGAGTTTTAGAAATGATGGGTGAGAAAAGAAGTTTATGGAAGAAGCTTACAGGAAGAAGAGACAGGCTGGTAGGTCATATTTTGAGACATGCTGGATTGGTTAATTTGTTAGTGGAGGGAACAGTTGAAGGTAAGAACTGCAGAGGTAGACAGAGATTAGAATATATGAAGCAGATAATTGAGGACGTGGATTGTAAGGGGTATGTAGAAATGAAGAGGTTAGCACAGGATAGGAAGGGATGGAGGATTGCATCAGACCAGTCTAAAGACTGACGACAGCAAAAAAAAAAAAAAAAAAAAAAAAAAAAAAAAAAAAAAAAAAAAAAAAAAAAAAATCAAAAAAGGGGTTTGGGATTTAAAAAAAAAAGTTTGTGAGACCGCTGACAGATAACGATATACGTAGTTATATAAAGTATTTACATATACCTCATTTTCTGGGAGTATTCATGCGTGATGCATTACCTAATAAAATTCGTGAATGTGAATGTGGAATCGTCAACTTGGATAGCAGTGAAGGTGCTGAATCACATTGGGTGGTATATCTTAAATACAAGAAAGGAATTGTTAAGTATTTCGACAGTTTTGGTAACCTGCCCCCACCATTGGAACTGCTACGGTACTTTGCTGGGAACCGTATTCACTATAATGTACAACAATACCAGAAATTTGGTACACCTGTATGTGGACATTTGTGTTTAAAGTTCTTGAATTAAAATACATAACATCAGTCTTGAATGAAACTTTGTCGGGCTAAACTCATGTCAGTAACACTCTGTTTTGTCCGGCAATAGTTCAGTCCTGAGCTGTGATTACTTTTCACCAATAGATTTGAGTCAGGGTGTGTACACAATCGGCTTAGTAGACTTTCAAACATACAACTCGATTCCAAACATAGATAACTCTAACTGTAAATGTCACTACAGGAAAAGTAAGGTGATTGAATATACCCACAGGATATATATGATATGGATGACTTGGCAAATTATTTGAGTAAACAGACTAATAACGAGGAGCTTAAATTTAGAGCAAACAACAATTCACTCAGAAGTGAGATACAAACATCGTTTGAAATCGATTTTTCTAAGCCAAACTCAATTGGACCACTGCTCGGTTTTTCAAAACGTGTGTTAAAACCAAGTACTAAATTTTATACCTCGGACAACATATAACGGATTTTCAAAGTTAATGCTTTATGAATAGAATGTAGCATATATACAGATAACTACGTTAACGAAAAGCTAGGACATACTTTATACGAGTTTTTCCCTACAGTATCACAAGGATACAAGATTGTGGAAGTTCCTGCTAATGTCACATATCTACCTATCACAGTGAAATCTCTCAATAATATTGTAATTAGAGTCGTCGACCAGAATGGTGAACTGGTGGATTTTAGGGGATGAAACAATTTCTCTGAGACTACATGTAAGAAACTGGTATAATGGGCGCTCGTTATAATAATAAGAAGTGATCAATACAAACAGTGGTCAGTCGTGAACCACCAGTGAAACGTTTAACAGCTGCTAACGCACTCTTCTTACAGTCATTAGGTTATACCGTAAAAAAAATGAATGAAGCTCTGGATATTACTTCTAATGTTGAATTTGATGAGTCGGTTACACGCAAACAGTTTTTGTCTCATCAGCCATATGCAGCAACGACCTTTAATAACAATGATGAGATTCGGATACCCATTCAGAACCAATATACTTTAACACTGCCTTGTGAAAGCTGTCTCCACATAAAAGGAAGATTCGTCAAGGCAGATGGGGGAGGACCAACAAATTCAAGTCTCTCATCAAATGCATTTGCACATCTATTTGAGGAAATTAGGTATACAAATTAATGGTACTGAAATTGATAGATATCATAACTTCGGTATTACAAGCACAATGAAAACATATATTTCAAGTGACCCCCGACAAATTGGTGTGTTGCACAACGCAGGATGGGGTGTACACGATCTTGGGAATAGTTACTTCGATGTATGTATACTGATGAATTTAATTTTTTTTTTTTTCGAAGACTTCAAACGGATACTTACAAATGTAAAACAAGAACTGGTGTTGATTCGTGCTAGGGATGATGCAAATTCATACATTAAAGCTGCTCAAAATCCTGAAAAGAGTAAGTTTATCATCAATGTCAGATTTACAAGTGAGTGAAAGAGAGAAATTAGTTCTGCTTAAGATCGTAGAGACTGGAAAGCCACTTTACATGCATTTTATAAGTTGGAACCTTTAAAACATCGACACAACTGGAGAAACCTAGGTTCGTGATTCTGGGGTTACAAACAGACAGAAAACGCAACGAGGAGACTAGTTCATCAGAATTTGACCACTGTAATCTCACTAATGTTAGAGTGTTTCTAAATGATGTATCATTCCCGTATGAGAACCTAAATGTGGATTTTAAGAAAAACATAACCTCAGTGCTGTATGACAGGTATGCAAGATTCCAATAGTCTTACTACGAAAGACATAACGCTACTCCGCTACTTAAACGTGATGAATTTGTCGCTTCTGCACCTCTGGTCGCAAATGACTGTTCACAACAAAATGAGATCGTTAAGACCGGACCCGTCGATATTCGCATTGAATTTGAAAGCACTGAGAATTTCCCTACCTACACGTCTGCATACTGTCCGATACTGCATGATCGTTTTGTGGAATACACACCCCTGACTAGTGTTGTGCGGAAGCTAACATAAATCAGTGTAGTAATGATCATTCTCATTCATTACCATGAAGACTGTATTCTTGGCTGCGCAAGGATTCAAGACAAAGGATGGTGTATTTCTTTTCAAAGAGGTTGGTGTATGTGTCATGCAATCTGACAACATTATCGGTGTACATCGTATATGCGTCTCGTCGCCAGCAGGTAGAGGTGATGATCCAAGTATTAGATGGTTGACACAGTACTATCATGGGATACCTTGGGACGCTAATGGTATCACATTCAGTAAGATGTGTTCTATTCTACGCTCTATCACCGATCAAGAAGATGTTATAATATATGTGAAAGGATTGGAAAAGACACGTTGGTTCCAGAAAATTATCAGGAATAAAGTTTGTCACAATATTGAGAATTTGGGGGGTCCTTCTCTACGTAAAATGAAGCTGTGGGGGACAAACTGTAATGAACATATGTTTTTAGATGCTATGTGTGCTCTTCAAAATGTAATTTTAATAGCCCAATGGTGGGTAGAATAAAAGAAAAAAATTGACGTAATATCTTCTTTTTATTTATCAGTTCTTTTTACACGATACTTCAAATTAGAATTAACACCATCAATTAACAACAAATTTTTATATGCCATAATTTCTAGTTTCAGCTGTCCATCGTCCAGTGTAGAACTGGGGTTATATGACACTTCGTTCACAAAAACATTATCCACATGCACATCTATTAGTTTTTCTATTGGGGCACGGGAATAATCGTGTAGCACATTTAGAGTCAACATGTTAATAAAATCAACGTAATATTTCAAAACCTGATGACTCCACGACTTCTTGGTGTTGATGGTATTTGTCACCGCAGGCTGAGCATCAATCAGATTCTTTCAAGTAGATTCACCGAGAAACACACCACTTGCAGGTACAGCATTATTGGAAACCCAAAGAGTTTTCGTTCCGGACACCATTCGAGAACAAAAAATGGGACCCCCGAGTGACACACTATTTTGCGAATGTTCACTATTACTAAAAAATCCAGTAATTGTATCTATCTCCTAGACCAGTACTTTCCATTCTTAACGTGTAAGTGTAATTTTACTGTACCCAACATTTCTCAAGTACAACTACTGGTTCAAACTCCAGTTTTGATGACAACCCCACACTGAGCCGCTTGGTATCGCTGACATTTAACTTGTAATATGATACAGAGAACAGTGCCTTTGTAATAGCGGGAACTGGGCTCACTATTAATATAACCCCCAATATCTATGTTGTAGTGACTTGGAGCTATGGGAATTACATCATGGAATTATCCTACACTGTTTACGGAATAATTGTCACTGAAATTTGACTTGTGGACCATTTTTGACTCGATTTGTGTGTTTGTTCGATGCATTCCAGGGGGGAGGTCTTCAGCATTGCGTCATGGAAATTTCATGTACTTGTGACGTCATTATAGCTCGTCGAATTGTGATGCCACGGAACGAGGAGGTCCGGGAAGGCCTTAGAATTACGTCATGGGAATTTCACACCCGGGGGTTCACGAACTTGTGACGTCATTATAGTTCGTCGAATTGGATACATTTGAAGACTTGTTTGTGACATCACGGAAATTTCCAGTCACTTGGAGTACCCGGAACTTGATGACGTCATTATTGATAGCCGAATTGGATATTTTCCCCGTCCGGCACTTGATGACGTCATTATTGGTGGCCGAATTGGGTATTTTAACCCGGATACATGTTGATGACGTCATGTGATGTAAACATCCGAGATGATTAAGGACTCATTAGCGGTGACCTCGTATTTAAACGAACGTTATCCTACTACTATGGTGTAATGCAGGACTGAGGGAATTTAAGTCTCAAAACCGCTTACGTTCTACTTCAGCAATCGCAGTGAAAGCTCACACGTTCAATGAATCATAGAAGACGCGAATATTGGTCAACGTTTAGTTACTAGAAAATACAAAATAAAATCCGTCAGTTGCTACTTTCTTTTATTGAGTATCAACTTGAATTCAGAATTTACTTATATTCACAAATCAAGAACAAGAAATTTTTAAAAGATTTCGCTCCTCATTTTTTAAATTGTATTTCAAATGGTATACACAATTCAAACACTATTAGAATATTTTAATTAATCAGGTGATCTCCTATAGAATTTAGAATATCAAAAGGTAAATACACATAACAATTCAACTTTAAAATGAAGCATTGGATTTATCACTAGTATGCTTGTAAATGTTAACTAAAAAAATAGAAAATCAAACTTCCAATAACGCTAATTTCTTATCTGACTCTACTTTGTGCAGTTTTCGCTTTATAAAAACGTATTACTGCTCCAAGTTTCATATATCAGAAGACTATGTTCAGTAGAAATTTAAGCATCTAAAATGTTTTTAAAACTTTACGTTAATTTTATCAACATATTTACCTTCCGAATCGTGAACTTCAGTAAGAAATGAGTCTGATAATTTTTTTTTTGTAAATATTGTCTGGAGTAGCATTTAATATGTTAAAATTACTCATTTAGTTATTTTGCGAAAAATATAAACTGGTGGGAGATCGCTATAAGTTCTTCTGTAAAAATAAAGATGGAAGCATCAATTTGAATTCAGAATGAATTTACAGATCAGTAGTTTCCTTAATAAAGCGAGGAATAAGGATTTTTTTCTGACTTTTATAAAAGCTTTCTTGAAATCGGGAAATAAAAATAGAAATGGATAAATTTTAAACGACTCTGGTTTCGTTTCATTGTTAAGAAGATTATGCCATGAACAATTTTCTTCAGTCAGCCAGCAAGATATTTATTATTTTTTTCCATCGCAATCACAAGCATTAAAGAACGAATTCTTTACCGGCGTTGATTATAAAAACAGTTCTCTCGGTTGACAAGTCGAGTGACCAAGTGTTACTCGGAAGATGGTGGCATTTATGTCTCCGAAATGTAATGTGTAAACTCTTTGTTCACTAGGCTTGTTATGCTAGAGAATTATTATCACAAAGTTTAAGGGTTCAGAGCAATATGGCATAACAGACAGAAGTGGAAAAAAGTGAATCCACGAGGGTTCTTCTATACATTCACTAGGTATGAAATGAGGGAAACAAACCATTCAATTAACAGTGGCGAGTTAGCTTCACGTTGCATACATCACCTGTTTAAGTTAGGGCGTTAGCATGTATGTGTGAGTGTGTGTATGGGTTATTTTTTTTTTTTAATTGATCTGTTCGTAATGTATTATCCATATTGCGTTTAAAAAAATATTTTAATTTTTGCAGATAATGGAATCGTGATTACTAGAGGCCCTACAGCATGATTTAAAATGTATGGTACAATTAAAATAAAATATGAGATTAAGTAGAAACAAGCTTTGGCAATGACCAGATTAAGTTGACTCAATGTTTTGACTGGACTTGTCTGCACCGTGCAGCAATTAACAAGCAGTTTGCTATTCGAAGCCTGTGAGGATGGCAGAGGCACTGTTTATGACATTGTGTTTATGTTGTTATGATCTATCTTCCTCATTCAAACTCGACTGTAAGCTGAAGCAGCGATTTCCTTCTGCAGTGTTCTGACACTGACTTAAGGGGTTCAGAATGATATATCTTCTAGATTTGCATGTTTATTACTATTTTGTTGTTGAGACAAGTTATAACGTATTTTAGCTGTCCAGTTTATGGAGATAAAACCTACGTTTGGCCGCCTTTTAATAAATTTCATGACAGAAAGTAATAAATGAACAGAACAGAAACAGTTAATTTCGGTATCTGCTTTTACACAATTAATGGTCACAGACCTCAGAAACATGCATCTAAACACCAAGCTGATCGTTGGCTCGAAATAAAGCCTCCATTAATATAGGTGTATGGCATATTTGTTTACTATGCTGCACACTTATAAATCAACTTTTTTATTTGATCCTAGTACGGCCACGTGCCTGCAGTTTATGTTTTATTGGATGCCTGCCAGAGGTCTGTCTAGCTCCATCACCGTTTCATAGTCCTCTGATGAAACCCATCATTAAACCACAATGGATACACGATACAGCGTTGTTTATGATGAATTTAACTTTAATTACAGAACTGCTTCCTTGGCAGATATATATACACAATTCCATCTGAAGAAGTGGAAAACACTTCTTCATCTGATAGAAAACAACATTGTTCCGCCATCTTTCAGGATTTTGTTTAAAGTGTGCACAAATTCTCATTGTTGGGTTGATTTAATCTTTATTTCACTGCAGCCTTTCTGCCACTCGTACATTGCCTTTTATCAGACGTCTCGAACTGTTAAATCCTGAATATATACGCTGCTGGTTGAGAAAAGATTGTTTCACTAACATTTATAAATAACTATATCTTCGGTTTTTGATGTCCTTTTGCCATTTATATTTTCTCGTTGCCAAAGTGGTATTCTTTGATCCACTGCTCATTTAACTCGTAAGTAATAAGTAACTTTAAATTTCTGGTAACGCACTATATGAATGTATATTTTAATGTAGTGCTTTTATGTGACCTAAATTGATATTAGTCATATTCTATCTGATATCGCTGCTTTCATCTAGTGATTTTTCAGACGATTTAAAAAACAGCAACGCTTGCGTTTCCGGTACTGACTCTTCAAGCAGTGAATTCGGTAGAAATGTTTGTAATGTGATCAATGTTGGTCTAACAGTAAGATGTTATTAGCTTATTACTTATTAGAGAAATTTTATGCAATGTCATTAAGATTATATTTAGAACGTATTACAAGGTCAGAATGGAGGCTGAAACACTGTTTACGGATTCGGTTTATCCCGTTAAGTACTTTCCGTAGTCAATCAAATTCGACCCAACAGCTGAATCAACGATTTTCTTCTGCAGTGTTCCGACGATGGCTTAGGATTGGTTTAATGCGTAGTAAAGAGTAGATAGGATGTTACAATATTTTTCAGATTTACCGGCTTTACGCTATAGAAACTTTTTTCTTATTTTTTCCGGATAATTTATTAAGTTATTTTTTTGTGGTGGTATGATCAATAAATCGTTCGGACCAAGGGACAAGAAAATCTATAATCGTTGAAACCTTAATTTGTGCGTGATATGGAAACGGCAATTCAGTTATTAACTCGAAAACAAGAATATCGAGGCCGGCCAGGTTCAGCGAAAGTGCGCCGACAGGAAGTTCCATATAGGTTGGTTTGTTTACCAACTGGATGAGCAACAACGAAGCAGATATTATGGTCTAGCGGTGAAGGTTTTCTTCTACTAACGGTGCTGTCGCTGATTCAAAACTGTATTGGGTGAATGATTTTTTTCTTTCGTTTTCAAACCATTCATACATACCCAGTAATTAAATATAAAATATGTAATTTCTGTATTAGAAAGTAACACATCAGACAATAAACTAGTTCTATTAAATCTTGCTAAATAAAATCTTCTTTAAATAAATGATAGGGTTTAATTGAAAGCACTGCTAAAAAGAATCATCTCTAAAATTTACTCCTCATTACTAACAATTTTGAACACACTCATCTCTGGAATTTTTGGGACAATGATTGTTCTCAAAGATTTTACCTGTAGAAATTACGAGAATACCCTGGAACAGTTAGTCGTCATAAAAAGACAATAAACAGCTTTAAGTTTAAGGACAAATTCTATTCTTTAACGGGAATAATCTTCCTCTTTGGCTATAAAAAGAAGAGGAACACATATTAAGAAATTATAATTGAATGCTTCATTTTTTATTTTGAACAGATTTAATTTTAACATATTCTTGTCCCATCTGGCAGTATTTGCGGAAGGAATTACTAACAGCACAATTAAGTATTTGTAATCTATTAAAATTTTTAATGGATGAAACAGTTATTGTGAAAATTATATATATATATATATATATATATATATATATAATATAATATTTTGGTGGTGTTTCACTGCGTAAGTCCCTTACATTTTTGTTTGTATAATTTCAGTTTTATTGTTTTATGTGTGTATATTTAAAGGTAAGAATTTTTGTGTTTAATTTATTTTTCTGATTGTAAAAGAAGAACATACGGTAATAGTTATTATGCAAGAGCAACGAGTAGTGTGTTAAAAGAAAATCTTTGGCCGATACAAAAGTTAGCAAGTCCGTAGGAAAAAAGATGATGAATATAGGGGACGAATTGTGCTTGGAAAAATTCTGTTAATATGTGTAATGAATGCTGAAAGTAAATGTTATTTGTGTTTAAATAAATGAGTAATAACAAAAATAATAATGTTACGTGTGGCGAACGTGACGAGAACGCAGAACTAAGTAATAAGTTAGGTAATTAAAGAGCCAGCAATGTTCAGAAGAGAAACAACAAGGTAGGATTAAAAACAAATTAATATAAAGTACACAAGCAAGAGACGTAGTGCGAAAAAATAAATTAATAGAAGAGTCATATCGTGATAAGACAGTGAAAGTTGACTGTAGATTTAAATTAAACTGGTGCATTTAAAGTGGAAGTAATAATACCGTTCGGTTGCTTAAATTGTTTTCCAGGTCCATATACAGCAAAGTTTTTAAAAAGAAGGAAACTAATTGTAAACTTGTGTATTGCGTGCTTGTCATGAGGAAATTTTTTAAAAAAATTTATTCTCTTGTGAAATATCTTGTACAGATAATATGCGTTTTGATTGTTTGTTATCTCTGGTTTTTGATACGGCGTTGAGACTTGACTGCGTCGTGTGGTACATGTCGCTTTGTGGAATTTACGTTATAAATCAAACAGTGTTCTTTGTGCTGAAACCTGTCTGGGAAGTAAATTATCAGAGTGTGGCGAATTTTTCTGTAAAGTAAAACAATAATGGCATTGGCATTGACAGCGGAGCGAGTAATTGACCAAACGAAAAGTGAATTGAGTGAAAGTACAAGAGTTTCTGGGAAAATTAATAGCAGTACGGATTCGAGATGTGAATGTCAAGAACGGTCTATGAGCGAGATTAGTACTGTTAGCGGAACCGAAAAGAAATTTTGCAGAGAAGAAAGTAATTATATTAAAAAGATGCTGGCGAAGCTTTTACAAAGACAACAGGAAATGAAACAAGAAATGAAGAAATTGATTTTAAAAAGCCAAAAAAAATAATAATAATAATAATAAAAAAAAAAAAATTAATAGAATTGGAACAGAGTCAGCAGGAGTTGAAACGGAAGAAGATGGAACAGAGGAGAACAATGATGGTCAGCAGGAAATTGGTGAAGGACAGAAATTAACAGAAGATTACAGTGGGTTAATCAGCGAACCAGACGAAACAACGGAAATTATTTCTACAGTTGGAAAAGTAGAAGAAGGGCATGAAAGGAAATTTCAGATGATATTGGTGAACACATATAAAAAAAGGAAGACAATCAAGAAAAAACTATGCATCAACTAGGAGACAAAAAAGAAAGTATGATAAAAAATGAAGATATATGTGAAAAAGGAAATAATAACAAGAAAAGAAACAAAGAGTACCAAGCAATAGAAGCAAAACATGAAGGCTAGGAATGGAAGGAAGAAGTGATGGAATGTGATAAAAGGAAGGACTTAGGCAAAGATGTCAGAAAATAATGAACTGGAATGTAAGGAAGAAAGGAGGACTAAATTTGGAGTATGAAGGGAGAAATGTGAAAAGACGTAAGTTTAAGGACGTGCGGTACACCATCAGTGATACTACGAATATCAAATGAGTTTTCAACCCAGATGGTGGGGAGAGGAAAGTTAAGGTTTATTGTTTTGGTTTGTTGTTCACTTATTTACCTTTATATGTGGTAAGATTGTTGTAATTAAGAAAGATAAAAGATTTGAAGTCGAACAGAGGATGAGTGGAGGGATGACAATTGTAGAGAATGAATGGAAACACTGTAAGCAATATTGTGAAATTGTAAGGTAACAAGTAATCACCAAAAATTTAGTTGACACAATTTTTTGTGAAAGTTGGCCGAGCGGATATGTAAGGAAACATAGTCCCTTACGTTTTTGTTTGTTTTATTTCAGTTTTATTGTTTTATGTGTGTATATTTAAAGTTATGAATTTTTTAGTAAAAAGGTAAGAATTTTTTAGTTTAATTTATTTTTCTGATTGTAAAAGAAAAAGATACGGTAATAGTTATTATGCAAGAGCACAGAGTAGTGTGTTAAAAGAAAATCTTTGGCCGAGACCGAAGAGAGCAAGTCCGTAGGAAAAAAGATGATGAATATAGCGGACGAATTGTGCTTGGAAATATTCTGTTAATATGTGGAATGAAAGCTGAAAGTAAATGTTATTTGTATTTAAATAAATGAGTCAACTGTCAAGTACAGTAAATTTATAACACCGTAATCCAACCTAGCACTCTGCGTTACAACACCGAGATTTTCCAAATGGTAAATTAAATACACCTGATGGTTTCCATATGAAATAACGTCGAAAACAGAGGCAGAGCTATAATTTTAAAATAGTTATACTATAGTATAAATTGATCGGAAGAAATTATCTTCTAGCGCAGTTTCCGCTATATAAGGGAGCGGTCGTCTCACATACTTCGTCGGTGATTAATAATAATGAATGGTGTTGATGCCTCTTTTGCTTCTCGACACGAAATTCTAATTCTTTTCAAGGTTCATCAGTGATTATAATTAGCCGAAAACCATCAAAATATAACTGCTTTGTTTTTACTTAGAAATAATGTTTCTGAAACAATTATGAGCGGTTAATCACAGCATTATCCGTGTAGAAAGTTATCTAGGATTTAGCCAATGAATTAAAACAATCTTAATATCCCATATTAATACAGCCATGTGCATATCTTCGCAGAAGAAAAGTTTCTAACGTGAATCGTGCCGAAGCAAAAAAGTTCCTAGGAGACTTTAAACCATCTCCGGCACGACTGGCTACCAGATATAGCCTTTTATTTCTCTTATGGCTTTACGCCTCGTCGACATCGAGGTCATTAGAGGCGGAAATGGACTGGGGGCAAGGAATAGAATGGTTTCGGCCATGGCATTTTAAATCATCCTTCGCGGCATTCACCTGGAGTGATTTGGAGAAACCGCGGAAAACTCAATTCTGGATGGCCGGACGGGGAGTCGAATCTGTATCCTCCGAATGTGAGTCTAGGGCGTCACTGCTTATCCCACCATTCTCAGTCGTTCAATAACAGTCACGGCGCCTAAGAAAATGCGTCGGAGGAAATGGCGATTAAGTAGAAAAGTAGATATTTGTTCAACCTTTAAAATGATATATTACAGAAAATAACCTGATTTGCTTTGGAGACTTTACTTTTGGGATTGCCCTCGTACAACTAACATGGATTCTCACTGTATTTTTAAATACTTGCCTGATTATTTAAGTTGGATAATTGTAGTCAAAACCAATAAAATTGAACTAATGTTCTCGTGATAAATGATTTACTTTACGTGTTATAGAGGCCGGTAAGAGGAAAGTTAAGATTTATTTCCTGGTACAAAGGTGTCACATCTATTCCTGCAAAGTTGTCACATTGTCTGCCTTCTAGCAGTGCTGAAGAGATTTCCGTGTTCAAGGAATAATGTCTCATAGCTAAACGTTATCAAAAATACAGACACATTTCCGACGCAAAAAAAAAATGGTTGCCACCCATTTCATGTATCAAACTTTTATGTAATTAATTACTTCTTTTATATCACTTTGATTCTTTATAGAATTATCAACAAGCATTTAATCATGAAATTTTTTCCTCTTTATATATCTTTACTTCTCTTACATGTTGGACTAAGCGATGCTACGTGTAACTCGTCTCGGCTCTGTGGTAACGTCGTGGTGTGGGGATACAATGATCGTGAGTTCTAATCAGCTCCAAGTTAAATATTTTTTGTTCTTTATTTCCTTTTCATTTATTGAAAAATTTATATGATATATGTGAAAATGTATAATAATTATGCATTCAGGGTAAAGGTTCCTGCGGTGGTCAAGGCAGAGGTGGTGAAGTTCAGAGGTCCGGTTCATCCGCGTTGTCAACGGTCTGTGTGGATGAGAAGATAGACTGGGAACACTATGGTGATGGTGGTCGACTTCATCCTGTCTAATTCATCACGATCATTGAAAAGTTCGGGCCTTTCTGCGTTGCTGAAGAGAGATAGAAAATGGAAATGGTCAGGAAGCCTTTGAGGGGGGAGCTCGGCTGTGGGCCTATTGGGTCTTCGGATATTGTAGCACTTTCGAGCAATTCAAGGAGGCATTTTCGCAGAGTTATTGGTCGGTAGATCATCAGATAGCGATCAGAAGAGAGTTGATGACGGGAGAGCCCTACTCTGCAGCAGATGGGACCCAGAAGGATTTTTTCATGAAATGTATAGCCTCCTGTAAATATATTAATGGTCTTGGAAGTGAAGAGGAATTGGTAAACATTGTGAAGGAATCTCATTCATTGGTTAAAGGCATAAAACACGAGGGACGTTATGGAATTAAAAAAGTTATGCAGAATAGAGGATACTATACGAAGCCAGAAGAACGGTATTTGTTGAGCAAATGTGTGGAAAGAAGTGGAGGAAGTGGACTGAAAGCAAAGTGGAAGAGATGTAAGAAGAAGCGGCGATTAATTTTATTTGACGAGACCAGAAATATCCATAAGAAGAAAGCGGGAGAAAAGTGAGACAGATGGATGCGGTGAAAGAAGAAACGGAGTCAGTTGTTATTTGATGAGTGGAGGAACATTGTAAAGTTCAAGTCGACATGTTCAGTAAGAAGGGGGGGGGGGGTGAGGTACAGTGTTCAGTTGGCATACAATGTATGCTGAAAACAGACCTGCAAAACTTCATTACGATAGGATTAGGTTACCTTGTTTGCTTTGTCTTCACAAGCATTTTATTATCGTATTGTACAATTTGTTTGTATCAAAGGTCTTTGGCGGTTGTGCGCAGGCTAACGAACCACCAATTTTTGTTTTGGCCAATGTATCACCGTCTTTTCTCACAGACAAATGAGTTGTTTGGCTTCATTTTCCTTTTCTTACATTAAACTGGCTAGACCATTTAGACATTGCGCTTAGCGTAACGGCAGTTTGTGTTTTCCGCATGCGAAGTGACCAGTGTTCGTGTGCAACGGTGAGTGAAGTAGGCGCCTACCTATGCAGGGCACACTGTCAGTGCACTATCAAAGTAATTATGTTATGTGCCAGTGCTAAGTACGTATGTCATGCATCAGAGGAAATTTTTTTGGCATTAAATAAAAATATAGTACTTATTTTTATTTTTTTTTAATTCTTCGTTCTGTGTGGAAGTCATGAGTTTAAGCACGGATATATGAACATTAAAAGGTTTAATAATATTTTTCGTGTTATTGTAATTTCTTTGTGTTTTGTTCTCAATATGTTTTTACTATTGTTAGCTTAAGGGTAAGCAAGCAGCCACCCAGACTTAGTGTTATATTGGGTAAGACAACAATTTTATATTTTGTAACACATATTGTATGTGATGTATGTAGCTATGTAAGTGTTAGCAGAAGTGGTCTGTGATGACGAAAATCGGGGCTTTTTCAGTAATGACTTTCGCCACATTCCAACGTTAGGGGTGTGACGAAACCGTGAAAATTACGTACATTTTGAAAGTTGGTAGTGTGATCTCAGATGTGCTAATAATGTCTTTGGCAGAGTACAGAAGGACGGGAGTAAGCTTGTCGTAGCCACGTGTGAACGCTGTAATAACACGCTATCGCGGTATCACCTGTGTTCCGATGGACAGGATATTATGTGAACAGTGCAGAAGTATTTTGTAGATGGTGTATGTTGTATGTTGTTCTAAGTGATACGGTTTGCTGAATATTGACTTTTGTTGAACTGTTACGGTACTGTTACGCGTCTATTGTTTAATGAATAATAACGGGGTGTCTACACACTGTTTCCAGAATTATTTATACTCGAAACAGCATTCTTTGGTGAAGAAGATTAATTTTATTGTCTGGTGGCTTGATTTTGGATTATGTAACTTCAGTATAATAAAACTATGTGAACTGTAAAGGATGGCACGTGTGTCTGTATTCTTAATTAATTTCTTGAATATGCCCCTTGACTGTTAATTAATTAACTTATCAAAATAGCAACGCTAACTAGACTGGCGACCGGACAGCATTCGAATCATTTATTAGAAATAATAAGTTGTAAATGAAAGTACCAAACATTGTGACTTCAAACTTAGTTCCAGAACTGCTACGTCGTATCTTAATTAAAAGCCCAGTATAAACGCTTAGTTCCTTACAACGTCACTGACGAAGTATGTGAACCGACCGCTCCCTGATCCTGCGAAAACTGAGCTAGAACATAACTTCTTCCGATCAATTTTTACTATAGCATAATTATTTTAAAAGTATAGCTCAGCTCTGATTTCGACATTATCTCATAAGGAAACCATTAGATGTATTTAATTTATCATTTGGAAAATCAAGGTGTTGTAACGCAAATTGTTAGGTTCGATTAGGGTGTTATAAATTTACCGTACTTCACAGTGAATCCCCGCCATAACACATAACATATTTTCTTTGTTTGTGTGTGAGGAATGTTTCCTGAAAGTTTGGCCGTACCTTTTTGTAACACCCTGTATATATATAATTTTCACAATACCTGTTTCATCCATTAAAAATTTTAATAGATTACAAATACTTAATTGTGCTGTTAGTAATTCCTTCCGCAAATACTGTCAGATGGGACAAGACTATGTTAAAATTAAATCTGTTCAAAATAAAAAATGAAGCATTCAATTATAATTTCTTAATATGTGTTCCTCATCTTTTTATAGCCAAAGAGGAAGATTATTCCCGTTAGAGAATAGAATTTGTCCTTAAACTTACAGCTGTTTTAATGTGTTTTTATGACGACTCACTGTTCCAGGGTATTCTCTACAGGTAAAATCTTCGAGAACAATCATTGTCCCAAAAATTCCAGAGATGAGTGTGTTCAAAATCGTTAGTAATGAGTAGTAAATTTTAGAGATAATTCTTTTTAGCAGTGCTTTCAATTAAACCTTATCATTTATTTAAAGAAGATTCTATTTATCAAGATTTAATAGAACTAGTTTATTGTCTGATGTGTTACTTTCTAATACAGAAATTACATATTTTATATTTAATTACTGGGTATGTATGAATGGTTTGAAAACGAAAGAAAAAATTAATTCACCCAACACAGTTTTGAATCAGCGACAGCACCGTTAGTAGAAGAAAACCTTCACCGCTTGACCATAATACCTGCTTCGTTGTTGCTCATCCAGTTGGTAAACAAACCAACCTATATGGAACTTCCTGTCGGCGCACTTCGCTGAACCTGGCCGGCCTCGAGATACTTGTTTTCGAGTTAATAGCCGAATTGCCATTTCCATATCAAGCACAAATTAAGGTTTCAACGATTAGAGATTTCCTTGTCCCTTGGCCCGAACGATTTATTGATCATACGACCAGAAAAAAATAACTTAATAAATTATCCGAAAAAAATAAGAAAAAAAGTTTCTATAACATAAAGCCGGTAAATCTGAAAAAAATTGTAACATCCTATCTACTCTTTACTACGCTTTTAAACCAATCCTTTAACTTACTTTCCCGACATTAATAATAGGTTTAATAACATGACGTAAGAAATGTGACCAGCAGTAAGAGGCACTTGTTTAAATATCCGGCAAATCACACACCTCAATGGGTGGAGCTAAATCACGTATCTGCCACCTAACTTTAATTTTATGTTTGTCATCTCGATATAACGAAACGAATCGTCTGAAGTATAGAAGGCACCAAATTCAATATGGATGGAAAATATATAAACTATAATAAACTGGAAATTTTTTAACATTAACAAAATAATTCAATTAGTTATGTTAAATATATGCTAAGATCACAGGTATGGTAGTATCTAAATTGCGAATTATTAAGCCATCGTCGGAACACTGCAGAAGGAAATCGTTGATTCAGCTGTTTGGTCGAATTTGATTGACTACGGAAAGAACTTAACGGGATAAACCGAATCCGTAAACAGTGTTTCTGCCTCCATTCTGACCTTGTAATACGTTCTAAATATAATCTTAATGACATTGCGAAAATTTCTCTAATAAGTAATATGCTTATAACATCTTACTGTTAGACCAACATTGATCACATTACAAACATTTCTACCGAATTCACTGCTTGAAGAGTCAGTACCGGAAACGCAAGCGTTGCTGTTTTTCAAATCGTCTGAAAAATCACTAGATGAAAGCAGCGATATCAGATAGAATATGACTAATATCAATTTAGGTCAAATAAAAGCACTACATTAAAATGGACATTCATATAGTGCGTTACCAGAAATTTAAAGTTACTTATTACTTACGAGTTAAATGAGCAGTGGATCAAAGAACAGCACTTTGGCAACGAGAAAATATAAAAGGCAAAAGGACATCAAAAGCCGAAGTAATAGTTATTTATAAATGTTAGCGAAACAATCTTTTCTCAACCAGCAGGGTATATATTCAGGATTTAACAGTTCGAGACGTCTGATAAAAGGCAATGTACGAGTGGCAGAAAGGCTGCAGTGAAATAAAGATTAAATCAACCCAACAATGAGAATTTCTGCACACTTTAAACAAAATCCTGAAAGATGGCGGAACAATGTTGTTTTCTATCAGATGAAGAAGTGTTTTCCACTTCTTCAGATGGAATTGTGTATATATATCTGCCAAGGAAACAGTTCTGTAATTAAAGTTATATTCATCATAAACAACGCTGTATCATGTATCCATTGTGGTTTAATGATGGGTTTCATCAGAGGACTATGAAACGGTGATGGAGCTAGACAGACCTCTGGCAGGCATCCAATAAAACATAAACTGCAGGCTCGGTCGTACTAGGATCAAATAAAAAGGTTGATTTATAAGTGTGCAGCATAGTAAACAAATATGCCATACACCTATATTAATGGAGGCTTTATCTCGAGCCAACGATCAGCTTGGTGATTAGATGCATGTTTCTCAGGTCTGTGACCATTAATTGTGTAAAAGCAGATACCGAAATTAACTGTTTCTGTTCTATTCATTTATTACTTTCTGTCATGAAATTTATTAAAAGGCGGCCGAACGTAGGTTTTATCTCCATAAACTGGACAGCTAAAATACGTTATAACTTGTCTCAACAACAAAATAGTAAGAAACATGCAAATCTAGAAGATTTATCATTCTGAACACCTTAAGCCAGTGTCAGAACACTGCAGAAGGAAATCGCTGCTTCAGCTTACAGTCGAGTTTGAATGAGGAAGATAGATCATAACAACATAAACACAATGTCATAAACAGTGCCTCTGCCATCCTCACAGGCTTCGAATAGCAAACTGCTTGTTAATTGCTGCACGGTGCAGACAAGTCCAGTCAAAACATTGAGTCAACTTAATCTGGTCATTGCCAAAGCTTGTTTCTACTTTATTTCATATTTTATTTTAATTGTAACATACATTTTAAATCATACTGTATAGCCTCGAGTAATCACGATTCCATTATCTGCATAAATGAAAATATTTTTTTAAACACAATATGGATAATACATAACGAACAGCTCAATTAAAAAAAAAATAACCCATACACACACTCACACATACATGCTAACGCCCTAACTTAAACAGGTGATGTATGCAACGTGAAGCTAACTCGCCACTGTTAATTGAATGGTTTGTTTCCCTCATTTCATACCTAGTGAATGTATGGAAAAACCCTCGTGGATTCACTTTTTTCCACTTCTGTCTGTTTCTTTGTCTATCTGTCTGTTATGCCATATTGCTCTGAACTCTTAAACTTGGTGATAATAATTCTCTAGCATAACAAGCCGAGTGAACAAAGAGTTTACACATTACATTTCGGAGACATAAATGCCACCATCTTCCGAGTAACACTTGGTCACTCGACTTGTCAACCGAGAGAACTGTTTTTATAGTCAACGCCGGTAAAGAATTCGTTCTTTAATGTTTGTGATTGCGATGGAAAAAAATAATAAATATCTTACTGGCTGACTGAAGAAAATAGTTCATGGCATAATCTTCTTAACAATGAAACAAAACCAGAGTCGTTTAAAATTTATGCATTTCTATTTTTATTTCCCGATTTCAAGAAAGCTTTTATAAAAGTCAGAAAAAAATCCTTATTCCTCGCTTTATTAAGGAAACTACTGACCTGTAAATTCATTCTGAATTCAAATTGATGCTTCCTCTTTATTTTTACAGAAGAACATTTAGCGATCTCCCACCAGTTTATATTTTTCTCAAAATAACTAAATGAGTAAGTTTAACATATTAAATGCTACTCCAGACAATATTTACAAAAAAAAATTATCAGACTCATTTCTTACTGAAGTTCACGATTCGGAAGGTAAATATGTTGATAAAATTAACGTAAAGTTTTAAAAACATTTTAGATGCTTAAATTTCTACTGAACATAGTCTTCTGATACATGAAACTTGGAGCAGTAATATGTTTTTAAGAAATTAGCGTTATTGGAAGTTTGATTTTCTATTTTTTTAGTTAATATTTACAAGCATACTAGTGATAAATCCAATGCTTCATTTTAAAGTTGAATTGTTATGTGTATTTACCTTTTGATATTCTAAATTCTATAGGAGATCACCTGATTAATTAAAATATTCTAATAGTGTTTGAATTGTGTATACCATTTGAAATACAATTTAAAAAAATGGGGAGCGAACTCTTTTAAAAATTTCTTGTTCTTGATTTGTGAATATAAGTAAATTCTGAATTCAAGTTGATACTCAATAGAAGAAACTAGCAACTGACGGATTTTATTTAGTATTTTCTAGTAACTAAACGTTGACCAATATTCGCGTCTTCTATGATTCATTGAACGTGTGAGCTTTCACTGCGATTGCTGAAGTAGAACGTAAGCAGTTTTGAGACTTAAAATCCCTCAGTCCTGCAGTTCACCACAATCAAACATTTAAATGCCCGACAGACACAAAAATTAGTGGAATGACAATTGTTCCTTGCAATGTCTCACTCGGAAACGATAGATGTGCTTGTGTCGTCGGAACAGGATTTTTGATTCTTCTACATTCTGAGAGAAGTTGTTACGGATTTACACATCAACATATGATAAGTTAGACGGATTTTTTTTTTTTTTAAGGATATAAACACACTAAAGAAATGGAGGAAAAGGACTGACAAGTTGCAGTAACAGTCTGTAGCGATCTCTTGGAGCAACAACTTCCCGATAGTATACGTTTCCTGGTGAAGTCATAACGGTCGTGGTAAACAAGTAGTGTGTGTGATAGACTAAATAGTTTACCAAGAAATACAATCTACTGTGTTCTCGGTGAAAATAATTTATTAGCAATCGTTCTCATCTAACATTCGAGTCCGTGTGACCGTCACCCACAATGTTCGGTGGGATTTACGGTGAAGGTGGAACTTGTGGCCTTCAGGACCACACATCAGAACTTGAAAATCAAAGTGGCACGCCAACCGGGACGGTAATTGCAGCCGCGTTGAACACAGTCAGCATCCAACAAGCTGATGAAGCTATTCCAACCGAGCCTATGAATTGTTAGTACAGTGTGGTGCCAGACGATCCCATGCATGGAAGCCAAAGCATAAGTAACAAGCCTGCTAAACGCTAGGTACCAACAGAAGAAGATGTAAGAAAATCAACCCATGCAAAAGAGAAAGTCGCACGGCTCTCAGCGATACAGTCAGCATCTCAGCAGCCGATGTCTACTGTCAACACGACACCAACAACGTCAGCAACTCCAGCAGCACCAGTAGTACCAGCAACACCAGCGGCAACCGCACTCACCATTTCCGGCAGCAGTGTACAGGACCCGCAGCAAAATACATCAAGCTACAGGTACGGCGCAAGCGATAACGGCCCATTTATAGTTTTTGTAGAGGGGAAGGAGAAGAACATAGGCCGGTTACATCCAATGGTTATAGGAAAGCTATTACGTGAAGGTATCCTAAGATAAAATCATCTTTTGAACATCACGATTTCTGGACGTAACAAAATAAAAATTGAAACAAACAGTAGAGAGGCGGCAAATAGCCTCATAACATCAGAAGTCTTCGCTAGAAATAATATGGTTGCTTACATACCAAAGTTTATGGTACACAAACAGGGTGTAATTAGGAACGTGGACACCTCCCTTAGCGACATTGAAATACTATCAGTGATAGAAAGTGGGGGACAAATAGTAGGAATCCGATGGTTCAATAAAAAAGTTGTGAAACAAGGTAAACAGGAACTTACACCGCTTCCCGTATGTGTAATAATATTTAAATCTCAGCTACTGCCTAAATTTGTCTACATCCATGGGGTTCGTTGTAATGTCGAGGTGTATATCCAATCAGTTATCCAGTGCTACAAATGCTTTTTGGCCAAGGGAGCAATCAGTGCCGCAGCCAAACGCGCTGCAGTTTTTGTGCATCCGATCATAGCAGCGAGTCATGTCCTAAAACGTCCCAACCTCAGTGTGCTCTGTGCTCTGGCCAACACTTAGTCACAGATCGACTGTGTACCGTCTATCAGAAGGCGAGAGCCATAAAGCAAAATATGGCGTTGAATAATGTCAGTTATGGCAAGGCCACAGCTATACATGAGAACAGAACCTACGCCCAAGCTGCAGCCAATATTAACTTGCAGTATAATAGCCCAACTGAATTTCCGCCTTTGCCGGTCATGCACTCTTTTCCTATTGCTGTCCTTCCTAAATACTAAACAACAGCATTCGATGAAATATCCAAACTATAAATGGAATATAAGAAAAGCAAACTGGCGGCGGTATAGAGAAGCAGCAACACAAGAATTTGCGGATTTTTAAATGAGCAGCGATAAAAAACGCGACTATCACAACTTCGTTGAAAAAATTTAAAACGCGGCTTCTTTCGCCGTTCCAGTTACGCGCCCCTTCATTACTAGGAAACATGCAAACACCGTGTGGTGGGACGACGATTGTCAGTAGATGTTGGAAGAAAGGAAGGAAGCATTACGCATATATCGGAGGTCAGCAACAGATAGTAACTTCCTCGCTCTAAATAAGACCCAAGCAAAAGCCAAACGTCTTTTCAAAGAAAAAAAGAGATTGGCCTGGAAAGAATAATGCTCCAATCTAAATAAAGACATGCCTCTACGAAGACTATGGGAGAAAATTAGAACATTCAAAAGATCTCAGCAGACATCTGAACCTGAGATAGAACCAACGGAAGCCGTTCTGGAAGAAATCCTAATGTCCTTAGCACCTCCATGGGTAGAGCAGTCTGTCTCACCAAGAGACAACGATGATAACAGCCACTGCAAATTTCTTATGAAACCATTCGTCATTGAAGAACTTAACCGGGCATTATCTGGAGGTAAAGGAACAGCCCCCGGCCCAGACAACATTACCTATCCAAAGCTTCGCAATCTACCTCCAACTCCTAAACTGTTGCTCTTAGAGATACTTAACCAAGTCTGGTTAAAGAGCATAGAAATGCAAGAATAGTTGCGGTAAAGAAACCATCCCTGAGTCCTGACAAACCAACATCCTATAGACCAATCACATTACTATCGTGTTTGTACAAATGTCTAGAAAAACTGATTAAATCACGGCTTGAATGGTGGTTTGAAAATCACTCGCACCTACCACGTCTTCAGTTGGGGTTCAGGAAAGACAGCAGAAACTACAGAAAACACTCGCCCACTTGCTGGTCGACACCCAACTATGTCTTAGTAGGAACAAGTACATGGTTGCGGTGTTCATGGACCTAAAAAAGGCATATGACAACGTAGTACTGCCGATACTAGTGAAGAAGATGATAAAAATCGGGGTGCCCGAAGATTCGTGACGCAATTGTTCACACTGCTGCGTAATAGGTGGCTAATTGTCAAGGAAAAATGGCAAAATTTTGGGTCCCCGAAGTGTCAATAAAGGTCTGCCCCAAGGATCGATCCTTGGTCCCGTTTCTGTTCAATATTTACACGGTTGACTTACATCTGATAACCCAAGGAGAAGCAACACTATTACAGTATGCAGACGACCTCTGCATTTATACCGAAGCGGACTCAATCGAAGAGTGTATAAGCAAGGCTAAGCAGGACACTACAAAGATTACAAAGCTGGCTTTTGAACAACGGTATGGAGATATCCACTCACAAAACAGCCGCCTGTATCTTTACTAGACACAGAATACCAACCATGACGAGCATAAAAATAGGCCCATATACCTGCCCAGTTAACCCCACTTGGCTTAACTATCGACAATAAATTGAAATGGTGGCCCATATAAGGAACATACTTAACAAATGCGAAGCATTATATAATGTAATACGAGCCACAACAGGAGTATGGTGTGGCACCGAACCCACAGTTGCAATCCACCTCTACAGGGCTCTCGTACGACCCATCCTAGACTACGGGAGTATCTTCTTTGGATCGGCATCAGACAACGCGCTATCCAATCTCAGTAAACTACAATTCAAAATTCTTCATTCCTGTCTTGGGGCAATGGGTTCGACTCCTACTAACTCTTTGCTGGTAGAAGCTAAGGAGCCACCATTGCACCTTAGAAGGCAATACCTCGCAACGAAAGCACTTCTGAAGTGGTCGCAACTCCTAGAAAGCGAATTGACTGAGAAAATCTCTCAGCTGATGCTGCACTGCGTCACTAGCAGATACTGGTTTAACAGGACGATGTCGTGCATAGTAGGAGCCTATATCGACGTACAACCTCTACAGAAGCAAATCACTAAGTCATGGCATATAGGATGTTACACCACAAACTATAATAATCTCATAAAGGAATTAAACATTCAGTTAGACCTCTGCCATCAACGAAACTCGCAGGCTATCACTTCAACATTGGTACAGCTCAGAGGGCAGTGGGGAGAACCTTTAATATATTACACGGATGGATCTAAGTTCGCAGATGCGGTAGGATGTGCATTCGTAGAAACATTCAAAAACAGGTGCGGGAAATACAAGCTACCTCAGACTGCAAGCATACTGAGAGCGGAACTAACTTCGATCTTAGAAGCTTTACGGAATGCCAGCCACTCCGAACGTAAACCAGTTATTATCCTCTCTGACTCAATGTCGGCAATGCAGCTCCTACAGCACCACACAACCACCGCCCATCCAAATCCTGTGGCCCTCGACATTATAAACTGGATATCCATACTAGAGAAAAGGGGCCAGCCAGTCACTATGGCGTGGATCAAAGCACATTGTGGGGTAGTGGGAAACGAAACAGCAGTGGCGCTCGCCAAAGAAGGAGCCTATAATGGCGAAGTGAAACACCTCGATGTACCCTACTCCGACTACTTTAGTTACTGTGCTTCAATAACAGACTGACGACTTCTTGGGAGCTAGACTGGAAGAATGAAGCACAGACTAAAGGAAGATTTTACAAATCAGTACGGCAACATATCCCTACCAAATCGTGGTTCTACAAAAGCACATTCCCCAAAAGATTAGTAACAACGATGATTCGCCTGAGAACAAATCTCGAGCGCTGGCGTCAACACCTCCATCGCCTGAACCTAGTCGATAACCCGACCTGTGACTGTGACAGCAATCAAGATGAAACCCCAGACCACATATTTTTTGGCTGCTGCAAATACAATGCTGCTAGCGACACCCTCGTAAGTGCCTTGGTAAGGGAGGGACAGCAACTGCCTACATCAATACCAACTCTTCTAACCTCAAATAACTTAAAAGTATTCCGGCTTCTGTACAACTTCGTCGTCAGAAACAACATAACGGTCTAAAAAAATTGAGACTATGGTGAAATAGACCGAAATACCCATATTCCATCAAAACCTGAGGATCAAGAGAAATTGTCCCGATATATGTAAATGTTGTTCACAAGTAAATATCAAAATATGTATACAATAAAACATATAAATAGTTAAATGTGTAAATACGCAAAGGTTTAAATAGGTAAATGTATAAATACAAATGTATGTGACATGGGTGTACGTATAAATAAATATGTATATACTAAAATATGCAAATAGTTAGTTATATGAATAGGTAAATATGTAAATATAAATGTATGTGACAAGGTTGTTTGACGATTTCAAATGTATATAGTTAAATAGGCAAATAGTAAAATACGCATTCAGTTAAAGATGTAAATACCTAAATATGTAAACAAACATGTACGTAGCTTGGCTGCATGGTTACTTGCCAAAGCCATAAATAAATTTAAAAAAAAGTTGCAGTAAATGCCATGCTTGATTAAAGCTAACTAAATATTACAGACAATTAGGTTAAAATCTTACAGAAATTGGAGAAGCCACGTGCCGTGAGATTATTTGAATGCTTTCTTTCACTTTCGCATCTACGTATTCTAAGTTTATATTCAGATCTTAGTTTGATTGCGATGAAAAAACTTTTACGGAAGCAGACGGGTGTAATCTGTTTTGATATGGTCTATGTAAAATGAATTATTTTAAACTTAGTGAAGTTATCAATAACATTATGGAACATCCATATGATATACGTAAAATCTCAGTAAACATAGAATGAAATAACACTGAAATCTTAACTCTAGAAATGTTTGAGAGCAATCATCCGTAAAAATTACATAAGTTAATTAATAACTTTGTTTCAATCAGCAAACTTTACATTTAACAGTTGATACTGTAGATTTGTATTCTTATTCAGCTTGTCGACAATATAATATTACTCGTAACCATACACTCTGCTTTAAATGGAAAACAAGTTCCTAGCTAGGAATGCCTTGATGGTAAAATACTCTGCATAAACTCATAATTTCCTCCTTCAACTATAACTACTGTTCTACAAACCCACTGCAGAGAATAACAGCGCTAAACTGACGCATGAAGATCCCTATTCGACATATTAAGTTATTTCAGATCCTTACATAAAACTCATTCTCATTCATCGCTGTTATATTTTAGTATTTTGACACTAACAGCTTCAGTAATTCGATAAATTAACAAAGATCTTTGCTGCAACTGAATGAAACGTGAGAACCACGTACAGCCGTTTCTTCATTGCGAAGGCATTCTGGGGTTGTGGCGCCGAACGTGTTGGGTGAGTGGCTACGATCGTGAATGGAATTCGAATAGTCGCATGTTAGATCACTGGTCTGGTTATCCTGTTTTCGGTTTTCCATAGTTTTGCGAGACAACTATTAGCGAATGCCACGACGGATTTATCGATTGCCCATGATTGCGATCATTCCCTTGCGCTCTACAGGCCCTAATGACATTGAAATCGGCTGGTTTTGAAAAGCCCGAAACAAATAAAAACTTTGTTATACCTTCTCAGTTTTGATCTCCATTCTGCTATAGCTGTGTTGAGGGTTGTGGCGCCGAACGTGTTGGGTGAGTGGCTAACGATCGTGAATGGAATTCGAATAGTCGCATGTTAGATCACTGGTCTGGTTATCCTGTTTTCGGTTTTCCATAGTTTTGCGAGACAACTATTAGCGAATGCCACGACGGATTTATCGATTGCCCATGATTGCGATCATTCCCTTGCGCTCTACAGGCCCTAATGACATTGAAATCGGCTGGTTTTGAAAAGCCCGAAACAAATAAAAACTTTGTTATACCTTCTCAGTTTTGATCTCCATTCTGCTATAGCTGTGTTGACAACAAATTTGTTGATACATTGCTTAGATTGGTGAAAATCATTCAATAATTTCCTTCCAGTACTAAGGACACTACAGGAAAAAGTTAAGATCTGAATAAAAAAAACCTTAATTAACTGATTATAGGGATTAGGCCGTAATTGTTATACATTTTATGATCATGAAGTTTATCGGTTCTGACTATAATTTTGACTTTAACGTCACTTAGATAGGCGTATTCAAGGAAGACAACGGAACAATTTCTTCTGATAGGATGCCTGAACAGCATTTTGAATCAGTAACTACTACGCAAACTACTTCCGTCATATCGAAACTTTGGCTTGCATTTCTAGGTTAAAAGTAAGCCTTGGAAGCTGTAATTCGATACATGAAATCGTTGAAGTTTTTACCAGTTTCTGCTGTCAATGACAATTTGGGTGTCCACTTTCAACTGTTATTAATTTTGTGTATCCAATGGTTAAGAATATTCATGCTTTGGTTTTCAGAGGATTAATGGAATAATTTCTGGCTAAGAGGGGACTACTTTATACTTAAATAGCGTGGCCGTGTTCATTTGCTATCCTTGGTAAGAAATCTTTTCCGTATCATTTCAAAAAATATAACATATATTAGAAGACGCAATTGGTAAAAAGTAAACCAAGAAAGTTCTTGCCTTATGGATGCGTGCATCCTCTCCATTCTTTTAGCTTCTCATTGGTGTATGATGTGATTTTAGTGGTCCACAGTACAGTCAAAACAAGAAATCACTAATTACTGAGGCTAGACTCGAACCGTCTACTCCAGAGCGCTAGCCACCAAGCTTCCCGGTCGGCAATGTCACCCGCGACGCATACAGTG
>CM061919.1:26223196-26288981 GCA_031002005.1 Vandiemenella viatica | reverse complement strand
TGAGTTTTTGAGTAAAAGGTAAGAATTTTTTAGTTTAATTTCTTTTTCTGATTGTAAAAGAAAAAGATACGGTAATAGTTATTATGCAAGAGCACAGAGTAGTGTGTTAAAAGAAAATCTTTGGCCGAGACCGAAGAGAGCAAGTCCGTAGGAAAAAAGATGATGAATATAGCGGACGAATTGTGCTTGGAAATATTCTGTTAATATGTGGAATGAAAGCTGAAAGTAAATATTATTTGTATTTAAATAAATGAGTCAACTGTCAAGTACAGTAAATTTTATAACACCGTAATCCAACCTATCACTCTGCGTTACAACACCGAGATTTTCCAAATGGTAAATTAAATACACCTGATGGTTTCCATATGAAATAACGTCGAAAACAGAGGCAGAGCTATAATTTTAAAATAGTTATACAATAGTATAAATTGATCGGAAGAAATTATCTTCTAGCGCAGTTTCCGCTATATAAGGGAGCGGTCGTCTCACATACTTCGTCGGTGATGTCTAATAATGAATGGTGTTGATGCCTCTTTTGCTTCTCGACACGAAATTCTAATTCTTTTCAAGGTTCATCAGTGATTATAATTAGCCGAAAACCATCAAAATATAACTGCTTTGTTTTTACTTAGAAATAATGTTCTGAAACAATTATGAGCGGTTAATCAAAGCATTATCCGTGTAGAAAGTTATCTAGGATTTAGCCAATGAATTAAAACAATCTTAATATCCCATATTAATACAGCCATGTGCATATCTTCGCAGAAGAAAAGTTTCTAACGTGAATCGTGCCGAAGCAAAAAAGTTCCTAGGAGACTTTAAACCATCTCCGGCACGACTGGCTACCAGATATAGCCTTTTATTTCTCTTATGGCTTTACGCCTCGTCGACATCGAGGTCATTAGAGGCGGAAATGGACTGGGGGCAAGGAATAGAATGGTTTCGGCCATGGCATTTTAAATCATCCTTCGCGGCATTCACCTGGAGTGATTTGGAGAAACCGCGGAAAACTCAATTCTGGATGGCCGGACGGGGAGTCGAATCTGTATCCTCCGAATGTGAGTCTAGGGCGTCACTGCTTATCCCACCATTCTCAGTCGTTCAATAACAGTCACGGCGCCTAAGAAAATGCGTCGGAGGAAATGGCGATTAAGTAGAAAAGTAGATATTTGTTCAACCTTTAAAATGATATATTACAGAAAATAACCTGATTTGCTTTGGAGACTTTACTTTTGGGATTGCCCTCGTACAACTAACATGGATTCTCACTGTATTTTTAAATACTTGCCTGATTATTTAAGTTGGATAATTGTAGTCAAAACCAATAAAATTTTGAACTAATGTTCTCGTGATAAATTATTTACTTTACGTGTTATAGAGGCCGGTAAGAGGAAAGTTAAGATTTATTTCCTGGTACAAAGGTGTCACATCTAATTCCTGCAAAGTTGTCACATTGTCTGCCTTCTAGCAGTGCTGAAGAGATTTCCGTGTTCAAGGAATAATGTCTCATAGCTAAACGTTATCAAAAATACAGACACATTTCCGACGCAAAAAAAAAATGGTTGCCACCCATTTTATGTATCAAACTTTTATGTAATTAATTACTTCTTTTATATCACTTTGATTCTTTATAGAATTATCAACAAGCATTTAATCATGAAATTTTTTCCTCTTTATATATCTTTACTTCTCTTACATGTTGGACTATGCGATGCTACGTGTAACTCGTCTCGGCTCTGTGGTAACGTCGTGGTGTGGGGATACAATGATCGTGAGTTCTAACCAGCTCCAAGTTAAATATTTTTTGTTCTTTATTTCCTTTTCATTTATTGAAAAATTTATATGATATATGTGAAAATGTATAATAATTATGCATTCAGGGTAAAGGTTCCTGCGGTGGTCAAGGCAGAGGTGGTGAAGTTCAGAGGTCCGGTTCATCCGACGTTGTCAACGGTCTGTGTGGATGAGAGATAGACTGGGAAACTATGGTGATGGTGGTCGACTTCATCCTGTCTAATTCATCACGATCATTGAAAAGTTCGGGCCTTTCTGCGTTGCTGAAGAGAGATAGAAAATGGAAATGGTCAGGAAGCCTTTGAGGGGGGAGCTCGGCTATGGGCCTATTGGGTCTTCGGATATTGTAGCACTTTCGAGCAATTCAAGGAGGCATTTTCGCAGAGTTATTGGTCGGTAGATCATCAGATAGCGATCAGAAGAGAGTTGATGACGGGAGAGCCCTACTCTGCAGCAGATGGGACCCAGAAGGATTTTTTCATGAAATGTATAGCCTCCTGTAAATATATTAATGGTTTTCGAAGTGAAGAGGAATTGGTAAACATTGTGAAGGAATCTCATTCATTGGTTAAAGGCATAAAACACGAGGGACGTTATGGAATTAAAAAAGTTATGCAGAATAGAGGATACTATACGAAGCCAGAAGAACGGTATTTGTTGAGCAAATGTGTGGAAAGAAGTGGAGGAAGTGGACTGAAAGCAAAGTGGAAGAGATGTAAGAAGAAGCGGCGATTAATTTTATTTGACGAGACCAGAAATATCCATAAGAAGAAAGTGGGAGAAAAGTGAGACAGATGGATGCGGTGAAAGAAGAAACGGAGTCAGTTGTTATTTGATGAGTGGAGGAACATTGTAAAGTTCAAGTCGACATGTTCAGTAAGAGGGGGGGGAGGGGTGAGGTACAGTGTTCAGTTGGCATACAATGTATGCTGAAAACAGACCTGCAAAACTTCATTACGATAGGATTAGGTTACCTTGTTTGCTTTGTCTTCACAAGCATTTTATTATCGTATTGTACAATTTGGGTGTATCAAAGGTCTTTGGCGGTTGTGCGCAGGCTAACGAACCACCAATTGTTTGTTTTGGCCAATGTATCACCGTCTTTTCTCACAGACAAATGAGTTGTTTGGCTTCATTTTCCTTTTCTTACATTAAAGTGGTTAGACCATTTAGACATTGCGCTTAGCGTAACGGCAGTTTGTGTTTTCCACATGCGAAGTGACCAGTGTTCGTGTGCAACGGTGAGTGAAGTAGGCGCCTACCTATGCAGGGCACACTGTCAGTGCACTATCAAAGTAATTATGTTATGTGCCAGTGCTAAGTACGTATGTCATGCATCAGAGGAAATTTTTTTGGCATTAAATAAAAATACAGAACTTATTTTTTTTTTTTTAAATTTCTTCGTTCTGTGTGGAAGTCATGAGTTTAAGCACGGATATATGAACATTAAAAGGTTTAATAATATTTTTCGTGTTATTGTAATTTCTTTGTGTTTTGTTCTCAATATGTTTTTACTATTGTTAGCTTAAGGGTAAGCAAGCAGCCACCCAGACTTAGTGTTATATTGGGTAAGACAACAATTTTATATTTTGTAACACATATTGTATGTGATGTATGTAGCTATGTAAGTGTTAGCAGAGTGGTCTGTGATGACGAAAATCGGGGCTTTTTCAGTAACGACTTTCGCCACATTCCAACGTTAGGGGTGTGACGAAACCGTGAAAATTACGTACATTTTGCAAGTTGGTAGTGTGATCTCAGATGTGCTAATAATGTCTTTGGCAGAGTACAGAAGGACGGGAGCAAGCTTGTCGTAGCCACGTGTGAACGCTGTAATAACACGCTATCGCGGTATCACCTATGTTCCGATGGACAGGATATTATGTGAACAGTGCAGAAGTATTTTGTAGATTGTATGTTGTATGTTGTTCTAAGTGATACGGTTTGCTGATATTGACTTTTGTTGAACTGTTACGGTACTGTTACGCGTCTATTGTTTAATGAATAATAACGGGGTGTCTACACACTGTTTCCAGAATTATTTATACTCGAAACAGCATTCTTTGGTGAAGAAGATTAATTTTATTGTCTGGTGGCTTGATTTTGGATTATGTAACTTCAGTATAATAAAACTATGTGAACTGTAAAAGATGGCACGTGTGTCTGTATCCTTAATTAATTTCTTGAATATGCCCCTTGACTGTTAATTAATTAACTTATCCAAATAGCAACGCTAACTAGACTGGCGACCGGACAGCATTCGAATCATTTAATTAGAAATAATAAGTTGTAAATGAAAGTACCAAACATTGTGACTTCAAACTTAGTTCCAGAACTGCTACGTCGTATCTTAATTAAAAGCCCAGTATAAACGCTTAGTTCCTTACAACGTCACTGACGAAGTATGTGAACCGACCGCTCCCTGCTCCTGCGAAAACTGAGCTAGAACATAACTTCTTCCGATCAATTTTTACTATAGCATAATTATTTTAAAAGTATAGCTCAGCTCTGATTTCGACATTATCTCATAAGGAAACCATTAGATGTATTTAATTTATCATTTGGAAAATCACGGTGTTGTAACGCAAATTGTTAGGTTCGATTAGGGTGTTATAAATTTACCGTACTTCACAGTGAATCCCCGCCAAAATTATTTTATATATATATATATATATGCAGGGTGTTACAAAAAGGTACGGCCAAACTTTCAGGAAACATTCCGCACACACAAACAAAGAAAATTTGTTATGTGGACATGTGTCCGGAAATGCTTACTTTCCGTGTTAGAGCTCATTTTAGTTTCGTTAGCACGTATCCCATGTTCTTCCACCTACGCTCAATGGAGCACGTTATCATGATTTCATACGGGATACTCTACCTGTGCTGCTAGAAGATGTGCCTTTACAAGTACGGCACAACATGTGGTTCATGCACGATGGAGCTCCTGCACATTTCAGTACGCCATTCTTTTTTTTTTTTTAACAGTTTAACGTCCCTTTTTAACAACGTGGTCTTTAGAGACGGGAAAGGATGGGGGCAAGGAATGGGAAGGAATTCGGCCTTGGCCTTTTGAAGGAAGCATCCCGGCATTCACCTGGAGTGATTTGGGGAAACCATGGAAAACCCAAATCTGGATGCCCGGACGGGGATTCGAACCGCCGTCCTCCCGAATGCGAGGCCAGAACGCTATCCGTTACACCACCACGCTCGGTACGCCATTCTACAGGGCTGCATCAGCGCATCAGGGATTCCATGCGACGGAGGGTGGATGCATGTATCCTCGCTAACGGAGGACATTTTGAACATTTCCTGTAACAAAGTGTTTGAAGTCACGCTGGTACGTTCTGTTGCTGTGTGTTTCCATTCCATGTTTAATGTGATTTGAAGAGAAGTAATAAAATGAGCTCTAACATGGAAAGTAAGCGTTTCCGGACACATGTCCACATAACATATTTTCTTTGTTTGTGTGTGAGGAATGTTTCCTGAAAGTTTGGCCGTACCTTTTTGTAACACCCTGTATATATATAATTTTCACAATACCTGTTTCATCCATTAAAAATTTTAATAGATTACAAATACTTAATTGTGCTGTTAGTAATTCCTTCCGCAAATATTGTCAGATGGGACAAGACTATGTTAAAAATAAATCTGTTCAAAATAAAAAATTTAGCATTCAATTATAATTTCTTAATATGTGTTCCTCATCTTTTTATTGCCAAAGAGGAAGATTATTCCCGTTAGAGAATAGAATTTGTCCTTAAACTTACAGCTGTTTTAAGACGTGTTTTTATGACGACTCACTGTTCCAGGGTATTCTCTACAGGTAAAATCTTCGAGAACAATCATTGTCCCAAAAATTCCAGAGATGAGTGTGTTCAAAATTGTTAGTAATGAGGAGTAAATTTTAGAGATGATTCTTTTTAGCAGTGCTTTCAATTAAACCCTATCATTTATTTAAAGAAGATTTTATTTAGCAAGATTTAATAGAACTAGTTTATTGTCTGATGTGTTACTTTCTAATACAGAAATTACATATTTTATATTTAATTACTGGGTATGTATGAATGGTTTGAAAACGAAAGAAAAAATCATTCACCCAATACAGTTTTGAATCAGCGACAGCACCGTTAGTAGAAGAAAACCTTCACCGCTAGACCATAATATCTGCTTTGTTGTTGCTCATCCAGTTGGTAAACAAACCAACCTATATGGAACTTCCTGTCGGCGCACTTCGCTGAACCTGGCCGGCCTCGAGATACTTGTTTTCGAGTTAATTGCCGAATTGCCGTTTCCATATCAAGCACAAATTAAGGTTTCAACGATTATAGATTTCCTTGTCCCTTGGCCCGAACGATTTATTGACCATACGACCAGAAAAAAATAACTTAATAAATTATCCGAAAAAAATAAGAAAAAAAGTTTCTATAACATCAAGCCGGTAAATCTGAAAAAAATTGTAACATCCTATCTACTCTTTACTACGCTTTTAAACCAATCCTTTAACTTACTTTCCCGACATTAATAATAGGTTTAATAACATGACGTAAGAAATGTGACCAGCAGTAAGAGGCACTTGTTTAAATATCCGGCAAATCAGACACCTCAATGGGTGGAGCTAAATCACGTATCTGCCACCTAACTTTAATTTTATGTTTGTCATCTCGATATAACGAAACGAATCGTCTGAAGTATAGAAGGCACCAAATTCAATATGGATGGAAAATATATAAACTATAATAAACTGGAAATTTTTTAACATTAACAAAATAATTCAATTAGTTATGTTAAATATATGCTAAGATCACAGGTATGGTAGTATCTAAATTGCGAATTATTAAGCCATCATCGGAACACTGCAGAAGGAAATCGTTGATTCAGCTGTTCGGTCGAATTTGATTGACTACGGAAAGAACTTAACGGGATAAACCGAATCCGTAAACAGTGTTTCTGCCTCCATTCTGACCTTGTAATACGTTCTAAATATAATCCTAATGACATTGCAAAAATTTTCTCTAATAAGTAATATGCTTATAACATCTTACTGTTAGACCAACATTGATCACATTACAAACATTTCTACCACATTCACTGCTTTAAGAGTCAGTACCGGAAACGCAAGCCTCGCTGTTTTTCAAATCGTCTGAAAAATCACTAGATGAAAGCAGCGATATCAGATAGAATATGACTAATATCAATTTAGGTCAAATAAAAGCACTACATTAAAATGGACATTCATATAGTGCGTTACCAGAAATTTAAGGTTACTTATTACTTACGAGTTAAATGAGCAGTGGATCAAAGAACAGCACTTTGGCAACGAGAAAATATAAAAGGCAAAAGGACATCAAAAACCGAAGATATAGTTATTTATAAATGTTAGCGAAACAATCTTTTCTCAACCAGCAGGGTATATATTCAGGATTTAACAGTTCGAGACGTCTGATAAAAGGCAATGTACGAGTGGCAGAAAGGCTGCAGTGAAATAAAGATTAAATCAACAACAATGAGAATTTGTGCACACTTTAAACAAAATCCTGAAAGATGGCGGAACAATGTTGTTTTCTATCAGATGAAGAAGTGTTTTCCACTTCTTCAGATGGAATTGTGTATATATATCTGCCAAGGAAGCAGTTCTGTAATTAAAGTTAAATTCATCATAAACAACGCTGTATCGTGTATCCATTGTGGTTTAATGATGGGTTCATCAGAGGACTATGAAACGGTGATGGAGCTAGACAGACCTCTGGCAGGCATCCAATAAAACATAAACTGCAGGCACGGTCGTACTAGGATCAAATAAAAAAGTTGATTTATAAGTGTGCAGCATAGTAAACAAATATGCCATACACCTATATTAATGGAGGCTTTATCTCGAGCCAACGATCAGCTTGGTGATTAGATGCATGTTTCTCAGGTCTGTGACCATTAATTGTGTAAAAGTCAATACCGAAATTAACTGTTTCTGTTCTGTTCATTTATTACTTTCTGTCATGAAATTTATTAAAAGGCGGCCGAACGTAGGTTTTATCTCCATAAACTGGACAGCAAAATACGTTATAACTTGTCTCAACAACAAAATAGTAATAAACATGCAAATCTAGAAGATATATCATTCTGAACCCCTTAAGTCAGTGTCAGAACACTGCAGAAGGAAATCGCTGCTTCAGCTTACAGTCGAGTTTGAATGAGGAAGATAGATCATAACAATATAAACACAATGTCATAAACAGTGCCTCTGCCATCCTCACAGGCTTCGAATAGCAAACTGCTTGTTAATTGCTGCACGGTGCAGACAAGTCCAGTCAAAACATTGAGTCAACTTAATCTGGTCATTGCCAAAGCTTGTTTCTACTTTATTTCATATTTTTCATTTTAATTGTAACATACATTTTAAATCATACTGTATAGCCTCGAGTAATCACGATTCCATTATCTGCATAAATGAAAATATTGTTTTAAACACAATATGGATAATACATAACGGACAGGTCAATTAAGAAAAAAAAAAAACACATACACACACTCACACATACATGCTAACGCCCTAACTTAAACAGGTGATGTATGTAACGTGAAGCTAACTCGCCACTGTTAATTGAATGGTTTGTTTCCCTCATTTCATACCTAGTGAATGTATAGAAAAACCCTCGTGGATTCACTTTTTTCCACTTCTGTCTGTTATGCCATATTGCTCTGAACCCTTAAACTTTGTGATAATAATTCTCTAGCATAACAAGCCGAGTGAACAAAGAGTTTACACATTACATTTCGGAGACATAAATGCCACCATCTTCCGAGTAACACTTGGTCACTCGACTTGTCAACCGAGAGAACTGTTTTTATAATCAACGCCGGTAAAGAATTCGTTCTTTAATGTTTGTGATTGCGATGGAAAAAATTAAAAATATCTTACTGGCTGACTGAAGAAAATTGTTCATGGCATAATCTTCTTAACAATGAAACGAAACCAGAGTCGTTTAAAATTTATCCATTTCTATTTTTATTTCCCGATTTCAAGAAAGCTTTTATAAAAGTCAGAAAAAAAATCCTTATTCCTCGCTTTATTAAGGAAACTACTGATCTGTAAATTCATTCTGAATTCAAATTGATGCTTCCATCTTTATTTTTACAGAAGAACTTATAGCGATCTCCCACCAGTTTATATTTTTCGCAAAATAACTAAATGAGTAATTTTAACATATTAAATGCTACTCCAGACAATATTTACAAAAAAATTATCAGACTCATTTCTTACTGAAGTTCACGATTCGGAAGGTAAATATGTTGATAAAATTAACGTAAAGTTTTAAACATTTTAGATGCTTAAATTTCTACTGAACATAGTCTTCTGATATATGAAACTTGGAGCAGTAATACGTTTTTATAAAGCGAAAACTGCACAAAGTAGAGTCAGATAAGAAATTAGCGTTATTGGAAGTTTGATTTTCTATTTTTTTAGTTAACATTTACAAGCATACTAGTGATAAATCCAATGCTTCATTTTAAAGTTGAATTGTTATGTGTATTTACCTTTTGATATTCTAAATTCTATAGGAGATCACCTGATTAATTAAAATATTCTAATAGTGTTTGAATTGTGTATACCATTTGAAATACAATTCAAAAAAATGGGGAGCGAAATCTTTTAAAAATTTCTTGTTCTCGATTTGTGAATATAAGTAAATTCTGAATTCAAGTTGATACTCAATAGAAGAAACTAGCAACTGACGGATTTTATTTTGTATTTTCTAGTAACTAAACGTTGACCAATATTCGCGTCTTCTATGATTCATTGAACGTGTGAGCTTTCACTGCGATTGCTGAAGTAGAACGTAAGCAGTTTTGAGACTTAAAATCCCTCAGTCCTGCAGTACACCACAATCAAACATTTAAATGCCCGACAGTCACAAAAATTAGTGGAATGAGAATTGTTCCTTGCAATGTCTCACTGGGAAACGATAGATGTGCTTGTGTCGTCGGAACAGGATTTTTGATTCTTCTACCTTCTGAGAGAAGTTGTTACGGATTTACACATCAACATATGATAAGTTAGACGGATTTTTTTTTTTTAAGGATATAAACACACTGAAGAAATGGAGGAAAAGGACTGACAAGTTGCAGTTGGAGCAACAACTTCCCGATAGTATACGTTTCCTGGTGAAGTCATAACGGTCGTGGTAAACAAGTAGTGTGTGTGAGGTAGACTAAATAGTTTACCAAGAAATACAATCTACTGTGTTCTCGGTGAAAATAATTTATTAGCAATCGTTCTCATCTAACATTCGAGTCCGTGTGACCGTCACCCACAATGTTCGGTGGGATGTACGGTGAAGGTGGAACTTGTGGCCTTCAGGACCACACATCAGAACTTGAAAATCAAAGTGGCACGCCAACCGGGACGGTAATTGCAGCCGCGTTGAACACAGTCAGCATCCAACAAGCTGATGAAGCTATTCCAACCGAGCCTATGAATTGTTAGTACAGTGTGGTGCTAGACGATCCCATGCATGGAAGCCAAAGCATAAGTAACAAGCCTGCTAAACGCCAGGTACCAACAGAAGAAGATGTAAGAAAATCAACCCATGCAGAAGAGAAAGTCGCACGGCTCTCAGCGATACAGTCAGCATCTCAGCAGCCGATGTCTACTATCAACACGACACCAACAACGTCAGCAACTCCAGCAGCACCAGTAGTACCAGCAACAACAGCAACACCAGCGGCAACCGCACTCACCATTTCCGGCAGCAGTGTACAGGACCCGCAGCAAAATACATCAAGCTACAGGTACGGCGCAAGCGATAACGGCCCATTTATAGTTTTTGTAGAGGGGAAGGAGAAGAACATAGGCCGGTTACATCCAATGGTTATAGGAAAGCTATTACGTGAAGGTATCCTAAGATAAAATCATCTTTTGAACATCACGATTTCTGGACGTAACAAAATAAAAATTGAAACAAACAGTAGAGAGGCGGCAAATAGCCTCATAACATCAGAAGTCTTCGCTAGAAATAATATGGTTGCTTACATACCAAAGTTTATGGTACACAAACAGGGTGTAATTATGAACGTGGACACCTCCCTTAGCGACATTGAAATACTATCAGTGATAGAAAGTGGGGGACAAAGTAGTAGGAATCCGATGGTTCAATAAAAAAGTCGTGAAACAAGGTAAACAGGAACTTACACCGCTTCCCGTATGTGTAATAATATTTAAATCTCAGCTACTGCCTAAATTTGTCTACATCCATGGGGTTCGTTGTAATGTCGAGGTGTATATCCAATCAGTTATCCAGTGCTACAAATGCTTTTTGGCCAAGGGAGCAATCAGTGCCGCAGCCAAACGCGCTGCAGTTTTTGTGCATCCGATCATAGCAGCGAGTCATGTCCCAAAACGTCCCAACCTCAGTGTGCTCTGTGCTCTGGCCAACACTTAGCCACAGATCGACTTTGTACCGTCTATCAGAAGGCGAGATCCATAAAGCAAAATATGGCGTTGAATAATGTCAGTTATGGCAAGGCCACAGCTATACATGAGAACAGAACCTACGCCCAAGCCGCAGCCAGTATTAACTTGCAGTATAATAGCCCAACTGAATTTCCGCCTTTGCCGGTCATGCACTCTTTTCCTATTGCTGTCCTTCCTAAATACTAAACAACAGCATTCGATGAAATATCCAAACTATAAATGGAATATAAGAAAAGCAAACTGGCAGCGGTATAGAGAAGCAGCAACACAAGAATTTGCGGATTTTGAAATGAGCGGCGATATAGAGCGCGACTATCACAACTTCGTAGAAAAAATTTAAAACGCGGCTTCTTTCGCCGTTCCAGTTACGCGCCCCTTCATTACTAGGAAACATGCAAACACCGTGTGGTGGGACGACGATTGTCAGTAGATGTTGGAAGAAAGGAAGGAAGCATTACGCATATATCGGAGGTCAGCAACAGATAGTAACTTCCTCGCTCTAAATAAGACCCAAGCAAAAGCCAAACGTCTTTTCAAAGAAAAAAAGAGATTGGCCTGGAAAGAATAATGCTCCAATCTAAATAAAGACATGCCTCTACGAAGACTATGGGAGAAAATTAGAACATTCAAAAGATCTCGCAGACATCTGAACCTGAGGTAGAACCAACGGAAGCCGTTCTGGAAGAAATCCTAATGTCCTTAGCACCTCCATGGGTAGAGCAGTCTGTCTCACCAAGAGACAACGATGATAACAGCCACTGCAAATTTCTTATGAAACCATTCGTCATTGAAGAACTTAACCGGGCATTATCTGGAGGTAAAGGAACAGCCCCCGGCCCAGACAACATTACCTATCCAAAGCTTGGCAATCTACCTCCAACTCCTAAACTGTTGCTCTTAGAGATACTTAACCAAGTCTGGTTAAAGAGCATAGAAATAACAGAAATGAAGACAGCAAGAATAGTTGCGGTAAAGAAACCATCCCTGAGTCCTGACAAACCAACATCCTATAGACCAATCACATTACTATCGTGTTTGTACAAATGTCTAGAAAAACTGATTAAATCACGGCTTGAATGGTGGTTTGAAAATCACTCGCACCTACCACGTCTTCAGTTGGGGTTCAGGAAAGACGCAGAAACTACAGAAACACTCGCCCACTTGCTGGTCGACACCCAACTATGTCTTAGTAGGAACAAGTACATGGTTGCGGTGTTCATGGACCTAAAAAAGGCATATGACAACGTAGTACTGCCGATACTAGTGAAGAAGATGATAAAAATCGGGGTGCCCCGAAGATTCGTGACGCAATTGTTCACACTGCTGCGTAATAGGTGGCTAATTGTCAGGAAAAATGGCAAAATTTTGGGTCCCCGAAGTGTCAATAAAGGTCTGCCCCAAGGATCGATCCTGGTCCCGTTTCTGTTCAATATTTACACGGTTGACTTACATCTGATAACCCAAGGAGAAGCAATACTATTACAGTATGCAGACGACCTCTGCATTTATACCGAAGCGGACTCAATCGAACAGTGTATAAGAAGGCTAAGCAGGACACTACAAAGATTACAAAGCTGGCTTTTGAACAACGGTATGGAGATATCCACTCACAAAACAGCCGCCTGTATCTTTACTAGACACAGAATACCAACCATGACGAGCATAAAAATAGGCCCATATACCTGCCCTAGTTAAGCCCCACGTTAAGTACCTTGGCTTAACTATCGACAATAAATTGAAATGGTGGCCCATATAAGGAACATACTTAACAAATGCGAATCATTATATAATGTAATACGAGCCACAACAGGAGTATGGTGTGGCACCGAACCCACAGTTGCAATCCACCTCTACAGGGCTCTCGTACGACCCATCCTAGACTACGGGAGTATCTTCTTTGGATCGGCATCAGACAACGCGCTATCCAATCTCAGTAAACTACAATTCAAAATTCTTCATTCCTGTCTTGGGGCTATGGGTTCGACTCCTACTAACTCTTTGCTGGTAGAAGCTAAGGAGCCACCATTGCACCTTAGAAGGCAATACCTCGCAACGAAAGCACTTCTGAAGTGGTCGCAACTCCTAGAAAACGAATTGACTGAGAAAATCTCTCAGCTGATGCTGTACTGCGTCACTAGCAGATACTGGTTTAACAGGACGATGTCGTGCATAGTAGGAGCCTATATCGACGTACAACCTCTACAGAAGCAAATCACTAAGTCATGGCATATAGGATGTTACACCACAAACTATAATAATCTCATAAAGGAATTAAACATTCAGTTAGACCTCTGCCATCAACGAAACTCGCAGGCTATCACTTCAACATTGGTACAGCTCAGAGGGCAGTGGGGAGAACCTTTAATATATTACACGGATGGATCTAAGTTCGCAGATGCGGTAGGATGTGCATTCGTAGAAACATTCACAAACAGGTGCGGGAAATACAAGCTACCTCAGTCTGCAAGCATACTGAGAGCGGAACTAACTTCGATCTTAGAAGCTTTACGGAATGCCAGCCACTCCGAACGTAAACCAGTTATTATCCTCTCTGACTCAATGTCAGCAATGCAGCTCCTACAGCACAACCACCGCCCATCCAAATCCTGTGGCCCTCGACATTATAAACTGGATATCCATACTAGAGAAAAGGGGCCAGCCAGTCACTATGGCGTGGATCAAAGCACATTGTAGGGTAGTGGGAAACGAAACAGCAGTGGCGCTCGCCAAAGAAGGAGCCTATAATGGCGAAGTGAAACACCTCGATGTACCCTACTCCGACTACTTTAGTTACTGTGCTTCAATAACAGACTGACGACTTCTTGGGAGCTAGACTGGAAGAATGAAGCACAGACTAAAGGAAGATTTTACAAATCAGTACGGCAACATATCCCTACCAAATCGTGGTTCTACAAAAGCACATTCCCCAAAAGATTAGTAACAACGATGATTCACCTGACAACAAATCTCGAGCGCTGGCGTCAACACCTCCATCGCCTGAACCTAGTCGATAACCCGACCTGTGACTGTGACAGCAATCAAGATGAAACCCCAGACCACATATTTTTTGGCTGCTGCAAATACACTGCTGCTAGCGACACCCTCGTAAGTGCCTTGGTAAGGGAGGGACAGCAACTGCCTACATCAATACCAACTCTTCTAACCTCAAATAACTTAAAAGTATTCCGGCTTCTGTACAACTTCGTCGTCAGAAACAACATAACGGTCTAAAAAAATTGAGACTATGGTGAAATAGACCGAAATACCCATATTCCATCAAAACCTGAGGATCAAGAGAAATTGTCCCGATATATGTAAATGTTGTTCACAAGTAAATATCAAAATATGTATACAATAAAACATGTAAATAGTTAAATGTGTAAATACGCAAAGGTTTAAATAGGTAAATGTATAAATACAAATGTATGTGACATGGGTGTATGTATAAATAAATATGTATATACTAAAATATGCAAATAGTTAGTTATATGAATAGGTAAATATGTAAATATAAATGTATGTGATAAGGTTGTATTACGATTTCAAATGTATATAGTTAAATAGGCAAATAGTAAAATACGCATTCAGTTAAAGATGTAAATACCTAAATATGTAAACAAACATGTACGTAGCTTGGCTGCATGGTTACTTGCCAAAGCCATAAATAAATTTAAAAAAAGTTGCATTAAATGCCATGCTTGATTAAAGCTAACTAAATATTACAGACAATTAGGTTAAAATCTTACAGAAATTTGAGAAGCCACGTGCCGTGAGATTATTTGAATGCTTTCTTTCACTTTCGCACCTACGTATTCTAAGTTTATATTCAGATCTTAGTTTGATTGCGATGAAAAACTTTTACGGAAGCAGACGGGTGTAATCTGTTTTGATATGGTCTATGTAAAATGAATTATTTTAAACTTAGTGAAGTTATCAATAACATTAAGGAACATCCATATGATATACGTAAAATCTCAGTAAACATAGAATGAAATAACACTGAAATCTTAACTCTAGAAATGTTTGAGAGCAATCATCCGTAAAAATTACATAAGTTAATTAATAACTTTGTTTCAATCAGCAAACTTTACATTTAACAGTTGATACTGTAGATTTGTATTCTTATTCAGCTTGTCGACAATATAATATTACTCGTAACCATACACTCTGCTTTAAATGGAAAACAAGTTCCTAGCTAGGAATGCCTTGATGGTCAAATACTCTGCATAAACTCATAATTTCCTCCTTCAACTATAACTGCTGTTCTACAAACCCACTGCAGAGAATAACAGCGCTAAACTGACGCATGAAGATCCCTATTCGACATATTAAGTTATTTCAGATCCTTACATAAAACTCATTCTCATTCATCGCTGTTATATTTTAGTATTTTGACACTATTTTTTGGCTCAACAGCTTCAGTAATTCGATAAATTAACAAAGATCTTTGCTGCAACTGAATGAAACGTGAGAACCACGTACAGCCGTTTCTTCATTGCGAAGTCATTCTGGGGTTGTGGCGCCGAACGTGTTGGGTGAGTGGCTAACGCTCGTGAATGGAATTCGAATAGTCGCATGTTAGATCACTGGTCTGGTTATCCTGTTTTCGGTTTTCCATAGTTTTGCGAGACAACTATTAGCGAATGCCACGACGGATTTATCGATTGCCCATGATTGCGATCATTCCCTTGCGCTCTACAGGCCCTAATGACATTGAAATCGGCTGGTTTGTAAAGCCCGAAACAAATAAAAACTTTGTTATACCTTCTCAGTTTTGATCTCCATTCTGCTATAGCTGTGTTGACAACAAATTTGTTGATACATTGCTTAGATTGGTGAAAATCATTCAATAATTTCCTTCCAGTACTAAGCACACTACAGGAAACAGTTAAGATCTGAATAAAAAAAAACCTTAATTAAATGATTATAGGGATTAGGCCGTAATTGTTAGACATTTTATGATCATGAAGTTTATCGGTTCTGACTATAATTTTGACTTTAACGTCACTTAGATAGGCGTATTCAAGGAAGACAACAGAACAATTTCTTCTGATAGGATGCCTGAACAGCATTTTGAATCAGTAACTACTACGCAAACTACTTCCGTCATATCGAAACTTGCATTTCTAGGCTAAAAGTAAGCCTTGGAAGCTGTAATTCGATACTTGAAATCGTTGAAGTTTTTACCAGTTCTGCTGTCAATGACAATTTGGGTGTCCACTTTCAACTATATTTGTTATTAATTTTGTGTATCCAATGGTTAAGAATATTCATGTTTTGGTTTTCAGAGGATTAATGGAATAATTTCTGGCTAAGAGGGGACTACTTTATACTTAAATAGCGTGGCCGTGTTCATTTGCTATCCTTGGTAAGAAATCTTTTCCGTATCATTTCAAAAAATATAACATATATTAGAAGACGCAATTGGTAAAAAGTAAACCAAGAAAGTTCTTGCCTTATGGATGCGTGCATCCTCTCCATTCTTTTAGCTTCTCAATTGGTGTATGATGTGATTTTAGTGGTCCACAGTACAGTCAAAACAAGAAATCACTAATTACTGAGGCTAGACTCGAACCGTCTACTCCAGAGCGCTAGCCACCAAGCTTCCCGGTCGGCAATGTCACCCGCGACGCATACAGTGCCAGCGGTGAGACCAACCAAGATGGCAACAGGGGGGGGGGGGGGGGGCAACAACTCTTATACACGTGTTGACCAGTTTTACATTTCCTGGTTCCCAGTTTTGTGTGTATTTTCTTAGAACTTTAAGTCTCATAAACAACAGTTACAAAACAGAATAATTATCTGCATTTGTATCAGCTTGTAAAATTTTCGTACTTGTGAAACTTCTTGTTGTATTCTGGGTTACCAGATGAATGGTAACAATTTTATCCCTTAGCTCAGTGCAAGTTCTTTGTGGACTACTGTCGAAAGAGTTCACCGTAGTGTTAAGATCAGTATGGAGTGAAAAGTTGGTCCACAATAATAACTTTAAGTAGCAAAAAGCGTATAAATCGCGAATGAACCAATCATTTCGTACGTGTTCGCTAGTAAACGCAGCAGTTCGTTAATTACCAAATTTTTTAAGTTCACGTCCTTAGATGTGTACCAATAACATTTTTGGTAAGAACATACAACTAACGTTTCACCTGTCGTTTGGGTTTTAACAGCTGCTCCCACAGAATACCGCTATCGCGAAAACGCCGTATGAGTTTTTGTTCTTTGCCTGCTTATAAAACACCACTAAAATCACAAATGGGACAACACTATGGGAAATTGTGTCTTCATCTACTGAACCTCATATTGCTTTGTTTTTGTTTTAAAAGGATTGTTCATTCAGCTGTAAGCAGCTTTCGGTATTAAGGTATTATAATAAGTTTTTGACGCTTATAATCTGTCGACTCATATTGCATTGATGACATCTCAAGACACCGACAACACTAATAAATTTTAAGTATAGTAGGAGAAGAACAACATGTGTTAATAGAACATCGAAAAATTAACTAACTCCAAAAATCGTTAATTATTTGCCAACCCAATAACATATAATTTTCTTTATATCGCAAATATTGAATCTATCATTAATATCTAGTTACTTTAAGTGATAGGTGATCAGTATAACGTCTTGTTTCCTGCTGTTCCTAGCATGTGTCAAAATTAATATTTTGTTAAAAAACGGAGACTTTATGTTGTGTATGAACGCGTAATTTTTTCTTAAATGTTTTAAAAAACTAAAATGAATGTCAGCATAACTCGTTACTAACGAATTATAATCCATATTTTCGTTTGTATAACCAATATATTAAAACATGACACTTTTTTGTGAGGTGGGTGAGCCTCATTTTTGGATATTAACGTGAATGTACCACCAACAGGGAATAGGACTGTTTAAGTGGATGTGTAGGAAGAGTTCAATACGTTTTGGGAGGAAATATAGCGACGAGCGATTCAGATCTTTTGAACACTTAAGAGCATTCTAGTACCTACACACTGTAGTAGACACATCGGCACCGTCAAAATCCACCAGCCTATTCGTTCTGGTTCTCACTCATCTACACACACACGCCCACACCGAACCATACACGTTCAGGACAACATCACAATAACCATAAATAGCCAAGCACCAATATTTGTCAGCACTAGTCAATACATACACCACGCACATTCATACAACTACCAGCATCATTCCACACATACACATTACGCCCACGCAACACAACACACACGCAGCACAACTCACATGTAATGCAAAACACACGCAACATCACACACATGCAATCTCACATCAACAGTATCTCAAATACTAATTCATTAACCTAAACGGAACCACTAACTTAAGTTATAACATAAAATTACTGACTTACCAAAGACACTGTATCCCTTTCACATACATTCCACACACTGGCATATGTCAATACATCATCCGTCATTACAACACAAACACAACACGCATACCGCAAGCCACACACTTACCAAACATGCCATACAACACACACTCTACAAAACATCCTTTATCTAACTCCAAAGCTCAGTGATATCATCACACAACCTCTCACAAAGAAAGACACATCCACTAACATCATCATACAGTTAACTACACACTCGCACAAATACACCATAATACAAAACGCAAACTTCAAATCTCTCTATTTCACCATTATACAAAGAGACGCATAATCGAAACGACAAGTCATACACACCCAAACTCACACATAGCTATACTCACGCACAAATTGCGCACAATCATTCTTTATACAGTCATCAATGATACCACGGGTACACTCCAACACACGCGTTCAATCCATCTCTTTCACACATTAACACAATCAGATATACACAAGAAACTACAGACACGGACACTAATTCGCCAACATACCACACATCAAACACACACGCACACATACAACCTCATAGGCACCCAATCTCATTCTCACAAACGCTAACTCGCATCAAACACACTCACTTCACACCCAGACAATCAATTTCTCTCTATCACACACTAGTTAATTCCACAATGTTGGTGGCAAGCCTGGGAACCCATTTCTCAAGGAAGAGTGAAGGAGGAATTGGAGGGGTCAACTAACTCGGGTTGATAACACCTTGTGAGGGGCCCTTGCTAGGGTAATGACGGTAGCGACAGCATAGGAGCCCTTCAGAACGGCGAAGCTGGCGAAAAAGTCATTCCTCTCGGGGCTCAAATAAAGAGTTTACATAGCGACTGCACTATAGGAGAGTGGGATATGTTGGTAGATGAAGGAAAATAAGAAGATGTGATGGAAATTTTGAATGACGGATAAGAAAATGAGATAGGTGAAAGATTAATTAACTTTTATAAAGAAACTAGCGGACTTGCCCGCTAGCTTAGAGGGCTTCGCCCGATTTTGGTCACGTGAATGAAATATTATATAAGTTTTTATTTTTTAGAAGATGTGTAGGGTTAAATTTGCAAGAAATAAGACTGGTTCGTGAATAGCCATCCCAGCCGCTTGGAAAGCGAGGCTTGCGTACGAAATATCCACTGCGCTGGCGTAGTGACGTAAAGAAATCCGAATATAATTTGTAGAATGTGGCAGAAAGCTCCATAATTTGTACAAATTTGTCTAACTGTAACCTGAAACCTTGTTGACTGTGTAGAAACTTATACACAATTCTACAAAGTTCGATCCAATCCCAGAAAAGCGAAAATTTTCCTTTAAGTTCAAAAGTACTGAGGATGGAAATATCCTTTTCAAGGCGAAGGCAGCGCAGCAGGGAGCGAAGCGGAGTTGGAGAGACGTGTCGTCGACAATATCCGTATGCTGAGTGATTTTGGTTAGGAAGGAAAAGCAGGGTCTCTTATTTAAACCAGACGAAAATATATATATATATATTTTTTTTTTTTTTTTTTTTTTTTTTTATGCGGGAACAAAGAATCAGAAAATTAGCTACGCTTCCATTGGTTGTTTGTTTGTTTGGTGGTGATTTTGTCGCCGAGAGCGAGGGTGACCCCCGCGAAGAGTCGAGTTTGGAACAGAGTGGCGCAGGTAGCCTTTCGAAGGGCTGCAAATGCTTTGGCCCTTACATCTCGTATAATCCGCGATAAAGAGTGCATGTGACTTGTCGCCACAATATGTCGGTTAGCCTGATCTCGGATGTTACGGTTATTTATATAACACGTGTAAAAGTTTGCTGATACACGTGGTGCATAAATCCAAAGTTGATTCAAAAGGCCATGGCCGAATTCCTTGCCCCCATCCTTGCCCCCGATCCTTTCCCGTCTCTAAAGATCTCGATGTTAAAAAGAGACGTAAAGCAGTTAAAAAAAAAAAAACAAGGTTTTCAAATCTGAGAACGATTTTGGTCCTCGGACAGTGTGCAAGAGCATTCGCAAGAAGTAACATTCCGCATTGGTGGGATGGACGGTGTATTCACGTCCAATGGCGTCAGTCACAAATACGCATGGATTTTCGGTCATTCGCGTACCCCATTTTCGTCTGCAGAATGTTCTTGTGGATGTTTGCCACGTGTAGTATTTCGGCACCTCCGCGTAACGTTTTGGCAAAGGGATCTTCTTCGCAGAGTTTGAAGAATGCTGTTAAGGTTGTGTTTTGTGGCTGCAGTGCTCTTTCGCGTGCTTTAGCTTCGGTGAAATAAACTCGTTGTCCATTTTCTAGATGAACACTTAGGTTGAAGACCGTCGGATAGCGTTCGTGGATTGGGAAATTAGAAGTCGCCAGATAGCTTCATTGCTGTTAATGTACCTTCCCAGTTGATATTGTATTACCTCGTCCCCCGCATTGGGATCCTCGAGGCCAAAAACAGCCATGTCACTGCCCTTGTTGACGTACTTACAAATGTATCTTATGGATTTCGTCAAGCTGCAGTATCCTACATTTATGTGGGCCTGAAACATTGTTGACAGGAATGGGGAGTACAGTACCACCCACCTATTGTCAATTTCAACTTCAGTGAACCGATTATTGACCTTAACCATGACTTTTGTTTTAATCCTCTGTTTTCGGGGCTGCGTCGTCTGTACAGAGGGTAACCGTCATTCCCGGTTTGTGTTTCATTCATAAACGGCCGCGGGTACCTTTTCGTGCATTTTCCGTCTTTCATGCACGGGGAATGAGAATTGAACGGCCCACATGGTCCATGAATCATATTTTTCGATACAACGTCGAAGAGTAAAGGATCTTTGTCAGGGTCAGGTAGCTCCGCTGATATGACCATGTCGATGTCGATAGGTCGAATTTTCTCCTTAAGCCAAACTAAGATGTGCGCGTGGGAAAGACCTCTTTTCTACCACTCGACAGAATACATCCAACATATAACTTCCCCAAAAATATGACAATTTTTAATGACAACAATAAGTTTTGCCAGTTTCTGTTTGAACACTCTTGCTATGATGTCATGTCGGTCAGTAGCACTTTGGCCGGGGAACAGGTTTTCAGTGATGTCCTCCCACGCTGAATTACATGTAAAAGTGATAAATATATCTGAACGGCCGTGTGTTCGTACATATGCCATTGCGTCTTGTGCGTACTCGTGCATATGCCTTGGACTCCCGGTCAACGTTGCTGGCAGTATAACCATTCTGCCAATGTCTGCAACGTTTCTGTCACTGGCGATTGCGTCTCGCAGATGAATATAGTCGTCAGCTCGAAGCTGTTTCTGATTTAGCCTGATAAAGAGAAGGCGCTCACTTTCCACTTTCGCGTACATGTCGACCACAAATTGCTGAAAAAGATCTCGGTACTTGAGTATGTGGTTTGAAGAATTGTCGCGTATCATGATGCGATAAGCGTAGAAATCCATCGACGATATTTTCTTCTGAGTGGTTTGTCCACTGCAGGGATCTGTTTACATGACGTTGAAATGGTAGCCATTCTCTCCTTCCCAAAATATTAGCGGGTACTGTAAAGCGTCATATGAACGGTGCGTTTCAGATATCCGCTGTAAACCTTCGCTCCTCCTCTGTAAGACGATATATCGCCTATCACAGTCTTGTCCGGAAATGACACTGGCGACTTCGTTGATTGTGGGCGCATTAAACCGCCGTTCATGTTCTCCTCGCGGAGGTGTGTCAGCTCTTATCACCACCTTGTATTCATCCGTAGGCATCCTCTCCATAGCGGTCTTGAACAACCTAACTAAGTAATTCCGTGAATTACAGATTTAAAACAATATCTCGTCGAGTTTCGGGTATCGTTTCACACCGTCGATCAGCTTGCGATTCTTCATCGCCCATGAAATAAATTTGCCAGAATTTTAGGTCCTCATCTGGAAGTGGAAGAACAGAGCCTACACGATGGTAAATTTGGCCCTGCACCTTGAATGTGGGCATAAATACATCTCCGACGATCACGTTTGCCCCAAACGAAGTCATCTGGAAGGCAGAGTTGTACTTCCGGATGTTTTTCAAAAAATGCTTCGATTCGGGGTTATTTCCAGAAATGTACAAACTCAGTGGAGGAGGTAGCTCTTGAAGAGGTGTCAAATTGACTCTCCCGTTCGAGCAGCACATTCCAGTTGGTTCGCCTCGGAATTATTTTGCTTGACAATAACCGCATATACGTCCATCTTCCCAGTCAGAACATTTGGATGTGTATGGTAACCGCACTGAGGATCATAATTAAACGCCCCCAATCGCAGGTTACCCTGTCGGAGTATCTCTCTCGCCTGATTTATCCTCACTCGAGATTCCTCGACGCGAGCTTCCCTTTGTTCCGGTGTTTCCGCAGCCCTCGCTGTGGAAACTCTAATTTGCTCTTGTTCGACTCGAGCTTCTCTTTGATCTGTCGTTTCAACAGCACGGGACATGGAAGCCCTGATCCGAACTTGTTCAAGGCGAGCATCGCGCTGTTCAGGTGTTTCAGATGCCCGCATCAGTTTTGCTTGTTTAACTTTCGGATTTACTTGTCCTATTGATTTACTTTTTTTTCCGGTGGCATTGTTTGTGCTTTCTCCGATTCCGTTGCAGTGATATGATCTGTGCGTTACTGTTAACTGACGCTCCAATGGACCCGCTAATATATACCCTCTCGCAAGGGAAAGGATTAAGGCGGGTATGAATGGAAACTTCTAGAACACTCCGCTAGAATTTTTGAAATTATTCTTGTTTTACCAAAGAATAGATAGATGGCCCAGAACACACTGGAAAGTTGAAGAAAAGTGAGTTAAATAATCGTAGTTGCGGGGACGAAGATTCGAACCCGATCTGCAGGCAAGCGCGGTACCGCTGAGCTAAAGCGCCAACTGCCTGGCGAAGCGGCTAGAGAGCTACATGGGCTGAGCTCTGCTTGGCCGGAGTAGAGACGTGTCCGCTGGGGCGCTCGGAGTATTGCCGATTATCGTGGCATACTGCAGAGTTTTGACACAATTCAAGTTACGAATATTTCAGCATCATTTCTTTCATTTTAATTACGAATATCTCTGCTCCTAATTGCACTATTTGAACCGGACAACTTCGATTCGACGGGAAATTTTTCAATTTTTAGACAACATGTATTATTTATACAGATAATTTTTCAACCAAATGTAGACAGTATTTATCTCCTTATTTCAAAGGATAAGTGTGCAAACTTTCATCGAGATAGGATGAAAACTGTTGATTTGTATGAAGAACAAACAAAGTCCAGTGCCCTCCCTACAGATTTTCTCGTCAATATCGGTTTAGGCATTTAATTGTCAAAACGTAACACAAGACAGAGACTTACTTCCGCATTTATAGTATTCCTACTGCAGATTACACACACACTGACTACGAATCACCCCTGATGGATCAACATAACGTAAAAAAAGTGTACATCTACTGTATTTCAAGACTGCCTACGAATTGCCTCAGATTGCACCCCTACCTTTGTGATATCTACAGTTTAAAATTCAATCCGCATAACCGACGGCCCAACCGTGACTCTTACGATCAAAAACATTTTTTAAAAATCTTAGCCTCCACGGAGTTTTGAACCGGAGGCCACGACGTTTGTAAGCAAGCGCTTTAGCCACTGAGCTGGCAGTCCACTACACGGAAACACGGTACGGAGACGTCCATATCCAACGTGTCTGTCTATCGCCGTATTTCGAAGTTATGAGACAAAATGTGTTATTTATACAGATAATTTTTCAACCAAATGTAGACAGTATTTTTCTCCCTGTTTCAAAGGATAAGTGTGCAAAGTTTCATGGAGATCGGATGAAAATTGTTGATTTGTATGAAGAACAAACAAACTAACAAACAAATAAACAAACATTCATCTTTATATATAAAGATTTCGGTAATGGTGGGCAAAACCCTATATGAAAATCACAAAATTGATGATGTACATCGGTCTCTAATTTGAATGGAGAAGGTACCAGCTCGACTACATTCTGCTACAAAGAAGAATGACTAAACAAACTCTAAAGGAGGAAGGTAAGGCTTTGGAGCTGGATTATAGGTTAGTGGGAAACTACGAAGGAGGCAAGTTAAAAACCATATAAGTGAGAAATGGATGAATATAAATAGCTCATGACAGCTGCAAAAGAAGGTCGGGGTATTGGAAAGTCCAAAAGTATCAGGAAAGAATGGATAACAGAAAATAGGCAGCAAAAATGAAAGAACGGATAAAGTAAAAAAAATGCGGGAAATCAAGAAGAAAGACTGAACAAGTGAACGATGGATGTAACAGAAACGTGAGGAAATAGAGAAATTGGAGAAGGAGGGAAATTATTATATGATATATATAATGGCTATTGAGATAGCCTTCGAAAATAAGAGAATCAATGTAGCAAATAGAAAGAACGTATGGCACATTAGTCAAAGAACAGCTGAATTGTTGAGTAGATGGTAAGAATATATAGAATTCTTGTAAAAGGGGTATCAGATATCAAGTGAAATTGAAGAGGAGGCACAGATAACAGCAGATCAAAAAGGGTACGATATCTTAGAAGCAGATATAGAAGAGATCCTCAAGGAGGAATCGGAAGGCATGTGTAAATGATAATTTGCCAGCAGAAGTATTGAAGAGTTTAACAAACAGAAAAGGAGAGAAATAGTCTATCTCTTTTATGACATATATGACAAAGGGGAATGGCTGGATGACTTTCTCACAACTATAATAACACCATTTTTTTTAACTAATTTCGCATGCAACTAAAGTACTATTAAAGATTGCTGAACAGAAGGCGATATGTAAATTTAGAAGGATTGGAGAAGAATGGTTTGGATTAAGGAAATGAAAAGGAACAAGAGATGCTATTGACCTGTTAAAAACCATAGGGTAAAGATACATTGAGAAAGGAAGAGAAATTTATGTCGTCTTTATTGACTTAGAAAATGCTTTTGATAAGGTGCAATGGAAAAAGCTAATGGACATCTTGAAGAGAAACGCAGTAGACTGGAGGGAAAAATGGTTGGTACAGAACCTATATATACAACAAAAAGTAAGAGTAAAGATTTGAAACGAGATGTCGGGAGAAAGCGCTGGGCGAGATTATTGAATTTCTCCATTATTATTCAATTTATACCTAGAAGATATTATTGGAAAATGCTTGGATGGAAAAAATGGAGAGCGTATTGGTGGCAAGAGAATAGAATTTATATGATTGTCCGATGATATAATCTTGTTAGTAGAAAGCGAACGAACTCTAAACAAAGTGCTGAAAGATCAGTAAGAAGCTTGAGAAGAGATTGGAATGAAAATTAATACAGCAAAAACTAGTAGTTATTGATAAAGGAAGAAAACTGATAAATTTTAGGATAGAACTAGCTGATATTAGTCAAGTAAGATCCTTCAGATAGATTGGAAGTGGAATCAATGAGGACTTGAGATGCCACCAACAAGCAAGGACTCGTATCGCCGTAGCGAAGGGAGTGTTTGATAGGAACAGGCGATTATTGAATAAAACACTAAGGAAAAGACCCGGCAAATATTTTGTATGGAGTGTGGCTCTTTATTGGACAGAGACGTGGACACTGAGGCGAAAAGATGAACAACGGATAGAATTCTTTGAGACGAGGATGTGGAGGAGAATGGAGAGGAGAAGCTGGATGGAAAAATTGAGTAACGTTGAAGTGCTGGAAAAAGTCGGTGAAAGGAGTAAAATGCTTCTCTTTTTCTTTTTTTTTGCTGTCGTCAGTCTTTCGACTGGTTTGATACAATCCTCCATCCTTTCCTATGCTGTGCTAACCTCTTCATTTTTACATATCCCTTACAGCCCACGTCCTCAATTATCTGTTTCATATATTCTAATCTCTGTCTTTCTCTACAGTTCTTAACTTCGACTGTTCCCTCCACTAACCAATTAACCAATCCAGCATGTCTCAATATATGACCTACCAGCCTGTCTCTTCTTTCCGTAAGCTTCTTCCACAAATTTCTTTTCTCACCCATCATTTCCAAAACTCGTTCATTTCTTACTTTGTCTGTCCACTTAATTTTCAGCATTCTTCTGTAGCACCACATTTCAAATGCTTCAATTTTCTTTCTTTCCGGTATTCCTAAAGTCCATGTTTCGCTACCATAAAGAGCTGTCCTCCACACAAAGGGTTTCAAAAAGTTCTTTCTAATTCCTAGATCAATATTTGAAACTAAAAGGTTTCTCTTTTTCATGAAGGCTCTTTTTGCTAGTGCTATTCTGCTTTTAACATCATTCCTGCTTCGGCCATCGGTTGTAATTTTACTTCCCAAGTAACAGAATTCACTTACTTCTCCTATTGCATCCGATCCTAATTTTATATTTAATCTACTACTATTGGTATCATTTCTGCTACATTTCATCACTTTTGTCTTGCTTTGATTTATATTGAGTCCAGAATCTTCCTTCAGTATTTCGTTCATGCCATTCAGTAACTTCTAAATATCCTCAGCCCTCTCTGCTAACAAGACAATGTCATCAGCAAATCGTAGCATACTGATTTTTTCTCCCTGAAAACTTATGCCACATGGAAATTTTTCTTTGACTTTCTTCATTGCTTCTTCTACATACAAGTTGAATATTAACGGGGATAGACTACTACCTTGTCTCACACCCTTTTTAACTGATGCATGTCTCTCGTGATTCTCTACTTTTATTATAGCCACTTGATTTTTATATAGTTTATAGAGTATTTTTCTATCTCGATACTTTAGATTTGACTTATTTAAAATTTTGAACATCTTGTCCCACCTAACATTATCAAAAGCTTTTTCTAAATCAACAAATGCCATAAAAGTATCTTTGTTTTTATTGATCCGCCCTTCAAGTATTAAACTTAAAGACAGAATTGCTTCCCTTGTACCGCGAATTTTCCTAAACCCAAACTGATCTTCACCTACTATCTCTTCTACTACCCTTTCCATCCTTCTGTATATTATTCTGGTCAATAATTTCGAAACATGTGTTGTTAGACTAATGGTGCGATAATTCTAACATTTGTCGGCTTGTGCTTTCTTTGGAAGTGTGAAGATGATATATTTTATTAAAATCAGTGGAATTTCTCCTGTTACATAACTTTTTGATATCAGCATGAATAATCTTTCGTTTCCTTCCTCTCCTAAGGATTTAAGAAGTTCTACAGGGATCTCATCGATTCCAACTGCCTTATTTGCTTTCAAGTCATTCAGAGCTTTATTAAATTCTGTCCTCAAAACAGGATCTCCTAAGTCATCAATGTCGACATCGCCTTCCTTTTCCATTACACTATTGTTCAAGTCATCCCCAACATACAGTTTCTCAATGTACTCATTCTATCTTCTCAGCTTAAAAGAGGTTTCCCATCGGCAGCTTTAATGTTCATACCTCTTTTCTTCATTTCTCCAAAATTCTGTTTGATCTTTCTATATGCAACATCTACTTTACCTACGACCATTTTATTTTCTACTTCTTCACACTTTTTTTCTTCTAGCCATTTTTCTTTTGCTTTTTGCATTTCCTATTTATTTGATTTCTACATTGCCTGTACTGCTCTCTTCCTGCTTCATCCTGAGCATTTATGTACCTTCTCCTCTGATCCATCAGCTCCAAAATTTCTTCTGTGATCCAAGGTTTTCGGGCAGATTGTTCTCTAAAGCCTAATGTTTCTATACCAGCTTTCATTATTTCGATCTTTAATGCATTCCATTCGTCCTCGGTTGAGCTCCTTTCAGAGTTACTTCTTAGACCCAAGTCTACTATTTCTGCAAATTTTTCTCTCGTGCTAGATTGTTTCAGTTTATTCACGTCCAGTCTGTTCTGCTTATACTGCTTCCATTATTCGCTTAAATTTCAGCCTGCATTCCATTATTATCCAAATTATGGTCAGAGTCTATGTCTGCTCCTGGGTACGCTTTACAGTCTAGAACTTGATTCCTGAATCTCTGTTTGACCATGATATAATCTAGCTGATATCTGCCTGTATCCCCAGGACGTTTCCAGGTGTATATTCTTCTTGCATGGTTCTTAAACAGTGTGTTTGCCACTAATAGCTTATATCTTTCACAAAATTCTAGCAACCTGCTTCCTCGTTCATTTCTTTCTCCTAAACCAAAACTTCCTACAGTATTCCCATCTTTTCCTTCTCCCACTATTGCATTCCAGACACCCATGATTATTAGATTTTCCTCCCCCTTCACATATTGATTTAATTCTTCAATTTCAGAGTATACTTTTTTCTATTTCTTCGTCATCTTCCTGTGATGTTGGCATATACACTTCGTATGGGGCACTTGAAGAGAGGTAAGTGCTTGTTAAAAGACGCCTTAGAAGGACTATTTTGTGGGAGTACAATAAGAGGAAGAAGGAGGTACAAGATCACAGATATCATCAAAGAAAACGGCTACTACACGGACATGAAGAGAAGGGCAGAAGACAAAAGAGTATGGAGAGCAGCCATGTGGAAACCGGCCTTAGTGCAGAACACTGATGATGATGAATGACACACTAGTACATAGGGGCATACACAAGAAACAAACAGATAAGACACACTAAATTCATTTATCGGTAAAATTCACCCGCATTTTACATCCAGCAACTAACTCACTCACAGCAAAGTCTGCAATACGCATAATCTCTTTCACTCGCGTTACCAATTACACACCCATCTTACCAATAACAAAATGAGTCTTCAACACAGCAAAAATTAAACTATAACACGACCAATGCCTCTCCAAGGCTAAATCACTGTATATAACTACAGCATCGAACATCTTCAACTTCAACTGCGAGGCGAATCCTTGCTGCGGTAGCGCGAGCTCTGTACTGGGACCACTGCTCTATGCGCATTTCACCGCTGACGTGCCTACCGCTCCCAGAGTTCTTACTGCCACCCATGCCGATGACACGGCAAGCAGAAGCTGTGCCATAGCAACTAGGCGTCTGCAAGAAGTCCTTCGATCAACTGAGGGACCGCAAAACGGTGGAGGATAACCATCAATGCCACAAAAACCCAAGCCATCATAATCAGTAAGAGACGCACTCAAAACCTTCCTCCCCTTCGACTTCACAACGAGACGATCCCGTAGGTAAACGAAGTCAAGTTCCTCGAAGTCACTCTTGACCGGCGACTGACTTAGCGAGCCCATATTCAAGACATCAGGAGGAGAGCAAGTGCTAGATTACACGCTCTATACCCTGTGCTGAAAAGGAATAGCCTTTTAAAGCCTACAACGGGAGTAAACATGTATATCACCTTGGTGAGACCGGTTATGGAATACGTTAATCCCGTATAGGGCAATGCGCCTGCTTCGCACCTTCGGCCCCTAACAGGTGATACAGAACAGTGCACTAAAACGGGTCCTCCACTTACCGAGCAGATTCCCGACTGCAGTTCTGCACGAGACTACTAACATCCCGCTGCTGACAGAGCGTTTCAGACAGCTGTCTGCAACGTTCTATGAGTGCGCCCAGAAGACCAGGAACCCGGAAGTAAACTTGCTCGCGCAATACGTTACAGGTATTGACAGTCATAAAAGACCACTCGCTATTCTAAACTAAGAACGCCAACGATAAGCCATACCAAAAGCAAAGTGTTGCTCCTGCTAGATTATGTTGAAGTAAATATCGAAAGACAACTCACTTCAAAATACTCTGCCTGTTATTAACTGGCAGTAAATGGTGAAAATAAAATAAACTCAATCATTGTGATTCAAACTTATTTTTTTTTTCGCATAGTAGCACTTCATTAACGTACATGTTCTCCAGTAGTCCGCTGACCTACAGGCAATATGTAACAACTAGTTAAATAGTCAAACTGGCAAATCATTGCACCTAGTTGCACAAAAACTCTGTACACATCAAATATATATATTTCGTCACAAGCCATTATCTCACTTCATCCCTAGCACAAATCGATAAATGAAATATCAGTTTAAAGATAAAGGTATCCCGTTTGTTTATACATTCTTTTTTAAAAAATAATTTTCCAAAATTCGTTCCCTAAAGGGTAAAAATGTTAATTTTTCTACAATGTGGTTCTTTGTGTCACAAGCCATTGACCTCACTGGATTTCTAACCAAAATCGATAAATGAAGTATCATTATATAGATTAAGGTCTCCGCTTTTGTGATATCTTACATTAAGAAAGGAATTTTTCGCAATTCGATCCATAAAGGGCAAAGATAACAATATTTATAAAACGCGTTATTGTGTCACGTACCATATAGATATAGACAAATGAGGTATCATTTTATATATTAAGGTCTTAGTTTTGGTCACATAATATCTTAAGAAATAACTTCTTCAGAATTCGACCTTACAGGGCAAAAGTATCATTATTTCCATAATGTTTTTTTCCACAAGTCACTTATTTTCCTTGAAATCTAACCAAAATTTAGGTGTTAACTCAAGTTAAGAATTCTGGGAACTTTCTATTTTTAATGATTTCCTTTCATTTTCTTTTGTACAGATGACCAATGGAGCAAGTAGTCAACCTATAACATAATATCTGGGGTCAACTTAGCTCTAAACACTGCTAGAGAAGGTTTGTTACATTGTTTTTAAGCGTTTGTGACAGGAACTAGATATTACAATGCTTATATGTGTCACAACGATCTGAATCGCTGAATGCTGTATTTCCTCCCAAAACTTATTCAACCATTTCTACACATCTGCTTACACAGTTCTATACCGTGTAAGTGGTGAACTCACGTGAATATCAAAAATTGAGACTGACCCACCTCACAAAAACCTTGATATATTTTAACATATTCGTTACACAAACGAAAATATGGAGTATTTTTCGTTAAAAAAGAGTTTTGCAGACATTGAATGCATTGCATTTTAATTTTAAAAAAACATTTAAGGGAAATTGGTGTCCATACATCTACATCTACATCTATACTCTGCAAATCACAAATACTGTGGGTGGCAGAGGGTGCTAAGCACCAATCCTAATTCTGCGCATTCCAATCCCGAACAGATCGAGGAAAGAAGGAATACATAAATGAATCAGTACGGCATCTTATTTCTCTAATCTTATCCCTCCTGTTATTGCGACCTAAATAGGTTGGCGGAAGAATTATTTCGTTGCACTCGTAACTTAAAGATTTTCGCATATTCTCCAGCAAATTCAAACGAAAACGACGTCGTCTGTCGGCCAAACAATCCCAGCCCAACCCACGAATCAGCTCTGTGACACGTAAGGACTGTAAGTAGCAGTCACGAATCGAGCGGCTCTTCTCTGTACTTTCTCTAATGTGTCAATAAATCCCTTGCGATACGGATCCCAAATTCCACAACAGTATTCCAAATGCGAACGCACTAGTGTTTTGTACGCTATTTCCTTTGTATGAGCATTACAACTTCTCAAAATACGTCCTATGAATCGTAGTTTGGAATTAGCTTTGCCTACAACGGAAGTTATGTGCAAGTCCCATTTCATGTTCCTTTGTACTGTTACGCCTAGATACTCCAGGGAATCCACAGTGTCAACAACTGAATTGTTAACTTTGTACTCCTGAGCAAGTGGGGTCTTTTTATTACTTATGTGCATTGCCTTGCACTTTTTACAGTTAAGTGTAAGCTGCCATTCACGGCATCATTCCGAAATAACAGCCAGATCACGCTGAATTTCTAAGCAATCGTCGGAGCACCTCACTTCCCTATAAATAAGTGCATCATCAGCAAAAAATCGCATCCTGCAATTAACGTTGTCACCGAGATCGTTTATAAAAATTAAGAAAAGAAGTGGTCCTTACACTTTCTTGAGGAACGCCCGAAGTAACATCTAGTTTAGAAGAGGCTTCCCCGTCTACAACGACATACTGTGACCGACCAGTTAGAAAATCGCGTATCCATTCCCAAATCTGATCAGATATATCGTACGCTCGGATCTTCGCTAATAGTCGGTTGTCTGGTACAGAGACAAAAAATCCAAGAAAATAGCATCAACTTGTGATCCTGCATCAATAACTTTCATTACATCATGCGAAAATAGAGCCAGTTGAATTTCACATGATCGGTTCTTCCGAAATCCGTGTTGATATGCTGTAAGTAACTCGTTTTCATCTAGAAACTTCATGACGTTAGAGCATATGACATGCTCCAGAATTCTACTGCAAACAGATGTTAGCGATTTCGGTCGATGATTCCTAGGATCTCTCCAATCACCTTTCTTGAAACCGGGAATCACCTGCGCAATTTTCCAATCAGAAGATACTTTTCTTTCCTCTAAAGATTTACGAAATATATCTGACAGAAATGGTTCTATTTCTTCCGCGTATTCCGAAAATACTCTTACTGGTATACCATAGGGACCCGGCGCTTTCCCCCACTTCAGAAGCTTTAATTGCTTTATGATACCTACACTATCAATTTGTACTGGATCCATCTCAAATTCAACACGCCGTGGAAAAACGGGAATGTTTTCCATGTTTTCGTCGGTGAAGGAATTTTTAAATTCGGCGTTAAATACGGTAGCCTTGTCGCGGCTGTCATCAACTCCCCGACCGTCTTGTAGTAGAACTGGCATATTGTTGTCACAACCACTTATTTTTTTTACATACGACCAAAATTTCTTTGGATTTTCAATGAGGTTCTTGGAAAGTGAGTTGTATCGAAAATCATTAAAGGCCTGGCGCATCGCATTCTTGACATGTCCTTTTGTCTTAGCTAGCTTTTCTAAATCACTCCTATACATCGTCCTTCTTGAGCGTGCATGAATCTTCCTTTGTATTTTAAGTAATCTTTTAACTTCATGTGTATACCACAGGGGATCGTTCCCTTCCCTGATTGTCCTTTTCGGTATATGTAAGTCCATACCTTCCCTGACTATATTTATGAATCGAAAGCCACATCTCTTCAACCGAGCCTCTTCCTTCTATAAAGGTAATGTATTTATCCCTCAAAAACGTTCTTAAACTCTCCTTTGGGGCCTTTTCGAACCTGTAAACGACCCTTTCTTTTTTCTTTTTGCGCGCGACTGTTAATTTTACTGTAGCAATTACAGCTTTATGATCACTTATTCCCGTGGTGGTAGAAATGTCCGTAAATAATTCAGGCCTATTTGTAACGAGAATATCTAAAAGTTTTCGTTATCGTTGTCGCACCGCGTTGGTTCAGTGACGAGCTGCTCAAGATTAAGATCTGAGAAAAGGTCAAGAATAATCTCACAGGATATTTTATCCCTGCCACCAGTAACGTGGGCGTAATTACTCCAGTCAATATACGGCAAGTTGAAGTCGCCTCCTAGTATTATTCCATGATCCGGAAATTGACGAGCTATATTACTTACGTTATTTCTTAAGGCCTCAGCAATACCTACATCTGCATCTGGTGGACGATAGAAAGACCCTATTACAAGTTTTGTCCTAGCTACTTTTAGTCTAATCCATAGGATTTCACAGACCGTATCAATATTTATTTCGTTACACGACAGGTGTTTACGAACAGCTATAAATACACCACCTCCATTTGACTGTAACCTATCCTTACGGAAAACATTCATGCTATGGTTAAAAATTACTGCTGAACTTATATCCGGTTTTAACCAGCTTTCAGTACCTAATACAATATCAGCTTCTGTGTTACTAATAACGCTTTCAAGCTCAGGCTGCTTATTACAAACACTTCTACAGTTTATAACGAGTACTTTTAACGGTCTAGATTGATTTTCGCTACTCCTAACATATGCTGCCGAATTTAATTGGGCTGCCCGTAACTGTAATCCCAGTTTCGGGTCTTCATCCCTCAGTCTAAAAATCCCCCAATGCACTCCACACGGCCCCTGCCACCCGTGTAGCCGATTCACGTGTGTAGTGCACACCTGATCTATCCAAGGGAACCCTACACGACTCGACGCCAGGGCGAAGATCAAGGAATCTACAGCCATGATTATCGCAGAAACGACGCAGTCTCTGATTCAGACCCTCGACTCGGCTCTGAACCAGAGGTCCACAGTCAGTTCTATCGACAATGCTGCAGATGGTTAGCTCAGCCGAAATCTTGCGGTCATCAGCCACAGAGTTCACCGTATGAGCAAGCCGCCGGAAGGAAGAGAGGATACCCTCCGACCCAAGGCTGCAAGCATCATTGGTGCCGACATGAGCTACAATCCACAGCTGGTTACACCTCGTCCGCTCAGTGGCATACAGAACATAAAAAGTTACTGTTTTCAAACAAAACGTCAATTTTGAACAAACGCTAGTTATAGATGTTATTCCGATCACCTATCACTTAAAATAACTGTATTTTAATGACAAAATCAACATTTCCGATGTATAACTATTCTGGGTAAAAATGGTTTAAAGTGAGCGCGTTGACATAAAATTGAAGTTTTTTGAAGTTAGTTAATTAGGTCGTGTGCTATTAAGACATGTTGTGCTTTTACTACTACATTTAAACTTATTTTAGAAACATACGGAAAAACTTACAGCTGTTGTCGGTGAAATTAGATGTCGTCACCGTAGTCTGAGTTCACAGTAAAACTTATTTTCACCTATCATTAATATCGAAAGCTGCTTACAGCTCAGTGAATAATCGTTTTAAAACAAAAAACAAAACAAAAACACGATGAGGGTTCAATAGATGAAACAAAAATTTACGTAGTCTTGTCACCTTTGTGGTTTTGTTGGCGTTTTGTAGCAAAGAACAAAAAACTAATACGGCTTTTCCGCGATAGCGATATTCTGTGGGTGTTGCTGTTAAAACTCAAACGACAGGTGAAACGTTGATTGACTGTTTCCACGTGCACTGAAAACATTTTATAAGTAACAAACTGCTGCGTTTCCTAGTGGAGACAAGTACGAAATTATTCGTTCATTTCGCGATTTATACGCTTTTTGCTACTTCAAATTATTACTATAGACAAAATTTTCACCCCATACTGATGTTAATACTACGGTTAGCTCTTCCGACAGTTGCCACTAAATAACTCGCACTGATTGAAGGTTTAAAATTGTTTCGAGTTATCTTGTAACCCAGAATACATCAAGAAGTTTCACAAGTGCGAAAATTTTACAAGCTGATACTAAGGCAGATCATTATTCATGAACAATTGTTTACATATTTTGTAACTATTGTTTATGAGACATCGATGGAATACACAGGAAACTGGGAACGAGGAAACGTAATGCTAATCAAGTCGTGTATAAGAGTGAACCGTCTTGGTAAGTCTCAGACGCTCGCACTGTAGGCGCAACAAGTGCCACTACCGACCCAGAAGCATGTTTTTTGTTTTCTTTGTTTATTTATTTATTTAATGGTCTATGGCTTGCGCCAATTTGACCAGCTGATATTTACATATTTTCCCCTTCAAGAATATTACATTTTTCATTTTTGGGCAATGTTCAACTTTTAAAATTGTTTGGTATCTTGGTTACATATAACATCTTTCTTATATTTTACATGTCTTTATTTTGTATTATTTTATCTTCGGTTACAGATTGATAAATATTAATTATAGTGATATTTTCATTTGTTATCGACATAATGAAGACTTTAGCTTGCTTTACATAATTACAATTTATATCTGTAATAATCGATGTGTGTAGGTTAGTGATGGTTCGTCTGGTGGAATTGCGAGTTTAATATTTGGTGCCTCATGAATTTTATTGAGTCCCCATTTTGTAGTAGTAAGACTTAAAAACTTTATAAGGAGCGAGTATATGTTTTCTTAAACGACCTCTCTTTTTTTGGGGGGGGGGGGAATTTTGAACCTTGGATTGGGTGACTTGATTGTTGTTTACTTTATTTCCAGTATGACGTGCCTTTGTTGAAATGGTAGGGGATTTCGAGGTGGTTTACTTTCTTTTTGATTTACTATTGGATTTTTTTTTAGTTTATAAGTTTTCCTTATTAGCTTTGGTAGTGCAGATTTCTGCGTATTTGGCTGTTAAAATTTTAAATTGGCTTGGTGTAGGAATCGGGCTAGCTGTCTCTGTGTTCCCAAGAGAGAGATTACTAAAGTCGGAAGGGGTATTTTTAATTTAACTAGGCTTATATAAAGGTTGTCTTGAGAAGCCTTATACTGACTGCATGCTAATATGACATGGCTTAAGTCGGCTATTTCTTCATGTTCTTTTGGGAAATAGGGGAAGTTGAGTACTACTATTCTGTGTGACTTTGGAAGTTCCCATGACCCATTCTCATTCGTAATATGGATGTTTTTTGACTTTTACTCATTTTTTTGGGATTAATACCAGATTTTTGTTGGTAGGTCGGGTTGGATTGATGAGAAATGCCGCATTTACACTCTCGCCTCGCGTCTCCCCTCGCGCCTCGTGCACGAGTGCTGACACGAACTGCCGTTTATACTCTCGCAAGAATTCATTCATGGATGACTAGTGGCCGTGCCAGCTTTAGTGGTGGGCTGTGGGGGTATTGGACTCTCCAAAATGTTCTGTGTGTCATTATTTATTGAAAACTTTTAACTACTGCGTTACAATCTATAGAGAAGAAAATTTCCTGAATTATTATCTATAAACGATAATAACTCCAGAGGATATTGACAGATTCAGTACCAACCTCAACAAATTTTAGACATGGAAATAGGATATGAAGATATTTTGAAATTCGAGGTGTATGCCTGGATGTAAAATCCTTATCCCGCAAATATTAAAGAAGCTGTTACAACTTGACAGGAAGAAGGTTTATAAATAGTATATGACGCAGAAAGTAAACATAAATTCGATAGTGATGGATATGAAAACCTATGGCTAAATAATAAAAAAAAAACACCTGTTATAGCAAAATGTATAACAAATGATATTGAGTTTAATGAAACCTTTTCCTTCATATCTCACGTAATCAGACATTTGTGCTGTTAATCATATTATATAGCCAAAGAAAGAAACCGAAAGAGGATACCTTCGTTTGTTCCTTGCAAAATTGACGAAGATATCCAGTTTTTTAGCAGCATCTGCCTTAGGAATCACATTAATATATCAAATAATAAAATCTAATTTCACCAAACTTCGTGCTATTATATACGCAAAGTTTAATAAAAAGACAGATTTAACTGCAGTGAGTGGCTTTATATAGATTTATTCTGCCAAACGCAGCGAAAGTCAGAAAAGTATTTGGCAAATTAATATTATGGGCTTTAACTCGCTGTACGTCTGCTTCATAAGTTATATATTGATACTAAAGTGGGCGGTAGGTAAAACAATGTACTCCCGCCTTTGACTCGCGCCAAGAAACCGCCACTGTTAGATACACCGAAGTTAATAGTTGGCAGTGTTAAGTCCAGAGACTTCTCTTTCGCTTCACCCAGCATGGCACTCGTTGGAGTAGTGGTCATTGTTCCTAAACATATTCTGATGGCCCTGTATTGCTGAGTGTCCAGTTTGCGGGGTAAGCACTTAAGGAGCATTTCCGTAACATTGACTTCCATTATCAAAGATTGGCCGGATGAGTGCTCTGTAAATTTTCAGCATGATGGCGGGTTCTGCTCCCCATCAGACGTGGGATATTGATCTTAGCAAGTTCAGGTGGTGCTCTGTTTTGGCTAGAATCTGATCGATATGTCTTTTCCATGTTCATTTGCTGTCTATCTGCAGACCCAGATGTTTAACTGATGTCTGTACCGAAAAAATGAACGGCTCTAACAGGATCTCCATCGCACGGAATGTTATTTGTTTTCGAGAGAAGATTACAATTGCTGATTTCGTTTGTGATATTGTTAGCCCCAGTTGGAAAGCCCATTCGTGTAACTTTAAGGCAGCTTCTTTAAATCTCCAAAAGTTTAAACCCTGGGAGAAGGATGAGGTGTAGATGCAGATATCGTCTGCGAATTTTAGTATCTTTATAATTGGGCTAAATATGGTTTCAACATCGGCAATATAAATGGCAAATAGTAGTTGACTTAGGATTGCTCCTTGCGGGATGCCTTTTGTAACGATGCGAGGGCCATATAAGGAGTTGTCTTGTTGGCTTAAATATACAGTCCTCAGCAGAGGAGATTATAAATACCAAGCACATATATCTCCGGGAGATGTAGCATTCTGAGTTTATCAATTAATATTGGTATCCAGACATTGTCATATGCACACGTTATGTCCAAGAATAGAGCTGTTGTATAGCCTTTGTTCATGAAGGTTTTTTCTATGTCTATTGTGAGAATGCTATGGTTATCGCTTGTACTTTTCCCCTTTCTGAATCCGAATTGCGTACTAGGTAACATATGATGGTTGTTTAGCCACCATTCTAACCTCATTTTAATAACACGTTCGAAAGTTTTGGCGATGCACGAGGACAGGGCGATGGGGCAATATGAACTAGCACTGTTATTATTTTTCACTGATTTGAGCACTGGTACGATGATTTGGGTCGTCCAATCCTTCGGAAAATCACTTTTAAACCAAATGTTCGAGAATATTTTTGGTAAAATTTCCTTAGCCTTGATGAGGAGGTGGTGTAACATTGGATAGGTAATTGCCTATTCCTGGAGCGGTATTTGTCGACGATTTAACAGCCATTTCCAGTTCTTGAACTCTTTTACCAAGATATTGTGAATATTCCCTTCCTTGAGGACTTTGGTTGGATTTAAGGGACCTGGCTGGACTGTTGGCGGAGCAACATTGTTGGCAAATTCTTCTAACCAATTTGTTAGGGTTTTTGTTCCAACCGAAATATTACTGAATCTGTTGATTATTTCCATACTGTACTGGCACAAATTGCGCATGCGCTCTAGCGTTTTCGTGGAAATATTCAAGGTCGGGGGTTCGCTTTGTTAATGGGGAATGGAGACAACTTCGTTCTGTCACACGCTGCAGCTCGATAAAGTTAGTAATACTGCCGGCAGAGTGCAGCAGCTGTCATTTTTGTGGCATTCAACTAAGTATACACTGGAACAGTGCTTCAGCCTGTTCGCTGATTACTGGTGGTCCGCGAACATAGTTCAGGAGTTCCACAGGCATAATATCATTAATTCTGGTACCATATTCGTACTGTATAAGGCTGTGTGCCCAACATTTAAAAGCCTTGAATATTTCAATGACCCGGCAAAAATGTGGCATTTACAGGATGAGATAGAACAGCATTGTTTCTACAACAGTCTATTCACTTCCATGTGGCGTCTAGAGATTAAGTAAATGAGGTTTTACTAAGGGTTTTAAATGGGTATGAGGAACCGTGGTAGTTGATAAGATTGGTAACGCGAGTGGTGAAGTAAATAAAAATAAAAGGCATACGGTCCAGCGTCTTTTATTTTGGTTTATGTATGTAGGCCGGTGGTATAGTGTAGCACCCATCCTGTAGTAACATTATTATTTATCTGGTTTGGTCTGATTAACATGTAATTAACTTTTAATATTTCACATCCAGTTTTATATCTGCGTTTTCATAGGATTCAAAACGTGATTTTAGATTTATTATGTTATAATGGTACATTTTGATAACAACAAAATAAAATTAGGCCCAGGGTGGAAGACATTAAAAAAAGACAGAGGAAAAATTGCGGAGGTGACTGGCGACGCGACGGAGGAAGGAAACTCAGAAGAGGAAAATGAAGTTGCACAATCGTTGTCCATAGTCGGCTGAAACGAAAAGGAGAAAAAAAAATAGGCCTATGTGAGTTACAGCATTATTTTTGAAAATTTACTGGTCCTCGGGTTGAAAAAGGTTTGGATACGCTGCCCTAGAAGCTTTGTCAATGCGAGCAGGCAATATTGTTTTTTTCTTAGATTCTCTGAAGGAGAATTACATAAGGTTATGAATGCACGTAACAGGAAACGATTCTCAAGAGAAATGTGTTCCACTGCCGTCGTGGTCATCGAAGACAGTGCCGGATAAGAAAGTATGGGGTCCTAAACACTCTCAAAAATTTTGATTTCCTCTGTTTTTGAAATTAATTATATGTATTTTATAAGTTCAAAGAAAAGGTTTTGTAGATGACTAATAGAAATTATCATATTTTTAATCAATTAACAAACGAATTTTACAATTTATCATATTTTGAAAATTACTTTTAATTATCGTGCACTACGATGAAACAAAAAAATTAATTTCCATGCTTTTCATATAATTTTGATTGTTTTATTATGGATGATTTTATTTTTTATTATTTTTATTTAGTGAAAAAAGTGAACTTTCAGGGAGCCTTCAAAAATCAGGGGCTCCAGGCTACTGCCTAGTCGTGCCTAGTCCTACCTTTTGGGTAATCCAACACTGCTTGTAGATCAACTTGTCGGTTTTTGGTTAATCACTAAATGTTTACCGTTTGGTCAATTTTAAAACATATATCATTGATTAATTTCAACATAATTTAATTAATCCGGCAGTAATTGCAGGTAATGAGTCTTTCACACGTTAAAAATCTTTATATAACAAGATTCTTAATCTGAGCTGTTTTTCACCTTTCACTTCAATGATGATCAGTAAGCCGCGGAAACATTCAGTGGCGGATCCAGGGAAGGAGAGGGCTAGGGGGCTTAGGTGCCCCCCACCACCAAAAGCACCAAGGTCACCCCCGACGACATGGAATTTGGGAACCTTTTTTTTATGCTGTTCTTATAAGGGCGGCATTCTGGAGTAATGAGCCCCCCAAACCAAATCCTAGCCCCCCCCCCCCGCCCAAATCAAGCCAAAATCCTGGATCCGCCACCAGAAACGTTTTGTTGTTGTCACTACCTGAGGAAATCACTTCGGCCGCCACTGCTGTACTTAAAGGATCTTTGTTGTTACAGTATTCCTTACAACTGTCTTTTTTCTTCTTTTTCAGTATTTTGGTTTCGGCATAGCTCTTTTTGTACTTTATAAAATGTTCCCAGGTGGCTGATTGTTTGTAACTGGTTAGGGCTAACTTTCTTTTGGCCATTGATCTAGAGCAGCGGTTCCCAAACTTTATTGTTACACGACCCACTTTTAAATAAAAAAAAATTCGCTACCCACCTAATTTGAGAGTCTATCTAATATCAGAATGGGAACTGTAGTATGACGTAGATACGCTGTCGACTATACTATTCAATGAATAGGCAAATATTCGTACAAACGATACAATATCGACAAAAACAAGCATTGATAATACATAAAACAACAAACATATTATAGGCCGGGAGGCGGCGGCACAGACCATCACCTCATCAAGTTTACTGCTGAAATTCCACGATTAGAAGTAACTCGATCAGCATATTAAAATGCAACTGGTCTGCCAAGCCGCTTTATGGTGGAAACCACCTGCAGACCCGATTTCAGTGGTGATCGATTGGTAGGTTTATCATTGTGTTTTATTGCACCCAAATGTATGAAAATATGGAAGACTGGGATCAGGAAGACAAAATGGTAAACTTACGAGTCAACCACAACATGGGATTTGTGGGTGTTTTCCACGAGGATATGACTTGGCACATCTGTGGCATTTTATTATAAAAACACAACTTTACAATTAGTGAGATTTCTGGCACTGGTGTTTACTGATAAGGGCATTGATATCAGGGTTAAAAATCGTTAATTTTATCCTTAAGTCACTTTCTACACGTAGTTTATTTCTGTATTTGTTTTTCAAAAACAATAAAGTCGAATAAGCTCGTTCACACAAGTATGCCTTGTTGAACGGCATCAAGAACTTCACAGCTAATTTAGAGATTTCTGGATACTCTGCACGTACATTCATCCAGACGGAAATTAAGGATTTTTCCTTGAAAACTCTTTAAAGAAGAATCGCAAAATAGCTCGATTAGTGAGTTTTCTTCAGCTGTTGAGAGTTTTGACCATTTCAAATGTTCCTCTTCGAAAGGATTTCTTATCCAAAAGTAACCATCGTCAGTTTTTGAAAAGTAGCTCCTAAAACAATTATTAGTAAACCAATAGAACACATTCAATTTTTTAACACATAACAAAATTTAAAATCTCTACGGGTACTTGAAATAAAAAATAAATAGTATTTTAAAATAAATGAGGCCTACAACTTACTTATAATGTACTGAAAATTTTTAAAAATTACATGAGGGCAGACGCCAAGCTTCAAGGTGCTCTTTGATAACATTTGCAGTTTCCTTGTTGATTTTTATTTCGTTTGATTCAAGGAATTCATGCAAGACAGGAAATGCATCAAAACTATTTTCATCAACTTAGCAGGTCAATCGTTCGAGTTTTCTAATCATTGCATCTACTGTGTCCTGGACGTAAAACCTGTGGATATCCTTTCCTTGCACTGTCAGGTTCATCACATTGAGTGCATTGAAAATATCAGCCAAATAAGCAAGACGTTTTAGCCAGTTCTCATCACAAACACACTCAATAAAGTATCTTATGGGTTTATAGTCACTTTCGTGCTCCAAAAAAAAAAAAAAAAAAAAAAAAACATTCTTAATTCGTCACGAAGTTCAAATAATCTCGACACTACTTTACCTCTCGACAACCATCGAACTCCACAGTGAAGGAGAAGTTCACTGCCCATTTCGTCACACAACACTCCAAACAATCTTGGATTTTTAGGCCGTGCTTTGATAAAGTTAACTATTTTCACAGCATCGTCCAGAGTTTTCTTTAGGCACTCATCCAAACCTTTTACTGCCAGAGCCTCTCGATGAAGGCAGCAATGATTCCATCCAGCGACTCCGGATACGATCATATACATTACGCTATGATTCGACAACTCCCCCCAAAAGCAAAAATACATTTGATACAACTCATCCCAAAACTATGGTCATCAAATAAACTACCGGAAGCATGGTCAACGCAAATAACAGTTCCAATTTTAAAACCTGGAAAAGACCCAAAACTTCCAACATCATACCATCCAATCGCCCTGTTATCATGCGTCTTCAAAACCGCCGAACGACTTTGGAAAAACCGTATAGAATGGTGGTTAGAACATTCCAATTAACTCCCCACATCTGAATTCGGATTCCGGAAAGGACGCAGCACCATAGATAACCTAACCATCCTTACCTCAGACATTGAACGAACATTCAAGAACGAAGGATTTTTAATGGGTTTATTCCCAGACATCTCAAGTGCATACGATAACGTCCTGCTTTCTCTCCTCGTGAGAAAACTTCAAGCAAAGGGCATCCCGACTTACGTTCTTAACGGTATTTTCATAGCTTTCTACCAACGCACACGAGAAAAGAACAACGCACTAGTAGGCCCATATCTCGTTAACCGAGGTATTCCTCAAGGCTCAATACTTAGCCCCCTACTATACATCATATACACCTGCGATCTGGAGACCAGCTTAGGACCCCACATCAAGACCCTACAATTCGCTGATGACTTAGGCATCTATATATACGCCACATGGTTCGAGTTGATTCGCAGATGGATCTCGACAGCTGTGAAAAAACTCACAACATCCTTTACGTGTAAATGCTCGGTGGTCAGAGAGGCCTGGCGCGCCCTCCGAATGCGCACATCTGGCGCGCAGGTCTAAAGGCCGGGCGCACATTGACGCGCAGTCGACGCAGTGTAGCGCAGTACAGTTTCTGTGTCTCTATGTTTTGGGGCGGAACAGCGCGTATTGCGACGCAGAGCAGGGCAGTGCAGTACTGCGCCGCACGTGGCCTGCGCGACGTTCAGATCACGACACAGAAACTGTGCCACGCAGCTCACTCGGGCCGATTTAAAAAGTAACACTTCTTGCGTTATTTATAATCTTGCTTTACTTATAATCATTTTCAACTATGGAATAAGAAAAATTGATTAATCTGGTGCGTAACCAACCTGCGATTCACAATATCAATCATAAAAAATACATAAAAATTAAATTTAAACAAGAGATTTGGACAATGAGCCCAACAAGTGGCGAGTAAATTCAGCATTTATTTATCATACAACTGTCCACTTACAATTTTCACTTTTCTTTTTTTGAATTCATTTTTAATAAAACTTCGAAAAAGATTGATATATATAGGCTATTATCACATTATTGGTTTTCTTATTATTTGTACTACATCATTCAATAGTGTCCCCGAGAAACACTTAATTTGTTGACACTGCTTTTTTTAGTTTCAAGTGTTTATGTTCTGTGATATAGTTTTCTTAAAAATATAATATGAAATAAAAAAGAGAAACATTCTTATAAATGTCATGTACCGTCAAACGCTAAATAATTAAATAAATAACCACGAAAATACAGCGAGATTTTCTTCAGTTGTAATAGATATTTGAGCTTTGTCGAGAAAATAACAGGTTACATTATGCCGTGAATCTCCGCTCGAGTCATCCGGAAATTATCTTTTGAGAATTCTCTTGTCACTGCAAAAGCCACATGAGAGTTTCTTCTTTTCGTATACTCACTTTTGCATAGTTTTATCTAACTCAGCTTCTGTTAAAGTAATAACAATTTTCCAAGCTCGGCATCCCAATCTGATTCAGAAATCAAAAATCGAGTTTTTGCATCGACATGTTTTTGGTTACGCTTTATTGTCGGTTTTTCGCACAACACAATGCTTTGTGAACTGCCGCACGAAACTGCGCTCTAATATGCGCGAGTAACTGCCAGTCTGTGCTGCCCTGTCCTGCTCTGCGTTGCCGCTACTGCGCCACGCAGCTCAATGTGCGCCCCGGGTAACGGGGCCTTGTGTTTACACGTGCATTGTCGGTCTGCAGTCTTGATGCGTCAGTATAAGTTCGTTGTTGGTTCGAATTTCTGGGTGACTTTATTTAACTTTATCCTGCTTTAACAGATAAAAATCTAAATCTTGAAAAATGTGGTCAAGAGATAATTTGGAAGGATTTATAGAACTTATAAGAATTTTCTATGTTTGTGGAAGGTTAACTCAAATGACTACAAAAATAAAAATTTAAAAAGTCGTAAATATGATTAGTTAGTAGAATTCAGCAGTGTAAATGTTTGAGAAAGTGAAAACAAAGATTTCGTCACTGAAAGGATTTAAGAAACTAGGCGGCAATTCGAAAAGAACTGAGAAAAATATATGCAAACAATTTCAAATCTTGGAGGGATATTCCAGTTGCCAAAAAACGAAGAGTAGGAGGCAAACATTACTCTGCAGTTATGCTCTTCCTCATGACTGTGGCTTGTTTTGATATTTGTGCAGATACTAACTTTAACTTCACCTTTTTAGGTAAGGGTGTCAGGGATTGCAATAAGCTACAAAGGGAAATGAACAATTTACCAAAAACGTTGCAAGAATTTAAAGTTAAAATTTGTAGATGGCAAATGTAGGTGGGTGCAGGAAAGGGGGAGGATGGGTGTGTAGGTAAATTGAGACAGGCATGTGCGCTCCATTGCAATTTAATTAAATATTATTATTATTAAAATGTAGTTATATATGGCATTGTCGTTTCGCAGACAATTTTTTAAATCATCTGGGTCATTTATTTTCCCGTTGCTCTCACTAAAGAGGCATGCGTCCATATAGATCTCTAGTTTCGTGCCATATTTCCGCCCACATACACTTTGTATATTTAATTATTTCTGTACAAAAAAAAAAAAAAAAAATGAAGCAGCTCATATTGCTCAGTTTATGTCATTTCTTTTGGAGGATATTTTAAATACACTTATAAACACAAGCACAACTAACAATAACAACAACGACCTGAAAACCGAATGATGTATGCTGGACCGTCTACAAAACTTTCCAACCCGGCGGAAAGTCCACGCTACACGGGATACCGGTCATTTTTGGCGCGTACGCTCCAACCAAAGAAGTTCGAATATTATACACTAGAAGGAGCAACGGCGCTAGTGTTCCTTAGCAAATTGAACGATGCGCCTGCCGCCATTTTGGGGGCAACCGGTAACTTTCAATGTATACGTTTGTACAGTTGATATGTGTCGTTGTGATCGAGTGCTCGTATTTTTTTGGCTTACAAGTGTTTTCTACTATGGTTAAGTCTTGCGCTGCATATAATTACACCAACTGTGTCATTTCACAAGTAATTATGCATTTAAATAAGTTCAGGATCTTCTACTATCTTAACGCCTGGGTGTGATCTAACCTGCTGATCACATGTTGATAATTCTTTCAATACAGGTTTCCGCTCCGATATTTGAATAAATTGAGGGAGAGGTTAGCTAAAACACGCCGGATCTTGAAAATCATGTTATCCTACATTCAAATAAAATGATTTACTTGTTTGTCAGGCTGAGATTTATCATATTGGAAAAATGAACAATAAAAACAGAAAGTGTCAATCAGACAGAATTTAAACGAAACTGTATTGTTTTATAATGAATAAAAGAAGTAGACAAGTTAATTTCTTGTATTTACTTCCCTTATATTCTCATATGAATGATATGATTATTATTAATTACGTAATTTTATTCTCCAGATATTGCATTAAAGGTGGTATAAAATTAATGTAGGCATTGGCACCTTGCCAGCTAAACTTTAGGTAGTCTCTGGAGTAAACAAAAATGTTGGAATAAATAGAATCGAAAGTGACTTTGATTTACAAGGTTATAATTTTGAACCCGGTGGTGCACTTGCATTCAAGCAATATGTAATATGAAAAATGCACTTTAATATATTTTGTTGGCCTTGACAAAATCTGATTAGCAAGGAATATCATGCTTAGATTTCCTGGACCCGCGTGCTGAGTTGCTAAGTCTTTAGAAGTGAAAGATTTTGGCATAACAATGAACAAAAAAGATAAAAATAGTCACAATTGATAAGCTAAACCTTTCCTTACTACGGTTGCCTTCATACTGAAAGAACTACTTGGTCATATTCTTCATTTCAATATTCAGATTCTGCCTTTAAACTGAGCAGAAAAATTATTGTTCAACGTCAGAAGAAAACTTAGTTTGGGCTATGACTTCTTAAAATTGTGAACTGCTATTCCATCAGTTTTCCTTCATTACATTTATAAATAAGTCACTATTATTGAAATGTTAACATCTTTCCGGATCAGTTAATTAGCCTACTTGAAGAGGGAGAAAAAGCTTAACATTCCTCAGAGTGAAGAAAATAAGTTCGAAAGTTAATTATAGTCAGCGGAAATTCTATAATTAACGTCATTCCATCTTCTTTGAGCAAGAGAAGACCCTTAACAGTATAAAATTTTCCATTCTACAGTGGTTTGTTATATGACTGTATTAGGATTTCAAAGTTCCCGCAATCTCTTGCCCCTAAAATGGCGGCGGCATCCGGCTTCAATTTGCTAAGAATTCTGGTCTACTTTCAGATGCGATAGGAGGGCCCCGGCTCCAACCCGCAGTCCTGGCGCGCACGACTGGAGTGTTGACCATTTTTCATCGCACGCTCCAGGAGCGACGGTCCAACCTCACGCTCCGGCGCGGCAGTCCGGAGCGCCGTTCCAAACCGCCAGTTAGGAGCGTACGTGTAAACGGGCCTATTCAATTGGGACAATGCACCTTCCCAGTCCGCGCAACAGTCAAATTTCTCGGAGTAATATTAGACAGCAGGGCTCTCCTGGAAACCCCAGGTAGAACACATAACAACTAGAACCAGCGGTGCACTCAACATACTGCGCTCGCTCAGTCGCACATACATGGTGGAAAGCAGACCCGGCCACCTGTCTACAGCTCTACAGATCACTAATAAGACTACATCTCGAATATGGCAGCATCGTCTATAATAGCAACGCCTCTCACCAAACTCTGCGTAAGCTAGACCAGATACAATTCCGAGCACTCCGCATCTGCGTCGGGAGCAATGGGAACAACCCTAAAAACGTCCTATTGATCGAGACTGCTGAATTTCCTCTCGATCTTCAACGCCAGCTCCGGGCAGACAAATATCTTCTCCAACGTTACTCTTACTCCCACCACATCCTACGACCGAAACTTCAAACCTTAAGTAACAACAATGACCTGGCCGGGCTACACACATAACTACACCGACGGGTCCAAGACCAAACACCATGTTGGCAGCGCGTACTACTGCCCCAGTACCAACCAAGGAGCCTGCTTCCCCTCCCATGTGAAGCCTCGATTTATACTGCCGAAATCATGGCCATTAAAGAAGCCTTAAAATACGGAATGGAACAAAAGTTTAAAAAAATGTTAATCCTCTCCGACTCCAGAAGCACCCTACAAAGAATACAAAACTCGCAGTGGAACCTCAATAGTAACAAATATAATATAATGGACTTAATTGAAATGACACTGTCTTCACAAACCCCAGACATAAGGTACATGTGGATCAAAGGACATGCAGAACTCCTCTATAACGAACGAGCGGACGTCTTAGCCAAACAGGGAGCCAAGGAGGGGAAGATGCTGGCACTTCCGCTTCCTTACACGGACTTCCTCCCTCGCGTCGAGCAAAAAGAATACGAAGATCTACAAGACTACTGGAAAACATCGTCACTACACAAGGGCTCCCACTACGCCACAATCCAACCAACAGACATGAAGAACACGTGGTTCCAGAACTTTAAATCCAAAAGGCATCTCACAACATCATTAATACAGGATAAAAGTATTGGACTCTCCACGATGCGAAGCAGACGGAGAGGAAGTCTCAGACATGAACCATATTTTTTTCAAATGCAGCAAACATAATCTCCCACGCGCCACCCTAATTAGCAAATTAGCAGCGATGCAAGTACCCCTCCCTACATCGATACAATGCCTGCTATCTACAAACCAAACTAAGATATATCAGACACTAGTAAGATTCTTACACGACGCACAAATAACGATATAGTCAACACGACTCAACAGAGCGCATGGACAACCTACAGTCTCACGGAAGTCAAAACCAACTGCCGGAGAAGACAAAAGGGAGAAGAAACAAGATATATACAAGAAGCACCACCCTACTAGAGACCTACAAACGGATACACAATCACATGAAGATCAACTCTCAACGAAAAAACTACTGGTGAAACCAAGTTTGTAAAGCAAGACAAAGGTGACAATATTGTAAATTAGTAACTCATATAAAATAAGGTAAACATACTATATAACCAATATATGGAAAATAAATGTACAAGATCAAATGTATAATAAAGGTTGGTGAAATGGTCGATTGACCAGAAACCAAAAATAAATTTAAAAAAAAAGGGGATTTCACTTATTCTTTGTGACATTTTTCCATCAAACAAACTATTAGATATTATTTTTGTTGGAGGTAAAGTAAGTTCCTCACCTACTGTGCGAGCAGCTCCCTGCTTTGCTATTAACAAGGCTAACTGGTAATACGCTAAGATAGTTTGTTTCTTTTGTTGGCCTGACACTGACTATTCCATTGAAGATTTGGTCGAAAGATAATGTCGTTTTATATTTTTAAACAATTCAAGAGGCTTACCTGTGTACTCAGGGTGCTTGGTTGACAAATGCCTTTCAAGTTTTGATGGCTTCATGCTTTCATTGGACAAATTTTCACAACAAATCACTCACTGGGTGATTGGCTCCTCTTCAGTACCCGAAAACACAAACCCGTATTTCAAATAATCCGGGTTATACTTTCGCAGATACGTCTTTTGATTTTTCGCGCTGCCTGCATTGTAATTACTAATACTTGGTTGTGGTTCAGCAATGTTTTCAATCTTACCATTACTAGCCGTGGAGGTTGAAGTTTCCTCACCATTTGGATACTCTCTTTTCGGCACGATCCAGTTCTCAACCAACTTTCCATAATCATATTAAAGCTCCTCTCAACCAAAACAAAATGCAAACAATAACTCACTTTCACAAGTAGAGAAAGACTGTTTCGATCAAAGACTCTGGTTTTGTTTCAAGAATGAGCAAGAAAATAACAATGAAAGAAATAAAATTGCATGTGGTATGCGCGCGCATCTACGCTCCAGGGCCGGGCGGGAGAGGGGGTGTTCAGGGGTTGCTGCTTCTATATCACACAACGAGGTTATTGCATGATACCGGCTGTGTGTTTAAGAAAACTTTTTTTTTTTCACAAAGATGTAATTTAAGCTAATAGGTTTCACGATTATTGCGCTTGTAAAATATCGTGTTATATTTTTCAATAGATGAAATAAAAGATATATTTTTGTGGAAAAAAAACCTGGATTGTTCCGCGACCCACCAAAACAAATGCCGCGACCTACCAGTCGGTCGCGACCCATAGGTTGGGAACCGCTGATCTAGAACAATCTTCGTCTCACCATTGCACCCTGGTTCTTTTTGCCTTTTCTACGGGCTTACATCGAGGAAAGGATTTGTCTGCTACTTCGTTTATGATTTTTAGTAGTTGTTGGTACTGGTGGCTGACAGAATTGTAAGTAACTTTTCGTTCTATATTTGCCTCTATGAACCGTTCGTATATACCCCAGTTTGCGTTATTTATGTTCCATTTTCTGCTGGGTTGAGAATATTGCGGATTAATACTCTGTTTAGTTGAAATAATGATGGGGTAGTTGTCCGAGCCCCAAAGCTGTTGTAAGTTATGCGATATAAATTCCGTCGCGAGGGAAGAAGAGCAAAGGGTTATGTCAATGACAGATTTTCGGTAGCCCGGTTTTGGAATTAAGGTGGGCGAGCCGTCATTAAGAACGAACATATGAAATACGTCTATTATTTATACTAATGATTCTCCGAATGTATCGTTTAGTTCGCTTCCCAAGCTTGTATGGTGAGCATTAAAGTCTCCACATATAAGATATGGCTCCTCCATTTGTTGAGTTAGAGCTTGCCACTCCCCGATTTCAATTTTTGTTTGGGGGGGGGGGGAGGCAGTATACTGATGCAATGGTTACTTTCCTGTTTTGGATTCTTATTCTCACAGTGATTGCCTGAAAGGATACAATGCGCGTGTGTTCGATATTTACAGCTGTGAAGGGGATCCTAGTTTGTGTAAGTATAGCAACTCCACCTTTTCCGTCATTTCGTAATATATGATAGCCTTGGAGATGGAGGGAGATCTCGGGTTTGAGCCAAGTTTCTGCAATTATGGCAATAGCATAATTCCCGCTGGAAGGATTCTCGGTTTGCACGGATTGATCAAGCGTTCCATTGTAATATTTTAAATTCAGCCGTCTTGTTGGAGTATATTTATTAACCTTTCTAGTACTACAGATGGATTGATCGAATTCTCTGTTGAGCACCTGGCTTCGTTGATCACGAGCATTATGAGATAATCTCATTGAGATTAAATATTTTTTCTACTAAAATACCGTTGTGGGGGGGGGGGGCATCTCAATGGGAGGACAAGGTGTATGGGGCTGATGGGCTGTATGTTATTTACATTAACAGTATCTGCCCCTGGATAGTTTGTAGTTTGCGAAGTTCCCGACTGATTTCTTGGCGCTGGGGATAACCGAGGGATTGAGATGATTGGAGATATGGGACCATTATAAGTGTATAAGAGATTTCTTAAATTCGGATCTGGGTTTCCTTTGGTGAATTTTGTGTTCTTGAAGGACTTGGGACCTTTTGACCAGACGTATCGATTTGGAGAGAAGTTAATTTGTTGGGAGTAGATGGGTGAGTCAAGTTGAGTATATTCTGCCGACTTTGTTTGGGAATTGTTGATCTTTGGGGGTTCAGCGGTGATTTGTGCGTAACTTTAGGCCATTTTTCCTGATTGATGCGGAATATATTCTATTGGCTCTTTCTGCCCGTCGCACACAGGGGTATTTGACACAAAAAGCCGATCAAAAGTCAAAATTTTTTTTTAGCAAATTCAAAGAAGCCGTATCTACCAGACTCGAGGCAAATGTCTATAGAATAACAATCAGCTATGTTTTTTAGGTACATTCCCCACCCCGTGAACAGTCATCTTCTGAGCACATTGCAAGACCCACGTACTGATCCGAAGCAAATACGAGAAAATTATAAGTTGTACCATTTTAATTTGTGAGTGATGTTAAGTGAGTAGTGGTGATTTTAATCATGGATATTGTTCAGCCAGGTGCCTAGAATTGAAATAATAGTAACATTCATCCAAAGGTATCGCACAACTTTATTTCTGTACAGTTTTGTAAGCTGACTCATTTTGTACTGATTTTTTTATAACGAAAAGTATTAAAGAGTGATTTTGTTATATTTCCGGACCTTTCCCGAGTCTGATTTCTTATATGGTACTAGTTTAGTGTACTATCTTGGTGTTCCATTAAAAATTGGGTGCCAAAAAGTGCCAAACGTCTATTTATTCGAAAATATTCTAGATTATTTACAATGAATCAAACTTACTTTTTTCGGTCACATTTTTTTCATGTAAGATTTTCTTTGTTATGGGCTCTTCTGGTATCATGCTCATGACCCGAAAAGTTATTTATGATATGATTAAACACGAGAAAGGAAATTATTTCGTGCAAAAGTTGCAATTAGTCGAGGAAAATATTTTAAATCAACCGACATTGACGGTCGAACAAAGGCAACAGTTCGAACAAAGGTTTTCAAGGATTAAATTGGAAATTAAAAGAAAATGGCACGCTGCTAAGAGAATTGAGAGTGTATTTTTAAATAAATACCATGATTGGTTCAAAAGATCTATCGAAATTCCCATAAAATCCAATCCGACCAATGTGGATTGGCCTATAAAATCTTTCGATGATTTGACCGATTTTAGCAAATGATGTCCGCAGAGATAATAGGTATTAACAAAACATTGATTGACAGGTTTTATACTATTGTGTGAATGATATATAGTGGGTAAAAGATAGATATTAAAAAAATTATTCCCCACTGTCGCGAAAAATTTAAAATGTACTGTACATTGAACTGTACTCGTGGCATCCAATGTCACCTATACAAGAAGTATTGATTGAAGGCTCACTTATAATAGAGTATGCACTTTTGCCTGTAGGCAATCTGTCAAAAGCAGCATCAAAAGCTAGAAACAAATATTTTCGACGATTTAGGGAGAGACACTCCAGAAAACTTAGTTGGGTGTAGTGTAACACAGATGTCATTAATAGGCTTTCATTAACTTAGGATCCGTATTTGAGCTTCATCAGGCACAAAATCCCCAAAACATCTAAATCATTCAATCCAGAAAATTCTAAAATATCACTTTAATGGGGCCCGAGTACTCAAGAAGAGAACGAGCCATAATGTGAAGGTTCCGACGACGAAGGATGGGACGGTTCGTCAGAATGATATTTTAATGTACATATATGATTATTGTTTAGATATTTTGTAAATATTCGCTTAATATATTATAACGTGTATGAACACAGTACGTGTTCTTTATTATTACTCCTACTTCACAGTTATAAGTTCTAATACACAAAAGAAGCGAAACAAAAATCCAAATTACGTAGAAATAATTTTGATCGACTTTTTGTGTCAAATACCCCTGTGTGCGTCGTTTCTGGTGTTCTCGGCAGTTTTTGTCTGTGGAGAGATGATTCCCTCCACAGAATAGGCAACTTGGATTTTCTTGTGAGGGGCATTGGTTGAGGTCATGGGCACCTGAACATTTGCTGCACTTTTGTTTGCTACGGCAATGGGCTGTGACATGATTGAACCGTAAACTTGATAACACTGAGTCAGTGGGGGGACGAAGGGTTCGACTTTACATCGCATTCCGTAAAAATATACGAATTCAGGGAGTACTTATTATTTGAAAGAAAGTAGGCAGACTGGTAAATCTTTAGAAATTTTCTCCCCGTTGATTAGGAATTTTTTAGAAAAACGTTTAACTTTTAGCACTTGGAACTTTACTTTGATGGCTTCAGATATTTCCTTTATACTTAAACTGGTGTTCACGTTTCTGATCACACCTTGTCTTATAGCCATAGAGTTTGGAATGTATGCCTCTATACCTATTTCTTTTAGAGATTCTAGCGCAACAAGTTGATTTGCTGCTTCACCAGATTTGCACTCTACTATCACTCTGTTGCGACCAGCGTACGTGTTGTTTACTATTTGAAGATTTCGATGATTATGCTTTTGGAATAGGAACTTTCCCAAAGACATAGGGCGCCACTTGCCTACATTCCTTTCCACGCTTTATACTACCACTAAGTAAGGACCATTATCCGTAGTACAAAATCTGTTGCTCCTATTGTTGTTCTTAACATGCATAGGGTTAACACGGTCATTCGCTGTTTGCTTCACACTGTGAAGCGCTTGCTGCTCACCTGTTGGTACTGGAGCTGATTTTGGTTGCTGGTTTTCTGTTGAAGTCTCCATTCTGATAATTTCGAAGTCATCTTGCACACTGCGTCCCTCTTGTCTCGCCTTCTTGTTGGAGAACGTGTCAAATTCCGCTGATGTATCTGGTGCTGGCGGCGTGCGTGGGCGATTCTTTGCTGCTTGCTGACGCTGTATGACCTGTTGATTTTTATTGATGAGGCTGTGATAGTGGAGGGAAGTGGTCTGTTATAATGGCCGGGTCGCCTGTTGAACTGTAGTCGTTGATAGGTGTTGACAGAGCTTCACTGGCGTAAATTGTTTGAAGCGCTGTTCCTATAGTTTGGCCTGTGCCGTAGAATGGAGGCCCTACTATTGCTTCTTGCACTTTTATCCAAGCGAGAGAGCTTTGTTTCAAGCTTGGTTAATTGCTGATGTAGACTGGACGAGAAGTATACCGGTGTTAACCGGAGCGCGTTACGCGTACTTGAGAAGGAAAACGGTGTTTACGAAAACTCGCTGCGAACTGAACTATACTCTCGCTTGAGGAAAACAGGTGTGTCTTCCTCGACTGCTCGAGTGGAATTCCCGGAAGCATGTTGGCTAGCGTTCTTGTAGCTCCTGGAGTACACGGGCCAAGTCCATCCACAGACGTAAGTGATTTCCATGACTGTTACGCTCGAGTTCACTGTACTGTGGATCACTAAAGTCACATCATACACCAATTGAGAAACTAAAAGAATGGAGAGGACGCACGTATGAATAAATTAAGGTAAATGCTTTCTTTGTTTATTTCATATATTATAAAATGTCACGGAAAAGGTTATTTCCCAAGGATTGGAAAGGAATCCGCCCAGACTATTTAAATATGAACTAGTCCTCTGTTAGCCTGAAATTATTTCGTTTATTCTCTAAAAACCAAAACATTAATTTTGTTGACGATGGCATACACAATATTACTGACAAATATACTTGAAAGTGGACATCCAAAATGTCACTGACAGCAGAACTGGTAAAAATTTAAACGATTTCATGTATATAAGTACAGCTTCCAAGGCATACTTTTAACCTAGAAATGCAAGCCAAAGTTTAGATATGACGGAACTTTTTGCGTAGTAGTTACTGATTCAAAATGCTGTTCAGGTATCCTATCAGAAGAAATTATTCTATTGTCATCGTTGTATACGCCTATGTAAGTGACGTTAAAGGCAAAATTATGGTCAGAACCGATAAATTTCTTGATCATAAAATTACGGTCTAATCGCTTAAATCAGTTAAATAAGGTTTTTTTTATACAGATCATAACCGTCTCCTGTAGTGTGCTTAGTACTGGACGGAAATTATTGATTGATATTCAACAATCTAAACTATGTATCAACAAATTTATTGCCATCACAGCTAAACTTTGAAGGTATATTCTATGGTCCGTCAGGTGTGATAGAAACCACACGTATCTTATAATATAGGAAAAAATCTGAGAAAACAACTGGTGGTGGACGATTGATTAGATTTCTATACTGTCTTGTCTGGAACTGATCTCCCGGTCTTGCTCGATTATATAAGCAAGTAAAAGTAGAAGTTACAAGACTTAAGGAGATTATTGTACTTTGGAGGAAAGTCCTTCATAGTGCACGTTGGTAGCTTTTTACCGTCTAGCAGCATCTCATCATAAAAATAAAAAATCCAGTAGCGAGATTCGATCTGGCGACGACTGGCTTATAAGGCAGAAAGCTTGCTCGTTGCACCACGCTCGCCTTGACAGTTTCTTAACGTAGGAAGCATTTTAACGGCACGGAACATTTCAACGTCGATTTTCTCGACAACGCCGAAGAGGTGAATTACACCTCTGGCTATGAGCATTTACTACACAATTTATTAATCGAATCTGAATTTTACTGTACACTTGGTGCCTTCCCGTTGTGAGACGTACCTGCTCGGGTTTATAGCTGCGTCGAAATCACGTCGTCCTTCCTTTTTCAATCTGCATACATTTCGAAAATAACTACTTTACAATAGAACTAACATCTCTTTTCATAAACAAATAACTTATTGTTGGAATTATTTATCTAATTCTGTACGTGGACTATGGCGATTAAGCACCGTCGTCAAGGAAAACAAAAATATTAAGTAAAAACATGAGAGGAAATCGTATAGAACTAAATATTAGTACTGTTATAAATCAAACGAGCATTGTCACTAAAAAATTTACAATCAGATTAAGACTAACATAAATTTTTATATAACTGGTATAAGTAAAGATAGTTCATTGAGACTCTGTGATAGAAGTAGAGTGTTCTTAATTTTCTAGTGGAGGAAACAGTCGAAGGTAAGAACTGCAGAGGAAGACAGAGATTAGAATATATGAAGCAGATAATTAAGGACGTGGCTTGTATGGTTTATGTTGAGATGAAAATGCTAGCGCAAGAAAGGAAGGGATAAAGGATTGCATCAAACTAGTCGAGAGACTGATGACTGCCAAAAAATGAAAAACGCTCCAAGAAATCCTTTCCAATCATACTTTATCGCGACACACTTTGTGTCCTTATCGTATACTCGTAGGATGTTTCCTCCAATAGCATCAGCCAAGGACCCGTTTTGATTAGCTGGGAGTCCCTACAGCATCAAAACGAAATCATTTCCCTGTGCGGCTTTGTCATTGAAAGTGAAATTATGCAGGCCGCAAATAATGCTTATGTTTATATTGTTTTGGCTGATGAGTCGTGTGACATAGCTGGGAAAGAACAGCTTTCCATAAAAATCAGTTTTTATGACGAATATAAAAATATAATCAGCAAAAAATTTCTCGGATTCGTAGAACTGATGGCGTTGAATGACAAATTATAGCATAAGAAATCGATAGGTTTTTAGAAAACGAAAGACATTGACCTGACAGGTGTGTTAGCCAAGGATGTGTAGGGTGTTCTGCATTGGCTGGAGATATTTGTGGGGTTAAAAAAATGTGAAAAGTACAATTGCAGGTAACTATAAAAACAAATCTTGTATTATTATTACGCAAGGTAAATAATTTAAATCAAATTACAGAAATACAAAACACAATTAGCACCATAGATTTGATCATAAACTTTTCACGAGAAAATTATTAACGGAGAAAGTACGTGCCAAATATTTCATCTTTATGTGAGACCCGCTGGTCTCAAAAGTATAGTAGTGTAGATATTTTTAAAGAGCATTTTGAAGACATTGTCAACGGACTCTCTAACAGTTCTAGAGAAGGTAAATGATGCGACGAGGAAAGGTGTTTGCCAGGTACAGTGCGCTGCAACAAAGGCATAATTCATTATGTGATGGATTGAATATACAGGAATATTGGAACCTGTTGCCACTGCCTTACAATCAAAGACGATCGACATGAATACATGCATGTATCATATTAATAGAGTAATGTCTGTCATAAAATATCATCGCAGCAACGCGGACACGGAGAGATGAATTATTTTAAACACTTTTACCAGAATTGTAGATGCCATTGGAACCGATCTGAAAGTCCTTTGCATTGTATCTGTCCAACAACATAATTCCAGTCATCCTGTTGGGTCTCTATACGATTTTTGGAAGAGCTCTAGTTTCCTACCTTATTTAAATTCCTTGATAGCTTCTACGGAGCAGCGTTTTGTTATTATAAGTTGAGCTTTTACACATTTTGTTTTAAATCTAACTCTAGTTATTTAGTAAATAATCAAATGTGGTAAGTATTCGGTTTTATATCACATTACATACCTTACAGTTAATCATGTCAGTTTGAAAAATAATTTGTTTATCTAATAAGAATTACATTTACAGCCAGCAGCAGAGAAGGCCCTTTCTGCCTACTCGTTCGTTGAGATGATTGAAATGATCATAAATAAAAAACTATTTTATAAACTTAACAACTTTCTTCATTTTTTTCAGATAATTATATTCTGGAATCACCTTAGTAGTTGGATGACCCAGTGTTACGGTGGCGATTTGTGCTTCAATTGTCCCGTCCAGCTCTTGGTCATTTACGTCCGAGTCAGACAAAGTTGTTTGTGTGCGTTCAACTTCTTTCAGTAATTACCTTTTTTTGGGGGGAGGGGTGCGGAGGGTTAAAAAACGTCGACAACTGCCAATTGTGTGCTGCGTGAAAAGTACAATTGCTGGTACCAGATCAGAAAGTTTACCATGACGCTAGTTCCGTCAGATCTTTTGCCGACAACATCAGTTTCAACAGCAACACCGAAGATTATCGGTCGTTCTTTGAGAAAATTGGCTCAATGCTCCGTGGTACATGAACCGCGTATTCTAATCAAGTCGATATGAAAATGTGTTTCTTTGCGATGAACAAAAACGATGAAATACAGGTGATTTTTTTGGGACGTCCACTCATTAAACACTCAACGAAAATCTTTGCCATTGTTTCTGGAAATATTCAAATTTAACAAACATGTCAACATTTACCATATTTTCAAACTTTGTTATCGTAGATCTTATTGAATTAGCAGGGTTAGGACATTAAAATAAACTTTTTTAAAACGAATGTCTCATTACTCCAGTCAATTTGTGCTCAAAAGGGCTCCTAGATGGAAAGTTGTGGGGTAGTTTTGTTTTCTTCCATTCTATATGTTTTTTGGGATGCTGAATCCAAATCTGAGGTTAGATAACAAAATTTCGTGACGCAACATTAAAAAAACGAAAAAGGGGCAAAAATATCATTTTTGCTGTTTTTTGCTTATAACTTATAAACTATCAACTTTCATAAATAACATTCATTCATAATGAGAGTACATAAAACTTTTACGGATGAACCGTTTGGGCTCAAGCGTTCGTTGAAAATTGGCGTTTTTTGTTTGTAAAAACCCACTTTTTCCACTCCAAAACTCAAAATTTTTAACAAACGCTGTCAGTATTAGTGAATTTCTCCCAGTGTTTTGTTGAATACAATGTAACCTGGTTAAGTCGATGTTTACGGATTCGAATTCCGAGGCCTAATTGTGAGACTCTATTCTCCTACTCTACTATTTACATCTTATGAGTTTTTTCAATATCTCGATCTTCATACATAACATTCGAGACCTTTTATTTTCTATGAGTTATCATAGAATAATTCTCGCAATTTTCTGTAATGAGACAGCACTGACGATCAAGCACGTGCACAGGCGGCTGAGAAGGGCTCACGAGAGGTCCTCTCAACCAGTGGCGGATCTAGGAAGCTGTGAGATTGCCGCCCCAACAGTCGCAAATCGTTTGTCGCCACTGCCCAGATTATGGAGCGTCCATAAATTACTTGGCTCCGTCTAGGGGGAGGAGAGATTGACTGGAAAGCTGCGCTGGGCTACGTGGGGGGAGGGGATTTCCGATCAGGGCCACGTAGCTTTCCACTCAAATAATTTTTCACAGTTAAAATGATGTACAGAACACACAACAGCATGTGAATATTTATTTCCTTCATTTAATTATCTCCGTATGTAATTTACAATAGTCTGACAAAAGAAAACAATACAAAATGTCTTCTAGAATCAATCTACGTGCTATGTGGGGGGAGGGGAGGGGATAGTGACAAAAGCCACGTCGGGCTACGTGGGAGGGAGGGAGAGTTCACAGGAAGCCAAAATGGAGCTACGTGGTTATAGATATTCCCTTATAGGCGGCCGCGATTTACATTTGCCGCCTCTGCTCATCGTCAGTGCGAAGGAAATAGTGATTGTGGAGTAGTTCGCAAGAAGAGAAAGGATGGTGAGTAGGTTCAACTTCGAAACAAATCTTCAGTTGCGGTTCACGGGCAATGTCGTAAAAACTGTATTAGTGAAAGAATTATTGCTGCTTATCTGGAGAAGGTGGAGCAGGATAAACATGTTCTGCTGAATGATCTCTCACTTTCCAAACTAATTGACTTTATAGAAATACAAAGAAATCCAGTCGCAAAATTGTGTATCAGGTTTGAGTTTTGAAAGTCATGGAAACCATCATAAAAAGAGCAGAAGAACGTGGTGATGAGTACGGAAAAGCCATAATCAAACATTTGTTACATGTTTCAGACTTGATGGCCTCTGATTGTCAGTATCATAGTATGGGCATGAGAAAACTGTACAATCGACCAAAAATTCAAGAAAAGAGAAAAAGTGGTCCATTCTCCAATGATGTTGAAGCAGCAATAGTCAAATTAAGGGTGATTATCGTCCTGACAGAAAACTCATCTACTGAAAAAAGTATGTAAGTGATCTAACAAGAAAACTGTGATAAAATTGATTATGAAGTAGCTCGAAAATTAATATTAGTGTAATTATATGTATGTATATTTATATATTCACCAGACGGCCGCCATCGGATACACGTCTGGCTCCGCCTGATGTCTCACTTCTGCAAGAATAAGGCTATACGCTGAAATATTGCGCGTGTCTTGTATTTGTCCTTTTTTTTTCGTCGTTCCCAACCACCTTCATCTGTGGTAAGAGTTGGGTCATATTACCCTATCAATCCTTAGTTTTTTTTTATATATATATACAGGGCGTTCGCCGGGAAACGCTACCCTCCCAGTCTGTTGCCGTCGGCAACTTGCTGGGACAGTCGTGCCAGCAACTCCCGCCACACGGCGCCGTGAATCACCGCACTGTAGCTAGTTTGTGACTTCAGCCTCTTATTATTTATTAATCAGTGTTGTTAATAAACGTTTCTTTGCGGTTTGGCTGGTTTGGGGCTTCATACTCTTACTAATCTGTACCGTGTTTGAGTGTGAGTAAAATTATGGTACGTTACAGTTTGCAACAAAGAATATTTCTCTACGATACATATGTGAAGAAGAAGTCGTTTAAAAAGTGTCGCAGTAAATTTTGTCGCGAATATCCTGGCGCTTTACTGCCAGCTAAATCAACAATTCTGCGTCTGGTTAAAAGAGTAAGAGAAACGGGTTCATTTTTTAACAAAAAGAGACTGTCGGTCAACCGTATTCTCACAGAGGAGAAAATTGACGATATCGCTTTTCGACTAGAACAGTCACCCAAAAAATCATTAAGTCAGTTAGGGCAGCAGGCAGGCGTATCTAAGACGTCAGCTTGGAAAGTAACAAAGCTAGTTCACTTAAAGCCGTACAAAACAATTGTGGTGCATAAAATTACAGAAATAGACCAGGGGCCTAGGATTAGATTTTTCAACTGGTACCTGCAGGGTGTCCACGATGGCACTGTTGATCCGCAACTGACGTCACATTTAAATGCTTAGCACATACAAGTTTATGAAGCGTAATTATTATGAAATAGTCCGCGGCCGACGGTCGAACAATGCCGGAAGCTGACCGCTCGCTCGCCGGCAGCAGTTTCTTCCTTGTAGCGCTAACAGTGGGTAGCGTTTCCCGGCGAACGCCCTGTATATTCCAGTAATAAACGTTTTTGTAGCATGCATATTATCAGTTTTCTCTTGCAAACACCACCCCCCTCCCCCACACGAACAAAATACCGTCTACAGCAGAGGAAATGGAGAGTGAGGACGTCAAACTGCTGCAGAAATAATGGTAAGCCTCGACCTTGCTGGTTGTAGTCGTGGAAATGATGTACAAATTTATGGTGGCAACGTGAACTACCAGCAATTAGGTTCTGTATAATGACATAAACTGTTACACAGTGGAATATAATCTGAAGAACTCGGAATAATAACAAAGATGCGAGAAAATACATGAGAAGGAAATTTTTCAAAATAGATTGATAGCGAGTAAAGTGACTGTATACACCAGCAGTAACTATCACATTACTCTGATAAAGAACTATAAAAGCCGGTTATACATTTACAGCAATTTCAAGAAAAGAAGGCCAATTAGAAATCATAAAGTATATTTGGTGGTACGGTTACGAATAATTTCAAAGCGTGTTTCACAATTGTAGATTGTAACTGAAAGTTTATTTCAGTAAACTATATTTTCTAAGGAATTTTTTGTATACGCTAGCAAACCTTTCAGTTTAATTTTATGTGATTAATCAAGTTATAGAGTCGTAACTAAATATCCATACTCATCTACCAATTACTAATAACTCCAAAGAACATCTAGTTCAGAGAAATCTACAAGCGATTAATATGTACAGCAATAGATACACAAAAGCGAAGTATTGACTGGATTATACCACAAATCACAATACCGCAGCTACCTCAACGGAGCAACTCCCTCTCTTTAAAAGACTACTTTTTTTTACCTTGTCCAAACGTGAAAATTTTTCTGTCATCAGTCTCTCGACTGATTTGATGTAATTCTTCATCCTTTCCCATCTTGCGTTAACCACTTCATCTCAACATACCCCTTACAACCCACGTCCTCAATTATCTACTTCATATATTCTAATCTTTGTATTCATTCTACTATTCCTTCCACTAACAAATTAACCAATCCTGCATGTCTCTAAATATGACCTCCAAATGCATAAACGTTTCTTTTTTCTTGCATTCGTTACATCCATGCTTCGCTACCATAAAGTGCTGTGCTACACACATAGATCTTTTCATCAATTTTGTCTTGCTTTAATATATATTTAGTCCAAACACTTCCTTCAGTATTTTGTTCATGCTATTCAGTAATTCTCAATATCAGCTGCCATTTCTTGATTGATCTTCAAAGTTGGGCTCTGTGATTCGATTGTGATCATTTATCACAAATTATCAATCGTTGGCTCTGATGAAATTTCTAGTTCGGAATTTTTCAGTCTCTCACTTGCAACATTCCGCACTCGAATCAAATAAAGTTTCGCTGTAAAAAATAGTAATACTAGTTCTAATGGCTTTTGAACACTTTAAATTTTAAATTTCAATTTTACGTAAAGTAATCACTTTAATCAAAATATAAACGATACCGGGTGAATAACGTGTATAAATAAACAATTAAAATTAATTTCGTAAAAACAGCTGAATATATTTTTCTTCTTTTAAGTGCTGTACACCCTCAGTACACCAGCAGTGCAGTTTAAACTCTGAGGCGTCCCCATTACTACACGCCATTCTTTTCTGCTTAAATCCTGTAAATGCGTTTGTCGCAGTCTTCCTTGCGACTCCGGATACCTGTTTTCCAGGGCGGCCGGAATGCACGTGACGGCATTCCTGGAAGGAAATGCAAGGACAACGCCGACCCGCGCCACGTTTCCTACGTCTTAAAGACTCCAACTGAGGGTGCAATTAAGGTCGAGACTGAAAGTATTAACTGCAATAAAGACACGCTGAATGGTGTTCAGTTGATCCTATGTTCCCGCATACATATCTAAATGAAATTTTATCCTGGTTGGTTAGTACCGTTAAATTACGACACTAGAAACTCAACTATAAACGGAATCACTGAAACATTCTCAGAACTGTGAAATAATTAAGAATCGTTTGTAGGATGTTCATTAGTTGGTTTTTAATTTCTTAGCAAATAGAATAAAGGAGTAAACTTTGAACGCTGTAATGTGATGTTACGGAAACATTTTGAAATTAAATGAATCAATGCCAAATGAAGAAGTTCTGAAAATAATGGGTAAAACGAGTTTTCAAAATAATCATAGAAAAACTGGTTATAGACGTTCTTCAATTTGTAGTTATAGATAGTATGGAAAAGAAGAAAATCAATATGAAGGAAAATGTTATTTCAAAATATCGATTTAGCAGTCTAAGAAATTGATGTTTCTAGCAAAGCAAAGTGATGAAAAGCTGATGCAGAGAGAGAGAGAGAGAGAGGTGGAAAAAAAAAAAACCATTGCAGCAGTTCTGATCATTTAGTATTTTACTTGGTCAGTATATTTTGGCATATCAGTTAGAATACCAAATTTTGATAAGCAGATATTTTAATTTCCTCTAGGCAATATTCATTTTATATGCTCTAAAATAAGACCATGATCTCATAAGCAATAAGAAGCGAAAGCTTATTTTCGCCACAGAAATTTACAGGGGGTTCTAGGCATGTATAACTGTCCCTCCCAGAGCTGGCCACATCAATCAAACCTTACGCGAACCCTTTCCAACGAGGTACCATTATTCCTGACATGATACAATAACCAGCGTTTCTCATATTAACGATCAAGCATACCAACAAATCCGACATTTCCTGACGTGTGTTCCAAATGAATAAATGAGATTATTATATAAAAATATTTTCTGGCACCACAATTACAATACGATCTTCCAGTAAAAAGTTTTCCCCTAAAACTTTCACATTTGCTACAACACTTCAAAAATCTGTAATAGGATAGAAAATACTACAGACTTCAAAATCAGGCCCCCAGGTGAACTGAACCTTCTCACTTATTTCACTGCTTTGCCTGCTTCCAGAAAGTAGTACTTCCTTGTGTTTACTTTTTGACAACCTCAGAAAAGAACAATTTTTCAAATTAAGAGAGGCCTCGACGATCAATTAAACATGACGGTCCTCAGAATTGCCATCCAACTTCTTAGTTAACCAAAATACATTGAAAGTCTCCAGCTGCAGAAAATGCACTAAGCATACGACCCCTGTCTCTATGGAGCACATTACTTTATACAGCTGAGTGCTGTGTGTATGGGAGTGAGCAGTATGGAGCACAATTCTGTGTAGAATTGAGAGTTGTGTGGACGGAGTTCAGCACTTTACTGACTGCATGGAGCACAACACAATATATAACTGAGAGTTATGTGTGTGTGTGTGTTTATGGAGCACAGCGCTTTATGAATGTGATCCTTTCAGTATGGACCACAATACATTAGACTAATAGAGAATTGAGGGTTGTGTGTATGAGGAATAGTTCTTTATGGAAGAAAGCAATATCAACATGGAGCACAGCATTTAATAGAATTGATCGTTCATTGTTGGACGCACGGAACTTTCTGGCTATACTCATCGTCCGTATGAAGCACGACACTTTTTTATATTTGAGAGTAGTGTTGATGAAAGTGAGTACTGCCTGTTGTAAGATCCCCTCTTCCTGTATTTAGGTTTTAGGTAAATGTAATCTACCCGTCTTCAAGCTGTAATCTAAGCTGCTGAAACCGGCTGATTATTTCCGTTCACAGTTCAGAAACAAACAAATAATAAATATCTAGACAACGAATTCTTTGAAGTAACACTCGAAAAACACTTTTATTTATATTCACAAGGGTCAAAACACACTTCTTACATTCCTTTTACTCAACGACTTACCAGATATATTTTATTCTCATCCATACCCTTGCCATATTCTCTTTGTATTCTCGTCCAAAGATATACATTATTATAGATAATCATTGTCCATAGATATTCTGGTACTTAAATATACGTTTATCTTTACCATTTTTTCATAACAAATTAACACATTTGTATTCACAACACA
>CM061919.1:26158435-26222196 GCA_031002005.1 Vandiemenella viatica | reverse complement strand
ACAAATTCTTCGAAAACAAAATGTTTTCCTTTAATATTTGATTAAAAGTAGTGAATTTTTGTGTATACCAAAAAAGGGTTTGATCTGAAATTAAAGTGATTATATGCCAATTTTTGTAGGCAGGGCTAAGAACTAAGATTTACTTAATCAATCTCATGTCTTGTCATACACGTTGCATTTCGTATTTTCAAAGCTAACTGATATCTAAATTTTTGTTTCCATGCCGAAAGTAGAGAAAACGAGCTTTAGGCATTGTAGTTAAATAGAAATTAAGTTACAGACGATTTGAAAACATAACTTTTTCATTCAAAATTTTGTAAGGACCGTAATGTGGAAAACTCCATAAGATTATGAAACCAAAAAAATATGGTGTAAGCGTTAGGAGGTGGAACAACAGTGAACTATTTTAATTTCCTGCTTCCTTAACTGTTTGTCTTTGAATACAAAAAATTGTAGAAATATGCAGGCAAATAAGACCTAAAAAACTGGTAAATATGACCCAAAAATTACAAAATATGACCAAACATTTACATTTACTATACATCAAAACATGATTAACTACACATCATTATTTTATCTAGTAGTGTTGCTTTCACGTAGACAGCATAATTTGCTTCCGTGAACACACGGCACCAGTGGAAAATTAAATTTTAAATTATTTTGTTGAAGTCGCTTTAATTTCACATAATTTCATCTGCACTAAAACACTCCTCTCCAAATTCCCTTACATAACTCTGTAAGTTCGCACTTTCAGAAAAATTTTTTTTTAAGCATATCGGTACTCATTGATCAATGATTATTTTCAAAAATATTGGCGACAATGATACATTGATTGACGGGAATGCTGCTGCTGCATTGTCGAGATTAAAAGGTGGTCTGAACATTAAAGGCGCCTACAGACGACCCGATTTCGGTCCCAATCGACAGGGGGAAACCGTCGGGCTTTCCTCCTCACGTAACAATTTCGCTCCCGATTTTAGTTTACATTGGGATTGTGTGGTTGGAAGACGTAAGCGCTTAACAGTGGCTCATTTTATTTCGAACAACAAAGAGTTGGCATGGTATTAACAATAGCCTGTACCTCCTACAGTTTGTACAAAACGAAAAAGAAGGATTTTGGGTGAAAAGGTGGCTTTTATTAAGGAAAAATCTATCCCACACTAAAATTTTGAGGAGTCTAGAACCGGATGATTTTACGAATTTTCTGAGAGTGAATTCTGAAAGTTTTGCAGAGATACTCAGACTAGTGACCCCTTATATAAAAAAGAAAAATACCTTAATGTGCGAAAGAATAAGTGCCAGAGAACGATTAAACGTTACTCTGTGTTTTTTAGTAAGTGGACAAATAAGTGAAGATTTAAATTTAGTTCGCTGACTTCACCACAAATGCTTTCGGACATTGTTCCCGAAACATGTTGGCGTATCTACAAATGTCCGAAACACTACATTAAGATAAGAAGAAAAGTAGTATATATAAGTAAAACTTTTATTTAACAATTACTATTTATACTGTGATTTAATACAGAAACTAGTAACATTAATTTAAAAAAAAGTAGGTATCTAATCTTGGAAGTACAACAAATTCAAAATTATATAGTAATGAAATTTCCGAAGTTAATATATATTTTCTGTGTCTGTGCAATAACAGGTGTTTCATTATTAATATCACCAGAACTTAATGAGGATAGATCATAGCTTTCAACTGGAAATGAAGACTTGGAAGAGAATTGGGAGGGTGGCTTTTGTGACACACGTAATAGTGATGTTGGATGATAGTTTTCAACAGAGTATTGCAAGGGCGGTGAATCAGATGATGAATGTGGAGATAATTCAGGAGGATACCGAAATCGCTCTGTAGATGACTGAACATTGTGTATGCTATCAGGGAGTTCTAAATTCTATAGTTAATCTTCCAGCTTTAGAATAAAAAATAGCATCTGATATAAGTTTATTGGCAATTGCTATCTGGTCCTTATTTAGGTCCTTTAATTGAATGCCGACTTATTTTCACACGATCTCCCATTCATCTTCCTTTGAATTTAGTAGCCATTGGGCAGAATCTCTGAGCTCTTCTTGTTTCATGGCAATATTTATTTTTGGTTTCTTCTTTTTAAATTGAATTCTTTCTTGTGTTTGAGCTTCTTCTTCTTGATTTTCAAGTGCTTACCAAAGGGACGGTACATACATGTAATCTGTGCCCCTTCCCGTTTGCATACAAGATTTCATCTGTAAATACAAAGCACATTAGTAATGAAATTATATTTTTTATTTAGATTTCAGTTAAGGCAGCATTTAGTTATATACAATCTGTTTTGGAAACTTTGTTCTATAAATAAAATTAACTATGAAATCAATTTGTAAAAACCAATCTGTTACTTTTCCTTTAAAATAATTTAAACTGAATAACATTTAATAAATACATTTATATTAAAAGTTATTTATTTCTGTTCTTTTATCTATTACCCTTATGTTCCTCAAAGAATTATTATCAGCTATAAATATAATGATGTATTTACATTTCATAAAACAATAATTATTTAGGTATCTGAGCCTTTACTTACCTATTCTAACTCACGCGAGTAAGTTGTTCGCATATTTTCTTTTTCAGAACTGCAACTGTTGGTTCCTTTTCCAATTCTTTGTAAATTTCTAGCAAAACTCTAAATCCTTCTTCCCGCATGTTGTGGTTCATGTAATTTTTGTTGAATTTGTCCCATTACTGGGGCACATCTTTATAAACTTCAAAAATATTAGTCCACACCTCTTTCTCTTTATACATTTCTGACGATACACACACCAGTTGCACGAAACGCACTCGTTCGCTGCCCAAAGCCGACTGAGCCGAAATTGTCTCAATCGTTGCAATCGCGCTACGCACGTCTCAATTTGCTTCATGTCTGCAGGGACAATCTGTAAATTGTTTGGTCGGGCTCTGCCGATCTCCCGATATCGGGAGCAACATGCCCAATTAACCTACTCACGCGGAAATCTGCGGGGCCTCTGCCGGATTGTCGCTGTCAATTGGGACCGAAATTGCCTCGTGTGTAGCCGCCTTAACGTTTAGAGAGTGACAATAATTCATAACCTTAATTCTTGACTGGTGAATTATGGCCAGTTCAGTAACAATTAGTTAGGTTTTTCCTCCAACGTATAATAGGAGACAGTTCATGAATTATCTTAATTTCTTCTCATCTATATCTAGTGAACTATCGGTACTATTATAAAATTGACAGATTTTTCCTCAAAATATGACCATATGCTTATAAATATTATCGCAATGTGACCAAAAGTAGGAAACTGGCCTAGTTACGCATTTAAATGATATATAAAATTCAGTACATTTAAATAGAATCAGAGAAGTTCAATCTTTGTTTAATCCTCATTTCAGCTCAAATAGAAGGCAGGAAAAAATTGTGATTATTCCTAAACATCCGAACCCTAGTTATAACTATAGTATTGTATAATTCTATCCATGGATATCAATTAAAACGTTGTCAGAGTTCGATGTTTGATCAATTGCTTCTTCAGCAAAAGTATCGTACGTCGGAACACATTAAGAATTACGAGAGCGGCCGCCGTTACAAAATTCCGTACTTTTTAGATTAAACTTCTTGTAGCTATACATATAAAATCTCTGGTTTGCGTTACCCGACAACATGAAGACCATCACTTCCACACATCCCCATTTCTTTATTAACAATCTGAACGGTTGGTGTTCGCGATGTGATCGAGAAATTTTTACATCGAAGTCGGAAGTAAAGAACGATTCATCGGCCCTACTACCTCAACTAGCGAACAAGTGCCAATAGGATTTTATTATTATTGTTATAAAGCAAGTGAAGCTTATTGCAAACCATACTATACACATGTCAGTGCTGTAATCATGAAAGAGAATGCAGAATTTTACCTCCATGTCTTAGACCGGTCCAAATAGACATTCATCCTTGCATATATTCTCAACAAGCTGAATATTTGCGTGAACGTTAGGGATACCATTATAATGAAACTGTGAAAAGTTCCCATCGATACCGTGAGTGCAAAATTTTTTATACAAGGTTTGCGTATTTTTTTAGCGAAAGGGTTAGTTTTATGATAAAAATAGCTCAGACAAAAATTGTAGATCATGTAATTATCTACTAAAATTGTTCTTTTACTTTTTATCCTAAGATTTACGATTTCCAAGAAAAATACATTCTAAAATTCACTGAAGTTGTATTCTCCATAAAATACATACGTTTTCACGCCACCTATGAGGTAGCGTAAATGGCGCGTAGGCCTAGACCACGGTCTATTTTACAGGTTTAATGGAGTGTCAGGTCTTCTTATTCAACTTCTTCTTCTCTTCCACCATCAGCCTCTTCTTCTTCTTCTACATCCTCCTGAGTCACCGTAAATTGTTGTAACAGTGATACACCAGTTGTTTCGTCATTGATGTAAGTATCTTCTTCTGTTGGAGATTTTACATTTGAAAACGACTGACCTTGACAAGTGATACATGCGGTTTAGCAAAATAAAACCAATTTTTTGCAGCCGCATTTTGAATTACACCCCGTTTTGCGGTTACAAATAATAGTGTTAAGGAGCTTTTCTGGTGAAGGTGGAAGAATAGTGTGGATCGGTTCCAATACATCATCAATTAGCTTCCAACCCCATTCTTCTGGATCCAGTTGATTACCAAGACATACATGAACCTGGTAATACACTCGATAAAAATGTAGGTGTGCGGAAGCCGAGGTTGGAGGAAGACAAGTTAATTGCACACGTTTTTATTACGTGTATGTTTTGAAAAAGATAAGTAATGTACGTAACTTATCTATGCAAGTAATTTTTGTTGGAGTTCCATACATAGAAAGAAGAAAGCGAATTCCGCTGGTGATTAGAGTTTCTGGAGTAGAATTCGTATCCTCAAAAACTTGTGCACATAAAATTAGATCTTGTTATTCAAATAATTATGAACCGTCGTTTTACCCCTCCGTACCAATGCTGATGTTGTATCACAGCTAGTCTTAACATGTAAGAATAAAATGTAATCCTTATATTTCGGATAAGCCGATAAACAACTTGTACTTGAAAAAATTTCCGGCGGTTGTTTAGCCATGCCTGGTTTTACCACTTTCGATGTATGCAAATATTTCTTCCATGGCTAGACTCAATGCTTCATCTCGGGTGCGACAGGATTTACTCCCACTAGACGGTTTAAAAAAAGAAACAACAATCATGATGATACCTAGTCTCAGCAGCAACTAAACCCAATGCGAGTGATTACAGTTTTCGCTTTGTCATCAGAACGAGACTGAGCTACTTTCAGAACAGATCTTTGAATGAGAGTGTAGTAACATTACAAATTTTTGCACCGAAATTTCTGTGTTCGTTTCTTTTCATTTTCTTCATTTAATTCATCGCCGCAAAAGAAACAACAATTTTTAAGACAGAAAGGTGATTCACTTGCGTGTGCTGTAGTACGAGGAGGACTTATTTTAGATTAATGGCTTATTCATATTCATGTTGTCATTCATTTCACTGCAGCAATAGCATTCCGAGTGTAGTTTTTACGACACTGCACATGAATTGTCACTGATTTTTTGCCTTTTAGGCAGTCAGTAAATTCATCATCTCTTTCAACACTTGCGTCAATCAAAATCTTCATGTCACGATCAACAGTAACCATTTCACTTGCAGGCAAAGGTTTATTACAAATGAAACAAGATACAGCACAAACTTTGGTAAAGAATATTAGCAGAAATCATGAGTTTTCACTACTAGCGAAAGTTCAAGACAAACAGTATTTCATTGGGACCTTCAAAAAATGAGCAGGTAGTCGGGCACTCCGAAGTAGACAATTGAACAGCAAACAGCTGTTGCTCAAGGCCACGTGGTCACATAAAATGTGGGACTGGGTTTCTTTTCAGCTCATATTCTCAGAGTTATCATTCATTGTAAATGTATTTGTCACGCAGACTTATATTTATACTTACATAGACAGCGTAGCCATGAATATTATGGAGAATAAAACTTTAGTGAATTTTATAATGGCTTTTTCTCATAAATGGCAAATCTTAGGGAAAAAAAAGTATAAGAACATTTTTTGTCGATAATTACATGATCTACAAATTTTATAATTTTTTTTTTTTGCGAACTTTGTTCATCCCTATATTTCAGGCTAATTTGATGGGCTATATACGAGGGGACTCAACAGCTTGTACATAGGCAAACTCCACAATATACTATCCTAAACAGGCAACTCATTGTTTGCCAAGCCCCTCACTTCTCTGGTAGTTCCCCACATCATCTTCTCAAATAAATGACTTTGAAACCTCTTCCTACACAGATGAGTATGCCATCAAATTCTTATGCTAAGATATTTACTCTTAAGGTATTAAGCAAGCAATTCGATTATCAGTAGGCCTACTAATATTTAATGAAATTGCAATGGAGCGCATGCTCCGTCGACAGTTTTCCTACACTCCCATCTTCCTCCTTTCCTGCGCACACCTATATTTGCCCTCTACAAATAATAACTTTAAATTCTTTCATCGTTTTTGGTAAATTATTCATCATTTCTCTAGGTTACTTATTCCAATCAGTAGTAAGGAAATAGGGACTCTGACTACAAAGGAACTCATTAAATAGTCATTAATCGACGGGGGGAGCCGAGGAACTAATTAAATTAAATAGCCATTAAATGACTGGGGGAGCCGAGGAACTAATTAAATAGCCATTAGTAATCTAATAAGCGACTGCAATATATCCTCCCCCTCATCTGTAACCTCAGATTGATCTTATTATTTCATTAAATAACAATAAGCGATTGTAATAAAGCCAAGTGACTCATGTCTCCCACTCCTGCCTCTATGAATCACCACCTCCCACTCTTCTGCCTCCGAAGTATGAATCACCACCTCCCACTCGTCTGCCTCTATGAAACACCACCTCCCACTCTTCCAATAAACGCTCGCTACAACCCTCACTCCTCCAGTCTTGCCGATTGTCTTGAAGCAGTAACACGTAGCTGTCTCACCATGTGTCGCCAAGTTCTATTTTTAGCATCGGTGTACCAGCTCAACGCCGCTGATTCCAAGAGGCTGACTTTGGGCTTGTCATCCCAACGTGAGTTCGAGCCTGTTGTGGTACTAGAAAAAGTTGGCTACAACAAGATTGCACTATCATTCGAAGAATGGGACGTGCTTATTCGAGAGTCGGATGCGGTGTCCAATATGTTCGTCGGCGGCCGCCAGACCAGCATTCTACTCGGTGAGCATGCTGTTTCCTGCCGGACGGTGTCGGGGGCGAAAACTTTATGTTTTCACCACAGTGCTGAGCCTGCCAGCGGCATCTTTCTCGCCGACTCTACATGGCAGAACCTCATCGACGCAATGCCTGCAGTGACCGCATCCTTGTCCGTCAGGAAAAAGTGGAGTTACAACACCTCCACATACTACAAGGTATTTGTGACCGAGTTGGCGGACAAAGTGATGTGTGATTACTATATGGCGTCAGTGTCAAAATTAATAGATATGCACATCGACAACGTTCACCCAAGTCATGTCTCATATAGTTCCACAATTGACTTTGCACAACTTAGAAGTGAAGTCATCGCTTATAAAAATTTAATTGTATTGAACGATGTAAAGAATATTGTAAACAAGATGTATGTGGTTGATAAATAAAAAAAGCATGAATTGAAAGTTTTTTTTATTTACCCACCATTGAGCGATTAAAAATACATTTTCAGTAGCGCACATAGCATTACAAAATAAATGTCCTTTACAAAGTTTTATCAAATTATTTTTCTTGAGTTCTCGTAGTGGAGGACATCCTAAATCTTCTATATTGTAGCAGACCTTCTTCCTGATAATCTTCTGGAACCATTGTGCCTTTCTCCCGTCCCTTTCACATAATAATTTGAATCGTCTTCATTCGTGATTGCATGTAGAATAGTACATAATTTACTGAAAGGTAATCCATCAGTATTCCAAGGTATTCCATGATAATTTTGTGTCAGTCCAGGTAACTGATGGTTCATTACCTCCATGCTTTGGTGACAATACACTTATGCAATGTGTAGCGATAATATTGTCAGATCGTACTACACACACACCAACTTCTTTGAAAATGAATGTACCGTCCTTCGTCTTGAAGCCCTGTGCGTCCAAGAAGATGGTCGGCATGGTAATGAGCTTGAACTTCAGGGTGCTATTCTATTTTATGTCAGCTTCCGCACCACACCAGTTAGAGGTACGTATTCTACAACACTGATCGTGCAGGATGAGACAGTATGCAGACGTGTAGGCAGGGAAATTTTCACCACTATCAAATTCCATAACGTATATCTACAGGTCCAGTCTTAACTGCTTCATTTTGCTGTGAACAGTCAATTACAACTAGAGGTGCAGTTGCATTAAATTCTTCTCAGTTTTAGTAGTGGTGAGGGACGGTCATGTTCATAGTAAGACTGCTTGAATCTTGCGTACTTGTCATAGAGCACGGTTGTTCTGTTTTTCTTAAAGTCTAAATTCATGTTCTCGTACGGGAACGCTACTTCATTCAGGAACACTTTGGCATTACGGAGTTGGCAGTGATCAAACGCAGGCTGCACTTTTTTCTGTGTTACGTTTCCTGTTTAGTTTGAAAACACAGAACTACTAGTCCTAGGTTTCTCCAGTTGCAGTTGTTGTTTTCAAAGTCCAAACTTGTGTTTTGCTTACAGGAAGTAACTGGATATTCAAGCAGGTCCCAACTTCTGAAATGAATACGTATTGGCTTACCACTTTCCACAATCTTAAGCAAAGCTAGTTTCTCTCTGTCACCTACTTGCAAGTGCGGCATCACCCACGCGACTTTATTAAGGCTAAATTTACTATTTTGAGGATTTGCATAGGCTTTTATGTATGAATTTGTGTCATCCCTTAGCACGAATCAGTACTAGTTCTTGTTTTACATTTGCAAGTATTCTTTTATAGTCTTCACAAAAGCCTAAAAGCATACTCAGTGGTATACATACATCAAAATGACCATCCCCAAGATCGCGAGGACTCCACCCTGCATTGTTCAACACTCCAATTTGTTGAGGATCGCCAGAAATTAGCGTCTTTATTGTGCTTGTTATGCCAACATTTCTATTTCGATCAATTTCATGTCCATTAAGTTCTAGCCGAATTTCCTCAAACAGGAATGCAATAGCATTGGTTGTGAGAAGAGAATTTGTTGCTCCAGTTCCATCTTCTTTGATGAATCTTCCTTCAATATGCAGGTAACTTTCGGCCGGCACTGTATATGTATCTTGATTCTGAATAGGTATCCGAATCTCGTCATTGTTATTAAATGTGGATGGAGTATGCGGCTGATGAGTCAGAAACTGTTTACGAGTCACCGCCTCGTCAAATTCGACATTAGAAGTTATATCAAACTCATCCATTTTTAACGGTATACCCTAACGACTGTAGGAAGAGCACGTTAGCAGGTGTTAACCGTTTCACTGTCGGTTGCACGACTGATAACTGTACGACTTCTGCCGCTTCTTATTATAACGAGTGCCCATTCTTTATATGTAATCTCAGAGTAATAGGTTTCTCCTCTGAAATCAACCAATTCGCCGTCCTGGTCGACTACTCTAATATGAATATTGTTGAGCGTTTTCACAGTGATGGGTAGATAGATGACATTTGCAGGTACTTCTACAATCTTGTACCCTGGTGCCACTGTTAGAAAAAATTCGTGTAGTGTATGTCCCAGCTTATCGTTGACGTAATTTCCTGAACACACACTGCACTGTATACGTATGGTGTTGACTTTGAATATCTGTACGGTGAAGTCTGAAGTATGAAATCCAGCTTTTAACACAGGTTTCGAAAAACCGAGCAGTGATCCAATAGTCAGTTTCCACAGGCGTTTGTATTTCACATTTGAGTGAATTGTTGTTTGCCCTAATAATCAATTTCTCGTTATTAGTCTGCTTAGTTAAGTAATTTGCCAAGTCGTCAATATCATACGATCCTGTGGGTATATCAATCGCCCTTTTCTGCAGGTAATGAAATTTGCAATTCGTTTCGTCAACGCTTGGGAATCGAGTTGTATGTTTGAAAGTCAACTAGTCCTATCGAATACTCAGCTTGACTCAAATCTATCGGTGGAAAATAATCACAAATCAAGACTAAGCTATTACCAGACAAACAGAGTGTCACAGACATATGTTACTCTGACCGAGGTTCATACAAGACTGATGTCAAACATTTTCATACAAGAACTTTAAATACAAGTGACCACATATGTGTGTGCCGTATTCCTGGTGACGTTGTACATTGTACAGTATTCTGTTACCCGCAAAGTACCGCTGCAATTCCAATGGTGGGGGTAAGTCACCAAAACTGTCGAACTATTTAACCACGCCGTCTTTGTACTTGATATATGCAACCCAATGTGTTCCAACATTTTCAGCACTGTCCATGTTCACTATTCCACATTCACGATCAAGAATTTTTTCATGGTAAAACATCACGCATAAAAACACCACGAAAATGAGGTATATGCAGACGCTTTACATATCTACGTATATCCTCATCTGTCAGCGGCTGGATCGACTTTTGTTTTTCTTCTTCAATCCTGATCCACCTTTTCTGTATGGTTTCAAATATATACCTTTGCCTTTCATTGCAATTGCTTCCATAGTTTCATTGTGACGTTTCTCTTCAGCCAACTGCTTTTTGGCTTCTTTAGCAGCTTTGACAGCTCTGACTAAACTCGACACTCCTCCTGCAAGATCTCCAGCAGCCGACAATCCTGCAAAAATAGGTATTAAAGGGAGGATTCCACCCTTCTTCTTCGTCTTCTTTTTAATACCTGCACCCAGCTTCATCTTAGCTCGCATAGTTCTGTTTAATAGAAAAGCAGCAGCACATTCTCCAAATTTTGCGTCTTTAGCCTTCATTCTGTTTGAAGCCTTCTCCGCGAGAATACGATCGGCATTATGTCTATCTACACCCTGTGCATATGCAATGTCATGTTCTCTACATGCAGCATCTAATGGATTGATTCCAGTTTGACCAAGTTTCAACCGCTTTTCCAGTTTCGTTCCAGGTCCGCAAAACTGATATGTCGGTATGTGTGCCTCAAATGGCATTTTATCGATGAGCTTGTTTAAGAAGCCACGATCCTTCTCTTCTTCTTCTTCGTAGGAGGCATAGTTATCGACTGACGGACTTTACATTTTAGCTCGCCTATATATAGTTAGAGCGACTTGAAAACCTCGTCAATATTGCGCTTCGTCAAACAGCAAGCAACATTACCTGTGAGTAATGCTGATAGTTGCAGACACCAAGCGGAAAAAGAAGAAGAAGAATGGACCTCTGTTCCCCGAGACAGTGAGGGCAATTGTGTGTGGACCTTCAAATTGTGGATAAACCAACCCTAGTGCTTTCCCTGCTGGAACACCCCAAGCGGTCTCAGATTTGAAAATGTATATGTATTTTTCCAAGTCACTGTACCAACCAAAGTACCAGTTGCTTGAAGAAATACTGAAGTCCCTTAAAGAAATTCGGTATTTTACTTTTAACGATAATCAAAGTGTACCGCCGCCCAGTGAAGTCCTACCAAATTCTGTATTTGTGTTTGATGATGTTTCATGTGAAAAGCAGAATAATATACGAGACTACTTTTGTATGTGTAGACATCGGTTAGTTGATTCCTTCTACTTGTGTCAGACATACAGCAGAATACCGAAACAGTTGTTTAGAGACAAAGCCAACTTGATTGTACTCTTTAAACAGGACGATATGAATCTCAAACACATTTATAATGATCATGTTAATATCGATATGTCGTTCTATGAGTTTAAAGATATGTGTGGACACTGCTGGAATGCAAGTAAACATGGATTTGTGGTTATTGACAAAGACTGTGACATGTATCAGGGGCGGTACCGCAACGGATTTGATTCATTTTTGAATAAATAGACAAGCACACTAGATACTATCATCATTACAACCATGGACAAGTTTGGTAGAACATCATCGATAGAGAGCAAGAGGATATTGCTGTCACCCACCTCAACACATACTTCTTACAAAAGAAGGAAGTTTGGATTGTCAGGGTCGAATATTAAAACATGTAGCTGACCCCATTGATGATGACGATGTGATAACAAAACGATATGCTAACAAAGCTATTAATGATGGTATATTGTTTTTAAAATCGATGGAAATGACTATAGTTGAAACTATAATTGCAACAGGTGACTTTCAAGATAATGCATACATACTAGATACGGGTCGAAATTATCGTGAAATCCAAGTCAATGGTATGATCATCTCAGTAGACAAACCGAAAAGGGTTGACAGTAAAACTGAATTGGGTATATGTTAACTATCAAGGAGGGGGTACTCCATGTGAATCGAGGCGATAAACTTAGTTTTTTCCCTGCATATGAGCCCCACGAGCCGTTTATAGCACAAGCTGACTTTGACATATAAAATAATACAGTAATCTGTAATAAGCTTCATTCTGTGTATAAAGCATGGATACGACAACAACTAAACGTGGAATTATAAAAGCCGGGAATGCTATTCGACGCAAGTTACTCGAACTGAAGACTGGCCAGATCGATACTGAAAAATTTTTCGTGGATTCGTTAAGACCTGTGACAGATACTATAGAAAATGTTTTCCTACCTCAGCGAATTCAGCATCAGCAGCAGTAGTCTTCTGACTCAAACAAAGAGTACTTGATTTCTGTAAAGCGAAGTCAACGAGATTATGATTCAGTGTATGGTCTTCGAAAGAAGAATGATTTTCGATTGATTGGAAGTTCACCCATGTCTATTGGAGAAGATGTTATTATAATAGATGGCACTGAATATGAGAGGACACAAGGGTTAATGGAACTGCTGTTTTTTTTAAAAAAAACTTGAAATATATACCAATAAGGACTTGAAAAGCTATTTGGAAATATTTAAAACCACAAGTGCCCACAGAGTAAAATTTGATCCATCCGGTAAAGTTCGGAACCTTGCAAACAATAACAAGTATAAAAACGTAATATCTAAATTTGTCAGCCAGTCTGGTTCTGGCCTTCTCCCCATGAAGGAATATGTGTATTGGGACGACCCCAATGAACTAGTTGAACGACTAAAGTTACTTACATCATCCACAACGGCAGGACATACAGCACACACCAATGAAATTTTATCAGTGATTAAAGAACTTCGTGAGAGAGACATCATATTGTAACATGAATCAAGTTGTCGTAGAACTCCATAGACCTGCAAGAAGGAATATCCCAAGACGGCGTGTAATCATCAAAGGACTTAACGATCTGTGGCAAGCTGATATTGTAGAAATGATCCCATATTCCCGTAAAAACAGTGGTTACACGTATATACTGATGGTGATCGATACTTATTCAAAGTTTGCTTGGGCTCTACCTCTCAAGAACAAGACAGCAAGTGTAGTTGTCGATGGTATGAAGAGAATACTAAGTGGTGATCGTGCCCCTACAAATTTACAGACCGACAATGGAAAAGAGTTTTACATTTCAAGGTTTAAGGCACTCATGTCCAGTCATAGTATTAATCACTACTCAACATATACTCATCTGAAAGCATCAATAGTTGAACGACTCAACAGAACTATCAAGAACGCAATGTGGCAAGAATTCAGCAGACGTGGTTCACATCGGTGGATTGAACTTCTTCCACAGTTAATTTACAATTACAACAATAAGTGGGACAGGACCATCAAGATGAAATCTTGTGACGTTTAAGACAACTCACTACTTTCAACAGTGTACAGCCATATTAAAACTGCAAAATTCAGAGTTGGTGACCATGTTAGAATTAGTAGGTATAAAGAACAGTTTGAGAAAGGTTATATCCCAAACTGGTCAACTGAAGTGTTTTCCATCAGTAAAGTGAAATTAACAAATCCTGTTACTTATTTACTTAAAGAATATCAAGGTAAAGATATTGCAGGAGCATTTTATCAGCAAGAATTACAGCTAACAAAACTTACAAGTACATTTTTGGTTGAACGAGTGATAAAGAGAAGGAAAAATATGATCTTGGTGAAGTGGCTAGGTTTTGATAAATCACATAACACATGGATTCATAAAAAAGATTTAATTAGAAAATTTTTAAAAATATGTACAGATTTTAAAGTCTAAGTTTTTTTATATACATAACAAATCTATGGATTGATGGAAAAAAGATTTAGTGTAAAAATTGTACAGATTTTTTTCTAATAAACAAATATATCTGAGCATAAAGTTTTTTTATATACAGATAAAATAATTTTTCCTTTTATTTTTGTATTTTTTGTTTGTTTTTTTTTCCAAACAGCAGCAGCGTAACAAAAAAAATATGTCTAATAAACTTATATAAATATCTAACAATGGTTTTTCCCTCACTATACTTAGTCATTTTTTTTATTTATTTAGCATGTCACTCAAACAAATACCAAGCAGTTTAACACATGGAAAATAGTACAGATTTTATTTTTTCCAATAAATTTATAAATCTTGCAATTTTTTTTTGGTCTATGCTCAGCAATGATGGAAATTTCTAATAAATTTAAAGTTTTTTTTTACATAGCAAATCTATGGATTGATTAAAAAAAAGATTTAATTTAAAAATTGTACAGATTTTTTTTAACAGCCGCAGCCAATATACAGATAAAATATTTTTTTTTCATATTATATCTAAGCAATTTTTTTAGGAAACCAGCAGCAGCAGCATATAACCAGCAGCGTAACACAAAAATATGTCTAATAAACTTATATATCTAACAATGGTTTTTTTCCCTCACTATACTTAGTCAATTTAGCATATCACTCAACACATTGAAAATTGAACACATTTTTTTTTGGTCTATGTACAGCAGTGATGGAAAAATGTTTGTACGGAATTTACAACCTATTTACACGGGATAAGCGGTATATTTTATCTTCACTCATACACTATTTACAGACATTCATGCATTATTTACATTGGTCCACACACTTGTGCCCCCACGGTAGGGTGTCTATTCCGTCGGGGAAAATATACCGTTTATCATCCATCCTAGACAGACCGAGTTTGGATATTTGTTGCGTATTTACAATATGGATGGAGGAACCTATTCTTCACTGCAGATGGAATTTAGATGGTGCACCATGGAGACAATTTACATAATCTTCCATCAGCAGCTTTCGTGTGACGGAGCGAGCCAAACCCTTAGCCCGTCTAGAGGTTTGACCCGACTCTAGCCGGAAAGTGTACATCTTCGACCGCAACCCAGCAAACTCCACAATAGGGATGCCGTTTGCCTCGTCCTTCATAACGCCGACAACATTTTCATTATAGGACTCTATCCCGAAAGGGTTATCGGCGCTATACCCAGACGTGTCAGACTCATCTTTGTTGCGGAGCATCTCTTTATATTGATCACAGTTCATCATATAAATGAAGCTGTCCGTGTCCATATAAAGCAGCTTGGGGCTTCCAAAGCGAGGAATAGCAAAATCATAATGAAATCGATACATCTTCACTTTGGAAAGGTCAAGAATACACATTCCGACATAAACAGGCTTGTTATACAAAATGCGCACTTTCGCCATTTCCAGGACTACAAAGTCTTCACGAAAAACAGACATGTGTTTCAATCTGGGTGGTGCTACGTATTTGCGGGCACCGCGGCGACCCGCCCAACCTGTACACAATTTCACGTCACTGTGTCTACGAATATCCTCCATTGTTTTGCCGAAAATTGAATTGTTCATCAGTTTATAGAAATCTCTCTCGAAATCTGTGTTCGCTTGTTGGCGAGAATCCGTATTGAGAGAGATATAGTCTTTCAACCACGGTGATTGGTTGAAAGAAATCGCGCGATACATTTTACTTACTTGCAACCCCAAGCCTACACATTGCTGAAGGACTCGGTAATGGAGGACATACCATACCTTATTCTCCAGTGTGGTCATCAGCTTGGGGAGCGTAGAACCTACTGGGGCTTTGTGCTCTCGACATGGCGGTAGGTCTGCTAGAACGTCGTGTTTATCCTGAGGAATCGTCAGGTCTACCTCCAACACGAATCCCCTAGGCAAGTCGGATGCAACTTTCATAAAATCTATGCTCGCAATCTGCTCGGCCGACAAACACTGAAACCCACCATAGGGTAGATACTCGGACATGGCCCAGCCGTACAAATTGTTTACGTCGAAGTACACGATGAAATTGTCTGGCGCCTCGCGGTTGTACTCCGGACATGTACTTGTTATTTGCCTTGGCGTACCTATGGACACACTGACAAATACCTCCGCGAATTCCACGTTCAAAGAGGAGCATGTCGATATCGGTCAGAAGGTCCAGTTCGACACGTGTGCTCCTTAACATGGCCTGCCACGAAAGGCCTGGGGATGTAAAGTAGTGGGCAGGGTCAAGGGTGTATTTCTTCAAACATACACTCCTAAATTTTTCAAACAGATCTGCAAGTAACCACACTTCTGTTTCCATGTACAGACTTGCATATTAACGTAAAGTCTTGATCTGGAAAGTCTGCCACACTTGTGTCGCGTGCTCGTAATCTTCATCAGAAATTTCTGACTCCGACAACGAATTGTAAAATTTTGATTTTTGAGGAAACGTGGTCTCGTCTAGCTGCCCCCACCAACCCATATTCGTAGGGGAAAACTCCTTTCCGCTTAACTAATTGAAACTTCTAGGGGTCGGTGAAATGAGCACGAGTAATGCTCATGTCGCCGTCGTCAAGGGTTCCAACTAGTTTGCCTAATGGGTCTTGCATAAAACGGTAAGAGTCCAGTAACCTTAACGTAATTGAAGTACGTTCAACATTTTTTGAAAAAGAAATGTAACGTTCAGTGTTTATAGGAAGTACATCAATCCCGTCGCCATCGAGGTCGGATAGTGCCATAACTATAAAATGTGCATCATACCCAGAAAGATTATGAAAGAAAATGGGTATGTAGTTTTTAGTCTTAAACTGCAAATTGTAGTCATTGTGTGCAGCCCCCCTAAATTTACCTGTGTTATGACAATGATCGCGGACTTTAACAGTCCCCGGTTCAAAGTATTTCTCACAGATATGGCATACTGTAGCATAAGCAAAATTTTCTTCTTGCTCATCTGTCATTACAAGGAGAATACAATCCTTGTAAATGTTATAAACATCCTTGGCAAGCTCGACAAGTTGTTCCACAAGCCATTTCTCGGGATTTGGTCTCGAGAAGGAGTTGAAACGTGACAGACTAGGCACGTGTGGACAAACCACCTGGTATGCCGCAGCGAATGGGGTGTGTTTCTGGACATCGGTTAAGTGAGAGGCGTTGGGTGGGGGGCTGCATGAATCATAAGGTCCTAACAAACTCTCAAAATCCGCTGCTGGTGCGCAAAATCCTTAAACTTTAAGGTTTTATCGTCATCGCCGGGCAAATCTACTCTAACTGGATCCGCCCTTGCACAATCGATCTCATGTCGGTGCAGGAGATCTTCGCGTGTGAAATGCTGCAGACATCTGTCACAAATAAATATAGCACCACGATAATTGTTTAAAGAATATCTGACTAGCCACGAAAAGTAGCGGATCCAGCAGTAATGGAATTCCCCACTACCGTCAGAATGCAGCAACATGTTGATGTGGTTATCGTGTTTGTCTGCAGTTAAGTGTAAGGGCCCGACAACTTCATTCCTACCTTTAAAAGATCCAGACTGAAAACATTAACTGAAATGCCTGGATTCTGCCTCTCGAATTTAGAAATATCTGAGAGTTTTACCGGAAACTCTATACCTGAGAAAACGAAATCATGGCTTGCGAAGGCCTCCCTATAAGTACTAACAAAGTCTGAATTTTTTTGCGCCTTTACTTGAGCTGCAATGAGAGTCCATAAAAAACAGAGGTCATCATCGTTACGCACGTTGACAACAGCGTTTTTTCTTTGGACATCGGCAGGCAAAGACACGTGGGAAGACACCCGAAAGAAAGGTTGGAAATGAGCTATGTTTATGTCGAAGGAAATGAGTCTTTCGAGGGTTTTTCCAGAATCTCTCTCCTGAAACTCTTCCAATTTCTTCACGATCTCCGCCTTTACATAGATTTTATACCAATCAGACAGGTGAGTGCTGGTTGTGACTTGAAACATTTTGGTTAAGAAATACAAATTTGCGGATACGGAATTTAAACCCTTCTGAACTGCAAAAGATGTAGCCAGCCCTACCTGAACCTTAATGGCAGGAGTGGACTGATTACTAACAATTTCGCGGATTTTATTAGCCAAAAGAGTGAAGCAAGCATCAATAAAATTAAGAGGTCCAACAAAATTTTCAGAATTTCGAATAGTCCCGGTATATATTTTATTTTTAAATGCACTCATTCTATCTTCAAGTTTTAGTTTAATTGCATCTGCAACTCTACCTCTTGTTGCTGTTGGAGGGTTTGGATGCTGTTGCCTACTACTAGAAGGCTGCTCCCATGGCCTCCACATATTGTCGTCGGCTTCCGGCTCCAAAACGTCAGTGGTCGATACATTTGCCGGCTCCAAAACGTCCGTGGTCGATACATTTTACCGGCTCCAAAACGTCCGGGGTCGACACATTTGCCGTGGTTGGATCTGGAATAATAGAAAAAAAGAGAATAAAGCTGATTTCTATTTTACATGTAATGTATGAACTGATGTTAGTGCTTACTATTCTTGAGAATCTTCCTTCTTTTGCTAGGAATGTCACCTCCTTCATGTAGCCTGACTTTTTTAAAATTATCTGGTTGAACAGGCCCTGAAAAAAAAGTAAATAAATAAAAACTTTGATAGTAATAATTTTTAAAAATTAAATTTTTTTTTTTCAACTTACAACCAACAGTATCAAATAATTCATATTCCCAGTTCATATCATTTATACCGCGTTCCGTATCTGAAAAAATTGATTATTAAAAAACTGTATTATATTTGAAAAAAATACTATTGTTTTTAGAGTAACATTTTTTTCTTTACCTACAATCCAGAGTTTCAATTAAGTCATGTAGACTTTTGATTTTATCCTCTGGTACATCTATTTAAAAAAATATATATCAACACGGTATAATGCCAAATAAATGCAATTGAACTGGATTAATTCAGAATACAAAAGTTTTATAAAAAATTTACAGTAACATTTGACAAAACATTTAAAAAATTGAACTAAAACAATCACTTACTGTCGATTAATTGGGAATTATTGTAAAATAAAATAGCAAATCTGAAAAAAAACAGTAAACAAAATATTTGCAAATAAATTAACAACTATAAAAACAAAAAAATAATACAAGAATTTTATTTGTTACACTCACGATCCAAGGTTTCCAAGCTGTGATTACCCACAGTGGACAAATTATTATTTGTGGACTCTGAAAAAAAGAATATAAAATTAACGTTTCATAAAATATGTGCAATTACTACACCAATTCAGAATTCAACTTACTGTCAGTCTGGTTAATTTGCTGCGACGCTGCGTGTCTGGTAGCATCAGAAAACGTTAAAAAATCAAAACTTGGCGACAACTGAATAGCAAATACGACTTTGGATTCCGCGCGGTGCTTCATGTAAGAGGTGTGGTATCGATTGCAGTAAAACATGATTCACTCTGCGCGTCACAAGATTCTGTGGGCGTTGGTCGCATATTGATCGTCCAGTTGTTCTGACTAATGGCAAAAACTGATGATTCAGCCCCCGGTTCTCATCAATTTCCCCTTGCGCCAATAATCAGTCAACTAGCGTTATTAAATATTCACCCCCCCCCCAGACAATTCTGCTATTTTGGAAGCAAAACTTCAACCGGTGGTCGAAGCAGTAATGATGTTAAAAGCAGAGTAGCACTAGCAAGAAAAAAAAAGAACCTTCATGAAAAAAAGAGAAATCTTTTAGTTTCAAATCTAGATCTAGGACTAAGAAAGTTTTAAAACTCAATGTGTGGAGCACAGCACTTTATGGTAGCGAAGCATGGACTTTCTCATTCGGGTGGACGCCAGTTCGAATAACTCCAGGCGAAAAGGCCATTGCCAAATTACTTGTCCTCAATCCTATCCCTCCTCTAATGACCTCGACATCGATGAGGCGTAAAGATATAAAAAATAAACCACGAAGATAGAGTTAAGCATTATTCGAATCGTTGTTTTTTTTTAATGAAGCTCGTATTTATCACGGATTTGCTTATGATACTTTTTTAATTAGCAGCTAATACGCCCAGCCATTTACAACAGAAAGATTTCATTGGGTGTGAATGTATCGATTGCACTCGTGGTGTAGTCGTCTTGCGTATTTGCAGGGGTGATATGCAACCCCGCTGGGCTCTTCCCTCGGTGGTCGCTGGGGGACACGAAACGCGGGTGCGTGTGAATGTATCGATTGCACGCGTGGTGATTCATACTTCGGTAATGACATATGAAGCTAAATTTTAGGTTGCAGCTGAAGGCGTGAGTCATAGAGGCAGAAGAGTGGGAGGTGAGGCAGTAGTGGGAGACATGAGTAACTTGGCTTTATTACAGTCGCTTATTGTTATTTAATGAAATAATAAGATCAATCTATGGTTGCAGATGTGCTTATTTGGCGGGGGCAGAAGAGTGGGAGGTGGTTATTCATAGAGGCAGAAGAGTGGGAGGTGGTGATTCATAGATGCAGAAGTGGGAGACATGAGTCACTTGGCTTTATTACAGTCGCTTATTGTTATTTAATGAAATAATAACATCAATCTGAGGTTACAGATGAGGGGGAGGATATATTGCAGTCGCTTACTAGGTTACAGGATAGATTGCAGTCGCTTATTGGATTACTAATGGCTATTTAATTAGTTCCTCGGCTCCCCCCGTCGTTTAATGGCTATTTAATTTAATTAGTTCCTCGGCTCCCCCCGTTGATTAATGACTATTTAATGAGTTGCATCCAAGGCCCAAATAAACCGTTTGCAAACGATGCAGAACAGATCACTTCGGCGAGCACTACATGTGCCAAACCGATTTCCCACAGCAGACCTGCACGAAGCAGCAGGTGTCCCAATGCTTCAAGAAAGAATTATGGAAATTACCAAATCTTTCTATAGGACATCAAGAAAGTCGACTAACCCACTAATAGCAAATCTTGGCCAGTATTTTACTACCTTTGACAAACACAAAAGACCACTGTCAATTCTAACTAATAACTGAGAAAAACAAAGAGCAACCAAAAGGCAAACCATCAGTAAAGTGACTAAACCTGTAAGATTGAAGGAAATGTCTAATGACAACAAACTTCACCACAACTGCTTAACAAAGGAAAAGCAGAAAATGCTCACGGGCGCGCGACAGAGTCCCTATTTCCTTACTACTCCAGTCCCTGACACCCTAGTCCAAAAAAGAGAATCGTCCTACACCCTTGTGCCTGAAATCGAGTGCCAGCTTGTGTTCATGGTCATATTTTCCCTTCCATGCATTACTTTTAATTCTTGCACCAATATGTTTCCATGCCTCATCGCTAGAGACCTGATTATATGCATCACAAAAAGCTAGAAATATACATCAAAAGTGTAAAGCTATGCAACATTAAATAATATAAAAATAGTAATATTTAGATTATTTATATCAATATTAGCATGTAATTAGTATGTAGATGAATAATATATTTATAAATTCCATAATTAATAATTATCTAACATTTTTTTTAACTTTTGTAAACGTAAACAATCTGGTACTGTTCCAGATATTCAATAGTAACATTGCTTCTTCGATTATAAGTGGATGTAGTCCGTTCCGATTAACTGATGTAACTGGGCAGGATACGAAATTGGGTGCTGTGTTAGCAATCATTGTTTATGGAAAAAGCTCACCCGTCACATTACTAAAACTATCAATTTGACACAAAGGTTCAAAACTTGGGTTATTATTAAAAATATTTTCAAACTTCACTTTAAGTTTTTGCAGCAATACTTCTGGCAATGCTGATTTTATTCATTAACTGAATAGATTCAGTCCACCTCAAACTTTAAGTTTTAGGCGTTTTAATACTCGCAGGTTTTTTTGCAGTTATGTAGGAAAAATGAGTACTAATCACAGCTATTGTTTCAATACTAGCATTGTTAAATGCTTCATTGTACTGACAAACTGTCATAGCCTCTCCAATATCAAAGTCGTTTACTACACCTTTAATGGCTTCGAAAAGTTCATTGTAAAACTGTACAACTTCGACCCACGTGGCCCATCCCACCAACTGAGATTCGCATGAATATTCTTGCCCAAAGCCATGTTGCCTACTGTTAAACCACTTACGCTCCTCACATATATTTCTGATGTGGTTGCATATCAATCTCTCCATTAATTTACCTACCACTGTTGTAAAACTGATTGGCCTATAATTTTCGACTCTATTTCTCACCCCTGCTTTATGTACCAGCACTACTATTGCATTTTTCCATTTCACTGGTTAGCAGCAAGTAAATACTCAATTAAAATAATAAACATAAGGTAAATGTCACAGCCGGCTATCTTTATGATATCTATAGTAATTTTATCTACACCAGGCCCTGTATGTTTCTCCAGCTTTCTTTTTTCCTCACACTATCCTCAGGATGAATTACAAAGTTTTTGGTCAGTAGTGGGGGTAAGGTGGAGCTAGTTCAAAAGATCTTAAGCCGGCCTCGGAAGAGACACCACTCGTCCGCATGACATCACAATTTTAAGTTCTTTGCATGGCGGGAAATTCTATTTGACCAATCAGCATTCAGAGTCGTATGACGTCACAATATGGCGGACCGTTAGTTCTTTGGGTACTCACGAGATGGCGACACCTTCCTGGTACGCTGGAACGTTAGTTCCTCGACCGGCCGCGAGATGGCAGCATCTCCCAAGGGCTTAATTTCTTTTGGCGCAGACATTCCACTCCCCCAGGAGAGTGAAAGCTAGCGGGGGAATTCCGCCACCCGGGGCGTGTTTATACAGGTGCGCGCGGTGAAGGTATTTACGCAGGCATTAAGCGCTCACCTGCAACTATTTCCTCAACACGCGCGTTACGTCAGCACTCTGGAATTCGGTCCGATGGTGTGCTAGGTGAAAGGTTGTGAAATGAATACATTAAGTGCCTTGTGTAAATCTACAAGTACATTTCGGTTACTAAGCTACTAAGTGTTTCGGTGTGTGTTTGCATTTATCGAAATGCATTAGTTGTCTGTTTCGAAAGCATGGCGTGGAATGCAGAACTCAGCTGACGTCACAGTACTGCCGCTGGGTATAAAAGGTGCTGGCGAGTCCAGCTGGCTCTCTGTGCCAGTCAGTCGCTCGCCGTGTTCACTTCGTTTCATATGTTTGATTCAATTTTTATGTTGTAGATTTTCCAACGACTTCCAGTTATTTGGACCAGGGGATAATGGATAATATTAAAGGTAAGTGTATAAAACTTTGTATTTTCATGTGTATGTGTGTGTGTGTGTTTAAAAGTACAGGTTAGATTTTTTTTTATTTTAGATTTTCCAATGGATTCAAGTTATCGGGAAGAGGAGGCAGTGGATACTATTAGTGGTAAGTGTATAAAACTTTATAAATTTTGCTGAGCATATTTTCTTATTTGCTACTACAAATTATTTTTTTGTTGTAGAACTCCCTGTAACCACCACCACTTCTAAGCTGGAACAGTATTTCGCGAATTGTATGTCCTGTTTTTTTCTTAACTGAATTGCTTTAAACATTAGCTATATATTTCTGTTTCCGCAGACTGTCCTGAGCATAACGCTGATGAGGCATTGGAGGCCACTACCAGTAAGTTTTATTTATTTAAAATTTTCTCTGTGCTGTAGATAGACGACGAGCTGCTTGCTCCTCTGTCGCCAATTTAGTCACTCTGGGCGACTGATGAACCCTCCTCCCAGTGGCTGCCCAACACTCAAGCTACCGGGTCCGGCGTTGATGAGGGTGGGGAAAAATACAGGTAAGCCGGATGCTACGCGCTTGATGCCAACTATCAGGGCAAGTGCTTACGGTAAAAGGTTACTTCACATCACTGTTGTAAATACTGAAAATTTTAAAGATCCGAGTAATTTTATTAGAGTATGTTTTGACATTTTTGATGACCAAATTTCCGCGATTATTCACAATCCTTCCACACCGGCTGAAAATGCCAGGTGGGGTTGGATTTCCTTTTCCAAATTCAGAAAAACAATGTCACTAACGTCAGCCGTATTTGTTTTATGCCAAAGATGCGCGAGCTTATATTAAGCACTACCCTGGAAGAGTGGTATGAAGTCTATGTGTTTCAAGATATCAAGAAGAGATTTAGTGAATTCCAGGACCTGGATAGTGGCAAATGCGTCGATAAAATTAACGCCCTCGACATCCATGTAGCTAAATTCGAACCTCTGTATCGGGGCTCTTCATTTATAGCACTGCCATCCGATATCCTAGAAAAGAAAGCAATTGTCAATGTTGATAACAGTGATGATCGTTGTTTTCTTTGGACGATGCTGGCAATTCACGACCAGGTGAAAGTTCGCGCGGAAAAAGTAAATCATTATATTAAAGTACGTTCCAAGTACGATTTATATTTTTCAGCCATCGACTTCCCTGTAAAATTGTCAGACATTTCTAAATCTGAGAGGCAAAACCCTGAATATTCGATCAATGTCTACGGCTTGGAACCAGAATGTAGAAAACTTAGAGTTCCATCATGCTGCAGTGATGCGCGATTTCCATATCAACTTGTTGATGATTACAGAGGGTGAAGATGGGTTTTACTACTCCTGGATCAGGAACTTATCCATGTTAGTCAGGTTATCAATATCGAACCATCAACATAAAACATACATTTGTGATAGTTGCCTGCAGCATTTCTGGAGCAAAGATCTCTTGGTGCGCCATGATGTTGATTGCTCAAGGGTAGGCTCTGTAAGAGTGGACCTGCCCGGCGACGAAGACAAAACCTTAAAGTTCAAGGATTTTGTACACCAACAGCGTGTACCATTCGACATTTACACGGACTTTGAATGTTTGTTGAAACCCTCTGATATGTGCAAACCCGACAAAGCATCTCACTCCACATCAGTCTAGGAACACGTCCCTTTTGCTGCGGCATACCAGGTCGTTTGCGCATACGACCCTCAGCTGAACGGATTCGACTCATTCTCAGGTAAAAACCCTGAGACGTGTCTGGTGGAACAACTGGTGAACCTGGTCCATGACGTTGATGAAATTTACAAGGCGGTCACACCTCTTGTAATGTCGGCTGATGATAAGGCAAAATTTACCAGTGCCACGTTATGCCACATCTGTGGTGACGGCTTTGCACCGGGGGCCAATAAGGTCCGCGATCATTGCCACATCACAGGTGCATTCAGAGGGGCTGCTCGCAATAACTGTAATTTACACTACTAGAATCAAAGGGAAATACCCGTCTTTTTCTATAATTTGTCTGGTTATGATGCGCACTTCATTGTTAGGGCCCTGGCACACCTCGATGTAGATGGGATGTATGTCCTGCCCATCAACACTGAACGTCATTTTTCGTTTTATAAAAAGATTCGTCATACATCAATCACTTTGCCGTTCCTGAACTCCTATCGTTTCATGCAGTCCTCATTGGATAAGCTGGTTGGAACCCTTGAGGACCGTTTTATGTACATTACAAGTAAGCATTCCACGGACCCCGAGAAGTTCCAACTGGTTAAGCGAAAAGGAGTCTTCCGTTACGAATATATGGATTCGTGGGATAAGCTCAAAGACGCCACGCTCCCTCCCAAGTCAAAATTTTATAGTTTGCTGTCAGAGTCTGATATTTCGGATGATGACTGCGAACACGCGACACAAGTGTGGTGGGTTTTCCAAATCAAGAATTTAGAAGAATACGCAAGTCTGTACGTGGGGACAGATGTACATCTACTTGCGGATCTGCTTGAAAAATTCAGGGCTGTATGTTTGGACAAGTACACCCTGGACCCCGCCCACTATTTCACAGCTGCAGGCCCTTCGTAGCAGGCCATGTTGAAGAGAACGCATGTGGAGCTGAATCTTCCGACAGATATCGACATGCTTCTCTTTTTCGGACGTGGAATTCGTGGTGGTATTTGTCAGTGCGTCCATAGGTACGCCAAGGCAAGTAACCGGTACATGGCAGAGTACAACCACGACGCACCTGAAAATTGCATCATGTATTTTGATGTAAACAATCTGTACTGCTGGGCCTTGTCGGAGTATCTACCCTCCGGATTGTTACGATGGTTATCGGCCGAGCAGTTAGCTAGCATGGACTTCATGAGTGTAGCAGCCGACTCACCTAGGGGTTTCGTTTTAGAGGTAGACTTGACGATTCCCCATGATATACACGACTTTCTAGCAGACCTACCGCCATGTCCAGACCACAAAGTCACCCCTGGATCTACTTTACCCAAGCTGATGACTACGCTGGAGGATAAGGTTCGGTATGTTCTCCATTACCGAGTCCTCCTGCAATGTGTAGGCTTGGGGATGAAGTTGGGCACGGTACACCGAGTAACATCTTTCAATCAGTCACCATGGTTGAAAGAATACATCTCTCTCAATACGTGTTCTCGTCAGTCAGCCAAATCAGAATTTGAGAGACTTTTTCAAACTTACGAATAATTCAATTTTCGGCAAAACAAAGGAGAACCTTAGAAAACACCGCGACGTGAAATTGTGTACAGGTTGGCCGGGCCGCCGCGGTGCCCGCAAGCATGTGGCTTCCCCATACTTTAAGCGTATGACTATATTCGAGAAAGACTGTGGCTCTGGAGATGGCGAAAGTGCTGGTACATTTCAACAAGCCGCTCTACGTCGGAATGTGCATTCTTGACCTGCCTAAACTGTGGATGTATCGATTTCACTATGAATTCGCCATTCCGCAGTTTATACGCCCCAAGTTACTTTATATGGACACAGACAGTTTCATTTATTTCGTGAACGGCTGTGATTTATATGAGGTGATGATACGTAACAGGGAAGAATTCGACACATCTGGTTATAAACCCAACAATCGTTTCGGTATAGAACCCTATAACGAAAAGGTAGTTGGGGTTATGAAGGATGAGGCGAATGGTTCCCTGATTGTGGAATTCGCGGGTCTTAGGTCGAAAATGTATGCGTTCCGACTGGAATCCAACCAGACCTCAAGCTGTGCAAAGGGTCTGGGACGCACTGTCACCAAAAAACTCACCATAGTTGCTTACATTGACTGTGCTGCAGAAAAGTTTCATACCCAACCACGATTTCAGTCTAATCTACATAGAATTACCACTGTTGAAGTATCCAAGCTGAGTCTGTCTAGATTTGATGATAAACGCTATATTTACCGCGACGGGAATGGAACCCTACCTTGGGGGCACAAGTCTGTACCAGAGTGAATGAGAGTGTGTGACTATGTGTGAATGAAGATTAAATATAGCGTTTATCCCGTGTAAGTATTACCGTGCACTGGAGGGTGGGATGTAAATAGTTGTATCGCTGAAGTTTTTTCAGTCATGTGTTTAATGTCGATCATGACGTGTAAATAACAATTGATGAAGATTTGTTCATCTGTCGATCATGACGTGTAAATAGCAATTGATGAAGTTTTGTTCATCTGTCTAATGTCGATCATGACGTGTAAATAACAATTGATGAAGTATTGTTCATCTGTCTATTGTCGATTATGACGTGTAAATAGCAATTGATGAAGTATTGTTCATCTGTCTAATGTCTTGTAAAATAGTGTCAAATTTCACTGGGGTTTTGTCAGTTTTTCTATTTAGTATTATTCATATACTGTAAAATGGCCACAAAGCCTCTATATTGTTAAAAAATAATGTCAAAGAAAATTGTAAAAAAATAGTCTCTTAGCTATGGATGAGGAGAGAAAAAAACAACTAATATATGCTGTACTAATGTTTATTGATGAACCATAATTTAAATAAATCTTTTACATTTATCCATGTGTTATGTGATTTATCAAAACCTAACCACTTCACTAATGCCATATTCTTCCTTTTCCTTATTGCTCGTTCAACAAGAAATGTACTTGGATGTTTGGTTAATTGTAATTCTTGCTCATAAAATGCGCCTGCAATATCTTTACCCTGATAATTTTTAAGTAAATAAGTCACATGATTTGATAATTTAACTTTTCTGATGGTAAACACCTCAGTTTACCAGTTTGGCAGATAACCTTTCTCAAACTTTCCTTTAAACCTACTAATCCTAACATGGTCACCAACTTTGAATTTTGCAGGTGTGGTAGTCTTCACACGGAAGTACACTGTTGAAAGTAAAGAGTTGTTCTTTACATCACAAGGTTTCATTTTGATGGTGATGTGCCACTTGTTGTTATAATTTGACATTAACTGAGAAAGATGTTCAATCCACCGATGTGAGCCACGTCTGCTGAATTCTTGCCACATTATATTTTTAATAGTTCTGTTTAGCAGTTCAACTATTGATGCTTTAAGATGGGTATATGTTGGGTAGTGGTTAATACCATAGCTAATCATGAGATTCTTGAACTTGGAATTGTAAAACTCTTTTCCGTTGTCAGTCTGTAAGTTTTTAGGAACACGACCACCTCTTGGTATTTTCTTCATAGCATCAGCAACCACACTGGTTGTTTTGGTCTTGAGGGATACTGCCCAAGCAAACTTTGAATAAATATCAATCACCATCAGTATATACTTGTAGCCACTGTTCTTACGAGAGTATGGGATCATTTCTACAATGTCAGCTTGCCACAGATCATCAGAAATTTCTTCTTGCTGGTCGATGGAGTTCAGCGACATTTTGATCCATGTTACAATATAATGTCTCTTTCACCTAGTTCTTCAACAACTGATAAAATTTCGTTGGAGTGTGCCGTATGTCCTGCTGATGTTGATGCGGTAAGTAACTTCAGTCTTTCAACGAGTTCATTCGGATCGTCCCAATACACATATTCCTTCATGGGGAGAGGAATAGAACCAGACTGAGTGACAACTTTAGAGACTATAGTTTTATACATAATATTGGTTGCAGGTTTCAGAATTTTACCATATGGACTAAATTTTACTCTGTGGGCACTTGCGTTGTTTAATATTTCAAAGTAGCTTTTCCAGTCCTTGGCAGTATACTGTTTTGGTTTTTTCAAAAACAACAACTCCATTAATCCTCGAGTTCTTTCATATTCATCACCATCGATTACAATCACATTTTCATCAATAGTAACAGGTGAGTTTCCAATAATTAGTGAATCATTCTCCATTGAACACCATACACTGAATCATAATCTCGATCACTTCGACCAAGAGAGGAGACTGCTGCTGTATATGTCGCTGAGGTAAGAAAACCTTTTGCATAGTATTTGTCACAGGTCTTAATGAATCCTTGAAAAATCACTCAGAGTCAATCTGGCCCGTCTTCAGCTCGAATAACTTTAGTCGAATTGCATTGCGGGCCTTTATGTTACCACGTTTAGTTGTTGTTGTTCTATCCATGTTTACACATCAAATGAAGCTTGTTGGTGTACACTGTACTATTTTATATCTCATTGTTAATGTTGCGGCAAATGGCTTGTAGTGTTGATTATTTACAGTTGTTGGGAAAAAACTAAGTTTATCACCTCGCTTCACATAGAGTAACCTTGCATCTTTACTCCAATTCAGTCTCCCATCAACTCTACCTGGTTTGACTATTGAGTTGATTACACCATTGACAGGGATTTCATAAGAGTTTAGGCCTGTCTCTATTATGAATGCGTGATCTTGAAGCATATCTGTTACTGCAATAGTTATAACCATAGTCACTTCTGCCATTTTCAGTTCTTCAATAAATTTATCAACATATCGTTTGGTGGGGGCATCGTCTTCTTTCATGGGATTGGCCACACGTTTGAGTACTTTACCCTGACAATCCAGATTACCATCCTTCGTAAGAAGTATGTTCTGTGGTGGGTACACAAACACTCTCTTATTCTGTGTCGTTGAAGTTCTCCCAAACTTGCTCATGGTTGTAATGATACCCGTACGTAGGGTGTTCAGCTATTTATTCAAAAATGAATCAAATCCGTTGCGGTATCTTCCATTATGCATGTCGCAGTCTTTGTTAATAACCAAAAATCCAAGTTTACAATCATTCCTGCAGTGCCCACATAGGGGTCATGTCGGTGTTGACGTGATCGTTGTAAATGTGTTTGAGATTCATATCGTCCTGTTTAAAGATTACGATCAAGTTAGCATTGTCTCTAAGCAAATGTTTCGGTATACGGCTATATGTCTGACACAAGTTAAAAGAATCCACTGATCTGTGCCTGCCCATGCAAAAGTAATCTCGTATATTATTCTACTTCTAACACGAAACATCGTCAAACACAAACACAGAATTAGGTAGAAGTTCACTTGGAGGAGATACACTTTGATTATCACTAAAAGTAAAATACTGAATTTCTATAATGTTTTCAAAAATTTTCCCTAGTAACTGATACTTTGGTTGGTACAACGTCTTGGAACACACTATACATTTTCAAATCTAAGACCATTGGGGTGTTCCAGCAGGGACAGCACAAGATTGGTTTACCCAAATTTTATGGGCCACACACTATTGCCCTCAATGTCTCAGGGAACAGAGGTCCGTTCTTCCGCCTAGTATTGATGTCGGCGACATCAACATTACTCACGGGCAATGTGTCTCGCTGTTTGACGAACTTCATGTTGACAAGGTTAGGTGGTTGCTCCGGCTATATATAGGCGCGCGAACAAGTAAAGTATGTTAGTTGGTAACAATGCCTCCTACGAGAAAGAAGATTTTTTTTTGTCACTGCTTTACGTCTCTTTTTAACATCGAGGTGTTTAGAGACGGGAAAGGATGGGGGGGCAAGGATGGGGGCAAGCAATGGGAAGGAATTCGGCCATGGCCGTTTGAAGGAAGCATCCCGGCATTTGCCTGGAGTGATTTGGGGAAACCATGGAAAACCCAAATCTGGATGCCCCGACGGGGATTCGAAGGAAGAAGAAGTAGGGCCGTGGCTTTTTAAACAAGCTTATCAACAAGATGCCTTTTGAGAAGCATATACCTACATACCGGTTTTGTGGTCCCGGTACTAAACTGGAAAAAACGGTTGGCGTTTGGGCAGAAGGGTATCAGCCCACTAGATGCAGCCTGCAGTGAACACGATATTGCTTATGCACAGGGGGCAGATAGAGACGAAGCAGATAGGATACTCGTCGAGAGGGCTGCGGATAGAAGAAGGGCTAAAGATGCAAAGTTTGGTGAACGTGAAGCAGCATTCTTGGTTAATAGGGCCATGCGTGCCAAGTTAAACTTTGGCGGGGGTATTAAAAAATAGAAGCCAAGAAAAAAAAGAAGGGTGGTATTCTTCCATTAATACCATTATTTGCTGGCTTGTCAGCTGCTGGTGCTTTAGCAGGGGGTGTTGCTAATGTCGTCAAAGCTGTTAAAGTAGCGAAAGAGGCGAATAAGCAGTTGGCTGAAGAAAAACGACACAGCAAAACGATGAAGACACTTGCCATGAGGGGTAAAGGTTTTAATTTGAAACCATACCGGAAAGATGGGTCTGGATTAATAAAAAGTCGGTTCAGCCGCTGACGGACGATGACATACGGAAGCATGTAAAGCGTTTGCGCATACCCTATTTTCGTGGTGTTTTCATGCGTGACATATTGCCCAAAAAAATTCGTGAACGTGAATGTGGAATTGTGAACTTGGATATTGCTAAAAGTGCTGGAACACATTGGGTTGCTTACATCAAGTACAAAGATGGTGTAGTTAAATACGTCGACAGTTTCGGTGACTTACCTCCTCCGTTGGAACTGCAGTGATACTTTGCAGGGAACAGAATACTTTACAATGTGCAGCAACACCAGAAGTTTGGTACACATGTTTGTGGACATTTGTGTTTAAAATTCCTGTATGAAAATGTATGACATCAGTCTTCAACGAACCTTGAAAAGGATAACACATGTCTGTAACACTCTACTTGTCAGGCACCAGTTCAGTCTTGGGCTGTGATTACTTTCCACCAATAGATTTGAGCCACGGTGATTACACAGTCGGTTTGGTTGACTTTCAGACTTACAATTCGATTCAAAATATAGACGAATCAAATTGTAAATTTCATTACTCGAAGAATAAAGCGATAGTCATACCCACAGGATCTTACGATATTGACAATTTGGCACATTGTTTGGTTCGGCACACTAAAAATGAAATGCTAGTAATTAGAGCAAACAACAATTCACTCAAGTGTGAGATAGAAACACCTGTGGAAATTGACTTCGCTAAACCAAACTCAATTGGATCTCTGCTTGGATTTTCGAAACGCTTGTTAAAACCTGGATTTCATACATCAGACTGCACTGTGCAGATCTTCAAAATTAACGCTATAAGAATAGAATGCCGAATATGTACAGGAAACCAGAGATGTGACTTATCTAGATAAAAGTATCTGAAATACAGATACAAGATACAAAATACGTATTTTTATCTTGTATCTAAGATACTTTTCTTAATCTTTATCTTGTATTTAGGTACTTTTTCTTTGTATCTTTGTATCTTGAAAATACTAAATACTATTTCCGCATTTTTACGTTACGGCATCATAAAAACAACGGAATACATTCGTAAAATTCATTAACGTACATCAAAAGACAAGGTTATAGGGTCTAGTTATCTTTGCCTTCCTTCATACCTGTGAACTGTGAAAACCATAAACGAACACCTGCCTGTCTATTGTATGTTGTCTTTGGTCCGCGCCATATTTTACCGTGCCAAATCGTGTGTGGTATGTTGAAATGGAATTTTTAGTGAATCATAATCGAGGACAACGGCATCGAAATGTAAGTAAATAAATAAACGAATCATTTTAATTTTATTTAAGTACGTATATACCGAATTAGATTTCACTTGTTAAAACGGTAACAGATAATGGATCAAATATGGTAAAGGGCTTCGAAGTATTTGCAAAATCAGATTCAGATATTTCAGCCACAAATCCTGAAAACATTTCGCTTAAAGAATATCTTGAACAAAACCACAAGATGAAGATAATGAAGATGATGATCTGCTAACACAACCATTTCCAAATTCTTCTTCAGAACCGGAAAGTGATAACTGTCTGCTACCAGGACATGAAAGATGCGCTACGAACACTTTGCATTTGGTCGCCAGTACAGATTTTGAACAAGCAAGACTGAAAAACATTTTTTATATAAAAAAAGTGCATGATGCAGCTTTAGCGAAGTGTCAGGCACTCTGGAATTTATGTTCTAGATCACCAAAGGCATGTGAAACATATTTGGAATTGACGGGGAAATCACCAACTTCTCCACGCGCAACCCGATGGAACTCTTATTATAATTCCATAAAAGACCTTTTATCAGTGCAGGAGCGTCTCAATGAAACCATGAAAAGCCTTAAATTATCAACTTTTAAGGACTATGAACTTCAATTTTTATGGGAATATGTAAATTGTTCAAAACGTATAGCAGAAGCTATTCAAAGTCTGCAAGATGATAAAGATACCTCCTATGGTTGTCTACTACCCGAACTAATGAGAATCCGGCATATGGTTAAATGCCTTAAAATGGAAAATCTAATATATTGTGGCACTTTGTTAGATGTTATTGAAGAAAATTTAAATAAACGTTTCGAAAAGTTTTTGCAATTTGAGCCTGCAACAAATGAAGCAATATTAGCTTCAGTGTCCCATTCGTTTTTTAAAATGAAGTGGGTGCCAAAAATGTTTAAAGAGCATGTAAAAGAGCTTATCCTGATTTAAACACGGAAAAATTAATCGATCTGAAAATCAAAAATCAGAGGCTTCAAAGAGTAGTGGAGAGGATATAAGAAAGAAGACAAAAGACTCCTCTGTTGGTAGTGCCACTAGTGGCGACAGTACAGAATCTACTGGCAGCACCGCTGACTTAGAAACACTTCAATACCTTAATAATAAGGACATCTGCCTAAAAAGTTTAAATACTTATCCAACAATCAAGAAAATATTTTTAAAATATAACACTTGTTTGCCAAGTTCCGCCCCTGTGGAACGACTCTTCTCTTTCGGGGGGATTATTATGAGACCCACAGAAGAAAAATGAGTGATGAGATGTTTGAAAAACTTATGATACTTAAGTCTCATTTAAAACCTTAAGCAACAGTTGTACATTGTAGTAAAATATGTTTCTAAAAAAAAAAAATACATTTTGTAAAAAAGTATTTTATCTTAAAAAAGTATCTAGAAAATATGTATTTTGTATCTTGTATTTCAAATACCTTTTCCAAAAGTATCTTGTATCTGATATCTAAGATACAGTACATTATTTAAATGTATCTTGTATCTTGTATTCAAATACTTTTTTCGAGGTATCTTGCACATCTCTGCAGGAAACTACGTCAACGATAAGCTGGGACATACACTACACGAGTCTTTTCCAATAGTCCCGCCAGGGTACAAGATTGTTGAAGTACCCGCTAATGTCATATATCTACCCATCACAGTGAAAACTCTCAGTAACATCAACGTTAGCGTTGTGAATCAAGACGGTAATTTATTGGATTTTAGAGGAGAAACCATCACTCTCAGATTACATATAAAAAATAATGGGGGCTCGTTAAAACAAGATGTGTCATCCACACAAAGCTGTCAGTCGTAAACCAACAGTGAAACGATTAACACCTGAGAACTTGCTCTTCCTACAGTCGTTAGGCTATACAGTAAAAAATCATGGATGAGGTGCTAGACATAAATTCCAGTGTGGATTTTGACGAATCGGTGACGCGCAAACAATACTTGAGTCACCAACCACATACGCCAGCCACATTTAATAACAATGATGAAATCCGAATACCGATTCAGAACCAAGATACATATACACTACCATGCGAAAGCTACTTGCATATTGAAGGAAGATTAATGAAATCAGATGGAGCAGTAACAAATTCACTTATCACATACAATGCATTCGCTTTTCTGTTTGAGGAAATTCGATATGAACTCAGTGGAACACAAATTGACCGAAATAGAAACGTTGGTATTTCTGCAATCCCCCCACAGATGGGTGTGTTGATCAATGCAGGATGGGTTCAACGCGCTCATGGAAATGGTTACTTTGATGTATGTATACCGTTCAGTATGCTCTTGGGGTTTTGCGAAGTCTTTAAAAAAATACTTGCAAATGTAAAACAAGAACTAATATTGATTCGAGCTAGGGACGATACAAATTCATATGTACAAGACAATCCAAATCCTCAGGAAAGTAAATTCACCATCATAAAACTGACATGGGTGATGCCTCATTTACACATAGGTGAAAGAGAAAAGCTAGCGCTGCTTAAGATTGTAGACAGTGGGAAACCACTTTGCATTAATTTCAGAAGTCGGGATCTGTTGGAGTACCCGTTGCTTCCAATCAGCAAGACTTAATTTTGGTCTTTGAAATATCAACGCAACTGGAGAAATCTAGGTTTGTGGTTCTGGGATTACAAACGAACAGGAAACGGAATGCGGAATTCAGCGCAGCCATATTTGAAGACTGCAATCTCGCTAATGTCAAAGTGTTCCTAAATGATGTGGCGTATCCATATGAGAAGATGAATTTGGACTTTAGGAAAAACCGAACCACAGTGTTGTATGATATGTATGCAAGATTCCAATAGTCTTACTACGAGCGAGACCATCCTTCGCCGCTGTTAAAACGTGAAGACTTTATAGAAACTACACCTATCACCGTAGTAGACTGTTCAAATCAAAATGAGTGTGTTAAAACAGGACCTGTGAACATTTGTATGGAGTTTGATAGCAGTGAGAATTTTCCTGCCTACACCGCTGCATACTGCCTGATCTTGTACGATCGTGTAGTAGAATACGTGCCTCTAACAAGTGTCGTGCGTAATCTAACATAAAATCAAGTAGCAGCCAGTCTTGTCAACCATTACCATGCCGACCATCTTCCTGGACGCACACGGATTCACGAAGAAGGATGGTGGGTTTATTTTCAAAGAACTTGCTTTATGCATAGTACGCTTCAGCAAGATGTGCTCCATACTACATGCAATAACCAATGAGGATGATTCAATCATTTGCGTTAAAGGACGGGAGAAGGCTAGATGGCTACAGAAAATTATCAGGAAGAAAGTATGCTACAACATTGAAGATTTAGCAAGTCCACCACTCCGAGAACTCAAGAAAAATAATATGAGAAAACTTTGTAACTTACATATATTTTGTAATAATATGTGTGCAATTGAAAATGTATTTTTAATCGCCAATTGGTGGGCGAAATAAAAGATAATTGGTAACTTGATAACTCCAGGGCCTCATGGTGTTGATGGCGTCAGTCACTGCTGGCAGGGCGTCAACCATGTTGTCCTATATTGATTCGCCGAGAAACACACCATAGGAAGGAACTGCATTGTTGTAAAACCATATAGTTTTATCTCCAGCCACTGCTCGGGACGAGATGGTGTGGTTGCCGAGTGAGACTCTCGTTTGCAAATGCTCAGTGTTGTTGAAAAAGCCACCAATTGTATAAACCAGCTGCCTCAGTACATCCCACTCTTCATGTGTGAGAGTGACTTTCTTGTACCCAACTTTTTCGAGTACAACTACTGGATTAAATTCCAGTTTAGGTGACAAACCAACAGTGAGCCGCTTGGTGTCGCTGCTTAAACAGCAGCATGTTGAAAACAGGAGAACCTCACTAGCCATAGTGAACTGCACTTGATGAGCGTCGACCGGAGACTGAGGGTGATCTAGCTGGTGTGATGGTCTTAATAACCCGGCAGTGACGTCAACACCCTCTTCTATAACTAACTTGACATCTGTATCAAACAGTATACATCTTAGAGGAGGTGGATTCGGGACATCATGGAGACCATCATACTCGATTTCCCGATTAATTAATGAACTAATCATCCATTTTCTACTTAAACCAATGGGTCCATTTAAACTACTCGAAGATAAGACTTTAATTATATTTAAGTTGCTTGGTAAAGGTGGAATTGTTATACGCAACACACGTCTTATTGTGGAATGGTCACTAGGAACTAAACTGATAGACGAATCCATAGTTTTGTACTTAAGAGTACTGTAGCCACGATACACGACAGCCTAAGGCTACTGCCCATCATGTGGAAACTTGTCTGACGTCCGCATTCCAGAACAGAAATAGCCCTTGCCTCATGGGTTGGGTTTTCACCGCTCTCTTGGGGGAGTGGAATGTCTGCGCCCAAAGAAATTAAGCCCTTGGGAGATGCTGCCATCTCGCGGCTGGTCGAGGAACTAACGTCCCAGCGTACCAGGGAGGTGTCGCCATCTCGTGAGCACTCAAAGAACTAACGGTCCACCATATTGTGACTTCATACGACCCTGAACGCTGATTGGTCCGTTAGAATTTCCCACCATGCAAAGAACTTAAAACTGTTGCGTCACGTGGACGAGTGGAGTCTCTTCCGTGCCGGGCTTAAGATGTTTTGTCCCAGCTCCACCTTACCCCCACTACTTAGGTCTGCTCATTTCTAATATTGTTGTTAAGATTGTTCTCCGATTTAGACACTCCCGTTTCTGTTTCATTGTCCCTAATGCTCTCACTAAACCAGTTACTTACAATCTCTGCATATTTTAAATCCTCAGTAACTTCTTCTCCATTCTTATCTATAAGCATCTCAATACCCTCCCTTCCCCTCAGTTTTCTAACATAACCATAGATATTTCTAGATGCATCAGTGAATGGTCCCCCTGCACTGACACTATTCTTCATAAACCCATCTTTAGCCTCCTCCTTAATTTTTATTAAATCCTTGTTTAGTTGTTTTAAATATTCCCTACTACCTTACTGTCTCTTAACTCTGTTATGTTTTCTTCTTGCCAATCTCTTTAACCCCCTTATCTCCCTATTATAGAACACCGGTTATTTACTTTTCTTTATTTTCTGTTTTGGAATAAACTTTTCTTCCAGTTTCTTATTATCTCCTTGAACTCTTCCCACCTTGACCCTACTGTTCTTGTGCTTTTCTTCCATTTGCTGAAATTTTCTCTGAAATATTTCTTCAAATTCGAAATCTATGCCTTTTTCTAATTATACCTATTTCCCCCTTCTATTTTGACTCTTGATTCACTGAATCCTCTAATATCCATCAGAACTACTTCTTGATCACTTATTCCTTCAGTTACTTGATATTCCACAAGGTTACCACTGGGCTTTATTAGGAATATATCCAAAATATTTTGTCCCTCCGTGTTCTGCTCTACCACATGTGTAAATCCTCCTACTGGTAAATTTAAATCCCCAACAATAATGACCATTCTATTCTTATCTCTGAAATCTGAGTATGAATTTAATTTCTCCCCAAGAGCCTCATCTTCGTCTGTCATTATTTCAGCGCGGTAAGCATTCAACACCCTGTTTTTTTTTTTTTTTACTACCACAAGTAACTCATGGTGATGATCTATGAAAACCAGTGAACTGTGGTAGTTTTTGTTAACTAGTATGAAAACTCCTCTGCGGTACACTGTGTAACTATCGGAGAAACCTCACATAGTACTTCTTCTTTTAACCAACTCTCTAGCCCAGTTATTACTTGTGGTTCGTGTTTCTGTATTAAGTTTGTATGTTCGATTACTTTGCTCATTATACTCCTATAGTTCACCAGTAACACACTTATTACCGGCTTTATATTTTCAGCATTTACCTCCTGCATCCAAGTTTTAACTGAGTCAGTTATTGTTCCAGCAAGTTCATCTTCTTTATCAATTTTTAATAATAAAAACTTTTAGTTTATTTTTAACTGTGTGCCTAATCAGCTAACTTTACTTGGCATTTATTTTAATTCCATGTATATGGTATATTGGCCATCCTTCGGCAGTTGCTTATTACACAATTGTAAATAAAAACGCCGTCTATTAGCAACTGGTTTTATTGATGTAAGCTCAGACGCGTTTCGCCCTTGTGGAATGGGGCATCGTCAGTGACTGTGGATGTATATACATGTTGGTGTTAACAAAATTTCAATATTAATATACAAAACTAACTAATAATAAACTACATTCTACTTACGACTTATGGTTGAGACAGTTACATGGTGGTCGGGAATAGCTCCATTTGCACTTTTTTGTGACGTGAACTGTAGTTATGGTTCCACATAACTATGATAATAGCTGTTATTACCCTGTTTTTGGAGGTAATCCTACCACTGTTTTCAAATATATTATTTTATTTTTATTTAAAGAAATTACATCACTGACACCACTACACAAACAGAGGCAGAATTTAATAATACACAGACGTTATATTACAAGCAGAAAACATTAGGTTGGCATCACTGTAAACGAATGTAAACAACAAGGTTTTGCTGTTCATCAGACGAAAAAGTGTCAATTTCAATATATTTGAAAACAGTGGTAGGATTACCTCCAAAAACAGGGTAACAACAGTTATTATCATAGTTATGTGGAACCATAACTACAGTTCACGTCACAAAAAAGTGCAAATGGAGCTATTCCCGACCACCATGTAACTGTCTCAACCATAAGTCATAAGTAGAATGTAGTTTATTATTAGTTAGTTTTGTATATTAATATTGTAATTTTGTTAACACCAACATGTATATACATCCACAGTCACTGACGATGCCCCATTCCACAAGGGCGAAACGCGTCTGAGCTTACATCAATAAAACCAGTTGCTAATAGACGGTGTTTTTATTTACAATTGTGTTAATTCCATGTAGTTAGAGTTCCTGTTCAGGCCGCACTGCTTTTATTCTATTATATATACCATTCTGTCACGTGCAACCTATTTTCCGACTATAAACCGTTAACACAATCATTCATAAGAATAGCCTTTATTCATGGTTCCAATACACTACCCTGTGGCAGCCCCGTATCTTAAATGTTCAGCGTCTTAGCACATTTTTTTCCAGATAATCTTCCAGAACCGTTAAGTCCTTCTGCTCCTCTCATGTATTTCATTGCACAGTTCTGATTGGTTATAGCATGTATAATAGCACATAATCTACTGAAAGTAACACCAGGCATCAGTCAGGTGCCAACATTCTAAGACAAAGTCGTACAACATCAGATAATATTCAGAGCTGTTAACGGGGAAATTCACGCTGTGCTCAAATTCGGTACGAGTATTATACCATGCAGTACATGTAAACTGATTCATTTTGGTGACAGTAGTCAATACTCGGCAAAGGTGCAGATGCCACAAATTCATCGTTAACAACAATATTTTTCTCATCTTGTATAAGTGTTGTAGAAGACTACAAGATTGCTATCCTGTTTTTCAAAAAAGTATAGACTTAAGTTATCGTACTGGAATAACACGTTATTTGGATACACCCTGGCATTAGTAAGAATGAAGAGCTTAAATACATACGCTATGGTCTTCGATTTTTCCCCCTGGTTATTATTATTATTATTATTAATCCGCGATTCACTAAAAATGTGTGGCTGGAGGGTGCATTGAACCTATCAGAAAAAGTAATAGTTTGGAAGGGATATACAGGATATGGCAGGAGGCGCCCATGAGCTAATGAGAGGAACCATCGCAGCATTTGCCTGGAGTGATCCGGGAAAACCATGAAAAACCCAGATCAGGATGTTTTAAAACACAGGACTACAGTGCCAGATTTCTCCAAATGTGTCTATATCTTTTAAGACCAATTATGTTTGTTGCCTACACGAAGAAATAGATACTGATATAGATACCATCTTCTATAATTGATATAAATGGGTTTTCCACTAACAACAGTTTTTATTGGTCACACACTAACACATCAGGCATCTTCTCACTGTATCGTCAAAAATTTGTAACAACGTCAAAAACTCAATTAATGTTAAAATAAATGCTTATTTTTAAATTTAGAGTTTTATTATTTTGTAGGTTATTGAGGCCCATCATGATATGGCAATAATGCTTATGCGACTCAGGAAGAATAAAGGTTTAGCACCTCTGCTCTAAGTGTATCGGAGAAAAGACGTAGCTCAAGTAAAGGTGTTACCAAACGTCGAGTGATCGTTTGTGGTATACGAGCGCAGCCGCCAATCCGAGTCGGCGTCTCGCGACATACCAGCGTAGTGAAAAAATCGGAAATGGAATTTGTCAAATATCTGAACGATATTTGTGGGAAAACCTCGCTCACTTTAGAGTAAGAGAAATAAAAGATAAGCTAGCCTGTTTGGCAATAAACATAGCTTTCTTGGAGGGCCGTCTACGTCAAATAGAAAAAGGAAAGCTTAAAAAAAAAAGTAAACCAAACATAACAGGGGAGCAATTGTCCCCATCTATGCTGATATGGCAAAATCTGGAGGATCGACTGCTGCGAATCCAATAATCACCCAGTCCCCTAAAAGCGCGATATTTATAACTTTCAAAAAAAGGGGGGGGGGAATAACCCGAAGCAATTGGCTGAACAAGTAAAAAAAAGTATAAAACCTAGGAGGAATAATTACATTCAACACAACACGCATAACCAATAATGACATTTTGGTCGAATCAAAATCTCCCGAGGATGCGCAAAATAATTTAAAAATCAAGGAACTGGCTGAAGAGATGCGATGCGAAATTCCTATGAAACGGAGGCCACTTGTAATCTTAAATGATATACCAACAACAATGCAAGTAGACAACCATGCTGTTGCTTTTTATCAACAAAAGTAAAGGAAAAGATAGAGAACAGAATTTAAGACCGGTGTCAGAGAAGGGGCAACCATTTAACATGTTGTAGAATTGGGTCCTTCTGGTAGGAAACATCTTTTTCAACGAAGGAAAATCTTCATAGAATTTTCTGCTGTTACAGTGAAGGATTCCGTCGTCTTACCATAATGCAATAAATGTTTAGATTTTGGACATGTCATTAAGCATGGTAAGAAGCGTGGTAATTTGTTTTAGTTCGCTCTGCGGAGAGGGGGGAAGGAGGAGGGGGGTAACACCAAAGGAATCAGTGCAAGAAAAGAAAGTATTGCCGACCGATTAATCCCACAACGAGCTATAATTAGAACTTTGGCGACCGAGCCCGAGCATAGGTCGGCGACTGTTTCTCGGAACTCTCATGTCTCTTTCCTACCAGCAAGCGGGCCGGCTACTGTACTAGAGCTGCGTGTAAAGGGCCCCATACACACAGCAACTTGTTGTCCAACCATGTCTCCCAACTTGGTTGGCCAACACAAAAACAAGTTGGACATCACAGTTGGCCGACATCAGTAGAGAGAAAACCAGCATACAGAAAACAAGGTGTTTACTTATACCAGTAATGTTTTTTTTTTAATTATTATTATTAAAATAGAATTTGGCAACGGAGGCCATAAAGCCAGCTCAATGTGATCATCGTAGCTTCCAGGTTATGAGTCATCCAGTATATATATATTTTGCAGCTTCTAAGTGTGGACGGACAGGACATTCACACAGACACACAACACTTAAACACCCATGCTCTCGGCCGGACTCGAACCGGTGACCTTCGGCACGCGGGGCCAGTAGTCTAGCCCCTACGCTACCCAGGTCGGCTACCAGTAATGTTGGAACTAGAATAAATAGCTTTGTGCATAATTATCGTTGCTGCCAGCGCGGAAAATGAGAAGAAAAGAAAAATTTGGGCAAAAAAGTGGCTCCAAAAATGCCCCCAATTTTCACTCACAAATTTGCTGTCGTAGCTCAAAGTAACTGCACCGGAAGATTACAAAAATTTCCACTTCTTTGAAATCAATCAGCAATTCTTCCCAGCCTTTGATTCTTGAATTTTTATTTTTATATAAATCAGATTTCACTTTCCAAAGTTGTAGTAGGCTGAATCTTTTCAATGACGGTGTTCCATGCATCGTTGTTCTGAACAGTATCCACCACAGTAATACTATTAGCATAAATCACTAGCACTGCCTCGATGAGAAACCGGAGCGGACTGATGTTGGCAGCCAGGTTGGACAACTTGCCCATACACACTATAACACGTTGACACAACAATAGGCCCCGCCCACAAATATCAAAAGAGTTTGAAAACCGCCAACTTGGTTGGCCAACTTGTGATTTGGTCTGCTAACCTACCCATACACAGACTATCTTCAGCTACAACACAACCAAGCTGGCCAACAAGTTGCTGTGTGCATGGGGCCCTTAACATCTTTCTATATTCTCCTTGACAGGTGCTGCCCTCTCTGATGTGCTTATAGAATTACTTCGAAAGATACAGTAAGCGGTGCCGGACAGCTTCTGCTGCGCGATTGTGTATTTGCGTCGTCGCGAGTTTTACAAGTTCTCATTAGCTTCTCTCAATATGTCGCGCTTTTTGAGTGAGAAAGAAATTTTAGAATGTCTTGAAGAAGAACTGCATGCAGAATGCTTCAAAATCTTCCACACTGGAGCCAATTACCTGTGAAATAATACAAAAACTGAAAATGCAATTTTTTCGGGAAACTAAAATTATACCTTTTGTCTTTGTTATTAACATTGTTGTTATCAACTAAGGGAATTAAAATTAAAATGTAAAATAAATCTTAAAGATTGTTCTTTTATTATATGAGTTTCTCTTTAAAATACGTCCAATACAAACATGTCAGTGAAATTTTAAAGAATGCCATAAATGGCTGGTTTTCCGAGCCCAGAATGTACCTAAGCTGCTGGTCCTTAGAGTGTTATGGAGAGTTTACTACGAGAAATAGATAAGGGGACCCATATATATGTATATACTCTTTGATGGCATATGTAATTAGGAAGTAATTGGGAAGTATGATAAGAAAACAAAAGGAAACCCCCACTTCAAAATTAAAAAGAAATGCAAAGAGGAGTACATGCTCCAGAGAAAACTAAACACGGAATATAACTGTAAGAAGCAGGTAGTTGGGACATAGACTGAGGACCTCCAGGTACAGTTGAATGACATCTCTTCAAATTCTCTGGTCATCTCTGGAACACTTTTGTCAAGAGAGGTGGTCTGAGGTGGAACTTGATCCGCAGCCTGTAAATAGACCAAAATTGGTCGAACATCTTATGAATTTAGAAAAAATGTCAAACAGATACTCTTCTATAAATCTCAAAACAATATATAGCGATTTTGAAATACTAGGGTGACTGGAGGTGAATCCAAATCTCAACGTGGCACCGAGTCATCTAACCTGGGCAGTGCATACAACCGATAAATACGTAATCTTCCACCAGATGGAGGCAATCTGTCGTATACATCTAAAATCAATCATCTACGTGCACAAGGTTTTCGAAAGAAGGAACAAAAGATTTGATCCTGGTCAGATATTATATGAACAGTGCATATTAAATGATGAGCGTATTATTTTCTGTTCCAAACTCCGGTGGCCACGCTAGATATCCATCAGTGATAAAATCTTTTGTAAGCTACGATCTGCACAACCAAACGCCAGGAGAAGCAAGTTATTATTGTACAAAGTGAGGAAGCTGTCAGAGAAACTTAAATGGAAGCCCTCGGCCGCGACGACAGTTATACTGTCTAATTCTGTGCTTGCACACCACCCTCTTTACCCTTTTGTTAGAGGGGCATCCTCCTCTGTCCTCCGAGGATAGAGTACAACTGTGTCTGGGCTGGACACAGTGCAGTAGCCCACGCACGGGAGTGCTAGCGCCGTAATAGGAGCGCGGGAATACCTAACGGTGACAACGGGCGCCACATACGGCAGTCCTGAGACACCTTTTTTGGAATTTTAAGGCACTTAAAGTTGTCAGAGACGTTTTCAGAGTTAAACCAAGGTTGCAGTACAACAACATAAACGGTCTTTGTCACCCGACAGAGAAAATGTAACAGGGAAAGATCCAGAAAATCTAAGAGAAATATTTTTATCTTTGGAAGGCAAGGCAAACGTTGCCAATCTAATAGTGAAAGCAATAATCTCTAGCCAAAATGAAGTTTCGTCGAAAACAATGATACCCCCTAGCAAAGAAGTCATCACAAACTGCGAGACAGTCCCGGGATTTGTTTTTCAGCCCAGCAAAAAAAGAAAAAGAACAGCCGATGAAGCAATCAGTCCACCATTGCAGCTGCAAGTAAGAAAGAAAACACATACAAGCAAAATTCCTGCCAGAATTATTTCTTCCAGTAATAGAAGAACCCAACAACATGCAAGTACATCCACCTCGAAGAATAATAGACGCCTACGCGACTTATTCAACCAATCCAATTCGTCAGTTCAAGAAGACATACAAAACGTCTCAGCGCAAGATGATATAAAGACGTAAATGAGGGAGGTTGGAGGCGACAAAAGAAAACAGCTCGTCCCTTGCGACCAACAGAAGCTTAGTCGCAAGCGCAAACATCGTGCTGATGTGACATACTATCAGTGCAACAGGGAGAAAACCTACCAATAAGCGGTTACAGCAGACGTATTACGCCCATTATAGCTCCAGTTACGAAGCTAAGTCAGAAGCTTCAAACAACTTGTGAAGCAACCTTCGACCTAAAACCGATTGCCGAAGGTGTCCAAATCTAGGTTAGGACCACACTAGACTGCAAAAAGTACTAATTAGCCTTCAGGAGGAGGGAACTGCCTATTACTCCGTCCCCCTGGTCACGGAGAAGATAGTCAGATGGGTGATACGCAGTCTTCCAATATAGTTACCGACCAATGAAGTAGAAGCCGCCATGAAAGACACTGGACTAACGCCGAAATCAGTTACACAGCTTGAAGCAATAGCTTTATGGCTTTACGCCTCGTTGACGTCAAGGTCATTAGAGGCGGGATGGGACTGGGGCAAGGAACGGGAAGGAACTCGGCCATGGACTTTTGAAGGAAGCATCCCGGAATTCGCCTGGAGTGATTTGGAGAAACTATAAAAAAACCAAATTTTGGATGCTCGGATGGGGATTCGAACCAAAGTCCCCCAGAATGCGAGGCCAGAACGTTAACCGCTCACCCACCACACTCGGTTTAAAGCTCGGGCGGATCCAAGAAGATGATTGGAACAAAGGGTTATGCCCTTGTTCATTATCGCAATGAGGGACACAGTAGAAAATAGAGCGATTGTAGACATCGAGCGTCTTCTCCATATGAACGTTAGCGTGGAGAAGAAGAGGACAGACCGTGGACCTCCTCTGTTTCAGGTGCCAGACTAACGGACATATCAGCAGACACTGTCGCTATCAGTAGTATGTGTCAGATATAGCGGCGAAAACATATCAAAAGATTGCTCCTTAGTAAAAGCAGAAGACAACTATTTTGTGTAAACTGCCGAGGCTCCCATGTTGTCTGCTACAGAGGCTGTCCTAAGTTTAAAGGGGCAAAAAGAAGGCAAACCGGACAAATAATGTTATATATAAAAATCAATGTTTGTGGTTTGTGGGTTTGTTCGTCTTCTTTCCATTCCTATACCATTTATCAGATTGCAATGAAACTTTGGAGAGTTTTCGAGTGTGCGTCTGCGAAGGTTCCTGTGAATAAAAATTTCCAAGAAGTCACCCCCTATTCCCCATAACACCCCATAATTTAGGCAAAACCACATTTTTTATCCAATTTAGATAGGAATTTTTACACTTATACTTTAAAACAAACATAAAAATACAACCTACATACGGTTTCCGAATATTAATCCCCTCCCCCTCTTTCCATCCCCATAATTTTTTCACCCCATAATTTAGGCAATACCACATTTTTTATCCGATTTTGATAGGAATTTGTACACTTATACTTTAAAACAAACATAAAAATACTGCCTACATACGGTTTCCGAATATTAATCCCCTCGACCCCTTTCCACCCCCATAATTTTTTCACCCCATAATTTCGGCAATACTACATTTTTTATCCGATTTAGATAACAATTTGTACACTTATACTTTAAAACAAACAGAAAAATACTGCCTACGTATGGTTTCCGAATATTCATCCCCTGTCCCCATTTCCAACCCCATTTCCAACCCCATTACGTTTTCACCCCATAATTTAGGCAAAGTACATTTTTTATCCGATTTAGATAAGAATTTGTACACTTATACTTTAAAACAAACATAAAAATACTGCCTACGTATGGTTTCCGAATATTCATCCCCTCGCCCCCTTTCCACCGCCATAAATTTTTCACCCCGTAATTTAGGCAATACCACATTTTTTATCCGATTTAGATAGGAATTTGTACACTTATACTTTAAAACAAACAGAAAAATACTGCCTACATATGGTTTCCGAATATTCATCCCCTCTCCCCATTTCCAACCCCATTACGTTTTACCCCATAATTTAGGCAAACCACATTTTTTATCCGATTTAGATAAGAATTTGTACACTTATACTTTAGAAAAGAGAGAGAAATACTGTAGAAATTAATTTCACAAAAACCCAATCCCTCTCCTCTCTTTCCACCACCTTAATTACCCCCTCTTCCCCATAACATCCCATAATTTAAACAAACCCGCAAACCGTTCGTCCGATTACGGCGAAGCTGTGGTGAATTGTCGAGGGGATGTCGAAAATGGTTCCTGTCAAAAAAATTCAAAAACCCACCCCTCCTCCCCATAATTTAGACAAAACCACATATTTCATCAGATTTCAATGGGAATTTGCACACTTATACTTTGAAACAAACAGAAAAATACTGCCTTCATTTGTTTTCCAAAGCGCATCCCCTCTCACCCTTTCCAACTGAAAATGAATGAAACAGCAGTTTAAAATTTATATGTAAATATTTTTTCATTTAATCTATGTGCCTACTCAAGTCCAGCAATAGTGAAGCATTGCCGGGTCAGCTAGTTATTAATAATATTAACTCTAAAAACGCTCTTCCACGCTCGCATCTGGGAGTAAGCTCTAAAAGCTCTGCTCCACGCTCACATTTGGTAGAAACACCATTTGATAGAGCAGCAACAGCAATAGAGCTGATGGAAGAAAACATCACAAGAGAAGAGTCCATTGCAAATAAAAACACTAGAAATGAGTCTACTGCTGGAATACCCAGTTCAGCTGTAACAGATCGTTCAGTGAAAGACATGCAAGAGGTCCTATCACAACTGACAGAATTAGTACAGGGACTTTCCGCTTTGGCAAAGGAACTGCCAGCCAATATAATCTTGGTTCTGAAAGCAGAGAAAACCGCCGCAGGGAAAAGGCAAAAAAAAAAATAAAAATGGCAATTAGATCCATTGAGAACTTTCAAACAACGCACAGAGTTTCAAGAATTCCTTCTTTCCAAGGGATTAGATATTTGTTTAGTAAGTTGATTTGTCAGTATGAAAACTATCAGGATGACCACGGCCTACCATCCGCCAGGGCAAACATTGGCAGCAGCAGATATAGAGGCACTGAGCAAAATCACCGAAAGACAAATACTAGCTGGAAACCTTAATGCCAAACACCGAGAATGGCACAGCCCTACAACGAACGCTGGCGATAATATGTTGCAAAGGGAAGCGCAGCATCGCGGACTAACAGTGTGGGTCCAGAGAAACCAACCAAATTCCCGGCACTAGAGAGAGATTCAGAGCAGACTTCCTAGACATCTTCATAACAAGAAATATTACAGATTCTCCAACATTAGAGTCATTGGCTAAACGATCTTCTGACCATAATCCCGTGATAGCTGACTGAGATATAGACGCTGCAAGGAAAAACGACAAGTGCTTTCGACGAGCAGATTGCAGTAAAACCTGCAAATAGCTACTATCCAATTTAAAATAGTGCAGACGATCTCAATGAAGCAGTAGCAAAGTGGACTGAGGCAACATTCGCAGGGGCAGAGCATGCAGCCCCGCAGAATAAAAAAGGTCGAGGCAGACAACTTTCCCCAAAGCTCCCGGCTCTCATCAGGTTAGGAAGAACTGGCAGAGAACCCGCGACCCCACATATAAGACGCTGTTGAACGCCCTTGAAAGAAAAATAATAGCCAAGTTCGAAGCCTACCGCAAGAAGCAATTGGACAACCGAGTACCACATCTGAGAATTGAAGACTGTGCTGCCTGGAATCAAACCAAAAGGTACACCAAGAGAAGGTCACACATTCCAGTGCTGCGCGGACAACAAGGCCTCGCATTTACAACGGAGGACAAAGGCAATGAATGCCCTCGTTGATGTTTACGTGGATTAAGTAGCGATACCCTATGATGATGATCACATAGTCTAGATCCAAAGAGTGTTGCGACAGTATCACGAAGCAACAGAAGATACCGAGGAGATAGAAGACATTGAAGAAAATGAAATCACATACCCCCTAAAAAGGCTACGCTAAAACAAAGGAACAGAATACGACGGAATCATCAACATCATTCTTAGAAAATTTCCAGAACTAGCCCAGATAATTAATTCCATCATCAGTCACCGGAGAATTCCGACAGCCTGGAAAGCAGTGCAAATAGTAATACTTCCCGAACTAGAGAAGGATCCAACATTCCCGCAAAATTATAGGCCAGTGCCACTACTACCATCACAGTCTAAAACATTCGAAAGACTACTGCTAAAATGAATTATGGTCCACATTCAATAGTAGATGAAATTTGTCTGTTCTAACCCAATAAATCATCATTAGAGTTGCCAGGTCACTTACGGCTTCCACATGAATGCACATTATCGTCTTCCGCCCGCCTCCCCTAAGCAATTAGCGTCCCCTAAAGAAATACATTAGCCATTTCCGGTTTCCGGCACGTGTCGTTCCCCTCACCCCAGCGCACGCGCCCAGCCACCCCACTGCACGTGTCGTTTCCCTCACCCCGGCGCACGCGTCGCCACACGTGGCGCCCGCAGCTGCCGCCTGTATGAGCCACCCCTGCGTGAGTCACCAATCACGCGTTCTGCGCATCTCCCCTGCGCATCTGTCACCTTATAAAGGATGGGGTACATCGCCATTCACTCTCTGTGTTCCTTATCGCCTAGAAGCAGCAACACGTTCGCCACTCTTCTAGTTTACCACGTCTTCATCACAGGACATCAACCTAACACGCTGATTAATAGCGATGATTATAACGTCTTGATGGAGGACTTGATGCGTTTGCCTATTGTTTGAGAGTTTAAATACTTTAATATATCGCTGGTAAAAGTACAGATGGGAATGAATATTTTTAAGGCTTTTAATAACTTCAGTTTATCTTTTTATTTGTAGGTGATTATAACTTCGAGCTGGAGGACTTGATGGGTTCCCCTATTGTATGTGAGTTTTTTCATTATACAATTTTAAAAGCTAAATCCTTAACCATTGTTTCAGTGAAACTAGCATTTGCTCTTTTAGTATACTTCATATTTTCAGTTTCCTAATTCGTGAATCATTGTTTCATGCACCAGATGAAGTGATTTGCAATAACGATTTGTCACCAAAGCGACGAAAGGTTGACTGTAAAGAGGTACCCACTGACCGCAGGATATAACCTCAACCAGCAGCACCTTCATGGTACCTTGGGAAGTTTATTTTTTATTTTTTTATTTTATTTTTATTTTATTTTTTTATTTATCTCACATTTATACAGCCTAATATCTAGATACTAAATTAGGCCCTATTACATACAATTTGTTATTATTGATTAAGGGTTCCGCCAGTGTCGCTGGTTTCATTACTGGTTAATCTGGCCTCTCAGCTGTGTGGATTACTGGGTAGCCTCCACAGTCTCCCATCCCCGCGAGGAGGCAGGCCAAACCTGTTTTCTGGCGAAACCATGTTCACAGTTTACAATTTTACAGTCTAAGAAAGTTTTATGTAAGCAATTAGCATATTTTTCCGCTTCACTTAGCTAATTGTAACTGATAAATTATTAAATATTAAACAATATACATTATAGATGAGTCAGTTAGTAAATGAATAACAATATTTACATTGGTATTTATTTGACAATTACAGTGCGAGCTCACAGTTGTTTGTCGGTTAGTGAATACATGATCACATTACATCAGGTAGTTTTACAATGAATTTCTAACAACAATTTTTTAAGATACAGATCTACTGGGATTTACAATACATGGGTTATTATTTTCACAGTTTCTACATGCATACATTAGTACTGCCTGCTTCGCTTTTACAGCCTTGAACCAGTTCGTGTGACTTGTTTTATGAAAGGTATATTTTTATATATATTAAAGGGATGGTAACATTCCATATCTTTCCTCAATGCCATTGGGCAATTTTTTATGCCTTTTAGTAATACAAACACTGGCCATTTTTATTTGCGTCAGTTTGTGCTCGATACGCACGCTGACTAGATGGTGTATAGGCACTGCTGACCACTGTGAATTCTGTGGCAAACACGATCTGGCTCCGGCTTTGTAAACATTTGCAGTTCCTTGGCTATCAATTACATGATGTTTACGTTGTAGTACGCCAGCTAAGGACGCTACATCTTAGAAGGATACAACTGTTATTATTATTATTATTTACATCTTTCTGTATTCACAACACTATTCCTTCCACCGTTATTATCCCGGAAACAGTCAACCATTCCTGGTCCGTCTGGCATTTCCAGCAGAACCGGATTGGCCAACCCGTCGGGATCACTTCCGGTTACCGGAAGTTCTCGCACTATTCTGTTAACTACAATGCTCTCATTCGCCTAGATACGCCTGTGCAGCTGCTGGGGTCCCGGAGGTGGTCGGCCCCACCCGACAACTGCTCGGTCCAGATACTTTTTCCTGTGTAGTTTAGACACTTTGTCTGATAGGTTGTCAAGCCTGCTGCTCCATAATTGCTCGTCCAGGATTATATCCCGTGTTAGCATGTTCCGCATTTCGCTAACGTCCGCTGTTCTCACCTCTTCCGTTTCAGGACACTCGCACAAGACGTGCTCTGGTGTTCCTTCTGCGCCACACTCACAGTAACTGGTTTCCTTCAACCCTCTTTGGTATAGCATCTGGTTATATGGTCCATGTCCGGTAATGTAATGTATTAGCCCAGTTGAAGGATTAAAGAATCCAAAATTCAGCCTTTCTTGGACATTGGAAACACGCTGTATAATCCAACGGGCATTCCTCTCGGCGAGGAGTGCGTTTTTAATTTCCACCACAAATTGTGCTACTGCTCCCACAATGTCCTGCACCTTGGCCTGATTTTCTTTACGCGGGCAGTATATGGCTCCTCGTCTCCTGATCTCGAGATCCAACGGCCATACTCCTACTAATATTTTGATTGAGTCAGCAGATGTAGTAGCATAGGCACCAGTTAGCCATATCAGAATGCTTCTCTGCACTCTCAGTACCGCCTTACGAGGTTTAACCTGCAGTAGTTTATGCTCCCAAAAACTGGCCGCATACCCTACCAGTGATGCCAGGATAGCATCATGGTATCTTCTTATTAAGATGTTCGGGAGATGGAATTTCCTCTGGCCTATGCTTACAAATTTGTTCATGATCGCCTTAGCTCTTTCACACGTCTCGGAAATATGCGTTGCGAAGTTTAGGGACTCATCCAGAGTGACGCCGTAGTATCTTGTTGTCGGCTTCCTGTTTATGGTGATATTATTCATCTTAACAATTGGATCCCTCTCCAATTTCCCTTTAGTAGCATCATTTGGGTCTTCTTTGGTGCAAGGCTCAGCTTAGCCTCCAAGCACCATGCCTGAAGTTCTTCGATCACTACCTTGGATTTATCTTCTATGTCTTGTCTGGTCCGACCTTCAATCAACAACAGCAAATCGTCAGCAAAGGCGACCAGCCCCAGCAAGTCACACAGCCCCTCCAAACGCCTAAGAGCATCTTCAAAAACTAAATCCCAGCAGACTGGCCCACTTACTGAGCCCTGGGGACAGCCCTTAGTAAGACGTTTATTTACCTTCCCTCGTGGACATCTCAGTGTGGCGAATCTATTCTTACAGTAATCCCGCAGTGTATTACACAGGTTACTTGGATAGTTGATTTCCCTTAGGCAGCGGAACAACATCGGCCACCATAAATTGTCGAAAGCTCCGGAAACATCTATGAAAATTTCTATTACATACTTCATAGAACTACTTTTAATTAAATTTAACGCCCTGTTTACTGCGTCATCGGTCGACCTGCATGCTCGAAAGCCATGTTAATGCCTATTTGGCTTCTGTGATACTGCAGTTTGTTAATCAATACTTTTTCCTGAACCTTTCCAAGGACGTTTAGCAGGCAGATCGGCCGATATGATTTTAGGTTTGCCAGATCCCTGTCTCCCCCCTTGGTCAATATCATGACTTCGCTTTGCTTCCAGATGTTTGGAACCCGGCCTTGCTGGAGGCACTTGTTAAAAAGTGTACATAGTGGGAAGGTCAGTTGGACTACTAGGGACTGCAACACATCTGCTACTGTTCCGTCCGGTCCCAGTGCTTTATGCTTTGCCATACTGTTTATGGCCTTTACTACCTCATCTACTGTTATGTCCTCCCCTTCCGATTCAGCTACATAAAGCTGAGATTGATCACTCCGCACGTTTACATGAAAGTCGGTTTCTCTATCTTCATCATCATCAGTTAGTAGCTGCCTTAATAATTCCTCCGCTGTTGTAGTCCAATTTTTGGTCATGATACCTTCCTCAGTCCTCACAGTGGCTAACGTAGTAGGTGGTCTTATTTTTCCGGCAACTATCTTATACGGAATGTCCCAGGGATCTGATCTAAGATTGGATCTGACATAGACCTCCCAGCTATCTGTTTTAGTTTTTAAGAGTTTCTGCTTAAAAGCTTCTTTCCTTTCCCCGTATCTATTAAACAAAACAAGCCTATCAGCCGCCACAGCACAGCGTTGGTACTGCCTCCGCGCCATTCGCATGTTCGATCTCATTCTATGCAGTCTCTCATCCCACGGTATATCCTTCACCCTTTTTACCTTTGCCAGTGGAATACAGCCTTTCATTTCTGTTTGGATGGACCTAGTCAGTTCCCTTGCCATATGGTCCACGTCATTACCCTCCAGCAAGTCCACTGGAAGACGGAAACTCTCCCTAAGTCTCTGCCATACCGCCCTTCTGATATTATAGCGAAGTTTAGCATTCCCATTACTAGTTGCCTCAGTTCGTTGCCGAGAGAGGTCATATAGAATTATATTGTGGTCACTCGTGGTTTGCTTATCTACCACCCGCCAATTACGTAACATATTTCCCACAAGATCGTTAGTAATTGTTACGTCTATGTTAGAAGTAGCTCCACGCCTATCATTTAAAGTAGGGGGATTGAATGGTTTGTTCCTTACTTCTAGATTAAACTCGCAGATCAACTCAGTCAGGTCTTGGCCTCTCTCATTTGTATGGTCACTGCGCCAGAGCAGTGACCGTGCATTTGCGTCTGCCGATATGATTATCTTCTGGTTTCCTAGACTGTTGAGAATTTCTCTAATTTTATTCAAGTATCGATCAATTGGATCTTTGTATTGGAAGTACATTGATACTACAATTACGTTGCACCAACCTGTACTGATTTCTACGCATATAGTGTGCTCATCGCAGAATTGAGCAATTTTAGTTGTAGTTATATTCCTATTTAATACTATTATGCCTGACATAGGATGCTCCCCGTCTGCAGTGATGTGTGCAGTTACTGGCACGTACGGAATCGACCCTCTATTTGAATGGGGTTCCTGAAGGCATAGTATGTCCCATCTATTTTCCTCTGCCAATTTTCTTAACTCATGGAGGACTAGCTTGCTCCGTCTAGCACTTAACTGTGCAAATTTTATGATATCCATTTACAGGTGTCTGGTGTGGACATTGCATTTAAGCTGCGGGTCAAATCAATGGGTAATGGCGAACTGCTTATAGATCTCGTCAGGATCAAACAGTTCATTTCGTCTATCGATTTTTTTTTTTTTTTTTTTTTACGAGAAATAATAGCTGGGACGGATCCGCTAGCAGGTTGTTGGCCAAAAGCTGAATTCTATCTACCACTTCCAGCTGGGGAAAGGTTATTGACCTCCCTGCTGTATGCAATACGCGTGTTATTTGTCTTAGAGCCATAGTTAGAATGTTCTCCTGTTCCGGCTTATTCAGTCTCAGTATATCCTCCATATTCGCATACAACGATGTTGGATCTATTGACATACTCTTGGACACATTCCCCATACTTGGTGCTTCGATGTTAATTTCTCTTTTATGCACAGCCATGGGATCTGATGGGATATTCTCGTGCACGCTTCCTATGCTTAGTGTATCTGTTTTCGATTCTCTTTTGACACTGCGCTGAGCCGTGAGGTCTGCTGTAGTTAGTGTATTTGTGCTTGACTCTCTTTTGACGCTATGCAGCGACGTATAATCATCTAGGCTATTTCCGAATACGTTTCCCCGGCTTGATGTGTATATATTATAAAGCGATGTGGGATTTAACGAAATATTTTCGAGCACGTTCCCCTCGCTTGTGATATCTAAGTTTGGTTCTTTCTTGTTACTATAGGTGGGAATAAAATATTGCCTCGTCAATTCGGTTTTCACACTCTCTTTGCCGACGCTTGCCAGCGTCGATTTCGCCGTGTAGTTCCCCTTTAAGTCGTCCGTCTTTATTACACGTTGGGAAGTTTTTTTTTTTTTTTTATTTAGCACACATTTTTACAGCCTAGTATCTAGAAACTAAAATAGGCCTTAATTTAAAACAACAGTTTTACATTTGATATTTCAATAGATAATTTCACAATTTTGTTATGTATGGCTTTGGCAATATCTGTACAGTCAATTCTTGTTGGCACGATACATACGATTGTTAGCTGTTAACATATATTATAACTTTCTAAACTTGCTGCATTTTGTCATAATTGATTTATTATAGTTTTCTAGTTTTGTATGGTGTCTGCAGTTTCCTGTCCACTTTATGGTTAGAATTTTTAATATTTCACTATGTCACTTCGTACATCTACAACTACTACTATTACTAAACTATTACTACTATCTACTACTCTACCATCTAAGAAAGCATTTTCCAGCATCGGTATCGGTGCGGTAATCCGAATTCCAAATCTCCCGGAATAGCGCACGTTCTCTGTCTCTCTGGCAGCCAAAGTGACCGAGAACGCCGCCCATCGGGAGACTGGCCACCTCCAACACTGGTTGTGAGAACTAATTTTCAATGATATATATGTAATTGCAGAAGTAAGGAGTCTTTAATATCCGGCTAGTAGGTTGTTCGTTTCACAGGTGAACTAGATTAGTTTAACATCTACCGCCGGTATTTGTTATTTTCAATATTTGAACAAATTCCTATTTTAAGATTATTGGCTATATAATTTACAACTTTTACTCTTAAATAACTATTAACATTTTTACATATTTTAAGAGATAACAATGTTTTACTTCAGAAGCATCTCGAAACTGCAACTATTATTTATTATTTGTGTTATTGCAATGTCAGACCACATTTTATGCATCGGACTGTAGTTCATGTGAGCACTAGTAAAGAACTTATACATGCACTATATACTTTGATACGTGTTGCTTTAGCAAGTTCTTGTTTGTAGGTAGAATCTCCAGTGGTATTACTGCGAAACGGTCCATTTAAAGTCTTTAATATGGTTTAAGCACTCCTCTCCGCATACCAGCTGGTTGCGTTTTCAGCACGATATATGATTCGCTGATTGAGTGTTTAGACACGCATTCGCTTGTGGCTGCTCTCGGGTGTTACTCTGTGACGTCATAGTCGGCTTGACTTAGCCTTCCTCTTGCTGTCGCTAAACTTTGCATGAATCTCTCCTTTTGCAGTTTGGATATATTTTGCGTCACTTCGTCTAGTTTGCGCCAAAGTTGCTCATTTTTTAGTATGTCTTCCGTTTTCATGTTTCTTAGTTCATGAAATCCTTCGTTTCTGGCTTCTTCCATTTGTGTGCAATCCCAGACGATGTGTTCGGGTGTACCCTCTTCCCAGCACTCACACAAGCTTGTGTCTTTTAGTCCTCTTTTATGTAGTAGGCTGGGATATGGCCCGTGTCCAGTGATGTAATGAACAAGTTCGGTTGACGGATCTAGGTGACGAAGGTTTAATCTCTCTTGAATTGTTGGCCAAATATTGTAAGTTCTCCTGCCAGTCGTACTACGCGACCCCTGTTATTGCCATTCTTCCATCAAAACTGTTTTTATCTCCCGTGCTTCTGTAACCGGTCTTCCTAAAATTTGGTCTACTTTTTCGGCGTCACCGGTTCGTAGCCAATAGTGTGCCCCTCTCTCTCTAACTTCTAGGCCAAGTGGCCAAACGCCCAACGCAACCAGCAGGGATTCGGTCGCTGTTGTGCTATATGGACCACTTAATCTTATCACTATGCTTCTTTGTACGCTTCTTAGTGCCTGGCGAGGTTTAACTTGTCGTAACTTATGCGCCCAACTGCTAGCAGCATATCCCACAATCGAGGATAATATACTGTCGTGATACCTCCTTATTATGGACGTTGGAAGATGAAATCTTCTTTGCTCAATACTGATCAGTTTGTTCATCACTATTTTGGCACGACTGCACACCTCCGTTATATGGTCAGTAAAATTTAGTCACTCGTCTAGCGTGACTCCCAGGTATTTACAATTTCTAACTCTTTTTATGGAGACGTCGTTAACTTTTATTATTGGATTTCGCTTGGGGCGGCCACTGAGAACATTGGGAAGTGTCAAACCAGCATCCAGAACCAGTCGCCTGGTCACAACCAGTCGTTTCAACCAGCCGGGAGCCAGTTTACTGGCCACAACCGACAGCCGTACCATCTAACAACCGACAGCCAATTTGTTGATCACAACCGACGGCAATTCCAACACTCTTGCCAGGGCCAGATTAAGACAGCGCGAGGTCCGTAGCATTTGCTACCTCCTACTACGTGATTAATCCGGTACTGACTATTGACTCTTGCCGGTCACCTCGACTAGCCACTGGCCGCAACCTATTGCCTAAACAAGCCGGGATCCAGTTTACTGGCCACAACCGGTCGCCTCAAATAGCCGTGGGCCACAACAGGTCGCCTCAACATGTCTGGAACCACAACAGACTACAAACCGAACAGCTGACTCACTGGGCATGCATGCTCCTGACGCTACTGGGTCGGGCATGCCGACCTCCAACATTGTACAAGGTGAGCCGAGTGCCATACAATTAAAGCTAGAAGCCAGGATAAGTGATTTCCATAATAGAATCTTTTCCGGCAAAATTCAAAAAATTACAAAGATCCAAGAAACTTCATCAATACCTGTTTCAAATTGATTTCCAAAAAATCCGCGAAGTTGTCATTAACCTACCTTTCCCATCTGTAAAGGTACAGATTGGTATGGTTAGTGACTTCAAAATTCAGAAGGACAATAATATTGAACCCTCCCCTTTATGCTTTATGTGCGCTCTTACAACAAGAACTTCCCTGGCTGACTGGTATGGAGTCTATGTTAGATCTGAAATAAAGAACAAATTTTCTGAAATTCAAGAATATAACAGTGGGAAAGCCCTCGATCGCATAATATCTCTCGGCATAAGCACAGCTAAATTTGAACCACTGTATCGAGGGTCATCCTATGTTGCTCTGCCACTTGATATCCAAAGAAAGAAAGCTCTCGTCAGTGTCTGCTTTCTATGGACGATTCTTGCAGCTCAAGTACTGGCACACAAACACGCAGACCGAGTTGGTACTAACATGGAGGAATTCTAAATCCGTGATTTAGACTTAACTGGTATTAGTTCCCAGTTAAATTATCAGATATTTCCAAATTCGAGAGGCCAAAACCAGAACTTTCAATAAATGTGTTAGGTCTGGATAAAATTAGTAAAGATAAATACAGAGTTGTCGGCACCCTACACAACACTTCAGACAAACGCGATAGCCATATTAAGATGTTAATGATTTCAGATTTTAATGGTAAATGTCAATAGTGCTGGATCAAAAACTTGTCGCGGCTAGTTAGATTTTCCTTAAGTGAAAACACGCGTTCCATACATATATGTGATAGATTTCTGCAGCATTTCGGCAGCAAAGAACTCTTGGACCGTCATGAGATTGATTTCTCAAGGTTATGCGGTATCACAGTTGACCTACCCAGCTACGAGTAAAAACTGTGAAGTTCAAAGATTTTGTGCACCAACAGCGTGTACCATTCGTCGTTTACAGGTACTTTGAAAGTTTACTACAAACCATTCATACGTGCAAGCTCCAGCCCAATGTCTCCCATACAACAAATGTCCAGAAACACCCCTTGTGCTGCGATATACACGGACGTTAGCGCATACGACCATCTTAATCTGTTCCAATTCAACTCCTTCTCAGGAAGAAACCCTGAGAAATGGTTAGTAGATTATCTCGTAAACAGGCCAAAGAAGTGAAGAAATTTACAAGGACATTATCCCCCTTGTAATGATAGATGAGCAAGACGCACAATTTACTCATGCTACAGTATGCCTCATCTGTGGGAAAAGCATTGAACCGGGGACTATAAAAGTTCGCGATCACTGCCACATCACAAGTTCATTTAGAGGGCCTGCACATAATAACTGCAATTTGTAGTACAAAAACAAAACCTACATACCAATCTTTTGCCATAACCTCTCTGGGTATGATGCGCACTTCATAGTTGGGGCTTGGGATAGAGTTCCTACCCCTCAACACAGAACGTTATATTGCGTTTTCGAAAAATGTTCAAGGTACGTCAACTACCTAAAGGTTTCTGGACTCTTACCGCTTTATACAGGCCCCATTAGATAAACTTGCTATGTGAATTATTCGTGCGCATTTCGTGGAACCCGAGCAATACGGCGGGTTTTCCAGATCCAAAGCATAGAAGAATATACAAGTTGTACATGGATACAGATGTGCGGTTCCTTGCGGATTTGTATGAAAAATTTTGGACTGTATGTATGGAGACATACACCATAGACACCCTTCACTACTTCACAGCTCCAGGCCTACCGTGGCAGGTCATGTTAAAAAGCACGCGTGACGAGCTGGACCCTCTGACAGACGTCGACATGCAGCTTTTTTCGAACGTGGAATTCGTAGAGGTCTTTGCCAGTGCGTCCGTCGTTACGCCAAGACGAACAACCAGTACATGCCGGAGTACAACCACGAGGCGCCTATAAGTTTCATCATTTATTTCGACGTAAACAATCTGTACCCTCTGGTGTATTCCAGTGGTTGACAACTGAACAGATTGCTAGGATAGACTTCAAAAGTATTGCAGCCGACTCGACTAGGGGTTTCGTTCTAGGGGTAGACTTGATGATTCCGCAAGATAAATACGACTTCCTTGCAGACCTACCGCAATATCCAGATCATGAAGCCACCCCTGGTTCTACAACTCCCTAGCTGATGACAACACTGGAAAACAAGGTTCTGTACATTCACAGAGTTCTCCAGCAATGTGTAGGCTTGGGGTTGAAGTAGGGTAAGATACACCGCGTTTAATCCTTCAACCAGTCACCGTGGTTGATGGATTACATATCTCTCAATACATCTAAGCGCCGTTTAGCCACATCTGATTTCGGGAGAGACTTTTATAAATTGATGAACAATTCAGTATTCGGTAAAACACTGGAGAACATTTGTAAACACCGTCGTGGTGTACAGGTGTACGTAGCATCACCACACTTTAAACTTATGACAGTTTTCAGCAAATACTTTGTGGTTCTGGAGATGTCGAAAGTGAGGATACCTTTTAGTAAGCCTTGTCTATGTCGGAATGTGCATTCTTGACCTGTAAAAACTGAGGATGTAACGGTTTCATTATGAATTCACAATTCCTCAGTTTAGATGCCCAAAACTGCTTTATATGGACACCAAAGTTTCATCAATTTGGTGAACGACTGCGATCCATATACAGTAATAAAAGACCATAAGGAGGAATTCGACACATCTGGATACAAGACTGACAATCGTTTCAGGAAACAACCACACAACGAGAAGGTTGTTAGTGTTATGAAAGATGAAGTGAATGGCTCCTTAATTGTCGAGTTTGCAGGCTTTGTGTTCGAAAATGTATGCATTCCGCTAAGAAATCATTCAGACTTCTAAACGGGCTAAAGGTTTAGCTGGTTCAGTCATAAGATCGCTAAAGATGGAGGACTATGTTAACTGTTTGAAAGGGGATCCTGTGAAACATCATGTACAATACCGGTTACAATCCAGCCTCCATCACATAACAACTGTTGAAGTATCCAAGCTGGGTCTTTCTAGGTTGGACGATAAGCGGTATACTTTCCCCGATGGGATAGGGACTCTACCATGGGGGCACGTGTCTGCTCCTGAACGACTGTGAACGAAGAAGAAGTATACCGCTTATTCCTATTAGTTTGTAAATACAGTGCGCTGAAAACTTTGTAAATATTTACAAGCAAAGTTTATTGAGAAAAAAATGTTGAATTGTTTATTACTTTATTAAAAAATATATTGAACAAATTTTTATATTTGTTTAATAAACATTTTTCATTGAATCCATGAGTTATGTAATTTATCAAAACTTAGCCACTTCACCAAGATCATGTCACTCGTTCAACCAAAAATGTACTTGTAAGTTTTGTTAACTGTAATTCTTGCTGATAAAATCCTCCTGCAATATCTTTGTCTTGATAGTCTTTAAGTAAATAAGTAATAGGATTTGTTAATTTCCCTTTACCGATGGTATATACTTGAGTTGACTAGTTTGGCATGTAACCATTCTCAAATTGTTCTTTATACCTACTAATTCTCACATCGGTCGCAGACTTTGAATCTTGCAGCAGTAGTAAGGTTAATATGACTGTACACTATTGAAAGTAGTGATTGTCTTCTAAGTCATAAGGATTCATCTTGATGCTCCTGTGCCACTTATTATTGTAATTAGATATTAACTGCGGAAGTAATTCAATCCACCGCTGTGAACCACATCTGCTGAATTCTTGCCACATTGGCATTCTTGATAGTTCTGTTGAGTCGTTCAACTATTGATGCTTTCAGATGAGTATATGTTAAGTAGTGGTTAATACCATGGCTATTCATGAGTGCCTTAAACTTTTAATTGTAAAACTCTTTTCCGTTGTCAGTCTGTAAATTTTTTGCAATACGATCACCACATAGTATTCTCTTCATAGCGTTGGCGATTACAATTGCTGAGAGGTAGAGCCCATGCAAACTTTGAATAAGTATCGATCACCATCAGTAAATACTTGAAGGCCACTGTTTTTACGATAATATGGGATTATTTCTACACTATCAGCTTGCCACAGATCGTCCTTTGAGTCTATGGAGTTCTACTACAACATGATCCATGCTACAGTATGATGTCTCTCTCGTGAAGTTCTTTAATCACTCTTAAAATTTCATTGGTGTGTGCCGTATGTCCTGCCGATATGGACGATGTAAGTAGCTTCAGTCTTTGAACGAGTTCGTTGGAGTCGTCCCAATACACATATTCCTTCATGGGGAGAGGGCCCAAACCAGACTGACTATCAAGTTTTTGAGATTAGGTTTTTATACTTGTTACTGTGTGCAAGGTTCCGAACTTTGACGGCTGAATTAAATTTTACTCTGTGGGCACTTGTGGTCTTTAATATTTCCAAATAGCTTTTCAAGTCCTTGTTGGTATATATTTTAGGTTTTTTTAAAAAGCAGCAGTTCCATTAACCCTTGTGTCCTCTCATATTCAGTGCCATCTATTATAAAAACATCATCTCCAATAGACATGGGTGAATTTACAATCAATAGAGAGTCATTCTTCTTTCGAACACCATACACTGAAGCATAATCTCGTTGACTTCGCTTTAGAGAACTCAAGAACTCTTTGATCGGGTCAGGAGACTGCTGCTGCTGAAGTCGCTGAGGTAGGAAAATTTTTCCGTGGTATCCGTCACATTTCTTAACGAATACGCAACAAATTTTTCAGTATCGATCTGACCAGTCTTCAGTTCAAGTAACTTTCGTCGAATAGCATTCCTGGCATTTCATGATGTCACGTTTAGTTGTTGTCGTATCCATGTTTATTCGCCAAATGAAGCTTATGATAAGTTACTGTATTATTTTATATCACAAAGTCACTCGTGCTGTAAATGTTTCGTAGGGCTTATATATAGGGAAAAAACTAATTTTATCACCTTGATTCACATGGAGTACCCCTCATTGATAGTTAACGTTTACCCAATTCAGTTTTACGTCAACCCTTTTCGGTTTGACTACTGAGAGGATCGTACCATCGACAGGGATTTCACAATAATTTCGGCCCGTATCTAGTACATATGCTTTGTATTGAAATATGTCCGGTGTCCGTTGTTATGATTTTCTCAACCACAGTCACTTCGATCGATTTTAAAAACATTATACTATCATTAATAGCACATCGATGGTGTCAGTGACATGTTTGAGTATTCGATCCTGACAATCCAAATTTCCTTCTTTCGTAAGTAGTATGTGTTGAGGTGGGTGCACCAACAATCTCTTGCTCTGTATTGAAGATGTTCTACCTAACTTGTCCAAGATTGTAATGATGATAGCACCAAGTCTACTTGACTATTTATTTAAAATCGAATAAAATCCGTTGCGGTACAGTCTTTGTCAATTATCACAAATCCATGTTTACTTGCATTCCAGCAGTGTCCACTCAAGTAGTTAAACTCGTTGAACGATATATAGGTATTAACGTGGTCATTATAAATGTGTTTTAGGTTTAAAGACTGCAATCAAGTTGGCGTTGTCTCTGACCAACTGTTTCGGTATCCGGCTGTATGTCTGTCACAACTAGAAGGAGTCAACTAACCGATTTCTCCCCATACAAAAGTAGTCACTTATATTATTTTGCTTTTCATACGAAACATCGTCAAATACAAATACAAAATTTGGTATGGCTTCATTGGGCGGCAGTGTACTTTGATTATCGTTAAAAGTCAAATACCGAAACCCTTTAAGGGGCTTCAGTATTTCTTCTAGCAACTGGTACTTTGGTTTTTATAGTGACTTGGAAAATACATATACTTTTTCAAATCAAAGCCCATTGGGATGTTCCAGCAGGGAAAGCACTAGCTTGGATTCTCCACATTTGCCCGCAA
>CM061919.1:26138632-26157435 GCA_031002005.1 Vandiemenella viatica | reverse complement strand
ATACCTTAAGGTTTCTGGACTCTTATCGCTTTATACAGGCCCCATTAGATAAACTTGCTATGTGAATTATTCGTGCGCATTTCGTGGAACCCGAGCAATACGGCGGGTTTTCCAGATCCAAAGCATAGAAGAATATACAAGTTGTACATGGATACAGATGTGCGGTTCCTTGCGGATTTGTATGAAAAATTTTGGACTGTATGTATGGAGACATACACCATAGACACCCTTCACTACTTCACAGCTCCAGGCCTACCGTGGCAGGTCATATTAAAAAGCACGCGTGACGAGCTCGACCCTCTGACAGACGTCGACATGCAGCTTTTTTCGAACGTGGAATTCGTAGAGGTCTTTACCAGTGCGTCCGTCGTTACGCCAAGACGAACAACCAGTACATGCCGGAGTACAACCACGAGGCGCCTATAAGTTTCATCATTTATTTCGACGTAAACAATCTGTACCATCTGGTTATTCCAGTGGTTGACAACTGAACAGATTGCTAGGATAGACTTCAAAAGTATTGCAGCCGACTCGACTAGGGGTTTCGTTCTAGGGGTAGAGTTGATGATTCCGCAAGATAAATACGACTGCCTTGCAGACCTACCGCAATGTCCAGATCATGAAGCCACCCCTGGTTCTACAACTCCCTAGCTGATGACAACACTGGAAAACAAGGTTCGGTACATTCACAATTACCGAGTTCTCCAGCAATGTGTAGGCTTGGGGTTGAAGTAGGGTAAGATACACCGCGATATATCCTTCAACCAGTCACCGTGGTTGATGGATTACATATCTCTCAATACATCTAAGCGCCGTTTAGCCACATCTGATTTCTTTTATAAATTGATAAACAATTCAGTATTCGGTAAAACACTGGAGAACATTTGTAAACACCGTCGTGGTGTACGTAGCATCACCACACTTTAAACTTATGACAGTTTTCAGCAAATACTTTGTGGTTCTGGAGATGTCGAAAGTGAGGATACCTTTTAGTAAGCTTGTCTATGTCGGAATGTGCATTCTCGGCCTGTAAAAACTGAGGATGTAACGGTTTCATTATGAATTCGCAATTCCTCAGTTTAGATGCCCAAAACTGCTTTATATGGACACCAAAGTTTCATCAATTTGGTGAACGACTGCGATCCATATACAGTAATAAAAGACCATAAGGAGGAATTCGACACATCTGGATACAAGACTGACAATCGTTTCGAGAAACAACCACACAACGAGAAGGTTGTTAGTGTTATGAAAGATGAAGTGAATGGCTCCTTAATTGTCGAGTTTGCAGGCTTGTGTTCGAAAATGTATGCATTCCGCTAAGAAATCATTCAGACTTCTAAACGGGCTAAAGGTTTAGCTGGTTCAGTCATAAGATCGCTAAAGATGGAGGACTATGTTAACTGTTTGAAAGGGGATCCTGTGAAACATCATGTACAATACCGGTTACAATCCAGCCTCCATCACATAACAACTGTTGAAGTATCCAAGCTGGGTCTTTCTAGGTTGGACGATAAGCGGTATACTTTCCCCGATGGGATAGGGACTCTACCATGGGGGCACGTGTCTGCTCCTGAACGACTGTGAACGAAGAAGAAGTATACCGCTTATTAGTATTAGTTTGTAAATACAGTGCGCTGAAAACTTTGTAAATATTTACAAGCAAAGTTTATTGAGAAAAAAATGTTGAATGTTTATTACTTTATTAAAAAATATATTGAACAAATTTTTATATTTGTTTAATAAACATTTTTCTTGAATCCATGAGTTATGTAATTTATCAAAACTTAGCCACTTCACCAAGATCATGTCACTCGTTCAACCAAAAATGTACTTGTAAGTTTTGTTAACTGTAATTCTTGCTGATAAAATCCTCCTGCAATATCTTTGTCTTGATAGTCTTTAAGTAAATAAGTAATAGGATTTGTTAATTTCCCTTTACCGATGGTATATACTTGAGTTGACTAGTTTGGCATGTAACCATTCTCAAATTGTTCTTTATACCTACTAATTCTCACATGGTCGCAGACTTTGAATCTTGCAGCAGTAGTAAGGTTAATATGACTGTACACTATTGAAAGTAGTGATTGTCTTCTAAGTCATAAGGATTCATCTTGATGCTCCTGTGCCACTTATTATTGTAATTAGATATTAACTGCGGAAGTAATTCAATCCACCGCTGTGAACCACATCTGCTGAATTCTTGCCACATTGGATTCTTGATAGTTCTGTTGAGTCGTTCAACTATTGATGCTTTCAGATGAGTATATGTTAAGTAGTGGTTAATACCATGGCTATTCATGAGTGCCTTAAACTTTTAATTGTAAAACTCTTTTCCGTTGTCAGTCTGTAAATTTTTTGCAATACGATCACCACATAGTATTCTCTTCATAGCGTTGGCGATTACAATTGCTGAGAGGTAGAGCCCATGCAAACTTTGAATAAGTATCGATCACCATCAGTAAATACTTGAAGGCCACTGTTTTTACGATAATATGGGATTATTTCTACACTATCAGCTTGCCACAGATCGTCCTTTGAGTCTATGGAGTTCTACTACAACATGATCCATGCTACAGTATGATGTCTCTCTCGTGAAGTTCTTTAATCACTCTTAAAATTTCATTGGTGTGTGCCGTATGTCCTGCCGATATGGACGATGTAAGTAGCTTCAGTCTTTGAACGAGTTCGTTGGAGTCGTCCCAATACACATATTCCTTCATGGGGAGAGGGCCCAAACCAGACTGACTATCAAGTTTTTGAGATTAGGTTTTTATACTTGTTACTGTGTGCAAGGTTCCGAACTTTGACGGCTGAATTAAATTTTACTCTGTGGGCACTTGTGGTCTTTAATATTTCCAAATAGCTTTTCAAGTCCTTGTTGGTATTATTTTAGGTTTTTTTAAAAAACAGCAGTTCCATTAACCCTTGTGTCCTCTCATATTCAGTGCCATCTATTATAAAAACATCATCTCCAATAGACATGGGTGAATTTACAATCAATAGAGAGTCATTCTTCTTTCGAACACCATACACTGAAGCATAATCTCGTTGACTTCGCTTTAGAGAACTCAAGAACTCTTTGATCGGGTCAGGAGACTGCTGCTGCTGAAGTCGCTGAGGTAGGAAAATTTTCCGTGGTATCCGTCACATTTCTTAACGAATACGCAACAAATTTTTCAGTATCGATCTGACCAGTCTTCAGTTCAAGTAACTTTCGTCGAATAGCATTCCTGGCATTCATGATGTCACGTTTAGTTGTTGTCGTATCCATGTTTATTCGCCAAATGAAGCTTATGATAAGTTACTGTATTATTTTATATCACAAAGTCACTCGTGCTGTAAATGTTTCGTAGGGCTTATATATAGGGAAAAAACTAATTTTATCACCTTGATTCACATGGAGTACCCCTCATTGATAGTTAACGTTTACCCAATTCAGTTTTACGTCAACCCTTTTCGGTTTGACTACTGAGAGGATCGTACCATCGACAGGGATTTCACAATAATTTCGGCCCGTATCTAGTACATATGCTTTGTATTGAAATATGTCCGGTGTCCGTTGTTATGATTTTCTCAACCACAGTCACTTCGATCGATTTTAAAAACATTATACTATCATTAATAGCACATCGATGGTGTCAGTGACATGTTTGAGTATTCGATCCTGACAATCCAAATTTCCTTCTTTCGTAAGTAGTATGTGTTGAGGTGGGTGCACCAACAATCTCTTGCTCTGTATTGAAGATGTTCTACCTAACTTGTCCAAGATTGTAATGATGATAGCACCAAGTCATACTTGACTATTTATTTAAAATCGAATAAAATCCGTTGCGGTACCGTCCGTAATACATGTCACAGTCTTTGTCAATTATCACAAATCCATGTTTACTTGCATTCCAGCAGTGTCCACTCAAGTAGTTAAACTCGTTGACGATATATAGGTATTAACGTGGTCATTATAAATGTGTTTTAGGTTTAAAGACTGCAATCAAGTTGGCGTTGTCCTCTGACCAACTGTTTCGGTATCCGGCTGTATGTCTGTCACAACTAGAAGGAGTCAACTAACCGATTTCTCCCCATACAAAAGTAGTCAGCTTATATTATTTTGCTTTTCATACGAAACATCGTCAAATACAATACAAAATTTGTATGGCTTCATTGGGCGGCAGTGTACTTTGATTATCGTTAAAAGTCAAATACCGAAACCCTTTAAGGGGCTTCAGTATTTCTTCTAGCAACTGGTACTTTGGTTTTTATAGTGACTTGGAAAATACATATACTTTTTCAAATCAAAGCCCATTGGGATGTTCCAGCAGGGAAAGCACTAGCTTGGATTCTCCACATTTGCCCGCAATTGCCCTCACTGTCTCGGGGAACAGAGGTCCATTCTTCTTCTTTCTGCAACATCTGCATTACTCACAGGTAATGTCGCTTGCTGTTTGACGAAGCGCAACGTGACGAGAAATTCAGACCACTATGACTATACATATGCGAGCTGAATATAAGTCAGTCAGTCGATAGCAATGCCTCCAACAAAGAGGAAGAAGAATGGTCGTGGCTTCTTAAACAAGCTCATAGATAAAATGTCATTTGAGGCACACATTCCCGCTTACCAATTTTGTGGACCTGGAACGAATCTATAAAAGCGGTTGAAACTTGTTCAAAACTGCAATCAATCCAATTAAATGCTGTATATAGAGAACATGACATTACATATGCACAGGGTGTGATAGACGAAATGCCGATCGTATTCTCGCGGAGAAGGTTTCAAACAGAATGAAGGCTAAAGAAGCAAAGTTTGCAGACGTAGTGCTGCTTTTCTAGGAAACAGAACTATGCGTGATAAGATGATGCTGGGTGCAGGTATTAAAAGGGAGAAAAAGAAGGGCGATATCACTCCTTTAATACAAATTGTTGCAGGACTTTCGCTGCGGGAGCTATTGCAGGAGGAGTGTCGAGTTTAGTCAGAGCTGTCAAAGCAGCTACAGAAGCCAAAAAGCAGTTGGCTGAAGAGAAACGCACAATGAACCTATGGAACCAATTGCAATGAAAGGCAAAGTTCTAAATTTGAAACCATATAGAAAATGCGGATAAGGATTGAAGAAGAAAAAAAAAGTCGATGCAACCACTGACAGACGAGGATATACGTAGATATGTAAAACGTCTGCATATAAGTCATTTTCGAGGTGTTTTTATGCGTGACGTACTACCTGAAAAAATTCTTTATAGTGAACTTGGACAGTGCTGAGAATGCTGGAACAAATTGGGTTGCTTGCATCAAGTACAAAGACGGTGACGTTAAGTATTGCGACAGTTTTGGTGTCTTACCTCTACCATTGGAACTGCAGTGGTACTTTGCAGGCAACAGAATACTGTACAATGTACAACGTCACCAGGAATACGGTACACACCTATGTCGTCACTTGTGCTGAAAGTTCTTGTTGGAAAATGTTTTTGACATCAGTCTTGCATGAAACCTCGGTCAGAGTAACACATTTCTGTGATGCTCTGCCTGTCTAGTAATAGGTCAGTGTTGAGTAGTGATTACTTTCCACCGATAGATTTGAGTCAAGCCGAGCATACTATTGGACTGGTTTATTTTGAAACATATAACTCGACCCCGAATGTTGATGAGTCGAATTGTAAATTTCACTGCTGGAAGAAAAGAGTGAATGATATACCCACAGGATCTTACGACATTGATGACTTGGCAAATTATTTAGTTAAGCAGACTAATAACGAGAAATTGATTATTAGAGCAAACAACAATTTACTCAAGTGCGAGATACAAACGCCTGTGGAAATTGACTTCCGTAAACCAGATCGATCTCGGTTTTTCGAAACGTGTGTTAAAAGTAGGATTTCATATTTCAGACTACACCATCCTGATATTAAAAGTTAAGCCCATACAAATAGAGTGCAATATCTGTACAGGAAATTACGTCAACGATAAGTTGGGACATACACTACACGAGTATTTCCAACAGTGCCGCCAGGGTAGAAGACTGTAGAAGTACCTGCAAATATCATCTATCTCCCCATCACTGTGAAAACGTTCAACAATATTCACATTAGAGTAGTCGATCAGGACGGCTAATTGGTTGATTTCAGAGGAGAAACCATTACTCTGAGACTACATATAAAGAATTGGCGCTAGTTATAACAAGAAGCGACAAACTCGTACAGTTGTCAGTCGTGAACCGACAGTGAAACGGTTAACACCTTCTAACGTGCTCTTCCTACAGTCGTTAGGCTATACCGTAAAAAAAATGGACAAACTACTTGAAATATCTTCTAGTGTGGAATTTGATGACTCGATGTCTCGTAAACAGTTTTTGAGACATCAACCGCATAGGCCAGCCATATTTAATAACAAGGATGAGATTCGGATACCTGTTCAGAACCAAGATGCATATACAATGCCGGCCGTAAGTTACCTGCATATTGAAGGAAGATTCGTCAAAGAAAATGGAACTGGAGCGACAAATTCACTTCTATCGAAGAATGCAATTGCATTCCTGTTTGAGAAAATTCTGTTAGAAATTAATTGACATGAAATTGACCGAAATAGAAATGTTGGCATCACCAGCACAATAAAGGCACTAATTTCTGGCGATCCGCAACAAATTGGGGTGCTGAACAATGCTGCCCCCGCGCGTTGGGGATAGGCACTTTGATGCATGTATGCCATTGAGTACGCTTTTAGGCTTTTTTGAAGACTATAAAAGCATACTTGCAAATGTGAAACAAGAACTAGTATTGATTCGTGCTAGGGATGACACAAATTCATACACACAAGCCATTGCAAATCCTCAAAATAGTAAATTCAGACTTAATAAAGTTCCGTGGGTGATGCCGCACGTGCAAGTAGGTGACAGAGAAAAAGTGGCTTTGCTAAAAATCGTGGAAATTGGGAAGCCAATACGCATTCACTTCAGAAGTTGGGACCTGCGTGAATATCTAGTACTTCCTGTAAGCAAGACACAAGTTTGGACTTTGAAGACAACAACGCAACTGGAGAAACCTAGGACTGTTTTCAAATAAACAGGAAATGTAACACGGAAAAAAGTGCATCTGAGTTTGATCACTGCCATCTCTGTAATGCCAAAGTGTTCCTAAACAAAGTTGCGTACCTGTATAAGGACATGAATTTAGACATTAAGAAAAACAGAACAACCGTGCTGTATTTCAAGTATGCAAGATACAAGCAGGCTTACTATGAACATGATCGTTCCTCACCACTACTAAAACGAGAAGAATTAGTAGCAACTGCACCTCTAGTTGTAATTGACTGTTCACAACAAAATGAAACAGTTAAGACTGGCCTATAGATATAAGTATGGAATTTGATAGCAGTGAGAATTTCTCTGCCTACACATCTGCTTACTGCCTGATCCTGCCAGATCGTGTTGTGGAATACGTACCTATAACTGGTGTGGTGCGGAAGCTCACAAAAACAGGATATCACCATTCACCGCCACGCAATGTAATGGCGACCATCTTCTTGGGCGCACAGGGATTCAAGACAAAGGACGGTGTCTTCTTTTTCAAAGAAGTTGCTGTGTGTGTATTACGAACTGACAGCATTATCGCTACACACCAAAAAGTGGACGATATGAACCATCAGTTACTTGGTTGACACATAATTATCATAGAATACCTAGGAACACTAATTGAGCGACTTTCAGTAAACTACAGTATATATAATTCTACATGCAAACATCAATGAAAACGATTCAATTATCTACGTGAAAGGACGGGAGAAAGCACAATGGTTCCAGAGGATTATCAGGATGAGTGTCTGCTACGACACAGAAGACTAAGGATGTCCTTCACTATGAGAACTCAAGAAAAATAATTTGATAAAACTTAGTAAAGCATATTTAATTTGTAATGCTATGTTTGCTGTGGAAAATTTATTTTAATTGCGCAGTGGTGGATGAAATAAAAACAATTTAATTAAAATTCACGCCTTTTTATTTATCAACCACATACATCTTGGTTACATTGTTCTTGACATAATTAAACACAATCAAATTGTTATATGTGATGATTTCATTTCTTAGTTGCACAAGTCAATTGTAGAACTGTATGACATACGACTAGGATGAACGTTGTCGATGTGCATACCGATTAACTTTGGCACCGACGCCATATAGTAGTCATGCAGCGCATTGTCCGCCAACTCGGTCACAAATAGGTTGTGGTATGTGGAGGCGTTGTAGTTCCACAATTTCCTGATGGACAATGATGCGGTCACTGCAGGCATTGCGTCAATGAGGTTCTGCCATGTAGACTCTGCGTGGAAGATGCCGCTGGCAGGATCAGCACTATGGTGAAAACATAACGTTTTCGTCCCCGACACCATCCGGCAGGAAACAGCATGCTCGCCGAGTGGAATACTTGTCTTGCCGCCGCTTGCGAACATGTTGGACACAGCATCCGACTCCTTGATCAGCACGTCCCATTCCTCGGACGAGAGTGTTATCTTGTTGTAGCTTGTTCAAGTACCACGACAGGCTCGAAATCACATTGGGGTGACAAGCCCAAAGTCAGTCTCTTGGAATCGCCGGCGTTGAGCTGATACACTGTCTTGAAGAGCAGTACATGGCGTGACATGGTGAGACGTGTTGCTTCTTCGAGACGAGGAGGAAGAATGAAGGGTAACTCACGCGTTCATGAGTCATAAGGACGGGCAGCGACACGTGCGCTGGAGTGAGGGGACGCTGCAGAATGCGTGATTTGGTGGCTCATGCAGGGGTGACTCAAGCAGGCTGCAGTTGCAGGCGGGCGATGCGTGGAAGCCACGTGTGGAGACGCTTGCGCTGGGGTGAGGGTAACGACACGTGCAGTGGGGTGGCTGGACGCGTGCACTGTGGTGAGGGGAACAACACGTGCCGGAAACCGGAAATTGCTAGTGGCTTTCCTTAGCGGATGCAGGCGGAAGTCGTTAATGTGCATTCATACGGAAACCGGAATTAACCTGTCAACCCTAATGATGATTTATTTGGTTAGAACAGACAAACTGCATCTTCTTTCAATGCCTCAAAATCTTTTCGGCTGAATATTTTGGATTCCACGCAGGGCATTCAACAACTCAACAGCTGGTTAGGGTCGTCGAAGCTACAACTGACGCTTTCAACCACCGTAGATATTGTGGAATGATCTCATTAGATGTTGCAAAGACATTCGACACTGCCTGGCATGAAAGCCTGCATCTAAAAATGAAGACAACAGAGAATTAATAGAATTAATATGTAGCTACCTAAGCCATAGATAATTCAGAGTACAAGTAGAGAAATCACGGTCGACAAAAAAAATAAAAAGAGTTCGTGCTGGAATACATCAAGGTTTGGTTCTGGACCCAATTCTGTACTTAATCTTCACCTGTGTCATTCCCAGACCACACTTTGTACTCACTGCATTATGTGCTGATGAAACGGCTTACTTTACGGCGTGTCTGCAGTTGATAGCAAAGCGATTCCAATCAGCATTAGAGAAACTCAAAAAATGGGCCACAAAGTGGCGTGTGAAGATTGTGAGGCCCCACTTCATCAGACATTAAGAAATAATAATAACAATTATACGATTTTGTATGAAATGTGTAATTGTATCTTTTCTTGCAAGGCCGTACAGTATAGTAGTTTGTGTAGAAAAGGGGTAAATTTTCATTATATGTTTTTATCTTGTTGATGTTGGTAGACTGTAATGATATTGTTCGTTTAGCTAACGAGACGCGGATTGATATAAAGTAGTTGCAGATAAAAAGATGGCAGTGAGATTAATGTGCCGTCCTTTGTATTTGATCTCATGAATGGTAGAAAGTGTATTGTTTGAGTTTATTCTAAGTGTTAATAAATAGTAGTTGATATAAAACAACAGATACTTTGCAGTGAATTCTTCCCGGGTGTTAGCCGATTCTCGTTAAGACTTATTAAAGCCGCATCTTCTTCTGCTGCCAGCATCTCGAGCTCTATGCGCTTGTCACGAATCGACCGAATATTGACATGTATGATAACGAGTGGTGCTGCCCCAAGGGGATTAGCCTTTGATGGTTTCTGATGCCCCGATGCTGACTGTCTCGCTGTATTCTGTGATGTAGCAGCTGTCGTCCGTCACATTGTTGGAGGCGGCACTGTTGGAGAATGCAACTTCGGTAATTTCAGTGGTAGCCAGCGGGTGCCCTGTGCTTTCATCTTGTGGTGTCAGTTCAGCAGATACTATCTCTGCCTGTGATTTGTAAAGAGTTTGTGAGGGCACGGAGTTGTCCGGCGCAATGGCTTTGATTTGTTGTGCAAGTCGGTCGATTATGCTTGTTAGTTTATCGACCTTTTCCTCCAGTCGCGCTATGCATTGCTCGAGTTCAAATTTAGCTTTGGTTGGTCAGACTGTTTGGTGAATCATTGTAGGGGTTTGTGGAGCTGCAGTTAGGATTGCTGATTTAGTTGCATCCGAGAAGCCTTTCAGTTGCCTTATTGGGGAGATCTGAAGGATCGCACATGGTGTTGGTAGGTGTGGAAAGTTTCCATCATCTGTGGGTATTCGCTCAACCGGCCGTTGGCCGAGTGGGGGTGGCAACTGATGTTGGGGTGAGGAATCTATTGTTTCTTTAGGGTATAGAGGACAGCGAATTTGACCTATAAAGTGATCTCGACTATCACATGTGGCACAGTATGGTAATTCAATGTCGTGGTTAGTATTCGGGCAGCCATGAGACAAGTTAACTTTTCCGCATCTAAAGCGTTTTGCCTTTTTATTGCAGTTGCTAGCGGGATGGTTATATTTCTGGAATTTTCTGCACCGGATGTATCGCTTCCTCTCCGTTGAGGCTTCGACGTCATATTACCTTCCCGATATTACAATATTACCCTGACTTATAGTGAAATCATACGCCTTTTCGTCGTGCCAGACGAGTCTGACCATATTACGCTTTACTTCCACGTTCATTATCGTGTAGACCTGCTTTACACCATTATTTTGAAGGGTCAGGAGGATTGACCTGGCGTCCCACGGGGTGTTTTTGTTGACTTTGTAATCTGTCACTATTAGCAGACACCACATTCACCCAGAATGTGATGTCTGCTCCGAAATCTGTTGGGACTATAAGGTCAAGGAACATAGCTCTGTGTTCAGGTTTTTGAAATCTCAGGCATAGAGCATTCTCTTCACTCAAGTAATTACACGTAGGCATGGGGATATCGGTCTTGTTTTTCTGTAACAATACTTGTAATCTAACATGATTTACAGAATTTTCATCACCATTGCTTATCAACAGTGCTTCGTTGATTTCTGTTACATATTTTTCCATGGTGGCGGTGGTGGAGTTGGGGGTACTTGTTCCGTGTGGTACACCAGGTGAGGTGGGTGAAAGGTTTGTGTTTCAATATCTTTGGCGAGCGTTGTATAGGGCTTGGATGGACCCTGTTTGTAGATGGGTGTTTGAGGATCGTTAGGGTGGTCTAGCGATCGATTAGGAGCGCTCCTGTTGGGGGCAGACTGCTCAATTTTCATTTTATCACTAGGTTTTCTCTCTTTTTTCCCCATGTCAGTTGTTGTCCATTCTGCCAAGAGAAAGAAAGAGAAAGAAGGGACAGAACAGGAAGGAAACGGGCCTGCCTCTGGACTCTCGAGCTGATCCGATGTGAACGGGGCTCTGACGTCCAAATACCCTAACACTAACGTTAGGTGGGGCTAGCCCGCAATCACAGAAAGAAGACAAAAGAAAGAAGAGTTTACTGGTGGCGAAGGATAGCGCTGCGCGGGTGATGACTTTGCTTTTTTGAGAAACCACGCAGCGCCTAGGAAGGGGGGGAGGTTGTAAGGTACGACGCGTCGATTCGCCGCCACCGACGCAGCAATGCACACAGAAGTCCGGGCCGGTTTGCAGGTAGCGAGCGCAAGAAAACCGCAAGAAACTGTATACCCTTCTATATCGCGAGCTGAGAGAGGGGTTGCGATCCGTCCGCTGCACCGCTCCTAACTCGAATGGTGGGTTCGCAGTAGGGCAGGCAACGCTCTCTTGCCGACTTGTTGCGGGCTGCGTACGTGACCTACTACTTGGCTGAGGTTTCTTCCTGCTGCATTGCTGCTTCCAAGCTCGGCAACGGCGGTAAGAAGCAGCGTGTCAAGAGCCGCAGTTGCAGCAAACGGCGTCCTCGCGATGCTGGTTGCTTTCTGAGACATAATGTCCACTTCCACAACGAACAAATCTTGCTGGTTTTGTGCATTCGCTGGCAAGATGCCGGAAATTTAGGCACCTATAGCACAGCACCAGCTTACGTGGATGTGGTTTCTCTGCTTATCTCTGCGTAGAAGTGCCTGTATTCTTTGTCCTGGGGCCGGGAATCATGACATCATACGATATGGAGTCATGATGCAACATCTGGATGGCTGCTTCAAAGTCTTCAGGGAAGGACAGTACGATCTTCGATCCAAGGTGGTCTGGCCAGCTGAACATGGGAAGCTTCAAGACACTCTGCATCTGAGCCATTAAATCGCCGTAGTTCCCTGCATAGCTGACGGAGATCGGTGGTACTGGGCCTTCTTCTGCGGCAGGGAAGATTACTGGTGCTGGTGAATCAGGCGAAGGTGGTGCTCGCTCACCACTTTGAGAAGGCGATGGAGTTGGTGTTGAGGGTGATGTAGCCCTTATCGGCTATTGGGTCGTAGATGAAGGTCTGGAACCTTGTTTTGGCTTCTTCAACGTTTTCCTCCCAGTCGAAGTCGCCGTCCAATTTGGTTGAAACACAAGTACCCCCTGCCACGCCTCGACTCCTGCCACTGGGCGATACTTCTTGGAAAGATGTCGGTGCTCGCGGTTTGTCAGGACATTCTCAAATGTAGCGGCGTCGCAGGTGGGTACCTGCCAGCTGAACTGAAGGCAGTCAAAGATGATTGAGATAGCAAAACTCCATTTTGCAGGGTTGCCTAGGGCAAGGCGTCTTCTCCATTCTTTAAAGGATCAATCTTCAGGTCTGACTTCTTCCACAACATGTTTTGTGCCTCCGCCCAGAAACCAACTTCCCGCGGGAAAGCACCAGGTGGTTTGTATTTCTTCTTCCGTTTCACCTTCTTGGTTGTGACGGGCTGCACGGAAGTCTCAGGGGCGCTACTGGATGCTGCAGTGTCTGCCTTGGTGCGAGGAGATAGGGACGAACGAGTAGACTTGGCTGTACCAGTCTGCACGGTCGGCGTGAAGGCAATAGTTCTTTGTTGTTGTTTCTCAAAACTTGACGCATTGTCTCAGAGTGTGCGGAAGTTCTTGCGCGTAGCACATCTGCTTTTGTTAATATTTGTCTTTATGGGATTTGCCAGATCCTGTTGATTTGTATTCTTTGGGTATATTTTCCAGTTATCTCTGTCCTTAATGGATTTATCCTATCCTATTACTGTGCAGGTTCATGCGGGGCATCGTCCCTTCCCAGTTTAACTGGTCATCTTGTGGTATCTTTGTATTGCACATGAGGGCCCAGCTGTTGAATCAGTGGATTAGTGTGTTGGGGGAATTGTAGATAGAGCTCTATTGCTGCAGGTTTGAAGCGTTCTTTGAGAGTTGGTAAGCCGCTTGTCTGGTGGAGCAGTGCTGTTGGAGTGTCAATAGGTAGCTTGTAGGCGTACCTTATTGCCCGGTTTTGGATGCGCTGAAGAGGCTTGATGTTTGTGCGGGCGGCGTTGCCCCACACCGTGGCAGCATATTCAAGGATAGGCCTTATTGTGGCTGTGTAGAGGGTGATAGCAGTGCGTGGATGGAGAGGCGAGGCCGGATTGAGAATTAGATAAAGTTGTTGCATTTTGTCCATGACTTTTGTCTCGCAGAGTTAATATGTTGGAGTAACCGTTTGAGCTAGATTTTTTCAAAGATTTTTGACATAGTCGGTAGGAGGCTGATCGGTCTATATGATTTTGGCGACCTTTTGTCTTTACCGGTTTTTTTGTACTGAGACAATTTCAGCAAGTTTCCATATTTTTGGAAATTCACCAGTGCTCATGATATTGATGTAGGTAATTACTTGTGGCGGAAGATGACGGCGAAGTAATCCACCTATTTGATCATGGCCAATGGCTTTGTTGGTGGTGACACGTCGTAGCAGGTTAGTTACTTCTTCTTCAGTGGTGAGTTCGATGGTTTCTTCATTGTGCGCTATAACATTTAAATGGCGTTAAAGATCCTGCTTAACTAGTTCTATGTGAGCAACTACTCGGGGGTCTTCTATTGGGCAAAGGTTTACTTCTAATGCTTCAGCTAGTGCATCCGCATTAGCTACTGGTTCAGCGATAATGTTATTTTTGACAGTTAGCGGTGGCATTTTTTGTCTTTGTTGTAGCATACCCTTGGTGGTAGACCAGATTGATCCGTCTTCAATTGAGAGGGTGGCTACAAGGCCTTACCAATCGCGCATCCGATGTTTGTTGACCTCATCCTTGATTTCTCGTTGTAGGCGATTGACTGTTCTTTTTGTAGTCGGATCTCTCGTCACTTGCCACTCCCACTTGAACTTTTTTTTTTTTTCTTGAGTTATGGTGTGGCAAATGTTCGGCGGCAGTTGTTTGGAGCGCTCTACTGGGACATGATCGTATGACAGGGCTGTCTTAGTAGTTACAGCGATGTTGTGCTGTAAACCGTTGGTAATCACGATATCCAGTATATCAGCGTAGGCTCTTCCTTTAAAGAATGTAGGTTCTGTTGGGCCACAAGCCACTGCATCGTTTCTTTCTATGGTGCGTAGAAGGTGCCGGCCATTGATGCTGGTTAGCCTTGAGTTCCAAGCTGTGTGCTTGGCGTTAAGGTCGCCTGCTATCATGAGGTTACCGGGCAGTCTTAATAGTGTTTCCACCCTGCCTCGTTTACCAATCCATGAGGAGGTCGGTAGGCAGAGACAAGAAGCATTTTTACCACTGAAGTTTCCATTGAGATGCCCATGGCTTCTATTGTCAAGAGTGGAGGTAAAGTGATTTGTTGGTGTTTGATGGCGTTTTTAACGTGAATAGCTGTACCGTCCCCAGCTGTCGGTATGTCGCTACGTAGTTCGGTGCAGCAGCTTTTATGCCAGGTTTGAGATGAATTTCGTCGACCAGACATATATCTATTTGTTCTTCTCGGAGAAATTCCCTGAATTCGCATAATTGCCTCCAGATGCCATTGGAATTCCATGTGCAGATCACTAAATCATCTATTTTAGGTGCCATTGTTGTTAGATGAAGTGACATTATATGTGGTTTGGACCGCTGTCTGTACTGCGGCAGCTATCTGTCGCGGAATGTCTAAGATTGTGTCATTCATGGCACGAATGTCTGCGTGCATGGCATTCATGGTATTAATGGTTTGCAGCATTGTTTGTATCACGTTTTTCAGCATTACATTGTCTACCTGTTGATGTTGCTGTTGGCGATGCTGTTGCTGCGGCTGTGGTTCATGACTCTGAGTGTGGGATGGGGCATCTTTTTTTTCGGTTTCGTTGATGTTGTTGTTGATTGCGGTGGCGTCAGGGTCAGTTTGCTGCCGTCCAGATAACGCTCCCGCGTAGTTGGTGCACTTTGCCTGCTGATATACAGAGTGGTGAGGTGTTGGTTGTAGGTCAGCATCCGCGCCTTTTGCCGGAACTGAGGTTTCTGCTTCCTCTCCCTTCCTCTTCTTCTTCCTTAGTGCACCTTGTGCTGCATCGTGCTGCTTTTGCCATTCTGTGTATCTGCTGAATGCAGGGTACTTCTGGTAGCTTGCTACATGAGGACCACTGCACTTGGTGCATTTTGGTGGGTGGTCACCATTTATGGTGGCACATGCACTGGAGGCATGGTCTCCGGTACACTTTACACACTTGGAAGATATGCCACAATGCCTCGAGACGTGACCAAAGGCCTGGCATTTATAGAATTGAGGCGGGCCCCTGGTGCTTCTAAGTTTCTCTACAGTTATTTTAAGGGCGCGTAAGGAAGTGAGTTTGTATATGGACCTGTTATCCAGGGTGTCGCGGAGGATGACCAGGTACAGCGGAACCTCCTGCTGAGTGATTGGAGCGTGGAGGCGAGCGACTGTTCTGGGCACAAGATTGCGGTCTTCTAGTTCTTCTTTGATGTTGTCTGAGTGCATATTGAAGGGCATGCCTCTCAGGACGACTTTTATTTTCTTGTCGGGTTCGGTAGGAAAACTGTAATAAGGTATTCCTTTTTTCGAGACGAGGTTAGTCACCTCAATGTAGCCTTCTGTAGACTTGGTGACAACTTTGTATAGATCTCTGCTTGCTGTTTTAACTTCAAAAGCAGACTTGAGGGTATACTTAAGGAGGCTGTATAGTGAACGGTAATCCTCTTTATATTGGATAATTACAGGAGCAGGAGGGTTTTGTTCATTGGTGCAGATTCAGCCATTTCTTCATCTGCTGGAAGCAGCTCAAATTGATTTGCAGTCGTTAATTCAGGAGACAATCTTTAATTGCGCAGCCGGAGCCGTGCGTTGCAGCTTTATAAAGCCTTCTTCATCAATTGTTCTTTTTCCTTGACGACGAGACGCCGTGGGTGGCTTACCCTTAGGGCAAGTCGCATTATTGGAAGACGTTGAAGGTCCAGCTTTCACTGAGACAGTGGTAGCACTCTTTTTCAGTTGCTCCTCCTTCTCGGCAGAGGAAGCGGCGCTTCTCTTCCTCGAAGAAGGGGTAGCGTAGATGTCCATGTCTTGGTCTTCATCAGGTCACACTTCAGGTGATTCAGAGGTGTCCAGAACATCTTGGCCAGTTGGTTCAAGGAAAGGTTCTGTGGCCACAACGATAGCCACGGGAATCACAGCCACTATGGTAGTAGAATGCTCGATCGGCGAGGGTGATCGCGGAGAATTCTGGTAAATATCAGGCGCCGACATCCTTCTTCTTCTTGAGTCACTCATGCCGCCTAAGTCAGGAGTGTTGCTCTGATCCTGCGTTATCATTGTAGGGTATCCGAGCCAGAGACAACCCTACGCTAACGCCTGAGTAACCATACATGAGAGCCTCTTTAACAACTGAATTAAAAAGTCGTTTTGGTTCCTTAAGAGAATATTCAAACTACTTGATTGCGACCTTCCTAGATTCAAGACAAACTATTGGAGTTTTCTGAAGCTCGTCAGAAGATTTTATTGGAATCAATAAAAATGTCTTGCGAGGAATCTTCCACCAATAGCAGTTCATCTTCAACGCCTGTAAAAATGCATAGAATGGACGAGACAGAGTAAACTGCGATGAATGAAGCTCAAGACATGTTTTGGAACTGTTTTAGTGAGATAGCCAGTATCAACGAAAAAAATTGTGATCTCTAATTGATCTCAAGTGTGTCCTGTATATTTGGTGGTCAACGAATGCGGCACAGTAACCGAATTTGACAATATTTTCTAGAATTTATTTTTCAGCGCCTTGCAGTAGAATATATGGCGAAAGACTTTTCTTTGAACGTGGTCTTATTTACGAGGACAAGCAAATCCGATTATTGCCGCTTATTACACAGAAATTGGTGTTCATTCAGTGCAAGAATCAATTTTTCATGTTAAAAACAATAATAAACGGTATTTTGATTTGAAGACAAAGTTTTTAATTGTGTTTAGACTTATTACATACTTAACATTTGTGAATTTAAAGAATATTTTATGAAATTTTCGTAATTTATTGAGTATCGGATATCCGCCGGATATCGACGTACTATCCGGTATCCGGCCGAATAGTGAATATTGACCGGATAGGCCGCGTATCGTATAGTTTCCGTATATCCGTTTCATCTCTAATATCCACTTTACTCTCGGCTTACAACTCTTTGTGTCTGAACATCTTACTATAACATGAGCCCGCGCATTCTTTACATCAGGGGTGGTCAACCCGCGGCTAGCCTTGAACATTTTTCCGACCCACGAATTTTATCACACTTTTACAAAACAAAAACAAAATTATATTTCAGTAGGGAGAGAATAAGATAGCTCTATAATCCCAACTTCCGGTCAAGTGACACAAAATGGCGGCATCCCTTCCCCTTTTCTCCCTCCCCTCCATGACGTCACATCCGGTTCGCGGGAAATTCTAATGGACCCATCAGCGTTCACGTCACAAGATAGCAGATCGTTTGTTCATTTGGTGGCCGCTAAGGGGGCGGCACCAGTCGGGCTTGCGTATACGTTAGTTCCTCGACCGGCCGCCCAGATGGCAGCATCTCCTTAAATTCTTTGGGCGCAGATATTCCACTCCCCCAGGAGAGCGGGAAATTCCGCCGCCCGGGGCGTGTTTACACAGGTGCGCTAGCCTGCAACTATTTCATCAACCCTGTTATGGAATGCGGACGTCAGACAAGTTAGGCTGTCGTGTATCGTGGCGTACAAAACTATGGATTCGTCTATCACTTTAGTTCCTAGTGGTCATTCCACAATGAGACGTGTGTTGCGTATACTAATTCCACCTTTACCGAGTAACTTAAATATAATTAAAGTCTTTTCTTCGAGGAGTTTAAATGGACCCATTGGTTTAAGTAGACAATGGACGATTAGTTCATCCATTAATCGGGAAATCGAGTATGATGGTCTCCATGATGTCACGAATCCACTTCCTCTAAGATGTATACTGTTTGATACAGATGTCAAGCTAGCTAAAGAAGTGGGTGTTGACGTCACCGCCGGAGTATAAAGACCATCACACCAGCCAGCTAGCCCTCAGTCCCCGGCCAGTGATCGTCCAGTTCACTATGGCTAGTGAGGTTCTCCTGTTTTCAACATGCTACAAGTTAAACTGCAGCGACACCAAGCGGATCACTGTTGGTTTGTCACCTAAACTGGAATTTAATCCAGTAGTTGTACT
>CM061919.1:26108073-26137632 GCA_031002005.1 Vandiemenella viatica | reverse complement strand
GAAATGATCTGACGGTTTTCGCCGCCGTGTTGTCGGGCGAGTAGATAGATGGTGGGGGGTGGTGAGGATAGGCGCAATCCAGAGCCCACACGTGGATATTTGTAGTAGCCATGGAGCACTGGTAGGGTGAGCTCCGTGTGTTTGTTGTCGAGGCATTTTTAAAAGTGGCGATTCCTGCGTTGCTGTTCAATGGAAATTCCGTAGACTTTTTAATGTGGGTCCAAGAGGAAGAGTCCCAACTCGTAACACAATTATGCTATAGGTGAGCACCTTCAGAGCTACCGGTTCAGCGTTAAAAAAGAAGTCGACAGGTCGACCAAGGTCATCCAGGACGCCAGAGAATATCAATCGAGTAAGAGAAGCTGAGGAAGCCAGTCCTCGACCGTCGGACCGTAAAGAAGCTGCTTTTTTTCACATGTCTGACAGCTTGGTAAGACGAATTTTGCGTTTCGATCTGCACTTCCACCAGTACAAAATTGCTATTGTCCAGCAGTTAAAGCCTAATGACTATGCAAAGCGTAAAGCATTTGCAGAAGAAATGATTGCTATGTTGACTGATGAAAAATTTTTAATGATGAGCGACGATGCACATTTCCATCTGGATGGTTATGTGAACAAACAGAACTTTCGTTATTGGTCGGCTACAAATCCGGAACAACTGCATGAACGTCCTCTGCATAGTTCTAAGGTTACCCTGTGGTGTAACGAAAAGGTGTGTCATGTGGTCATACTTCTTTGAAGAGGGTGGTCGAACCGTTACGGTTAATTCGCCACGTTGTTTATTGATGTTATGAACTTAAGAGAAATCATTTATTGCACAGAAGGATATGGTTCCAGCAGGATGGGGCAATGCCCATACAGCCAATGAGGTTATGGACGTTTTGAGAAGCAACTTTCGTGATCGAGTGATCTCGCGGTTCGGGGACATTGAATGGCCAGCTCGCTCTCCAGACCTTAGCGTTTGTGATTTTATCTTGTAGGGGCTCCTTCAAGCAAGAGTTTACACAAACAAACCCCGCACATTGGACGAACTGAAAGAAGCCATACGCCAAGAAATCACCAACCTGCCTCTTGCAATGTTAGAACAGGTGTTCAACAGCTTCACTGTACGCTGGAAGAATGCTTGGTCAAAGACGGACGTCATTTAAAGGACGTTATCTTCACCTCTTAAACGGACGAAATTGGTTGTTCTGATGTTATTTTCATCAATTTACATGAACACATTTATTTTTCATGTTGTTTTTACTTTAAAACCGTAAGATCTTTTTGACGCACCCTGTACTAGTTTTAATTGTAGTCTAGTAGGCTGCACAGTGCACAACTGGCGATCAGTGTGGAAAAAACAAAGTAACAATTTCAGTAACAGGACACTCGTGAAAACAGTTTAAATTATTTTGAACAAAAATCTAAATTCATGCCCTTTGTTGTAACGTTAAGTGCCTGTTGTAATTCTGACGCAGGCTAAATAACAGTCTAATCAAAAGTGCCACTATCATTGCTAATCAAAAAATAAAGCTTTTAAATTATATATCTATGGGAAAAAATTTAACGAATACGTCTATAGGCCTATATCGAACCAATATTACATAAATATAAAGTGTAATAATTAATATGTCGATTTCAACTAAATACATAGTTTTCTTCCAGTGTACTGACAGTTCATTTCCTTGCTGATGATGAACTAAATAGAAATGTTATTAAATAACGTTCATAACCTCTGTTATATAGTCTCTGGTCATTGTCAGTTGGGCAGCGGAGGCGGAAAGCGTGATGTCAGCGTTACGGACATCGGTGCAACGTCACCAAGAATTGCGTTTTATGTAGACAGATATTGTGAGAATTCTGTACAGTACCCGCAGTTATGATTTAAAATCTGACTGCTGCTACTCTTGTTTCACATTTCGAATCTCAGTTTGGTTTTGAGGCAAGTCGGGGTGGTTACTATACAGAACGACTGACCATTTACTGTAAAATTCAATAATAATAATAATAAAAACACTATCCCTTGAATTCTATGTTGATGTTACAATAAACGATAAGTTCAATGTCAACTCTTTTCAGTGTGTTCAAGCCGCTGATGAAACAATTCAAAGGATTTCCAAACTATATTTCTATATTTCACACATAGGAAAAATTAAAATTAAAGTAATTTACCTGTAAATATAAATCGAAACTTTCACGTTTGTGGTTGTGCTATTGGATAAATTCGTGAGAAATCAACAATATTGGATTTATCTTATAATTTATGGGTGAAACCACATATTAAAAATTCTGGATTAAAATTTAACACATTCGTGAAACTAGTAAGCTGCATCTACAACGAAAATCTGAGACTTTTAAGGATATTAGGATAGGAAGTGATTTGACGTTTGGTGTAGATGGGGAGTATATATACCGAAATTACCAGTTGAATGTTTTTGGTAAACGCTCCAGCTCTTCAGTAGATAATTTATTCCATTTACTGACTCCATCCAACAAGACAATTATTTTTCCCTCTGCTATGGCTGGAATCAAGTGCCAGCTTGTGGTGACAGTCATAATTTACCTTCCATCTACTACTCCTAAATATTATACAAATATTTTTTCAAACCTCTTCACTAATGGCTACCAATCCTGTTCATTTAAGAAATCAGTAACAGATTATGTATAGCAGTAATTTCCACAAATGAATAACCCGTCCTCTTTTGCGTCACATCCACGTCCTGTGTTTGATACCCAAATGTGGGTCCCGTACTGCACATTTAATATTCAAGTAATGGTAAGACCAACGTTTTTAATCTAATTGGTTAATTTCTCTCGTTTATTGTCTCAGCAGTTTCTCCAATAAATAAATGATTTGGAAGCCTTTTCCAAATATCTACCCAATATGTCCTGCCCAACAAAGTTTAGTAATATGTTGTGCCAAGATATTTACACTTAGAGTTTTCAACAAGTAATTCGTTCCGCACTCTATAATCTCAGTAAATTTTTAGTTTTTTTCTTTTTTTTGCCTGACTGCATTTGGCATTTACTTTCTTTCCATATTGACCTACACTGGTGTGGTGCATACGTGTGAATCGTCTGATTATTTTGGATGTTCTTTTCTGTGTTTCCAAAATATCTGCCATTTATCGCACTCTAATGTTCACCAACTGTGCTTCCGTCTCCGTGGAGGCTGGTCAAGTTTCCTTGCTGATTCTTGAATGGTATCAAGAAGCTCGACCCATGTTTGTGTGTTTATCTGTAGCGATTGTGTGAATTCCTGTGTATGTTCTTGTAAGTATTCTGGATCAATGCGTGGGTTTTTAGGCTTTTGATATAGTTTCCGATTGGTTCTGAAACGAACTTTGATTTGTGAAAGGTAGTGGTCGGACCCTACATAACCCTTTCGTACTCTCACATTCATAATTTCTGGAGAGAAGTTTCTGGTAATCACTTCATGATCGATCTGGTATTCACCTATGTGGTTGTTTGGTGATTTCCATGTGGTCATCTTCCGAGGGGGCTTCTTAAAGTGCGTGGACTTTAGTTGGAGATTGGCCATTTCACAGGTGTTTGTTAGGCGCCGTCCTTTGCGTTTGTCTTTCTGTGCGCTGAAAAATTCCCGATTATGCGTCTGTATTCCTTTTCTCTGCCGATTTGTGCCTTAAAGTCTCCGAGGAGGATCTTGACATGGTGTTGAGAGATCTTGGCAAGTACTCTTTCCAATTGTGACCAGAACTTTTCGATTTTGTTTTTGTCGGGTTCATTGTTGACTGGAGCAAGAGGGACTTTCCGAGGGTGATGAGAAATCTACAACTGAGTTCAGGATATTCTTGTGCACTAGGAAAACAGTTCCAAATACTCTTAGTATTACTGTTAAGTAATTAAGTTGCGGGTTTTCCCTTATAGATGCGATATCCATCTGAGTCAAAATGATTGGAATCACAGAACCTTGTTTCTTGTATTGCAAGTACAAGGATCCTAAACCTGTCACAGGTATCTGTCAGTACCTTAATTTTCCCTGTTTTTGTTAATGTCTGTACATTTATTGTACTAATAAACTGTACCTTTTTGGGGTTTGAGGAGGTTTGGGAAGCTCCGACCCTTCCCTGCATGATGCCCTGGGCCCCCAGAATCCGAATGACCAGGTTCGCCGTCGCTGTCTTCATCTCGGGCCTGAGGTAGTAGCTATTTTGCTTGTGTTTCCATCATGCTAAATTATGGTTGATTTTTGCTCGTGGGCGTGAAATCACCCAGGGCGAATGAATCATTTTATCGATTCACTCTTATCGTAAGGATTGTTAGTTCGTACGGGCAGCAGATGTCTTGCTGTGGTGTGTTTGGTCGGCGAGAGATATTTTATTTTGCTAAAGTCCCCAGGTAAACCGGTGAGGACCCCAGTATCCGCCACCTGGGACGCGTCACGTTGGAGTATCACCTCTCCCCCTGCCACGACAGCATAGTAGGTTCGTGGATATACTTTTTATTATTATTTGTGCTGACTTTAGAACACACAGATACTGCTGAAATCATTATAAACTAGGCAGTTCTGAACATATTAACTTTACACATTGCGATGCTACAAAGTATCTATTCTACTAGCTCCACCGTTGTGGAACTGATTGTAGTCAAGGGTGGTGGGTAGCCACCCATAGACGCACTGCACGAGATTCACGGGAATTCCATGGATTACTGACACTGAGTAGGGGGGGGGGGGGCGAGCACATCTTCTTTGCTGTCTCGGGCACTAACCTGGGTGGAAGATAGATTTTGGTCTCTTGTGCCCCAGCCCCTCAGTGTCATACTCGCCCAGCTCGTTGACCAGGTGGTTCCTGCATGTCGCTGCCTTGGTGAAGAATTTCTCCGCCACGGTTGCCATCCTCACAGGGAGTGTAGGAACCTGCGCCAGCTGGTGCAGATCCACGGTTGGAAACCTCAGTGGGAGATGCAGCGATCTCTTCAGTGATCTGTTCTGGAGCACGTGCAGTTTCTGTATGTGGATCTTGGCGGCGTAGGCCCACACAGGGTTTGCGTACTCGATTACTGGGCGAATGAGAGACAGGTAGTCCCGGACACCGCAGCGTGGAGGCAGCGATGAATTGTGGTTGAGAACTAGGTACAGGACCCCCAACCTCTGTTTGACCCTGCTCCTGATGTCCTCGATGTGGTGCTGCCACGTTAGCCCCTGCCCCAGGGTTACACCGAGGTAGCGTACGGCGTTCTTTTGGGGGATCTGCTCCCCTAAGAGTTGTAGGCCTAGCCGTGGTGGTAAACATTTCTCCAGAAGACCACCGCTTGGGATTTGGTGGTGTTAATCTTCACCCGCTACAAGGTCGCCCTCTCCTTTAGCTCATCCAGCACTGCCTGTAGGCGTTACCAGATGACCTTTATGCTCCATTATGAGATGAAGTATGCGATGTCATCTGCGTATAAGGCTGACATGATGTATATCGATATGGGGATATCCCATGCGAATATGATAAATAACACCGGTCCCAGTACGGATCCCTGTGGTACACCTGCTCCGATTTTCCTCAACGTGGACCAGCAGTAGCGTTCGACCTTGATCCTAAATTTCCTGTTGGATAGGTAACTTCGTATAAGCAGCACGAAGAGTTTCAGTATGTTTATAGTTTGTGTAGCATGCCAACGTGTCACACGGTACCGGACGCTTTGGCCACGTCGAGTAGTACCAAGCCACAGTACCGTCGTTTGTTAAAGGCGTCGGTCGCTTCTTTCACCACTCGCATCAGCTAGTGCGATGTTGAGGGTACTTGGTTTTAGCCGAACTGCTCGGCCGAGATGAGTTGCAATCTATCTACATGGACCATCAGCCGCCTCAGGAGTAGCCGCTCGAACACCTAGGAGACAGCTGGCAGCAGCGACATGGGCCTTTAGTGTTTTGGGAAGGTGTGGTCCTTCCCGGCCTTAGGTATGGCCTCCTTCCAGCCGTCTGGATACTTCTTCCGCCGGGGATTGTTGAAGAGGTGCGCTAGGAGGCAGATGCTGCAGGATTTCGTCGTTCTCTGGTCCTTTGTTGGACTGCGACTTCCTGAGCACCTCAATTATATCCCTGGCGTTGATGTCGCCTATCTGTTCGTCATCCTCTTCGTCGCTGGCCAAGTATTGACGCAGTTCGTGGTTGACCCGGTGGATGTGTTCGTTGTCGTATGGTTCAGTCACAGGACGGAAGCTGTCCTCGAAAATATCAGCAAGGACATTTGCTTCCTCCTCGAAGGTGTAGACCAACCCTTGCGGTCCATGGAGAACAGGAGTACTCCTTCTCGCCCTTATAAATCTCCTCGTCGTCTGTCTGTAGTTGAGTCACCCGTCTATCCCGAAGGTTATTCCTGTACCTTTCCAGTTGGGCCTTGACCTCGCGTTGCAAACGATTTAACAGCGCCTTGTACAGTCTGTCCCGCGCCAGCTGCCATCTCTTCCTTGCTCTGTTCTTGTCCCTGATGAGGTCGAGTAGCTGTTGGGGCAGCTAGTTTTTCGGTTTCATCTTCCTCTATGGGGCGGATCTCTCTGCTGCCCTCAAGGTTGCTTTCGTCCAACTTTTCAGATATTGGTCGATGTTTATATTTCCGTTACCGCGTCCAGACCGCCAGCCCCCTCCGCTGAGCCTCCCTCTGCAGCACGTTGCCACTCGCGTTGGTTACCCGGCTGTATAATTCGTGATTCTCCGCGTTTAGGTCACCACCAATGATGACGTTCCTGGGTATGTTGCTAAGGGCGGCAAAGTCAGCGGCGGAGATCATTGCCCCCGACGGGTGGTAGGCCGCAATCATGGTGATTGAGCCCATCGTTGTGTAGATCACCACCTCTGCAGCTTTGATCGTCGTCATGATGAGAAGCGAAGTAGCGTGGTGTTTCAGCGACCTCTTTACATACACGGCAACTCCGCCTCCTGCGGTTGGTGTATCTCAGCAGTATGATAGATAGTTGGGCACCGTGACGCACATCCCTGGCTTAAGGTGCGTTTCACACCAGGCAGACATCTACCCTTTCATCCCACGTAAATTTCAGTAAAACGTTATCTCGCTTCTTTAGTCCATTAGCGTTCCAAGCATAGGTTCTGATTCCTTCGAGTGGTCTAATGACCATCTTCGGACTGTTGACCTACGGTGGTTTCAGTCACGCTGTTCTGCAACGCTGCCATTACAACTGACTGCAAGGTATTTGCAATGTCGTTCAACCCCTGCACAACTTCAGTCAGCTGTTCATTGAGCGCTGTGTCAGGTGCAGCTGATGGGTCCGTTGCTGGCTTTTTGTGGTTCTGTTTTGCTGTTCCTTGTTCACTGGCCACGTTAGTGTTTTCTGCTGGTTGGCTGCTCGTCGTTGCTAGAGACCGTTGGTCGGAGGGTTGTGTAGGTGCTTCCCGCCTATTTTTGTTGTCACAAGGCTTTCTAGATGCATGCCGCTTTGCATCATCCTGATAATCGGGGCAGCCTATGTAGGAGGCTACATGCGGTCCTTTACAGTTCGCGCAAGTTGGCTGCCCTTCTCCTTTCTTGAGTGCGCCTGCCCCCGCAATTGAAACACGCTACTGGCAGTCGACAATGTCAGCAGACATGACCGTACTTCTGACAGCGGTAGCACTGCAGTGGGCCTCTGTCTGTCGTCTTCTTTTCGAGGCTTACTGGTATTTTAACAGGTTATCCAGCTCAAAATTGGCCTGTTTTCCAGCGTGACTTTCAGAGTTGTCATGAACAGAGTTATCGTTCACTCCTGTAGATTTCTGACCGGGTTGGCTTGGGCCGTCAACTGCACTACCGATTCGATTTTCAATCCGGCATTTGTACAGACCACAACGCTGTGGGTTGTTGCATTCCCTCGCCTGATGCCACAACCTTTGACAACGGAAGCATTGGCTGATCGTGGTTGAATTCTTCTGAACATTCCTAAGATCTTTTCATTGTTGTCTGGCTTCCGGTGGTTGCTTGACTGCCGGCTCGGTCGGGAGTAGGCTCTGTCTAATTTCCGGCTGTGGAGTGAGTTTCTAATCTTGCTGAAAAACGTTGGATATCAAGTTTCTGGTAGCTGCTTGATTCTTTGTTGCTTGTTCCACATTTTGCAGAGGACTATATAGGTGTTTGGACTCTTCGTGGTTTCTTCGCCCACCGAGGTGGTTGATGAATGTCTCGATGGCCATCTGGGATGGGCATTCGGCTAGGAAAACAGCCAGTGCTGCCAGTGTTTCTTCCGGGAGGGATGCCATCTGGTGGAGTATCTCGGACATGACGGCCTGGAATGGTGGTGGGGTGGCTTGAAGCATGTATTTTCGGGATTGCCTTATTCATTGCGCCCGTCACAACCGCCGCTAATCGCGTCGCATACTCATCAATGTCTCGCGGGGTGTCGACGTTGATTGTAATCCAATGTGGTAGTTGTTGTTTAACTTCGTGTCTGAAAAGTTCCCAGTCAGTTACGTTGCATTTAAAGTGCTAGGATTGGTTTGGTGGTACAGTCACCTCACCCGTCAGCTCAAGTAGTACCGGTACGTGATCGGAATTTACATCCGGTCCGGCCATCACTGTTGTGATCAGTCGGCTGACCGCATGGCTTGCCCAAATCTTAGCAGGTGAGGTGGCTGATAGCCTGCCCCTGCGTCGGATTAGTCTCGTAAGTCCCGGGGTGCGAATGAGCTGCAGTCGGCGGATTTCTCTTAGCAGTGCGTTCCCATAGTTATTGGTGTGATTGTCCCCCCAGGAACGGTGGCGTGCGTTCACATCCGACAAGATTAGTAGGTCGTCATAGGTGTTTTCTAGTTGTTTAAACAGTTTAAACACATACTCGCACACCATCGTGACTTATCTGGGGGGGGGGGAGTGAGATCCTAATGGTAATCGCTTCGTGCTGGTCCATGACTGGGTCATCTATCGGCGCTGCGGTGATTTCCGTTTTATACATTAGTCTCTTCTTTGAATCCTGTACCCAGGGAGGGAATACCTGTGTCGAGGTTTGAAGAAGGTTTCCACTATGGATACAATGTTTATCTTCTTGTCTGCAATAATGTTTTCGATTTCCGCTCTGCTTGATTGGAGCCCATTCACATTAATGTGTAATGCGCGCAGCTCTCACCTTCTAGCGGCGTGACCCATGCTTGTTTTTCGCTGTAGAGGGTGGGGCGGTTGTCGGTGTGGTCATCGGCTTGTTTCCCCTCGTCGGAACCGGCTTTTGTTGGACATTAATAGCTATTTTATTACCGAGGACGGTATAATCAATGTCCCATGCTGAGTTGTTCCTGGCAACAGTGTGAATAGTTTTTCGAAGTTTTTCAGTTTCCTCCTTCCCGAACATGTTGCCCATAATGGCTATTATTGCTCGAGCATTTTGTTCATCTTCTGCTGCATGTCCAGCATGCTTTGAGCTAATGATTCTAAAGTAGCTTTGGTCGGCTCCGAGGGGGAAGGGGATCCTGGAGGCGGGTTCTCTGTGTTTTCTGCTACCAGTCCCTTTCTTAGATTACTGACCATTTCGTTGCTTTGCCAGCATGCTGGGTTCGCCGGTAGTATTACTATGATGGGCCTAACTAATCTGTTATTTGGTTGGCTGTGCTGCTGCTTGCATTTTTGGGTATTGTCGGCAGCATATCTGGCCGGTGTAGTGGTTGTCTGCGTCATAAGTCGCGCAGTACTTGCCAGATGGGGTTTCCCTTTTGTGTTGCCAGAGATGATTATGGAATCTGTCTCCACGTCTGAAGCATTTCGGCTTGTTTTTGCATCCTAATTTGTCATGTCAATATGTATGTGATGGCTCGGTTCGAAAGAGTTGCCCAAAGGGTTCATCTCCGTTCTTCAATGCATGGTGTATGGTCTCTTCACACTTGGTGTAGAGACGGACTTTATTTGTGGGTGAGGTCTGTCCCATGATACTGGATGCTTTATTTATATTACTTCCATTGGCTTGGAGACCAAGCGTTAGTTCCTCGTCGGTGATATTAGTGGGCACGTTCAGGGCTACAAATGTCAGGTTTCCTGTACCTAGTGGCCTATCTTTATTGCTTGATTGACTGGGCCTACTTTCTGCTTTCTCAAGGGAGACATTTGTGCCCAGGTCTTCAAGTGGTAAATTTTGGATGAAAATTTCCCTTGCTTCATTATTTTCAAAGCTGATTGTTGGTGGGAAGGGGGGGCGTAGATTCTGGGACAGTAACCTATATATCTTGTGTGCAGGCCAAGAGTGCCTGCCTTAAGATTGATCTTAACTATATTTAGCTCTTTGGAGGCGTTATGGATCTTTAAGTAGAATGTGGCCTTTCCTGTAAGTTCACTTATTTCAGAAGCTGGGTATTCATTGCTCTTGTTATTTGCGGGAGCCTCTGGCTCTGTAGGGCTGTTAGCGGATATTTGATTTATGTTATCAGATCTTTCATGTAATGGGGGAGCTTTCGGGGGAGTCTCGTACCTACGATGGCTGTTTCCTTAGGTTGTGTGAAGGTGGCGTTTTGGTATTTCCCGTACTTAGTCAATGCGACTACTTTAATGAAATTTGGAATACTAGTGTCGACAGCCGGCTGTCTTAATGAGCGCGGTGAGCAGAGGCTCACGTGGCGCACCGTGCGACTGTTCACCTCGAGCAACGGCGCCCGACTGACTGCCGCAGCGAGCGCGTGTGCAGGCAGCCGTGTGTCGACGGCTAGGTGGCATCACCTGAGCGGTCCGCGTCCGCGAGTGTTGTTACTGTCGGCAGTCTCTGGAGTGTCACATTGGCCTTTCATTGGCACCGGTAGGTTTCAGGGCCAGATGTGACCCTACTCAGCACGCTCGGGGATTCTGCTCAGAAAGCGGGCCGTGAGGCGGTAAAACCCAAACTTCTTGGGGGGCTATGTCTGTCAGTAAGGGGGTTTGCCCTAACAGCCTGACAACAACTTCGCTTTATGCGCATTACAGCGCCTGTATCACCGTCGGGAAATCCTTCTTGCCGACGCGTGGGTACCAAACGATGGCAAAGAGCAGCTTCCCAAAGCCAAGACAATGCTTCGCATATCATAGCAAAACTAGGAATGAGTGCTGATTCGACCGATCCGGGCATTTTACTGCCAATGCCGTAGGCGTTTGCTTGTCTTGTGTAGGTGTGACTGTCGCACTCCAGCGATATCTACCCCTAAATCGCTGTTGTGATGTGATTGTTGTTCATGGTTGTTGTTTGTCATTTCCTGCCGCGATCATTTCTGGATGCTTTGCGATGGCGTCTGTCACTGCTTTCGCCAGCTGGCGGAGTTCAGTGGCCGACACGTCTTTGGCGGGAGGGGCTACAGGCGCGGTAGTGCGCCGACCTCCCATTTTGGTTGCTGCTGGACGACTGGTGGTGGCAGCCGATCACCGCGTGGTGCAGCGGGGGTGGCGCTTACCGCCCCGTCCTCTCTGCTTGCCAGCCGCCTGGCTTCTGTTGTCGCCTCTGATGTAGTGACGTTGCGTCTTCTTTTTGACGCGGAGATTTTTCCTCATGATGTACCCATTGTATGAGGCTGCGTGACGTTCACCACAGTTCAGTTGTAGCAGATGGGTGGGGCATCGCGAGGAACGGTTCAGGAGTCAATTCTGTCGTTTCCCACGCACCTTGCACAGCGCTCGGCCTTGGTGCAATCGTGGGCCAAGTGCCCGCCGAAGCGCTGACATCTGAAGCATTGCGAGAGTACGAGAGGCGGACTCTTCTTCCACTCGAATCGTACCGGGTGTCCTAGGATCTGTTGCGGCCTTCCTCGCTTTTCAGTGGCCTGTCCTGCTGGAAGACATAAAGTGGGAGACGCTCCTCAGTACCCGGTCGCCGCATCTGGTGGATGGCGGAGGCGACAATGCCACCGTTCTTCAAGCTGCTGGGCAACCTTTTCATTCCCAGTCTCCGTCAGCATCCCACGGATGATTATCTTGGTAAGCTGTCATGGTTCTTGGAAAGTATAGCGGTTGTCTTTTCCATCCATGAATTTCAGCAGTGTCTGCAGCTGGCATGGGTGCTGTGGCAGGAAGCGAAGTCCTTCCTTATTAGGAGCGCGCAGAATGTGTGTTGACGTCTCCATGGTGAAGGTTGCTAGTAACTCAATGAAGTTTCCGTCGTATCGGGCAATGAGCTGTAACACTGGCCCTTGCTTCATTGGCTGCTCGACATCTTCTTTCAGGTCTGTCAGCTTGTCGTGGTCGGTCTGGTACTCGACATCGGACTTGCTGTCATAGTCCATGACCTCTTCCTCGTTGTCGACCGGAAGGAGCACCCAGCCCTCCGAGCAGTCGTCTCGTTGCTGACGTGGTGGCATGGCTGTTTCATGTTGGTAAGGCATTCCCAGGAGCTTCTTCATTTGGAAGGCGATGTGCTGCTCCATTTTGAAGTTTGGGCGCAGCGGCGTCAGAAGCACCAGCGCTTCAGGCCACTCCGCACACGTGATCAGCATCATACTGCTAGTTGGGTGGCCCCACTTCACGTCCGACAAGCAGTTGTGGAAGGTGTCGAAGTCATCAGGGGGCACCTTCCAACAGAACTTGAGATCGTCTAGGTGTGCCGTGATATCAAGCGCCCACTCGTCGCGGGTGGTCTCCGAGAGTCGGTACCTCCATGCTGAGAGTGCTTCATTGCCGCTCAAAGTCGGAAGTTTGACCGCGTACCATCTCGGGTCAGATCCGTCGCGGCTGCAGAACGACTCCTCTGTGAGGCAGATAGTCTGTGGGAAAGCAGGCGTGGTGCCCTCCGCGATCACCTCGGCCGGTATAGCTGACCGTCCAATCTCGCTGTGCAAGGCAGACTGAGCTCCTTCCCCTCTCGCCGGCAGGTCCTGGTGAGGGGTAGCTAGGTGCTGCTCCCTGTCGGCGCGGCGACTCCGGCTTCGAAGTAACTGGCTGGCGTCCGATGGTGCGATGTCGCCGTTGCGGGAATGATATCGAGCCGTCCAAGTACCAATCAAAGAGCACGTCTCTCTGAGACTGAGTCCTGATCCGTCGGCGAGACGGCACAGCATCTGCCAACACTGTAGGCGTTGAATGTATTGGGGAAGGGGTACATGTCACTCTTATTAATGATGATGATGATGATGATCGGAGGTTCGCGTCGTCGCGGGCATGCCCGCGACGACACTGAGTACTTTAGGCGTCATTTACGCCTCTACACCCTGCTTTATTAATTATTTGGCGTGCGTGTTATGATTTGCGGGTTCTAAAATTTCAATGACCAGTCGCGGCGAATTTGACACAGCAGGCAACCCGGCGCCCCCTCCCGCCGTGTCGGCCCCAAGCGAAACATAGGTAACCTATAAAGTAGGAGGGGTAGTTGGAAGATTGCCACCGTTTAATTTCTGAGTCAAGCTATAGTCTGTTTACATTGTTGGTCTTGTGAGTTTACATTATTGGTCATATGTCTGTGTAGTCCTCCTGGCCCTCATAGGCAGTAAGGCGTCTTAGAAGATTGGTCGGAAGTAAGAAAAAGTTCTTCTTTTGCGAGGAGTGCGGGGCTAAATGCTCCGTGAGAAGCGGGAGAACGGTGTCGGCTCACCGGTCAGAAACCCGTTACCCCGGCAGCAGGCGACCGTGTCAGCTGTTGTGTGTGTGCTTGTTTGGCCGCGACCGGGTCGGCCACGCCCCTAGCGGCGTGGCGTACCCGGCCGCGGGCGTTGTCGGCGACTGAGTCAAGTTGTTAAGGTTTGGTGCAGCCGGAGGAGGGCGATAGTCTCGGGATTGGGGAGGGTCTGTAAGTGCGGAATTTGGTCTAGTAGTGGGCGGGCGGCAGGTCGCCCCGCTGCCCGCAGCATGTATTGGCGGCCGAGTTCCTCTGCATGCTCGAACAGCGGGACGATGCCCCCCGCTCGGTATGTTTCGGCGTTGTTGAGGGACATGGGATGTGTCCGTAGCGCTGTTCGTAATGTTTTCCTTTCAAGGATGTCTAGTTTCTTGCGTCTTGTCTTAGGAGGATGGAATAGGAAGGGATGGCTGTATGTGATGTACGTGCGGATAAGTGTTTTATATAGTATGAGGAGTGTGTTTCGGTTGCAGCCAGTCCGGAGTCCTCGGAGCAGGCGCAATGTAGAAAGTCTTCTGTTGGTTTCGCTAATTAATTTGTCATACTGGGCAGTGTATGTCAGTTTGTGGTCCAGTGTAACGCCGAGATATTTGGCTGTGCGTCCGAAATTAACTTGTCTGTCGGAGACGAAAATGCGTTGTTCGCGCAATTTCCGCTCCGGCAGTTGCTGCTTTTTGAAGACTATGAGTTGTGTCTTGTCTGCGTTTAGTGTAATGCGCCATTTGCAGCACCACCTTTCGAATTCAGTGATCGATCTCTGTAGTGCTGCAATGGCAGCATTATATCGTGTGTGTGTGGCCCAGTATGATGTGTCATCCGCGAACAACCCGAGCCCGGCATTGGGCGCGTCTGGTCGCGGAGTATCACGCACATAGATAATATAAAGTAGTGGGGAGAGGGCTGACCCTTGGGGTACTCCGGCCTTAATGTCAAAGGGGTCTGAGAGGGAATTTCCTATCTTGATTCTAGCACTGCGGTCCTGTATGAAATTGTTAAGCCATCTACAAGCCTGATGTGGTAGTTCAATTAATTTCCGTCTTAGTCCATCCAGCCAGACGGTGTCAAAAGCACGCTTCACGTCCATAAAGGCCATGGCCGTTAAGCGGTTGGTGGCGAGTGCTGACTGGGCGACGGTAGCGACGCGTATCAGCTGGTCCAGGATGGAGTGGCCGGGTCTGAAGCCGGCTTGTTCAGGTGGCAGCAGGCCGTGGATGTTGAGATGGCAGTGGAGACGGCTGACTATGATGCGCTCCATGAGCTTGGACATCTGTCCCTACATTTTATTTAGGACAGGTTAACATATTTGTTGATAGTTTGTCATTACCTGCTGCTCAGCAGAGTTTTTGCAGTGTGTAGGGGTTTTTTATTTTGTTTTATTTTATTATTTTTTAAATTATTTTCTCTATTTCCTTTTTTTTTTTTAAATTGAACATTACTTTCGGCCTCGGGTGTCTGTAGTAGTCTGCTTAGTAGTCACCGATCTGGTAGAACCGGTAGGCTGCTATGCTGTGTCTGTCACGTAGTAGGAGTGTATTGGCCAGCGCATGTAGATCCGCCGTCGGGTAGCGATGGGGCAGCGCTCTTTTCAGCGCCCTGTTTTGCAGTACCTGCAGCTTCTTTAGATGGGTGGAAGCGGCGTAACGCCACGCCTGGCTCGCGTATTCGACAATCGGTCTTACCAGTGCCTGGTAGACCTGGACTCCGCTATGGGGAGGCAGCGTGGAGTTGACATTCAGGATGGGCTAGAGCATGTTTAGCCTTCTCTCCACCCTGGTTTTGACGATTTGTACCTTCTGCCTCCACTTCAGGCACACAGGACAGGTGTACTCCTTTATGGGGCACACCAGTGCCTTGCATATTCGAAGCCCTCATTCTGGGCGCAGTGTGCTGTTAGAGTTTAGTATAGCGAACAGTGGGCCATCCGCCGGTGGACTCTGCGGGAAACGTCTTCGACGTGTGGCTTTCACGTTAGTTTGATGTCCAGCGTCACACCAAGAAATTTGGCCGTGATCACCAGTAATATTCTTTCGGTGAAGAGTTGGAGGACCAGTTCTGGTGGCTGTCTCTTCCTTGAGAGCCTGTCATTGATTTTGATCCTCCATTTGGTGACCCATTTTTCGATGTCCTCCAATGCAGCTCTCAGCCGTCGATGAACTAGGATGGGACAGCGGTATGTTGCGAAGACAGCTGTGTCGTCAGCGTAGAGTGCCATTTCCGCCACCTGGCCCATTGGTATGTCGGCTGTATAAAGTGTATAAAGGACTGGGCCTAGTGCACTAACCTTCGTTCCGTGGAGTAACTGCCGCCTATCTTCACTTTGAAGGTATGTCCCGCGAAGTAGCTTCTTATCAGTCGCAGGAAGGGTCCTGGCACTATGAATCTGGCCATCTTGTGCAGCAGTCCTCGATGCCACATTGAGTCAAACGCTTTCGCTACATTCAGAAGGACCACCCCGCAGTGATCCCTCTGGTTGAAGGCAGCCGTTGCTGCTTCCACGATCCTCAACAGTTGATGTGTCGTGGCCATATCTGAAACCATATTTCTTTGGAGGGATCATGTTTCCCTCGCTTACATGTACCATGAGCCGTTGTATCAGCAGTCTCTCGAAGTGTTTACTGAAATTCAGTAGGAGACTGATTTGGCGATAGTTTTGGCCTCAGCTGGTTTTTTCCGGGATTGTGAACAGTGATGATGATAGCTTTTTTCCATTCCTTTGTAAATACTCCGCTCTGGGCTACCCTTTTGAACAGGTGAGTCAGTCTCACGGCGGTTCCAATGAACAGGTTCTTGAGGAATCTGTTGGTTATTCCGTCACGACCTGGAGTTTTATCCTGCGAAAGTTTCCTTAGCTCCACTATTAGCTCTTCTACTGTGAATGGCTCTATCCTTCTTTCTTAATCCTCGCCGTTGTCGCGTAGGTAGCGGGGGAAACGGAATTGGACCTTCCTTCGGCGCCTTTTATACGAGGGTTCTGTAACTGGGCGGAAATTATTTTCGAGGGTATCAGCAAGGGCGTTCACTTTATCAGCTGGCTTGCAGATGGGTCTATCTTCTCCATGTCATGGGGGAATTTGACTGCGGCGTTTGGTAAGTCTTCGAGTTTGTTTCCAGGCAGAGCGGTCTTCTACCGGGAGGGTAGAAACTTAGTTTGCCCACTCCTAGTTTCTGCACTCCATAACTTGGGTTTTGACGTATCGTATTAAGCGATTGAGTTGTCGTCGGTCTTCAAGTCTTGTTTCTTGCAACCATCTCGCTGCTCTGTTTTTACACGCTTTATATTAGCTTGACTTGTATGTATGTATGTATGTATGTATGTATGTATGAATGTAACGGAATTTTACAACTCCAATTTGACCCACTTCCAGCTGTCCGAGCTGGTTGAAATTTGGCACACATATTAAGAACCGGTGACAATACAAGAATTTCATAGCTATATCCTGCTATTCTCATTACTTTGACAGTAACAAAAGAAAAATGGTTGAATGTCGTGAAATTTTGCAATTTAATTTTAACCCAATTCCAGATGTCCGAATTGTTTGAAATTTTGCTGATCTATTGATAACTGATTACAATACAATAATTTCATAGCTATATCTTGATATTATCATTACTGTGACAGTAAAAACAGAAAAAATTTGCTCACGTTTTAAGAACCGTTGACAATACAGCAGTCTCTTAGCAACGTCCGGCTATTCTCGTTACTTTGACCATCTCCAGTTTCCCGGGTGTGATTTCCGAGCCTTGGTTGCTGACGACGATCGTCTTCCACTGTCTCCTATCCAGAAAGGTTTCTCTGTCTGCAGTCACTTAACGTGATGTTGAATAGTGAGTATTCGAAACATTACTTCGTACTATTATAGAAGAGTAGTCTTCCACATTTACCCTGCTATTGGACCTCTGGCTGAGCTGCCATTTAATTGTATTTAACTCGTGGAAGTAATAATTAAAAATGAAACTACAACACAAAGATAAAGAAAGATTGGTGAAGAAAAGCCAACAGTAGGAAACATACTTTTGAAACTCTCGTGGAAGTAATAATTAAAAATGAAACTACAACACAAAGATAAAGAGAGATAGGCGAAGAAAAGTCAACAGTAGGAAACATACTTTTGAAACTATCTGAACAAAAAGTTAAAAATAAAATTGTAGTTTAAAAAACTAAAAACACGCTTTCGTAGTAATGTGAACTAAAAGGTTAAAAATAATCTTTAAATATAAAGATTTTGTTTAACAGTGATGGGACGTCCCACAATACAGGATAAATTAATTTTTTCGAATAAGCTTAAAGAATAAAGTCACTGATTACAAAATTAACTTTAATGTAAAAAAAGCGTGGGGTGCTCTCTACACAACTTTTGACAATGACTCTACCTTTACAAACAGCGAACGACAAAAAATATAAGACAGCTTATATAGCACCCCATGCTTTTTTACATTAAAGTTAATTTTGTAATCAGTGACTTTATTCTTTAAGCTTATTCAAAAAAATTAATTTATCCTGTATTGTGGGACGTCCCATCACTGTTAAACAAAATCTTTATATTTAAAGATTATTTTTAACCTTTTAGTTCACATTACTACGAAAGCGTGTTTTTAGTTTTTTAAACTACAATTTTATTTGTTGTGATAAACTGCAGGATGCCAGCTTGTAGGTGTTTTTTCTCGGAGCCGGTCTTTGTCGGTAGTGTTACTGCATCGGCAGCTTCTTTTATATTGTCAGTGAGGTATTTGAGTACGTCTTCTGTGTTTTCCAGTACGTTGTTTTGTAGCTGCTCCGTCAGTAGTTGTTGGAAGAGTAGCCAGTTGGCTATGCTATTGTCCGCCTATCTTCGGTGAACCGCTCTGTTTCCATGTTGAGAGTTTCGACGATCACGGGCTTGAGGTCAGACGACAGCCTATTGACAACTCTGGCCTCTATGGCACATGGCACTCCCCTAAAGATGGCGACATCCAAGACGTCTCCTCTGTGTCTGTGATTGCGTGTTGTGTGGGTTGGTTTTTCACGCGCTAGCACTACACAGTCACGCTGGTTGGCTGCTCGCAGTACTCTCCGACCGCTGATGTTGGTGACTTTGCTGTTCCAGGCCTGATGCTTCGCGTTAAGGTCTCCTGCGATGAGTATTTTGACTCGAAGTGGCAGGAGAGTATCCAAGTCTGTTGTCTCAATGGATGTCATGGCTGGAACTCGTATGTTGTAGTGCGGTAGAGTAGATCGCACCATAATAGCAGTCCTTCCACCTGCTGTTGCGCGGTAGTTCCGGTATATTCTGTAGTTCCTTGCTGACAACTTTATTTTTGGTTTTAGGTGGGTATAAAATATGAGGCATATGTCGATTCCCTCTTCTAATAGAAATTGCCTCAGTTCATCTTGGTGTTGATAGACACCGTTCGCGTTCCATGAACAGAACCTGAGACTAGTTGCCTGTATATGTCTATCAATTTTAATTCTAAGTGTGTAGTTAGTTGTAGCTTCATCTCTGCATATTTGTTTGCCAGTAGCAGCAGTCGGTCATCAACAACCGTTACATGAAGTAGTACCTCCAGTGATAGTTTTAATTCATAGTGTGTAGTCAGTTGAAGCTTCATCTCTGTATATTTGTTTGCCAGTAGCAGCAGCAGTAGTCGTTCTTCGGCAACCATTACGTGAATTAGTATCTCCAGTGATAATTTTAATTCAATGTGTGTAGTTACTTGTAGCTTCATCTCTGCATATTTGTTTGTCAGTAGCAGCAGCAGTCATCCGTCGGCAACCGTTACGTGAAGTAGTACCTCCAGTGTTAATTTAATTTAATGAGCGTAGTTAGCTTAAGCTACGTCTTTGTATATTTGGTTATTGCCAAAAAGCCTTCTATTGAGAACGCATAGTCGGTCCGTTTTTCGTGTACTCCTAGGTTTTTCTTTCTGTAAGGTATTATTATTATTATTATTATTACACCGCGATTCACTAAACGTGTGTGGCGAAGGGTGCATTGCACCAATCGAATAGGGTGATGGTTTGGACTGTGGTTGTTGTGTGCAGACGCAGGCTGAGGTGACTGATCTGCGCATCCAGATTGCAGCTTTGTTAAATAGAGCTACACAGCTGGAAACTGCCGCAAGTGAGTGCACTAGATGCGGTATTGGTGAGCCTGTAGAAGCAAAGCGGCTCGCAGGTTCTCCCATACCAGTCATCGTACCTGCAGTCCAGGCCGAGACGTCGGAATCTCTGCGGCCGTCGCCTAGTGGTGGCTGGCGTGTGGTTTCTGGACGTGGACGCTGCGTGCGGGGGCAGTCGTGCAAGCCTGATTCCCAGGAAGTTGAGCTTGTACCACTGTCCAACTGGTTTGACGCATTGTCTGGAAGTGATTCAGTCCTGCAATCGTCGGCCTGTGAGTTGGCAGTCCCACAGCCCGCTAAGTCTGGACAACTGCAGAAGGGGGTTTAAGTGGTCGGTAGCTCAAACATTAGGTGATTTATCTAGCCCCTTCGGAAAATGGAAAATAGGTCGGGGATGAAATTCGGTATCCATTCATTGTGTATTCTGGAGGGTCTGATCCGAGATGTGGAACAGGCCATCCCGGATGCCATTGAAAGGACAGGGTGCAGCCAGCTACGGATTGTGGTTTATGTCGGTACCAATGATGCTTGCCGCCTAGGGTTGGAGGTTATCCTATCGTCCTTTGGGTGACTTGCAAAATGGGTGAACTCTGTGGCCGTTGGCCGCAAGATTTCTGCTGAGCTAACATTCTGCATCATTGTCATTAGAACTGACTGTGTACCTTTGGTTCAGAGTAGTGATGATGGGCTGAACCAGAGATTACGGCATTCCTGTGATAGTCATGGCTGCAGATTCCTCGATCTTCGCCCTGGGGTTAAGCCTTGTAGGGATCCCTTGGATAGATCAGAGGTGCACTACACACGTGAATCGGCTACACGGGTGGCAGGGGCCGTGTGGCGTGCATTGTGGGTTGTTTTAGGCTGAGGGAGGAGGAAATTCAGTTACGGACAGCCAAGATAAATTCAACACCTCGTGTTAGGGGTAGCTTAAAAGTATCTCGAACATTAAAAGTTCTAGTAGTTAACTGCAGAAGTGTTTGTAATAAATAGCCTGAACTCGAAAACGTTATTCGTAGTACAGATGCTGATATCGTAATAGGCACAGAAAGTTGGTTAAAACCGGATATAAGTTCCGCCGAAATTTTTAATATTAGAATGAACAATTTCCGTAAGGATAGGTTGCATTCCCAAGGAAGTGGTGTATTTATAGCTGTTAGTAAGTACCTCCCATGTAGCAAAATAGATGTCAACACTGTCTGCGAAATCGTATGGATCAAGCTCAACGTAGCTAGGACGAAACTTGTGATAAGCTCCTTCTATCGTCCACCAGATGCAAGTGTAAATATTGCCGAGGCCTTAAGAAATAATATAAATATTATAGCTCGGAAATTTCGGGACCAAACAATATTGCTAGGTGGTGACTTTAACTTGCCAGATATCGACTGGACTGATTATGTTCACGTTACTAGGGGGGAGGGATAAAGCAGCTTGCGAAATAATTCTAGACCTCTTCTCAGATCACAATCTTGATCAGCTCATAACTGAACCGACGCGATGCCTCAACGGTAACGAAAATATTTTAGATATAGTCGTTACAAATAGGCCTGAATTATTCACGGATATTTCTACCTCCGCTGGAATAAGTGATCACAAGGTTGCAAATGCCACAGTAAAACTAACAACCACGCGCAAAAAGAGAATAGAAAGGATCGTTTACAGATTCGAAAAGGCTTCAAAAGAGTGTTTTAGAGCCTATTTGAGGCATAATTACCATACCTTCTTAGTAGCATGAGGCACCCTTGAGAGAGGTGGCATCGATCATATGTATAGTCGGGGAAGGTCTGAACTTGCATATACCGAAACAGACAATCAGGGAATGGAACTATCCCCCATGGTACACACGGGAGGTTAAAAGATTAGTCAAAAAGCAAAAGAAGATACATGCACGATCAAAAAGGACGATGCAACTGACTGATTTATAGAAGTTAGAGGAGATAAGGGGACTTGGAAAGAATGCGATGCGTGAGGCCTTTAATGACTTTCGTGCCAATTCTTTCTCTAAGAGCCTCTCTGAAAACCCTAAGAAATTTTGGTCATATGTAAAAATGTTGGGTGTAGTGGGAACAATAAGCCAGTTCTAATAAAAGACGGACGGGAAGTTGAAGACAGCCGCGACAGGGCTACCGTATTTAACACCGAATTCAAAAATTCATTCACACGTTAAAACATGTAAAACATCCCCACTTTACCACATCGTGTGGAGTTAGAGATGGATCCGATAGAAATTGATAGCGTAGGTATTGTAAAGAAATTAAAGCCCCTGAAGTGGGGTAAAGCGCCGGGTCTCGATGGTATACTAGTAAGAGTATTTTCTGAATACGCGGAGGAAATTGAACCTTTTTTTTCAGATATATTCCGTAAATCTTTATAAGAGAAGAAAGTACCTTCTAGCTGGAAAATAGCCCAGCTAATTCCCGTTTTCAAGAAAGGAGATCGGAGTGATCCTAGGAATTATCGTCTCGTATCTCTAACATGTGTCTGCAGCAGAATTCTGGAGCATGTCATATGCTCGAACATAATGAAGTTTCTAGATGAGAACGCGCTACTTACACCATGTCAACACGGATTTCGGAACAAGAGATAGTCTGAAACACAATTGGACCTATTTTTCCATGACGTAATGAATGTTATCGATGCAGGTTCACAAGTTGATGCAGTTTTCTTGGATTTTCAGAAAGCTTTTGATTCTGTACCACACAACCGACTTTTAGCGAAGATTCGAGCTTAAGGTATTTCGGCTCAGATATGCGAGTGGATACGTGATTTTCTAACTGGTCGATCACAGTATGTCGTTGTTGACCGGAAAGCCTCTTCTAAGATAAATGTTACTTCGGGCATTCCGCAAGGAAGTGCAATAGGACCACTTCTTTTCTTAATATTATAAACGATCTAGGTGTCAACGTCAAATGCTGGTCGCGATTGTTTGCCGATGATGCAGTTATATATAGGAAAATAGGGTGCTCCGACGATTGCTTAGAAATTCAGCGTGATTTGGATGCTAATTTCGATGGGTACCATAAATGACAGCTTATATTTAATTGCAAAAAAATGCAAGGCAATGCGGATAAGAAACAAAAGAATCAGTTTCTTCACGAGTACAAAATAAACAATTAAGCTGTTAACATACTTCATTCCCTGAAGTATCTGGGGGTGATAGTACAAAGCAACATGAAATGGAACTTGTACATAACTTCCGTCGTAGGCAAAGCTAATTCTAAATTGCGATTCATATGTCGTATTTTGAGAAATTTTAATGCCCATACAAAGGAGATAGCGTATAAAACACTAGTGCGTCCGCATCTGGATTACTGTTGTGGAGTTTGGGATCCGTATCAGTAGGTTCTGATTGTCTCAGTGGAAAGGGTGCAGAGGAAAGCCACTACATCCCTTATGAAAGCGTCACAGAATTGATACACAGATTGGGCTGGGATTGTTTGGAAGACGGACGACGTAGCTTGCGTTCGAATTTATTGGAGAATATGCGAAAAAAATTAAATTTCGAGTGCAATGAAATACTTCTTCCGCCAACCTATTAAATCGCAATGACCTGAGGGATAAGATTAGAGAAATCCGATGCCGCACTGATGCTTTTATGTATTCCTTCTTTCCTGGCGTTATTCAGCATTGGAATGCGCGAGTTTTGGATTGGTGCGTAGCACCCTCTGCCACCCACAATATTTGTGATTTGCAGAGTATGGATGTGTTTGTTTGATTGTCGCCTCCAGGATCATCTGTGACAGGTTCTCTAATCTGGTAATAAGAGACCAAATCAGATATAACATCTGCTGGAGCAGGCGAATGACGTTGGAGAGGTCTTCTTGACCTCGGTGGGTGGTTGCAGATTGTTCTGATTACTGTGACCTGTCTGACATCTGAGTCGGGTTGGTGGTGCTGCTGTCTGAGGTTTGCAGGTTACCCGGGAGTCTTGGCCATTCCGTTGTTTCCGAATCTGTTGATAAGGGCTTCCGGCTGTTCTGCGTTTAGTTTTCCTGACAACGACTTGCTGTCCGCCCACGGAGATGGGCGAGTGCTTGTCTGGCAGTGGGACAACCCCTCCAGGAAGCCATATGGTTGGCTCTGCAGTTAGCGCCGGTGGGCATCCCTGCATTTTTGTAGTGGGCATGTCTTGCTGCTATGTTGGGCTCCACATTTAACTCACCGCTCTGGCATTTGGCAGTACTTCTGCACGTGCCCAAAGCCCTGGCAGCGATAGCACTGATGAGAGTCAATGGCTCGCTCTCATCTTTTCGATGCTCAACGACAGTCCGGTTAGTCTCTGTAGTTGGTAAATCCTGCGGTTTTCCGGTCTGGCTACTGTGGTAATTGCATAGAGAGGCATGGTGCATTTGTCCCTGGATCACTGAAAGTACTTCAAATCCAGCGCTATCCAGTTCAGCTTTAATGTCTTCAACTATGAATGACATTGGAGCACACCTCAGTACTACCTTCAAGTGTCTTGTTGGTGTGGACGAGAAGGTGAAGAATTCCTTGTTGGCTTCTTTGAGTCCTCAAGGCTAAACACTTTGACCTTGTAACGAATTCCCTGCTGTTGTTCCACTGAGATGTGTCGCTGGCATCTTCTTTACACTATTTCATACAGAACCTAGTAGCTCCCACTTTAGGTTATAATTATGTGCGGTGCTGGGCGCGGTTGCGTCTTGGTTTTGGGTTGCTTGGTCTGAGAATCTATTGCTGGTTGCGCCGTTGCTGTTTTTCATTTTTTTTAACCACTTTTTTATTGTTTCACTTTCACAAATGTTACAGTAAAATAATACATTTCTAGTCATTACAAAATGAAACGTAAAAAAGGGAAAGTGTTTGAATTTCAATATATAATAATTGGATTACAATCATTTCCTTCTTCGGGTGAATGAAGTCATCAGCGTCGTCGACAGCTCATATTGGTAGCCATAGGTCGATCGGCCTTCTTCTTAGGAGCAGTTTCTGCAGGCGGAGAGGTGGCAGCTCGTTTGCTGCATGGCTCGCTGGTGGTGCTGAGGAAACGGCTGTTGCCACTCCGTTTTTAGCTTGAGATTTCCTGCACCCTCTCTTCTTTCCTTTGCTTCCGTCCTGGTGGTTGTTGTATATGATGGTGGATTTCTTCCTCGGCTAGGAATTCTTTTGGTCCATTTGCATGTATGAGACAAGGATGATGGGTGAGTTGCTTCGTCATGGACATGATTGTGATCTCTTTGGCGTGGTATCCCCCGATTTGACACCAGGAGCATTTTCCTGTTAAGCCTGGATACAGCGCGGGGCCTCCTTTATCAGGTTGATATGTACGAGGTTGGAACGTAATTAGTGGCAACTATTTATTCACAACCAATACAAAAACATTACATGTTTGCACGTGTTACTGTCCTTCAAAGTAGTCACCAGCGTTGTGTAGAACCCGTTGCCAGCGATGTGGAAGGCGTAGTATACCGTTAGCAGAGTTTGTTCTGTTGAAGGTGCGAATGGAGCGGTCTACTGCCTGTCGAATCTCCGGAACAGTTCTAAAGCGAATGTCACGAAGTGGTTCCTTCATCTTCAGAATCAAATCACAAGGACTTAAGTCCGGGGAGTATGTTGGATGGTACAATACTTCCTAGTACATCGACCGAACAGAGCAGCCATAGCTTGAGCTGTATGCTTCCGCGCATTACCGTGCAAAATGTTGGGTGGGTTGCGCAGAAAGTGTTACCGCTTCTTTCGCAAAGCTGGTCGCAGGTGAAGCTCCATAAACGAACAGTAATACTGTGCATTGACGGTATGCCGTGGAGGAACGTAATGCGTTAGGATAAAACCATCACAGTCGTACACGAGAATCACCATAACTTTCATCGTACTGGGGCTCCGACACACGTTCGACTTTCGCGGCGACCCATAATGACGCCATTCATTTGATTGGCGTTTCAGTTTTCGAACATACGACGTGGCCAATGTCTCATCCAGTGTTACGATACGGCGTAAGAAAGCCTCTCCTTCGCGCTCTTAGAGCTCCAAGTGTGTAACGCATCCATTTATGTATTTCCGTCAAGTCATCCGGAAGCCATCGTGATGCAATTTTTCGCATGCCTAGGCGTTCCTTCAGTCACTAATCCGGTTTCGTGGGTGAGCTCACGAATCGTCTGGCGTCGATCACTGTCCACTAACGCGGCAACAGTATGCACTTCTTCTTCAGACACGCTATGACGACCTGCCCAAAGCATGTCTGCCACAGTTTGCCGACCTTCGTTGAAGGCTATTGCCCAATGTGCCACTGTTCTGTACGGCAACGCCGATTCCACGCACGTCTCTTGAAGACGTTGATGACACTGTCGTGATTTACGACCTATGGCACACTCAATCTTCATCCAACTCCGATGTTCCTGTTTCGAAAACATAGTGACAACGTTACGTTAGACAACTCGCTCACAAGTGACTGCGTTTCCCTCGATTGTGCACACACCGCGGACGTCCAAGTCTATTTGAATAGTAGATTCCATTGCATAGTGTCTCTACAGCAGTGATGCCACTATTTAAGTTACAACCCTCTTATTTTGCTGGCCTGGCTTTCTCGAGATGGCTGAAAATCGGTATCATTACGCAGTAGGCGCGGTTCCGGGTTCTCAACCCCCATGGCAGAACCACAGGCTTCACAGCACGTCCGAGACAACAGTATCTCACAGGGTTCCGGCCGCGGTGTGGTGGCGGTACTCGACGAACGGTGTTGGTCGCCCGGGTCATCTTGGTCAGTTAACAGATCGCTTGAATGGATATTGTCTTCTTCCGAGGACAACTGGTTAGCGGGGTCCATGTTGACGCCGCCAGTGCCTAGCACGATTGATGCGGTGGGCTGGCGGGATTCTCCAACACTGCTAGATGAGTGGGAGACACCTTGCGGCTGTCCGCGGAAAGTTCCAACCCCGGAAGCTCCCCTCTAGGAGGAGAGCAGCCACTCAGGGTGGAGTTTGTTGCCTCCACTGATGCTGAGTGACGACTGCAGCGGAGTGCTGGGAGTGAGCAGGTCCTTATTGAACTGCGACAGTGCACTCTGGCGGCGCTCGAGCGAACAATACATAGCGGCGCGCGCACACGTCTTGCCTCGTCTGCGTCTAACTCGACACTCGTCTCTCTGGCTGTCTCGTCTTCCGTCCCGCCACTAGATGCTTCGCTTTTCAGCCTAGTTTCAGCTCCTTTTAGGTGGTGTGATGTGGAGCATATTGTCCTAGGACATTGCCTCCAAGTATTTGGACGGGACAGATCTTCACTGTCGGTGTGCCTTCTCATTTGGCTGTCAGTGTCTTCTTCACTAGATGGTTGCCGCCGCGGCCTTCGTTCTTTTCCAGAAATGGCACGCCGCTTTATATGTGATGACGTTAATGCTACCTCAGGGAGGCAGACAGGTCTTCTTTTGCAGTCAGATGAATTGTCAGCTTCGTAAGGAGGGCGATGAGTTCGTCTAATCTTCTTTCTCGTAGGTCGGCAGCGTGTCTGGAGCAGGAGCGGTCGCATACTTCTCTGCCACCTCCGCTGTCTTCCCCTCCGATGATCTTCCGCCATTCTTGATTCGTTGGTGGCCGTTGTCTGGTAGTAATTGTGCGTTGCCTAGTAGGTTCCGCAGGCTTAGTTCTGCTCTCACGTTGTCTTTGCTGCGAGTGCGTGCGTATCCTTCGGTGATGGACAGGCTGTGTACTCACTGGAGGGCAGCCACCGCGCACTTGCCGACTTGTTGCGGGATGCGTATGTGACCGACTTCGTTCACTTCTTTTCTTGCTGCTGCGCAGCTGCTTCCATGCTCTGCAACCGCGATAGGAAGCAGCGTGTGACGAGCCGCAGTTGCAGCAGACGGCGTCCTCGCGACGCTGGTTGCATTCTGCAACATAATGACCACCTCCACAGCGGACACCTCTTACCGGTTTTGTGCAGTCGATGGCTAGATAACGGAAATTTTGACTTCTGTAGCACTGTACCAGCTATCGTGCCGGTGGTTTTCCTGCTGAACTCTGCTTGTTGTTGCCAGTCTTCTTCATCTTGTGGCCTGGAAGCATTATTTCAGAAGATATGGAGGCTTTCTGTAGCACCTGTGTGGCTGCCTCGAATTCTGCGGGGGAGGACAGCAGGATCTTCAGTCCCAGGTGGTCTGGCCAGCTGAACATGGGGAGCTTCATGGCGCTCTGCAGCTAAGCCAGTAATGTCCAGTAGTTCCCTGTATAGCTGACGTATATCGGTGGTACAGGACCCTGCTCCGGGCCGGGGGGGGGGTCAACCGGTGTTCGAGACTCACGTGACGGAGACTCAGGTGACGGTGACGCAGGAGAATCAGGTGACGGTGACGCAGGTTCGTCACTTTGCGAAGGCGATGAAGTTGATGTTAAGGGTGATGTAGACCTTATCGGTGTCGTCTTTTAGTTTCGACGGGTGGAAGGGTCGTAGCTGGAGGTCTTGAACATCCATTTGGTTAGTTCGACGTAGTCCGCCCAGATGAAATCGCTGGCCAGAGGGGTCGGGAACTTGATTGCCTCTGGCCAGGCCTCGAGTTTAACAGGCCAGTTCCTTCTCGGCGAGATGGCGGTGCTCTCTGCTAGTCATGGACCTGCTCGAAGGTGGTGGCGTCACAGATTGGTATCTTCCAGGTTAACCGAAGTTCATCAAGAAGGATAGTGATGTAGTGGTTCCACTTCTTTGGATTGCCTCGATCGAGGCGACGTTTCCATACGTTCAGGGATCTTCTGAGGTGGCACCTTCATAGACATGTAACCTGGTGGATAATGGGAAGTTTCCGCCATGAACCCTACTGCTCGTGGGAAGGCGCCGCCTAGTTTGGTTTTTTTCTTCTTGGACTTCGCCTTCTTAGTTGTAGCGATGTCAACTGGCGTCTCGGAGACGCTAGTAGCTTCGCAGTTAGCGCGAGTGTCTACTGCCAAGGCCGTAACCGGGTTCTCACACGGCTTCTTTGCTGCTGCCTAATTGGCCGCACCGGTCTGAGAGGGCATCGCGGCGGCGTCAGCAGCTGCAGCGGTGTCCGCCATGGCGAGTCGAGTAGTGCTAGCCATCAGTGAGTAGTGAGTGAGTCGAGTCGAGTCGAGTCGAGTGAGAGTCAGTCGCCACTAGATGCACACACACACATGGCACCATCACAGCCTTAGGTTTCGGAAGGTGGGGGGGAGGGAGGGGTGTGGGTTATTTGTCCGAAGACATTGCCTCCAACATCACGAAGGGGTTACAATACTCTTAACTTTCGGTTGGTCTTCATGTTGGGTGTCAGTTAGCTAATATACTGAGCGGTCTTGTATGCCTGTCGTAGCCATTGTCGTAGCGTCAAAGCGAGTTGACCACAGGGTTGTTCCATTGTCTGATGTTATTGTAAAAATTTTACGCCAGCTGATGGAATCTGTCATTCAATTTAGGTATGCCGGCGGCCTCGTGGAATCCATCCGTGGGGAACTGGCACTGGAGGTGTAGGGCTCTCTTTAGAGCCCTATTTCGAATAATCTGGAGCTTTTTTGATTTGCCTGTCACTGACGTATGCTCACACAGGACATGCATACTTCATAAAGGGGCGTTTGAGCGATGTATATATCTTGACTCCAGTGGAAGGGCCTAGCTTGCTATCTTTATTTAAAATAGAGTAAAGACTGTGGAGCCTGGTGCTTGCTCTCCGACGGACTACATTGATGTGACTACATCAGTTCAGTCTCTTGTCTAGAGTAACCCCCAGGTAGCGTGCCGTGATAGACCATGGGATTACTCTACCATATAGGCGAAGTGTTGGGTCAGGATGTGTTGGTTGACGGGCACCGAGTCGTTTGGTTAATATAATGGCTTGAGTCTTGGTGGGATTTATATCAATACGCCACCTCCTAGCCCAGGCCTCTGTTACTTGGAGAACTTCCTGCAGTCGTCGGGTGGCCAGTGCTCTGCTGCGGCTGGATTCGAAGTACGCAGTCTCGTCGGCGTAAGTAGCTGTCAGAACACCATTGCTAGTCGGTACGTCAGCGGTGTATAGGGAGTAGAGCACGGGCCCAAGCACAG
>CM061919.1:26043619-26107073 GCA_031002005.1 Vandiemenella viatica | reverse complement strand
TCAGGGCCAAAGCCGAGACACTCCGTTCGTCGGCAGGTCCGCAGCAATTTTTCAATTGCCAATCGGTCTTTGGCATGTTGCGCGCGCAATGCAAAATAAGCCCTGTTTGTGTAAGTTTGCAGGTTCACACGTCTCAAACAGCTGCTCAGGCCCAGAAGGACAGAGCTCCCGCAAAATGCAGCAACTGTGGTGGCAACCATGTAGCTAACTACAAGGTTTTCTTACAAGAGGGCTCACGATCGCATGCGTGGAACTAAGTCCATGAAAATCGGGACAAAGCTGACCAGCAGATGGTCAAGCCCCAACCTGGAGCTGACACACGGAGGCCTCCTGCTAACCAGGGGAAGCCTTCTCAACAGAAGACCCCCCCCCAGCAGTAAAAGAATCCTGAAAATCAGGGAAAACCTTCTCCTAAGAAGAACAAACCCCCCGAAAAAAAGAAGCCCCTGCAACAGAAGCATTGATAATCGAACCTTTGCTCAAGCTGCAACGGGCAACAAGGCAGCTGCTGTGCCCCCTGTTCCACCAGAGGAAATACAGCAGTCCCCAGAGACGACACCCAAGCAACCGCGACAAGTCGCAGATAGGACAAATATTGCACAAGCATCGGTTGACCGCATGGACAGACTCTGTATCATGCTTGAAACCATAATGAACACGATACTTACCCTTGTGCAGAAGATCGACTTGCTTGCAAGCAGCATTCAAGCCCCAGCGAAGACGGCCCCGGCCACTACGCCATGCTCTTGTCAGATCTATCATGGACAGACGGCATAGCATAAGAAACCTAAAATTCTGTGTCTGGAATACAAACTGTATCGCCAGGCAAATGGTCGAGTTCAGGCATTTACTGAAAGAACAGGAAATTGTTGTGTGCCTTGGTTAGTGAGACACGCCTCAAGCCAGGACTCCGAGCATTGGTGGCAAATTACTGCTGCTATCGTCGAGGCCGCCCAACCGCCGGGGGAGGCGTAAGAATATACTTAAGAGAGGAATCCCCCATTGCCAAATAAGGGCACCCGATATGCAGTTCACTGAGGCTGTTGGCGTGGAGGTCTCCTCTGCTGGATGTGGGCTAACGGTGGTGGCAGCTTATCGACCTTCCACCAGGAACCTCTAGGCGGCGAATTTCATTGCGTTAGCTGCACTCGGGGGCAAAGTTCTGATTGGCGATGACTTCATCGCGTAGCATCCCGACTGGAACAGCAGGGTTCGTACCAAAGACGGCTCTATGCTTAGGACGCTGACCAACACACACCCCGAAGAGCCTACTCACTACCCCACCGGGCGGACGCCGACCGGACTCCTTAGATACAGTGGTTGCCAAGGGGATTACCGGTCTCGTTACAGGGAGAACCGCTAACCGAGTGTCATCCAACCATTGTCCAGTGATAGCAGAAGTGGACATAGGAGAATGGTATGACTCGCGCCCAGAAGTCCACGACCTCCGCAAAACCCACTGGAGACGATTTAAGCAGCTACTATCCTCCTCACTGGCTGACCAGAGAGTGGGGGATGTGGACGAGACGATTGGGGCTTTCGAGGAGATGGTGTGGGAGGCCATATTGGCCTCCACCCCTATTCACAGAAAAAGACCACGTAACACTTCAACTGCCTCCTCATCAGCTGGCTGCCATCAAACACAAGAACAGTGTAGCCAAAGAGTGGAGGTTGACCCGTAACCATGACACCAGAAGGCTCCTAAATCGTCTCCAGAGAGAGCTCAAAGCAGATCTGACCCAGCAAAGGAATAGGCTGTGGGACGCCCGCGTATAGGCACTCAAGCCGGACGAAGGGACCATGTCGGCCCAGACTCGTAACTTCACAAACCAGAATAGCCGGATACCTCCCCTACATAGAGTGAACGCTCCCATCTATCGTCCAGAAGGCAAAGCCAATGCTCTGGCCGATGGCTTCGAGCGTAACTTCCATCCCTCCAAAGCAAATGCAGATGATCAGGACCTGTGAGATGCTCGTCGCCGATTGCGAGTGTACCTCCAGGCTGACGATGGCAATGAGGAAATAGAGCCTATCTCACTGGAGGAGGTATCCAGCTGTCTAGAAAGGCTGCGGCGAAACAAGGCTCCTGGTCATGATGGAAATGGGAACAGATGTCTGAAGAATCTGCCACCGGAGGCCTGCGCGTTCATGGCAGAAGTCTTCAATCTCATCTTGCGGACAAGGGTTTTCCCGCGACGTTGCAAGCATGTGGAAGTAGTCGCTATCCACAAGAGCGGGAAAGACCCTAGTTTACCCCAGAGCTACTGACAAATAAGTCTCCTACCATCGATCAGTAAAGTTTTTGAGTGGCTGATCCTGAAGAGGATGCAAACCTTATAACGGAGAACAACCTTCTGCCAAACCACCAGTTTGGTTTCCAAAGAGGGCACTCTACCACACAGCAGGTGCTCCGCATCGTCGAAACAGCAACCCGTTTCTTCTTGCACAAAGAGTACTGTGATATGGTGTCCTTGGACGTAGCGCGTGCCATTGATTCGGTCTGGCACACCGGAATACTACTGAAACTTTACCAGCAAGGCTTTTCAGGGCCACTGGTGAAGCTTATCCAATCCTACCTTCTCGGCCGCACCTTCTATGTCAAGGTGGACGGGATGAAGTCAGGCAGAAGACGCATTCGTGCAGGGGTCCCTCAGGGGTCAGTGCTTGACCCCGTTCTGTACACCCTGTACACGGCTGACGTGCCCACGGCAGACCGTGTGCAGACTGCCACATATGCGGATGACACGGCCTAAGTTACTTGCAGCATAAGTAGGGCCGTGGCCACCGCACGACTACGGGGCATCCTCCAGCAGACAGAAGATTGGGCTATGAGGTGGCGCATCGAAGTCAATCCTACCAAGACCCAAGCAATCATGTTCACAAAGAAGTACGGTCCACGCAACGGTGATCACCCGGATCCGTTATTGCGATTGCATGGCTCCGATTTACCCTGGAGTACTTCACTGAAGTACCTCGGAGTAACATTGGACTCTAAGCGCACCTGGCGTGCCCACATCAACGATCTTCGCAGGAAGGCCAGTGCGAGACTTAACGAGATCTACCCCCTGCTTAATCGGAACAGCGTATTGGCGCTGTCTCTGGGTGTGCGCATCTACCTCACCTTGGTCAGGCATCTACTGGTATTCGCCTGCCCAGTGTGGAGGTACGCCGCACCCAAGCACCTGCAACGACTTCAGACAATTCAAAACAGGACACTGAAACGCACAGTCCATCAGCCCTTCCGCTTTCCAACAACGGCTCTGCATGATGCCACTGACATCACGCAAATAAGAGACCACTTCTGAGTGCTGGCTACAGCATTCTACCGGTAAGCGGAATCCAGCCGAAACCCGATGATCAGTGTGCTCGGACGATATGAAATTCTCCCAGGCCGACACAGGAGACCAATCAATCTGACGCTATAGGACAAACTACCTTACCAACGATGACAACAAACTAAGCCAACAATGCCGACAAATCAATTACTAAGTTATTCCCAACTTAATGTCGAAAGACAAACCCTGCCAAACAGTTCTGGCAGAGAACGGCAGTCCTGCTGCTGCCTGCCGGACCGGCACGAGCTGTCTAAAGTACCGTTTGTCTTCGTAGAAATAAATTTTTCAGGAAGATAAATGGCCGCGAGAAATGTCAGAGAAGAAAACAGACTTCAACCAAAACAAGTAGCCCTCTGGAGACTACTTCTTCTCTTGTGGCCAAACTACCAACAGAAGATGATGCCGCACAACACCTGTGCCGTCATTAGCGCAGTCGAACTCACCACAGTCGCAAAATAACTCGACAACAGCCGCGCCACCGACGACGTTGGTGCCTACTGCGAATTATGTCGAGGACGAAATGCAGTCATTGGAGGAGGGCCCGGAACAAGAACTGGTCCTGATACTGACGGCACAGTTTGATGGCAACTTCGTGGAGCTGGTAAAAAAGCTCCACGCGGGAACAACGGTCCTCGTTTTTCCCTTCCCAACGAGGGCCGGACACACAGGAGATCTGCAACCAGTACAAAAATTCCTGGAGGCAAACAACATCCATCACGTCCCTCAACAAAGCCCACGAATCTGGTGGTCCGCGGCCAGCCTGCAGAGACACCAGAGCAGCTGGTCTCCACAGAGCTCAACACCTGCGGGATCGTCAGCAATGAGGTCCACCAGATGAGGGCGACCGGGCTAATGGTAGGAGCGACTCTCGCTCTTTCCAGTACAACCAGCGGAAAGGGTTCCACTACCAAAGCGCCCACCCACGGTGCTTGGACACAAAGTCCGAGTGGAACCGAAGAGGAATCCACCGCTTGCACTAACACAATGCTTCCGGTGCAACTTCTTCGGGCACCTCGCGCGGGACTGCAAAGGGGCGCAAAGGTGCATCCGGTGAGGCGAAAATCATAGGGTGGCGGAATGCCCACGACCGCGAGACTGTACTTTATGCTGCAACTGTGGGGTCACCATCCACGGAGCCAGTTGGGGTTGGTGCCCCGCACACCTGCGACTCCGCCAAGCCAACAGCATGCCTCCCGTAATCTGGGAGGGAACCGTCCAGGAGAGAAGAAGTAGGAAGTGATCGGTGTGTTATCGAATATTACTGTGCTGTCTAAGGAAGATATTCTGGTGACGACGAAGCGTGGTTATATTGGACATTGTTTGGTTTAGTGTTTAGGACTAGTGCTTAGTGACGACCTGGCATTACTTTGGAACCCGGGAATACCTAACGGTGACAACAAGGGTTCCACTTCTAATCCTCACCGACCGACCTCAACGGCAGCGACCCGGCATAACTTATATGATGCAGAGTGGAAAAGCACGTAGCGGTACGGACGCGGAAGAATCCTGCTCAGACCGCGAAATGGATGACTACCGTTGGCAGCTAGAATATGGAGAAAAAGAGGACTCGCCATTCCTGAGAGTTAAAAGTAACAGAAAAGACAGCACCAAGAAATGAAAACTAGAAAGACTGAAAACCTACAAAAACCGTTGCAGCTAAGCAACAGATTTGAGCCACTGAGAACGGTACCATGTGAAAGAAAGACCGATGTTCAAATGGACGATGTACCTACTCAACCAACAGGAACAGTTAAGCCTGATGAAAACATTCTACCACCAGTTGTGATCATGCACATAGAAAATTTTCGAGTAATGAATGTCACAATTAAAAAGCATCTCCAAGGAAACTTGAAAGTCATCTACCGATATCGCAACAGACTTGGACCTCCACAGTGCCAAAGGTGTCAGCGTATCGGACACACTGCACGATACTGTCAATTGGCTTATCGTTGTGTGAAATGCGCCAACCTGCACCACACAAACCAGTGCAAGCTTCCAGATAACCAAAGCAAACCTCCGAAAACTGTGGTGGCAAACATGCTGCATCATGGAAAGGGTGCAGCATCTACCAAAATGCCCTATGACCTCGAAAACCAAGAAGTCAAAGAAACAATGAACAGTAAAAATACAATAGACAGCATTGTCCAGGTAGTAAGAGTAACCAGTGGGATGCGCAACCGCCGGTGGGTAACAAATACCGGCACCAAGATGCAGAAGGGCCACAGGACTCGCAACGACGCTTTAACCGAAAATCATACGCTGATGCAGCTGCAGGATGGAACATGCATCAAATGCACAACAAAAACTCAAACAGAGAAGGAAACAACTCTGACAACCAAACAGGACTAACATATTGCTTTCATAAGTTCATATACAAGTTCAAACGGATGGCACAAAAAATGAAGACAGCAAGAGGAACCATGGAAAAACTACTTATATTTGCTGAATGCGTCCTGTTCATTTTGGAATAAAAATGGATCAACTCAGCAATATAGAATATGAGACAAAAATAGTCATATGGAACGCAAACGGGCTAAAAAGTAAAATAAACGAGTTAATCGACTTCCAAAAGCGAATCAACATAACCATTTTTCTGATTACCGAAACGCATCTACAACATAGTGACAGGATAAAAATTCCTGTAATACACATCTACAGAAATGACAGAGTGTGTCCTCAAGGTGGAGGAACTGCCATTTTTATTAAAAATAACATCACGCATCGACCAATCTAAAACCTTCCACTAATTGAAATAGAGGCAACAGGTGTATCCATATTTGCAGAGGGAGCAAGGTCAATCTCTTCGCAGCATACCTTGCTCGAAACAGAATGCTCGTGGATTAAGATCTTGACACACTGCTTTGTACAGACTCCAGAATCCTCATTGGAGGATATCTAAATGATAAACACCATGCTTGCAACTCTATAAGATGCAACAGGCGTGGAGAACAACTACTTGAACTAGCTGACCTACGCAACATATATATCTTGGCACCGTCGCAACCTACGCATATTCCTGCCAATCCAAGATATCAACCAGACATTCTGGATATAACAATTACAAAAAAACATCAGCCATAGCCTTACCCTCGAAACAATTCAAGATTTAACGACAGACCATAATCCCGTTATGCTGAAGCTCGGAAACTGGCTGGGCGTTGGTGAAAAACCTAAACAGAAACAACGAAACAATTGGGCTCACTACACAAGATTAATCCACAATCATATCAGAACGGCACATAACGTCGCGTCCCCGGAGCGAATTGATATGGCAGTGAAACTTCTGGAGGAAGTATTCTCCCAATCCGCGAAGAAAGCGTCAATACAAACTTACATATACAACACAAGAGGGGAAAAATCCAACACTACCAGATAGCTACAGACCCATCAGCCTCCTATCTTCCGTATCGAAAATATTTGAAAAACTCATACTTACTAGGTTGAACAAAACCCTTGAAAGAGCCAAAATTATCCGACCAGAACAATATGGATTTCAACCCAAAGCGTCCACAACATATCAGCTGCTAAGGATCGGATAAAATATCACGCACGGATTCAACATGAGCAAATCAACGGCTGCTGTCTTTCTTGACGTTAAAAAAGCGTTCTATAAAGAATGAATTCCGAACCTAACCGTCAAACTACGAATTCAAAAAACGTGCGCAGCCATTTACTTTACAAAAAAGAGCCGGTATTACAACAAAACTTTGCTTCATGGACAATCCCATCAAATGGAACGCTTCATATAAGTATCTTGGGATAATACTTGACAATAAGCTTTCACTCCGACAACACATCTTAGAACAAAAGAGAATAGGACTCGCAATCTTATTAACCTGTATCCAATCATGAAAAGAATTGAAATGACGCAAGCAACAAAACTGAGAATTTACAAATCTATTGTCATTCCAGCTCTACTATATGATTGCGAAGTCTGGGGCATCGCATGTAACACCAATGTTTTACATATACAACGACTACAATAGAAATTTCTACGAGCCATTCTTAAACCTTCATATAGCACCAGAATCACAGAATTACATGAAGCCACATCCATTTTGCACATAAAAAATGCAATAGTCAACAAAACAGAACAACTAATTAAGAGAATCGGAACAATTAGAAACTTAAACGTTCGATACAAAAATGTAGGAACTTACACACCTAAACGACGGCATAAATACATAGTACCACTTAGTATATTAATGGAGGCAACGTAACCAAATATTTAAAGTACAGAAGGGGTTCCAACCAATAACTTCAACGAAGTCAAAGCCTGGTTTTCCCTCAAACAAAACAACTAAATTGAGCACCACAAAACCCACCCACCTTAAAATGGAAGTTATGGTATTAAATATATAGTGAGACTTCACACAAGCCAAAAGGCCCGAAGAAAAAAAAAATGAAGGATCCGTTAAAATGAAGCTCTGACAGGCCCTCGCCAGCAGACCACTGCAAATCCCAAGGTCAACGATCGCCATCACAGCAACGGCCGCACAAGGCGCTAAGCCACCGAGCATCGCGGATGCAGAAGGCACGACGCGCCTCCTGCTCGCCCGGGTAGCTGCTGCGGCCAGGCAGCTGAACGAGAAGCGCTCCAGAGAGCCATCCGAGAAGTATCTGTACAAGTAGCTGCCACCATCACGGCAGCCTTAAAGAGCATCAACCAAGAGAAATAAGAAGGTATAGTCACCACCGCGGCACCCAGAAGTTCCCCACGTGCGCAAATAGCGCATGGTAGGTCCAACCAACTTCCAAAAACATATATTAACATAACAATAAAATCTTCTCTGGTGTCCAGCCGGATTGTGGTGTAAAAACACGACGTATCGACAGCTGACTCTGCTGTCTTCAACAGGTATCTTGTAGTTGTTCTCAGCTGGCTGCAAGATAGCAGATGAAGACAGCTGTGTCAGCTGTCGAATCGTCGTTTTTTTTTTTTTATACCACCATCCAGCTGGAAACCTGAGAAGATTTTGTTGCATATATTTAAATACTTTAAGACATCCCCAGTTACTTTACCACAAAATATGACAAAAACAGAAAGACAGATTCTCAGTACAGATATCGACATTAGACATAGGAACAAATCCTGGAGCTTAAGATTTCATTGCAGATTTTTGCTGCGTTAATCATGGATGGATGGATGGATGGATGCCGTTCCGGCAATATCTCCAAGAACGATACAACAAAAACACGCCACAACGCAGAAGCAGCAGCACCACCACCATTCGAGTTGGGAGCGGCGCAGCTGAACGATCGCTACCCCACTCTCTCCTCGAGAATAAGGAAGGGAGTAACGTTTTCTTTTTGTGCTGTCGCTACCTGCAGACCTGCCCTGCCTTCTGTGTGCGGGAATGCGTCTATGGCGGCAACTCGACGGGTCGCACCTATACTCCCCCCCCCCCCCCCCCCCATCCTTGGCCATGAGCGGTTTCTCTAAAAAAGCAAGTCGTCACCCGCGCAGCATTATCCTTCACCACCAGTAAACTTCTTTCCTTTTCTCTTATTAGCGTTAGTATCAGGATATTTGGACGTTAGAGCCCCGTTCACGACGGAACAGCTCGCGCCTCCAGAGGAAGGCCCGCTCTTATATTGCTTTACTATTTCTTTTGCCTTTTATTGACTGACTGAATAATCGACTGACATGGGAAAAATGTGAAAAAAAGAAAAACGGTTATCGAGAGCAGTCCGCCCAAGCCAGCAGTACACCAAACAAGCCATTAGCTGTCGCTAATGACTCTGAAAAAAATACCGCCAAACAGAGTTCACCAGAGCCCGCGGAAACTCCCTATTCTGGATACAAACGCGTATCCCCTGCATCACCTACTGAGCCTCAGGGCTACAGTACCCCCAAACTCGTAGAACCCGCCAAAAAACAGTACCTCTCCATAAAAGAAAACGTACGCCAAGTTGCTGGAGGTCGCATTAACCTAACCAACCTCATTAAAATACATATTATGATTAAACAACACAATCTAAACATTGAGCTACCAAAATGTAATTATATGGTCGCGGACAGGTCCCTCTGTCTACGCTTCAAAACTGAAGGTGATAGGAGAGCCTTCCAAAACAGTATTGACCCCCAAAGCTTTGGAGTTTCTTCCAGCTACCAAGTAGTTAAAGCCACCAAATTTTCTCTAGCCGAAAAAAAACCCTGGCACAAACCATCCACAGACACTGGTACGAAGGTTTCACCCTACCATTAAGGAACAAGACATCCTTCAAGTACACTCCTGGAAATTGAAATAAGAACACCGTGAATTCATTGTCCCAGGAATGGGAAACTTTATATACACATTCCTGGGGTCAGATACAACACATGATCACACAGACAGAACCATAGGCACATAGACACAGGCAACAGAGCATGCACAATGTCGGCACTAGTACCGTGTATATCCTCCTTTCGCAGCAATGCAGGCTGCAATTCTCCCATGGCGACGATCGTAGAGGTGCTGGATGTAGTCCTGTGGAACGGCATGCCAAGCCATTTCCACCTGGCGCCTCAGCTGGACCAGCGTTCGTGCTGGACGTGCAGACCGCGTGAGACGACGTTTCATCCAGTCCCAAATATGCTCAATGGGGGACAGATCTGGAGATCTCGCTGGCCAGGGTAGTGAACTTACACCTTCTAGAGCACATTGGGTGACACGGGATACATGTGGACGTGCATTGTCCTGTTGGAACAGCATGTTCCCTTGCCGGTCTAGGAATGGTAGAACGATGGGTTCTATGACGGTTTGAATGTACCGTGCACTGTTCAGTGTCCCCTCGACGATCACTAGAGGTGTACGGCCAGTGTAGGAGATCGCTCCCCACACCATGATGCCGGGTGATGGCCCTGTGTGCCTCGGTCGTATGCATTCCTGATTGTGGCGCTCACCTGCACGGCGCCAAACACGCATACGACCATCATTGGCACCAAGGCAGAAGCGACTCTCATCACTGAAGACGACACGTCTCCATTCGTCCCTCCATACACGCCTGTCGCGACACCACTGGAGGCGGGCTGCACGATGTTGGGGCGTGAGCGGAAGACGAGCTAACGGTGCGCGGAAGACGACCTAACGGTGCGCGGGACCGTAGCCCAGCTTCATGGAGCCGGTTGCGAATGGTCCTCTCTGATACCCCAGGAGCAACAGTGTCCCTAATTTGCCGGGAAGTGGCGGTGCAGTCCCCTACGGCACTGCGTAGGATGCGACGGTCTTGGCGTGCGTCCGTGCGTCGCTGCTGTCCGGACCCAGGTCGACGGGCACGTGCACCTTCCGCCGACCACTGGCAACAACATCGATGTACTGTGGAGACCTCGCGCCCCACATGTTGAGCAATTCGGCGGTACGTCCACCCGGCCTCTCGCATGCCCACTATACGCCCTCGCTCAAAGTCCGTCAACTGCACATACGGTTCACGTACACGCTGTCGCGGCATGCTACCAGTGTTAAAGACTGAGATGGAGCTCCGTATGCCACGGCAAACTGGCTGACACTGACTGCGGCGGTGCCCAACCGCTGCGCAGCTAGCGCCCTTCGACGGTCAATACTGCTGTTCCTGGTGTGTCCACTGTGCCGTGCGTTTGATCATTGCTTGTACAGCCCTCTCGTAGTGTCCGGAGCAAGTATGGTGGGTCTTACAAACCGGCGTCAATGTGTTATTATTTTAATTTCCAGGAGTGTATTAAAAAACTCACGAGTACCCAAGTGTACGAAATCAGTGGCGCCGGCGGGCCACGTGACCTTGTCCGTCTGGTGTGGTGCAATGAGGCCACCTACCAGAGGACAATGGAAGCGGGGGTCATTAGCATCTCCCGCCGCCAGTACAACGTTGAACCCTCCATCCCCCGCCCCCATGAAATGCCATGCAGAAATTGCCAACAATTCGGGCACCAACAGAAACAATGCACAAATGCATCCAAATGCATCAATAAATCCCTGGCGTGTCCATATATACGCTTTTCGATCAATGAAAACAATAAATACTGTGCTACATGCGATGGCGCGGCCACTATACGGGGCAGATGCGCAGTCCGCTCTTCCCCAAGGAAGTTCCGGCTCTTCCGCAGCAAATACTGCCAAGAATTAGCGAAGCGCGAGAGTTTGCGGTGCTCCACTCCCACCCGCAGCAACGGGTAAACTATTCCTCAGCCATTACAGGCCTCAACAATGCCAACGCGACTGTCAATACAGATCCCCCTTCCACACCGTCACATAGCCAAAACGAGCAGCGCATCGTGCGACTTGCTACAACCAATATTGCCGCCAAGCATATTGATGCACAACCAGAATCGCGTCAGTACGAGCAGAGCGTAGCGCGACTTGAAAAGGCGGTAGATACCCTTACTAGCAAAATTTCAAACCATAATAAGGGAACACTTTAGCCAGCCATCCAGCCCGACACAATCGCATACATCCACATTACAGGAAGAAGATCTGTAAACAGCATCAAATACAGGCGAAGTCTACACTGTTCCGTCGTTCTCGGTAACGAGCGACGCGGCTGTCATAAATGATACCAGCTGGGACACCACAAGGACAACGAAGGCTAATCCCCAGGGGACAGCACCTCTCATTTTAGTGCACGTCAATATACGATCGGTTCTCAGCAGGTGGGCAGAGCTAGTGAAGATGGCCACCGAGGAGCAGATTTCATCTGCCTCAACGAAACCAGACTTTCACATGACAACAGTCTATGCGCTTTCAGATAAAATAAATGACGGCGACACGGGGACCGGGGTCTGGGCGGTGTTGCCATCCTATAAAACTCCTGCCTCGTTGTCACTGAGGTGAGTGATCCGGCGCTCGACCAGTATCAGTGCGCTGTAGTAAAGATACAGGTCGGCCGCCGACACTCACTATATGCAGCGTTTATTCCTTGCGGTCCACCCCCTTTCCTACAGACCTCCTGCTGCACATCAATATGCAGTACGAACCCCCCCATCATCCTCTCCTACCTTAATGCGCACCACCCAGTCCTCGGGGACCGCATGACAACACCGCGGAGCAGACAGCTCGTAGCGGCCCCGACCACAACCAGGCTGTGCAACGTCCCGATACAAGGGAGCACGTGAATCGCATCTAGGCTGGGAGCAGTGCACGCAACAAGCCCTGACAAAGTCATCACCACCCGACCACTAGATGGATTTGTAACGCGCTGCGAGACCGGCCCTGATCTTGGATCGGACCACCTGACGCCGGCCGTCACGCGAGCGCAGGCCTCGGCGTGACCGTGCGTCAACAGGTGGGGTGATATCGACTGGGAGGAATACCAACGTGCTATAAAAGAGAAATTCCGCCGCTATTAGCGATGCCCCTTTAAACGACCACCGATATTGACGTGTAAAATGATATGCTGAAGGCCGCCGTACACGCAGCCATACAGGCTGCGGTACCAGTGCACCGCTACCCAGACGTGCCCCGGATCAACTGCCGCCAAACACCATAGCGGCCATCCGCTAGAAGCAAGGAATATATCAGGTATGGACGCAAACCCGCGACCCAGGTGACCGAAATCTCTACAACTGCCAAGCCCGCTGGTTCTTAATAGCGGTACACCGCGACAACAAGTGGACCATATACTGCAACCAGCTTGACGAGCAGCGACAAGGTAACCCGCGATGTTTCTGGAGAGCAGTGGGAAGGATGACCGGCCACTCCAGAATCAGCACGTACCATCTCTGTGATGGTAACCAAATCCTAACCACCCAAGCTGAGGAGTGCGAGCTGCTACGCAGAGACCTGTCAGCCATCCACCAACCCCCCGAATCCTCCCGCTTCGACCTAGACTTAAAAACCGAATCGGAAAACCTCTTACTCTACAATTATCGCAATAGCCCCTGAACAACACCAACCCTCACACTGCTGAAATATCTGAACAGGAAATAGCCAGGCACATCAAAACACTCCGCAACACAGCACCAGGTCCCAACAATATCCCCAACTTTGCCCTTAAATACGTGCCACCTGTTTACCACCAGCATGTGGCCAGGCTTTTCAATGCCAGTTACAGTATTGGCTACCTGCCCCGTATCTGGAAGCAGGCCCACGTACTGCTATTTCCGAAACCCTGGAAAAATCAAACAAACCCTCACAACTACAGGCCGATCAGCCTGACCTCTTGCTACTCCAAGCTCGTGGAGCTCATAATAGTCAGTCGTCTCCACTGCCATGTGAACAACCACGACCAGCTGCCACCTGAACAAGCCGGCTTCAGACCAGGCCACTCCATAATGGACCAGCTGCTACGCGTCACAACCGTCGCCCAGTCAGTACTTGCCACCAACCGCTCAATGGCCATGGCCCTTATGGACGTGAAGCGTGCCTTCGACACCGTCTGGCTGGAAGGGCTAAGACGCAAACTCATAGATTTAAAATTACCACAACAGACTTGTAGATGGCTAATCAACTTCATACAGGACCGCAGAGCTAGAGTCAAGATAGGCAATGCTCTCTCTGACTCGTTCGAACTAGAGGCAGGTGTTCCCAAAGGGTCAGCCCTCTCCCCACTACTTTACATCATATATGTGCACGATACTCCGCGATCAGACGCGTCCAATGCCGGGCTCGGGTTATTCGCGGATGACACATCATACACACGATATAATGCCGCCATTGTAGCACTAGCAGAGCTCCATCGCTGAATTCGAAAGGAGGTGCTGTAAATGACGCATTACGCTAAAGGCAGACAAGACACAACTCATAGTTTTCAAAAAAGCAGCAACTGCCGGAGCGGAAACTGCGCGAACACCGCATTTTCTCTTCGTCAAGCAAGTTAACTTTGCATACACAGCTAAATATCTCGGCGTAACATTGGACCACAAACTGACATACATTACCAGTATGAAAAATTAATTAACGAAACCAGTAGAAGACTCTCCACACTACGCCTGCTCCGAGGACTCCGGACTGGCTGCAACCGCAACACACTTCTCACACTATACAAAATACTTATCCGATCATACATCACATTCAGCCATCCTCTCCTACTCCATCCCCCCCAAGACAAGACGTAAGAAACTCGACATTCTTGAAAGAAAAGCAATACGAACAGCGTTACGGACAAATCCCATGCTCCACAACAACGCAGAAACAAACCGAGCGGGGGGCATCGTCCCGCTGTTCGAGTATGCAGAGGAACTTGGCCGCCAATAGATGCTGCGGGCAGCGGGGCGCCCTGCCGCCCACCCACTACTAGACCAAATCCCACATCTACAGACCCTCCCCAATCCCGAGTCCATCAACCTCCCCCGGCTCCACCTGACCACTACACCATGACTCAGCCGCGGTTACCGCCCGTGGCTGGGACCACCGCAGCGTTAGTAGCGCGGCCAACTTGACCACGGACAAAACAAACACATACAAAACAACTGACACGGTTGCCTGCTGCCGGGGTGACGAGTTTCTGCCCTGTGGGACGACACCGTTCTTTCACTTCTTTTTGGAGCAACCAGCGCCTCATTTCACGGAAACTAAGAACTGAGAGCTTTTTCTTTCCGACCAATTCCCTGAGACGCCTTACTGCCTGTGAGGGCTGTGACTACAAAGACACAAGACAAATAAAGTAAATAGACAATTAGCTATACTCAGACTGTCAATGGTGGCAATCTCCTTTAACAACAACCCCTCCTACTATGTATCGTACCTGTGTGCTCTTGGGGCCAACTCGGTGGGTGGGGACGTCGGGTGGCTTGCCTGGCGGTCTCTGGCTGTGTCACGGGGATCTTAGGCCTACGCCAAATTCGCTGCAACTGGTCATATCAAATTTAGTACCGATAAACTGTAGCAATCACGCAAAGTTTTAATAAAGCAGGGTGAAGAGGCACAATTGCCGCCTAAAGCACCAAGTGTCGTCACTGGCATGTCCACGGAGGTTCGAACCTTCATGACGACGACGACGACGAGAAACAGCAACAGAGCGCACAATTTGTTGTCGACTCCTCAGTGTACGAGGAGTTGACTGTATTTGTGTAGGGGTTCCTGTTGCACGGATAGCAACATCTACCCCTGCGTTTACTTGTTGGTTATTTTATCTTTATAGCTTTGGATCTTTATTACCTGGCGGAGGGGCTGGAGAAGCTGCCCAAAGCGCCCAGTGATGTCACGGGTAAAGCCGTGGCGTCACAAACCTTGTTCGTTCTATCATTCGCTTGCGCAGTGAGCACAGACCGACAGTAGTCAGGAATAGGCGAGAGGCACACACTGGGTCGTTGCAGACCACTGACCCACATTAAGAGAGGCGAGATAGAGGAGAGAAGCTTTGCTGTCTTCGAAACCTTTTTTTTTTTTTTTTTTTTTTTTTTTTAAATGGCTTTTGGCATCTTAGGCCATACAGCCAGCCTGATGAGCTTTTCCAGATAATTAGACACACCACAGGACGGACATGACATTCACAGACACAACACTTAAACACCCATGCCCGCGGCCGGACTCGAACCGGCGACCTTCGGCACGCGGAGCTAGCACTCTAGCCCCTACGCTACCGGGGCCGGCTTCGAAACCTTCGAGACAGACTGCGGAGAGACAAGCCCGCGTTTGCTGAGGCAAAAGCCAGGCAGTGACGACTGATGCAAGACGAAAGTACGTCCCCTTATATTTACCCCAGTCCCCCGCGGCCTCGACATAAGGTCCCGCAGCCATAAAAATACAACACCAAACAGTGAAAGAAAAACACCCAAACCAGTTAAAACTGCACACACACAACAAGATATGGTATCGTAAGCGTCTAATCAACACTCGCGAAGTGACAGTGATTCAGACAGAGAGTCAGTAGATACGAGGCTCTCGATGGTGCCTCAGAAACTGTAGATGCCCCAAGGCAAACACAGCCACAAAACATTAGGGTTACCAAAATCTTTTGCTATGAGACGAAGGGCAATATGGCCTTCGTCAAAGAAATAGAAAGAGGTCTAACCGATGACGTTTACTCTGCTTAATGCGGAAACTATATTAAATATCACGCCTCAAACCTACAAGATTTTAAATTCATTATTCAGGCACTAAATATTAGAAATGTTCAATACCATACCTATGATGAAGACTTACTTAATATACTTAGGGTAGTCATCCGCGATCTGCCCCCAGATATTAAACAAATTGAAATTAAGGGTAACCTTATCAGCAAACATTTCACAGTGCACAATGTAGTGCAAATGCCTGCTTCAAAAGAAGGGGATACTAGATTTAAGTTGCCCTTATTTTTAGTACAATTCCAAAGAAGTCCGGAGGCTCAAGAAATATATAAAATTCAATACATTCTCCGTCTCAAGGTTAGGGTAGCGTCGTACAGATCTCCATCAGGTCCCATTAAATGTCATACCTGTCAAAGTTTTGGACATTGGCCCAAAAACTGCCACATCGCTCCAAGATGTGTAAAATGTGGCGCAGGGCACCTCACAAACACCTGCCAGAAAAACCTGAAGAGGCACCCAAATGTGCAAATTGTAATGGGTCGCACCAAGCAAGCTACCGTAAATGCCCAACCTATTCAGAAATCCTCAGAAAGGTACTTGAACAAAAGAAAACTAGGGAGAAGAGAAAGAAAAAACTAAAAGAGGAGAAAAATCTTCTTCAAAAAAAATTCCACCACAGTAAACCAGCAACAACAAGAGGAGAAAAACCAAACACAAACGGGCAACACTAACAAGCAACAAAACGTGTTTCAACTCAAGGAAGCCCAAATACCACGTCTCCCAAAAAAAAAAAAAAAAAAAAAAAAAAAAAGCACTGAGCAGGCACCTTCACCAGCAACTCCAGCAGAGACACCTGAACAGCCAACTAGCCATTGTTGTAACCAACCTGCAGGGGGAGGAAACTCAAAACCCTCCTCGCAGAGCCTGCCACAATCTTCGTCACAATTCTCTGATCTAAAAGAAATCATTGATTTCGTTAAATCCTTCAACATCAAAAAGCTTATAACAACATTCAAAACCACATTAGAAAATTAAAAAAAAACATCAGACGCCGAATCTAAAATATTCGCTGTTGTCAATGATTTCTCGAGTTACTTCGCTCTATGGCGAGAAGTAGATTGCAGTGAATAATTGTCACTAACAGGAATGCCGGCGGTATTTTACATCAAAAACAATCTTTAGAACTATTTCTTGAAGAGCACATCATAGATATCACTCTAATAAGTGAAACACCTGTAGCAAGGTCAGCATTTCCAATTACGTAATTACACACTTTAAAGGACTGATAGACCGAATCAACCAGGTGAAGGACGGCAGTACTCATAAGAAACAGCCTTGCACATAGACCAATTGATTTACTTGCACTCGAGCGTGTTGAAGCCATGGCTGTTGAAGTCGGAATAAATGGGCAGGCAATTAGATTTACAGCAGTGTACCACCCATCAGGCCGTAAAATACCGGAGCCGACCTGGTAGCACTGACCACTGCCGACAGAATAATCCTTGGGGGTGACTTTAACGCCGAATCGCTTGCGCGGGGCTGCCGCGCTGTCAACTCAATCGGCCGTGTCCTCCATGATTTTGTTTCGAAGAACCCTCAGGTGACTGTAGTGGCGCCTGACGAACCCTCGAACTATCACAGGGACTCCAGACTCAGACCTGATATCTTCAACATATTTGTGTTCAAAAATATCACGTGGTCTGTTGCATCCACTGTATTTAAGGATCTCGATTCCGACCACAACCAGTGGTATTATATAATCATGCAGCCGCGCGTCGATCAGAGACTAAAAAGTTCTCTCTAACCACTAACTGGCAGAAATACAAAGAATTAGTAAACCACCACATTGTAGGGCAGCCCGAACTGGAAATTAAGAGACAAGTCGAGACATATAGATCCGGTTCCTAAACATTATCAAAGAATGCGCAAAAATTAAATATGAACCTGATAAAAAAGACCTCCCACCCCACATTTCGGAACTGATAAAATTAAAAACTAACTACAGAAAACATTGGCAACAATACAAATACCCAGCTGACCATAGAACAACTTACAAGCTAGCAAACCAGATCAAATGGCACCTACAAAAAACACCGTACAGAATGTTGGAAGAACGCTCTCAGTGGAGCGGAGTGCAATCCAGACTTATTCTGGAAGGTCGTAAAATCGAGAAAAACACCACCCTTGTCGATAAAGCCATTACACGGACCAAATGGTAGTGTATACACAGCGCGGGAAAGGCCGAAGCCTTGCAGACACCTTGGATTTACAGTTCCAGACACATGACATCGATGACGAGGATAGTGATAAAAGGGTAATTGGAGGAGTGCCTCGCATCTTCTGATAAAATTTACGTACCTCTTTCAGCCCTGTAGAGCCGTCTGAAGTCAGCTCAATTATAGGGAAGCTAGGTAACAATAAATCCTCTGGTCCCGACTGCGTAAAAGGCCACTTATCTTAAAAATTTACACCAACCTAAAATAGTTCACCTATCCAAAATCTACAACTCCTGTCTGAAGCTATGCTGCTTCCCTTCCTTCTGGAAAATTGCCAAAATAATCACTCTGCCAAAACCAAACAAAAATCAACTCTTCCCTCAAAATCATAGACCAATTCACTCTTAAATTTCCTTGGTAAAATCCTGGAGCGTATAATCATGACCTCACTCCAAAAATTCCTAGAGGACAAAAATATAATCATCCCTCACCAATTCGGCTTCCTTGCACAGCACAGTACCATCCACCAAGCTACCGACTGGTTGAGCATATCTGCAAGGCGCGCTCTATAAGGCACAGTACAGGCGCTGTTATGCTAGATATTGAGAAAGCTTTCGACAGGGTTTGGCACGATGGATTAATTACAAATTACATACATTTGGCTGCCCTGGACACTTGACAAAATAATAAATAGTTTCCTCAGAAACAGAAAGTTTTACGTCGTGGTGGACGGAATAGAAAGATAGTTGAAATCAATTGAAGCAGGCGTAGCACAAGGATCAGTCATTTCTCCAACACTGTACATTGTGTATACTAACGACATACCCACCAACCAGCTGAGAAATTGGGTTATTTGCGGACGATACTACCATATATAGGTCGAGCCGTAGCTTAAAATATATTGCGCGTAAACTGACTCAGCACCTCGAAGCAATCATACAACGGTGCAATCTTTGGAAGATAAAAATTATCTCAGAAAAAGTCAGGCAATTATATTCAAAAACAGAAAATCTCGCTCGACGAGTGGACCTCCAGTGGTGCAATTCAGTAAAACATTTAGGTTTGACAATTGACAGAAATTGACATGGCTCAGCCACATTCAAAAACGCATGACAATTGTACCCCCCTCCTCAGGGGAGAAAACTGAGCATTAAGACTAAACTTAGAATATATACTGTAGTAATAAGACCTGGCCCGCTCTATGGATCTGGATTATTTTGTATGGCAGCAAATTCTAATGTAAAGGAGCTGCAAACCACACAAAATAAATTCTTGAGAATAATAGCATTAACCCCGGTACATGTCAAACCAACGCTTCACAAAGATTTTAGGTATCCCAAAAATCACTGGCTTTATAAAAGACAAATGGACCACCTTCTACCAAAAATTACAGCTTTCGCGCCACCAACTAATTCAAAACATAGGACAAATGACGCCACAAATTAGAATTGCCCGATCACAACTATAACCAGAAACTACAGGGTCTGACAACAACAGTAACATAATAAAATAAAACTATGACTTCCATAAAAATCCATCTCACAAAACCCTATTCAGAAAAAAGTTGGAGGGCTACAACGGCCTGGTACTTTAGTTTTTAAATGGGTTTCGTACCAACCAGATGTCTGTCTGTCTGTCAGTCAGTATAGCTGAGAGGTCAGTTCCGAGTTGGCATCTGTACTGTTAAGATGAGTGATGAGGAAAGTGCTCGCCGCACTGTCGCGCCAGGTGGGTCGAGTGCCCCAGCGCACTCGGCTTTGCCGGCGACAGTTGCGGCTGTATTGATGACCCAGCTGACGGACACGGAATTGGCAACGCACATGAATAGGACGGCTTCGCAAGTTAGTATAACGACCATGCAACCAAACTTGGACTCGATTATTGACACAACTCCGGCGGAACACACCTCTCAGATGACGACAATGCCTGCTTACAGTCAAAAATCCTCACACATCTAAGTTGTGTACCTCACTACTCCTCGGCGATAAGGTCAAGTTACCAAGGAGTGAAGAAAGGGGGAAGTAACGCCAAAATCAGCGTCACTGTGTCACAGCTTGCCTCAACCAGTAAGGACAAGAAGGCCGGGAAGAAGAAAATCAAGATATCATTCAGCTTCCCAGCACCGACTTCTGTGGACCAGCACAGCGGCACATCAACGAAGAAATCACCAGGCAACCATAAAAAAAGATCAGCCGCCTTATGCTTACCTTCAAACTCCACCTCTGTTTACTTGTTTATCTCCGCTGCACTACAACGGGATAAAATCACTTATTACATCTTTCCTTCAGCTGCAGAAAAATTGCTGAAAGCAGTAATATGAGGGATGCCATCAAACATGCCCAACTATGATATCAAGGAGGAACTGGAATAACTTGGCCTAGATATTCGCTCGTTCAACCGATTCAGAGGCCCGGGTGCTCCGACCCCATGCCATTATTCATGGTTGTTCTGCCAGACAGGCCCCAGAAAAAAGACGTTTTTAATGGACAACATAATAACTGTACGAATCTCCGTTGAGGAAATTGAGATCATCAAATGCCCATGTGCAGTATTTCAACTGGCAATATAGGGAACGTCGCAAAACACTGTAACGTGCCACCAAAATGTGTGAAGTGTGCAGGTGCACGCCTTTCCAACGACTGCACCCTCAAATAAGGAGAGCAGCCCTAAGTGTGCTAACTGTGACGGCCAGCACGTGGCCAGTTTTAAAGGATGCGAGGCCTATAAGCGCACCCGAGCCCGCCAACGAGATGTTTCTGCCGAACCCAAAACGCAACAGGGCAATAAGTCCACACAACCCAAGCGTCCAGAGAAGGCTCCAAAGCGTCACCTTCAAGAGTTTAAGGCCCAAGGCCCTAGCAATAAGAAGCACAACAACTCAAACCAGTCAAGCAAGACAACCTCCTTTGAGGAAGTAACTACTGGCCAGACCCCCAAGAGAACCAAACTAATCAAGGGCAGACTCTAGAGGCCTTACCACACAGTCAAGACAGTACTATCACCTACGTCGTCAACATCCAGCGAAGAACAATGGTATTGGAGGAATGGAAGGTCCATTGGTCATAGTTGGAACTCTACTTACAATGCTGACGACCTTGGTTTCCAAGTTTGATCAGCTCGCGGTGGATGTTAAATCTGCGGTAATGACGGCCCATAGTGCCGACCCCTCAACCAACCCTCAACCCAAACATGGATAGAGTCCGCACAAAAGGATTAACTATCTGTGTATGGAATGCGGACTGCATTTTTCACAACTAAGTGAATTTCGGCAGTTCGTGCGGGATGAGAACATCGACATCTGTTTATTAGCCTAAACTCACTTCAAACCTGGCCTCAGGGTGAATGCAGCCAATTGTCAAAGCTACCGCTTGAAGATTGCGGTCTCGATGCCAGAACAGTCGTTCGCCTCCACTCCCCCAACACCCAACAGGAGGTCCCATTGTACTTCATGAACAAGGCGATATATAAACTCTCATCCTTATGTGCCCTAAAAATTACGGTTGAGAAGCTCAGAAGCACAACGGGCCCACCTCAGTGCTTTAAATGCCAGGCCGTAGGCCATGTTTGAAGGCACTGCAACATGCCCCCAAAGTGTGTAAAATGTGATGGGGATCACGCCTCTATTGACTGTGCTACCAAAAAAAGGAGAGCATGCACCCAAGTGTGCAAACTGCTGTGGCCCGCATGTAGGTAGTTACAGGAAGTGCCCGACGTTCTGCAGATTTTCTGAGCGTCAGAAGCAGCAAAACGCCACCCAAGCCGCACTAAGAAAGAAGAAGAAAGAAGAAGGTAATGAAAAACCGGCTCTTCCAATCGTTACGAATGCTAACTTTCCTCCAATCGGCACGAACAATAACTCGCAGCCACCACCTCCATCTGCCCCTCATCCAACAGACCATCAGGCAGACAACACCACCTATGCTGTAGTTACCTCTGGACGGAAGATAACTTACCGTGAGGTAACCTAAAAATGTCAAACTGTTGTAACAGAGGGTCCCAGTATATTAGCACAATACAACAGCCGGGGCAAGGAGACCGAGACATCGCAGCAGCCGAAGCAACAACAACAACAGCATCAGCAGATTGATCCTTTACTACTTCTTAATATGATGCAGTCAATGCTGCAAACAATGAATACTATGCAAGCCATGATCACAGACCTCCCGTGACAGATTGCTGCTGCAGTTCAGACAATGGTGCAAACCACCTGCAATAGCACTCGCAGAAACCAACATGGGGACCAGAATTAATGATTTAACAATCTGCACCTGGAATCCCAACGGCCTTCGGAGGCAGATCGGTGAATATAGAGAATTCATGAGAGACGAGCAGAGTGACATCTGCCTCGTCAACGAAACACATCTCAAACCAGGGATAAAAACTTAAGTACCAAATTACGTCACTTATCGTAACGACAGAAAGACTGCCAGCGGCAGCACGGCCATCTTCATCAGACGTACTATCAAACACCACCAAGTCATCCTGCCTCAGCTCGCGACAATCGAAGCAACTGGCGTCTCCACTGCAACCGCAAGGGGAAAAATACAACTCATCTCTGCTTACCGAACCCATTGCCCAGTAAACGAAGGAGAGATAGCCCAACTCCTCCACCTACCCGGAAATATCATGATCGCTGGTGACCTCAACGCCAAAAACACTGCTTGAACTCACGATTGACCAACCTACATGGCCGACGTCTACTTCGAGTCATCGAACAACACGAAGCTGTGGCATTGGGCCAACCGAACCCACCTTTTACAAAGGAAGATCCCCCCCCCCCCAGATGTGTTAGACATATCAATCACGAAAGGCCTACAACATTACATCGCCGTTGTCACTAAAACAGCCTTATCGTCAGACCACCTACCTTTATCGCAACTGAAGCTTACCCCACGAAGAGTAAACCCACCAGAAACACGAAGAACATCAACTGGAATGTCTATCAGACCTTCCTTGGTGAACAGCTCAACAATGCACAGTCCCGTGATGAAATCGGAGCTTGTGCTGCAATGACCATCTTCACCGAATTAGTCAACGCTGCTGCAGACCAAGCAACACAGCCAGTAAAACAACAGCCAGGAAAATCAAGGCAACTTCCACCCGACATCCCACAGACCATTACCCTCAAAAATCCGCTAACAAGAGAATGGCATATAACGAGAGACCCTACCACCAAACGCACCATCAACCACCTCAACTGGGAAATCAAAGACGATATTCAAAAACACCGAAAGCGTGTTTGGGAAGGCCTCGTAGCGACGCTCACTGCAGAGGACGGCTCTGTCTGACACTCTACCAAACGCATCCTTCGACAAAGACACAAAATTCAACCACTGATTGTTGGTAACAAAATTGTTACCGAACCGGCAGCTAAGGCAGATGCTATTACTGATACCTTCGAGGCCAACTTCCAGTCAGTAAACGAACACTGTGATGATGTGCATTCCAACCTTGTGAGGCAAGGTCCTAAACACACATCAGATGGAGCCATCGAAGAAACCAGTGTTGAGGAAGTAGCCGACGTGCTAAGCCATGTTGCCGTGCCCAAAGCCAGAGGTCACGATAACATCGGGTATCCACAACTCAGACATCTGCCACCAACCACAATTCAATACCTCACATCACTCTTCAACAAAATTTTAGCACCCAGCGAAAACCCAAAAATTGGGAAACATGCCGAAATAGTTCCAGTCCCAAACCTGGTAAAGATAAACGCTCTCCAAAAGTCTAGAGGCCAATTAGCTTCCTACCCACCACATCAAACGTCTTCGAGAGTATCTACCTCAAGAGGCACCAGCGACACATCGATGAAGAACGACTGCTACCCAATAAAAAGTTCGGTTTCCGAGGAAAACATTCTACCCCACACAACTTCTTCGCCTTGTAGATCGCGTTATTAGCACCTCTGAAAATCGGGAATTTTTTGGTGCAGTGTTTTTGGATGTATCCCGAGCCTTTGATACTGTTTGGCGCGAGGGCCTCCTAAAAAAAAACTACTGGCACAAGGGGTTCCTCTACCACACGTCCGTCTGATTCGAAACTACCTCGCTGACGGAACCTTTCGCGTCACCACCGAAGACTCCATCTCCTCCATCAAGAATATAAAAGCCGGTGAACCACAAGATACCGTCATCACGAGGAAATCGTCTTCCAAAAGTGACACAATATAACTATTTTTCTAATTACCGAAACGCATCTACGACAGAGTGACGGGATAAAAATGCCTGGAATGCACATCTACAGAAATGACAGTGTGGGTCCTCGAGGTGGAGGAACTGCCATTTTTATTAAAAATAACATCACTCATCGACCAATCCAAAACCCTCCACTAATTGAAATAGAGGCAACAGGTGTATCCATATTTGCAGAGGGGGCAAGGTCAATGTCTTCGCAGCATACCTTGCTCCAAACAGAATGCTCATAGATTAAGATCTTGACACACTGCTTTCTACATGATCCAGAATCCTCATAGGAGGAGATCTAAATGCTAAACACCATGCTTGCAACTCTATAAGATGCAACTGGCGTGGAGAAGAATTACTTTAACTAGCTGACCTACGCAACATATATATCTTGGCACCGTCGTCACCTACGCATATTCCTGCCAATTCAAGATATCAACTGGACATTCTGGATATAACAATTACAAAAAACATCAGCCATAGCCTAACCCTCGAAACAATTCAAGATTTAACGTCAGACCATAATCCCGTTATACTGAAGCTCGGAAACTGGCTGGGCGTTGGTGAAAAACCTAAACAGAAACAACGAAACAATTGGGCTCACTACACAAGATTAATCCACAATCATATCAGAACGGCACATAACGTCGCGTCCCCGGAGCGAATTGATATGGCAGTGAAACATCTGGAGGAAGTATTCTCGCAATCCGCGAAGAAAGCGTCAATACAAACTTACACATACAACTCAAATTACGACGGACTGCCACCTATCATTGAAGACATTCGCCAACTAAAGAATCATCACAGAAAACCATGGAAACGCTACAGGGATCGTAGAGAGTGGAGGGAATATCAATGACTCTCACGACAGCTGACGAATAGACTAAAATGGGAGGATCGCATGACAACCCTTACGTTAAAGAAAAGAGACTCCTAGAAATTAATATTAGACAACCCAAAAAACCAAAACATTGTATAACTGAACCAGATGGACCATGCGTCTCCCCTCTGGCCAGAGCCGAAGCACTTGCAAACATTTTGCCACCCACTATTCACTACCAGCCACGGAACATATTGCCTAAGAAATTGAAGAAACTGCGATAATAGAAGCCGCCAGAGAAATATTGGAAACACCAGTAGAAGAATTCCCAGATCTGATCACACTTCGAGATGTAAAGAAATCAACACTAAAACAAAACGCCTACAAATCACCAGGGCCTGACAATATCAACAACCTACAACTCAAAAACTTACCCACAAAAGCAATAGTACTCCTGATCAGGATTCCTCTTAAACAGCTACTTTCCTGAATGGTGGAAACTGGCCAAGGTGATCGCAATTCCAAAAATGAAGAAAAATCCAATACTACCAGGTAGGTACAGACCAATCAGCCTCCTATCTTCCGTATCGAAAATAATTGAAGAACTCATACTCAAGAGGATGAAAGAGACAAAATTATCCGACCAGAACAATAGGGATTTCAACCAAAAGCGTCCACAACATATCATCGTAGAAAATATCACGCACGGATTCAACATGAGTAAATCAACGGCTGCTGTCTTTCTTGACGTTGAAAAAGCCTTCAATTAAGTATGAATTCCGAACCTAACCGTCAAACTACGAACTCAAAAAATGTTACATAACTTGGTAAAGCTGATTGGCAACTACTAACAAGACACAGATTTTATGTCTCCGTAGACGGAAAACGCTTTGCAATATATAATATAGAAACAGGAGTCCCTCAAGGAGCTGTTTTGTCATCTACTTTATTTAATATATACGTTAGTGACATGCCTTCTGGTGAACATGTTAAACTCGGTCCGTACGCCGACGACACCATGCTGTAGACCAATGGCAATAAGCACGACCTAAATATAAGAAGGCTACAAGAGGCATTAGACGGCAATGCCACAAGGAGTAGACGCAATAAAATTAAAATAAACGCTGAGAAGTGCGCAGCCATTTACTTTACAAAAAAGAGCCGGTATTACAACAAAACTTTGCTTCATGGACAATCCCATCAAATGGAACGCTACATATAAGTATCTTGGGATAATACTTGACAATAAGCTTTCATTCCGAAAACACATCTTAGAACAAAAGAGAATAGTACTCGCGATCTTATTAACCTGTACCCAATCATGAAAAGAATTGAAATGACGCAAGCAACAAAACTGAGAATTTACAAATCCATTGTCATTCCAGCTCTACTATATGATTGCGAAGTCTGGGGCATCGCATGTAACACCAATGTTTTATATATACAACGACTGCAATAGAAATTTCTACGAGCCATTCTTAAACCTTCATATAGCACCAGAATCACAGAATTACATCCATTTTGCTCATAAAAAATGCAATAGACAACAAAACAGAACAACTAATTAAGAGAATCGGAACAATTAGAAACTTAAACGTTCGATACAAAAATGTAGGAACTTACACACCTAACCGACGCCGGCATAAATACAGAATACCACTTAGTATATTAATAGAGGCAACGTAACAAAATATTTAAAGAATAGAAAGGGTTCTAAATAAGAACTTCAACGAAGTTCAAAGCCTGGTTTTCCCCTTAAGGGAACCAATGAAATTGAGCTCCAAAAAACCCACCCACCTTAAAAAGGAAGTTATGGTATTAAATATATAGTGAGACTTCACAACAGGCCAAAAGGCAGCGCGAAAAAAAAAGGTAAGGTCCTTTCATCGGGCCTGTGTTATATACACGGCCGATTTACCAAGAAACTACAAAAATTCACACGGGTCTATACACCGACGACACCTCCGTCTTCACGAAGTGCATCAGGGCAACGTCACAAAACGGCAAAGAGTTTGCAACAACGTAGAGAAGTGAGCAAAGAAATGGCGCTTGGCTTTTAATGCGGAAAAAAGCCAAACAGTCATGGTGACTGGAAGATCTGTACCTCCTCTGCAAACCGTGAAACTCTTTGGCGAAGTTATCAAATGGTCACCCACGGCCCTCTACCTTGGCGTCATGATTGATAAACGACTATCATAGAAAACGCACATAAAAACCACTCGGACCAAAAGCTATTAACATGATGAGGCAGCTTTATCCAGTGTTAAATACAAAGTCACCTCTCCACCCGAACACCGCAGCCACCTTATACACTGCAACACTCAGACCCTTCCTCGAATATGCATCACCAGTTTGGGGCAACGCCGCTCCCTCAAATATCAGACTACTCCAACGAGTGCAAAACCGTGCCATACGGTTTGCATATAATCTGCCAAGGGACACCCCGACAGCTGAATTAGACAGAATCAGTGGACTTCCAACATTCCACGAACGCTTCCGATCTACTGCAACGAAGTTGTACATGCAGTGTCCATGTCACGACAACCCACTGATAAAACAGCTGGATATCTACGTTCAATACCACAAAAACACAAGATGGCCAGTAAAACCGGTAAATGATGCCACCCAAAATTGAACAATTCGACCAAATACGACCCGGCAAGTCGAATAATGCTAGCCATACACTTATGACAACCTCACTTCACTTGGAAGGTGATGCGCTAAGCGCAAAAACTTCCCTACACTTAAGGGATAATGTAACCCCAAGAGTTTGTTGCCGTGGTAGGAACACCTTTTGAAGATGACTTCCGTCAACTACTAAACCTCAGGGGAAAACTTCTGATCGGAGGGGATCTTAACGCGAAGCATGCTTCGTGTAATTCGCATATCATCAATGCGGCCAGGAACCAATTTTACCTTCCGTGCATTAGACACAACTTGCAGACCTGGAGGCAGAACGAACCCCTGGAGTGGAAATCGCCCCCACGTGCTGGATGTAGCAATAACTCGAGGTATTACCGGATTTGTAGCTGCACGAACAATGAACTACCTTTCATCTGATAACTCGCCAGTCCTTATCGACATAGATATTGGCTCGCGGACACGAGCCACACCTAATCATCCAAACTACTATAGAACCAACTGGGTTCGGTTCCGAGAAGAGGTCGCTGAATGCCTACAGCATCTGCACCCTATTTATGAGAAGAATTGAGAATGCAATAAGACAATTCTCTACATTCAAAATCGATGCGGCAAACTCAAATATGCCACCACAAGGCCGTAATCAAGACTACTCCCACCACAACTTCTTGCACAAATCCGACACAAGAATAGAGTGGCCGAGGAGTGGTGCCAGACCAGGCACCCGACATCAGACGCCTGCTAAACCGCCTGCAGCGCGAGCTGAAAGCGGATCTTGAGGCACAACGCAACAAGGAGTGGGAAGCACGTCTGGCTTCACTCAATGTAAACGATGGCAATCTATGGTCAGAGACCAGGAGCTTCTCAAAGAGACGCAAGAGGCTGCCCCCACTTCACGGTGAGAGGAGTCAGCTGTACAGTGATGAGGATAAAGCCAACGCACTCGCCGATCATTTCGGGAAAACGGTTACGGCCTGCTCAGGACTATGACGAGGAAGAGTCTGCAAACATCCGCAGAAGACTGTCACGTTTCCTAGCTGCCGTAGACGACGGATACGAGCTCGAGGAGATGTCGACGGAAGAAGTTCGCAGAACAGTTGCACGGCTTAACTCAAAGAAGGCTCCCGGCATTTACAATTTCGAGAACAGGTTTCTAAGGAACCTTCCTCCAACGGTGGTCCAACACATCACCGTATGTTTAACGCTATCTTCCGCACGCAACACTACCCCAGATGCTGGTAGGAAGATACTGTGGTAGGCGTTCCCAAACCAGAAAAGAATGACACCTTTCCACATAATTATAGGGCAATCAGCCTACTTCCGTCTTTGAGTAAGCTTTTCGAGCGGCTTGTTTTAAAAAGACTAGAAGCCCACATTATCCCAGAAGTTCAGTTCGGCTTTCAGAATGGACACTCAGCCACCCAACAAGTCCTATATATAGTCGAATTTGCTACGATGACATTCAACCGTCGAGGTTACTGCCCGCTCGTCCTGTTGAACGTGGCACGAGCCTTTGACTCTGTATGACAGTGGTCTCCTATATAAAATTGTGAAACTGAACCGGAGCTATATCACAGGTAGGTCCTTCAAAGTGTGGGTCGTAAATGACCTATCAACACGCCGTCCAATCAACGCTGGGGTACAGCAAGGGTCGGTGTTAGGACCTATGCTATACAACCTTTATCCTTCAGACATACCAGCATCACCAACCGTCTGAATAACGCTGTACGCAGACGATACTGCCCTCTTTACTGCTTACAGGAGCAAAGCCGCGGCCATATGGCGATTACAACAAGTTTTACAACAAACAGAGGCTTAGGCCAGACGATGGTTGACCACTATTCACTCCGCCAAAACACAGACAATCATGCTGAGTTGGCGCTAGGGGAAGCGGAACCGGTAGCAGGACCGTACACCTAACGGTAAAAACATCAAGTGGGCAAAACTGTTAAATACCCCGGCATTAAATTGGACTCCAGACTAACGTGGAAGCCCCACATCGAGGATCTCAGACTGAAAGTAACAGCCAGGATGAGGAGTTGTACCCACGACTCAACAGGGACAGCTCTCTTGCAACCAGCACCGGGGTCACTATATTTTGCAGCCTCATCAAGCCGATCATGGAGTAGGCATGCTCTGTCTAGGGCTACGCCTCCAAATCTGCCTTGCGTTGTCTGCAAACAATGCAGACCCGTGCACTTCGACGAGCACTTCATGTGTGTAATCGATTTCCCACAGTCGACCTGCACGAAGCCGCGGGTGTTCCACCCCTGAAGGATAGGATTGTACAGATCACAAAACCGTTCTACAGGAACGTGCAAATCAACAAATTCGCCCGTATCTAATATAGGGCAGTATGATAATACTCAACACAAACACAAAAGACGACTGACAATACTGAAAAGTTATTAAATAAAATACAGAGCAACAGCAATGACACACCAAAAGTAAAGACTTCCCTCCTACAACGCCGGAGGAAATGTCTTAGACTAAACCTCCGATTTCACAAATCTTATAAAGAAACAAGCAGTATATGCTCTGGTGAAGTGTGTGGCAGTCAGTTGAGTTCCGAGTTGGCTTCATAAGTGAGAGGACGTGCGACAAGGGAAGCTCTCGCCGCACTGCCGTGCCAGGCGGGCCCAGTGACCCAATGCATTCCGCCTTGCCTGCGTTCAAGCGCTCCCGAGATCGCCAAGAAGGGGCCTCTTCTGCGCGAACAAAAGAGCAGCAGGAGAAGAATGATGGGAAAAATACTATAGACTCCGCTGCCAAACAATCGTCTGTGGCTGTCCTAACAAGCGGTCAACAAGACAACAAGAACATGCATCAGCATTGGAGGAACCCACCACCTGGTAATAACAAACCACAACAGGAAACTGGGCAAGGTCGACAAACTTCAAGTAACAAGAAATATACTCAACAGCCTTCTAGTCATAATTCAGATATCACCTATGCAACAGCTACTGATGGTAAATGTATAACTAAATCATAACAAGAGGACAACAGGACAACACCAACAGAGAAGACAAATCCCGACAGGGAAACCTGCCAACAATGTAGACACTCGAGGCCCCCACCGGAAGTTATCAGCAGCGAGAGTATGGACCAGCTCTTGAACATCGTAGGCAACCGGCTCAATTTGGTGAAATCCTAGCTAAGTTCGAAAAGTTAGCCGCAGATATAAAATCCACAGTGAAGACGGTTCCTGCAATCGAACATCCAAAGACATCCTTGACCCACAATGGATAGGATGCACATTCAGGAAATATCGTTGTGCGTTTGGAATGCCACTGGCATACATCAACAGCTTGGTGAGTTCAGACAGTTCTTGCATGACGAAGACATAGAGCTATGTCTAGTTTCTGAAACTCACCTCAAACAAGTCTCCCATGCCACAATAGCAAATTATTGCTGCTATCGTTAAGACAGGCCAACTGCAGGAGGGGAGATATATATCAAGCGTGGCATCCCTCACCACGAGATACTATCGCTACAAACGGAGCAAATGGAATTAAGAGTCATTGAACTAATGACCACAACTGAAGAAATCACAGTCATCGCTGAATTCAGGCAGCCGCGGAGACAAGTGATAGAGGAGGATTTCAAGCACCTACCACCTTCCTCCACAACTGCAAGCGCAGATAAAACACAAAAACATGGTGGCGAAGAAATGGTGATTAACCAGGCGCCCAGACACCAGGCGACATTTAAATCGTCTCCAGCGAGAGTTGAAGGCTGCACTACAGGAGTACAGAAACAGTGATTGGTCAGCACGTCTGACCTCAGAAAACATAAATGACGGCTGACCTCAGAAAACATAAATGACGGCAACATTTGGGTTGAGACCAGACGCTTCACGAAACGACGTGCCATATTTTCTCCACTCGATTGTGAAAGCGGCCTAGTCGTCAGCAATACCGACAAAGCCAACGCTCGGGCAGATCATTTCAAAAAACAATTCAGACCAGCCCAAGATGACGACGAAGAATAATCTACCGCAATCTGAAGAAGATTAGCTCGTTCCCTAGCTGCTGAAGACAATTGTTATATGATTGAAGAAATCTCTGCCGAAGAAGTTCGACGCATCATAACTCAACTGCATCCAAGGAAGTCTCGTGGCTATGATACTCTGGGCAACCGGCTACTGAAGAATCTTCCGCAACAGGCCGTTGAACATATAACCGAAATCTTCAATATAATACTTAGCAACTAACATTATCCCAGATTCTGGAAGCAAACTATAATAATTGCTGTGGCTAAACTGGACAAGGACAGCCTATTCCCACAGAACTACCGCCCCATAAGCCTCATCTCCAAGCTCAGCAAGATCTTCGAGCGGCTTCTGCTCAGACGATTGGAAGCTAATATACAGAGGGAAAAAATTAACCGGAATTCCAGTTAGAATTTCAGAAGATGCATTCTGCTACTCAGCAGATTATGCGAATAGTTGAATGAGCCACGACAACCTTTAACCATCACGGCTACTGTCCACTAGTACTGCTCGACGTGGTGCGGGCTTTTGATTCCGTTTGGAACAGTGGCCTTCTGTACAAGCTTTATGAGTAGGGAATCCCCGGCCTACTCATAAAGCTCATTCAGAGTTATATATCAGGTAGATCTTTCCGTGAGAGGGTAGGTATCGATCTATCTACGCGTCGCCCCATAAAGGCAGGAGTACCACAAGGATCGGTACTGGGACCTGTACTATACAATCTATACACAGCTGATATACGAGCTCCACCTACAGTCCGTACCGCCCTTTACGTGGACGATACGGCTTTCTTCGCGCCACAAAGGTGCAAAGCTGCTGCCATTCGACGGCTACAATCAGAATCACCCCAACACAGGAAAACCCAAGCCATCATGCTAATGAGGCGCCTGGGGAAGTTTGATCGTCAGAGAAATCGTAACAAGAAGCTAAAACTAAATGGTGAAGATATCGAGTGGGTTACCACTGTTAAATACCTCGGTGTTGCTATTGATCGACTGCATCCTGGTTTAGCCGATAATTGAATATGCGGGCACGGTGTGGGGTTACGCATCAAAAGCAATGCTGGCTCGACTGCAGACAATTCAAAGTAGAGCGCTTCGGCGGGCACTACAGGTGAGGAAACGGTTTCCAACTGTTGACCTGCATGAAACCGCAGGTGTCCCGCTGCCCCATGAAAGTATTTTGGAAATTACCAGATCTTTCTATAGGGCATCAAGAAAATAAAAAAAAACACTAATTACCATCCTTTGCCAGTACAACAATACTTACGACAAAGATAAAAGACCACTGTCCATTCTAACCAGCAACTCAAACCAACTAAGACACACCTTGTAAGTATGGACGAAATGTCCAGTGACAAAACCTTCGTTTCAATGGCTAACAAATGAAAGCAGAAATTGCTCACGGGCACGCTCGCGCAGTCATGCTCACACTTCGAGACGAAACTCTGGCTGTACATCATCTGTACCGTGATGCATCGCTGTTCCTGCGCCGATCGCTACAGACGTTCTTCTAACCTTCGTGTTTCTTCATCTTCTACCATCATCACATGAATTCTTGACTCATCTCACATTAAGGAAACATTATCATCATCATCAACATTGATCAACGATGTAATCTATCGGTGATCACGACGCTCCGGCCTGTTGCTCGGGCCAGCCGAGTATCCCATCCAACGCGGCTGTTGACTTCTGCGTCAGTCTCACCGACTGTGTTTTCCTGTTGTCGACGAGTTCACCACTTCTGTCCACTAGTTTTCCTGCTATCCCAATATATCTCAATACCGATGAACTGCTTCTTAATTTCCAGTGTCCGAGAACATCGAGATCTACTGCCAGTTACGAAATCAACTACCTCGCCAGCAACTTACTGCAAAGCAAACTGTCGTCAGATCACAAGCACACTCTACTTCCGTAAGCAATACCCTCCCCTAGGGACCAGTCAAAGGCGAATATCTCGCGGGCTGCACTATTAGGGTAGCACCGGTGTTGTCAATACCTAACCGTGATAACCTCAACCACGGAGGATACTACACAATTGCCTCCCAGCACAACTCTTCCAAAATATCCAAATTGACATTTGCTTAAGCCATCCAGTCCACTTCTGCCCCAACTTTCGCTAGCCGTCAGACAGCTTCCAAACCTCGTAGGAAAATCAAAATGCCAGTAACACTGACCAATCCAAGAACAAAAAAAGTAAAATCATCTGGATTACACCCCTCAACTCCCCTATTTCCAGCCCATAGATGAAACCATTACTTCTCATGCCATGCCTACCTATCTTTCCATTACAGAGCCAGCATCACTATACTCCTCTCAGCAGTGTCCGCCATGCTCTCCTCGTCCACAATGCCCACTGCATATCTATTTCATCAACAACATTCCACAAAATATCAACCAAAAAACAATATCAGCAACCTTCCAACAAATAATAATAAAACCCATACAATAACTCAAAACCACCCGCACCTCTCTAATAGTTAAAAGTCATGAACCTGATCTATCCTTCATCCTACAATCCGAACTTTCTGCAGCTTTCCATACTCATATATCAGTCACTTACTACCCACTAAACTATTCCACTACTCAACAATCCCGTCCCCACTCCTTTTCTGTCGTGGTCAAGGGAGTCGATTACGTCATCACGGAAGAGGAAATCGCAAAATCTCTACAAAACCAACAGCTAGGTTTTCACAATATATTTCGAATCAGATCAAGAGCAAAAAATAACCTCACAATGATAATGAGAATCATTACTTTTTTCCAAAAATACAGTTTATATCCTTCTGTAGGATGATTTATATTTCCAGATGTTTCGTTATAGGGCCGAAGAATCTAATCCCCCACCACCTATCCCAGCTCAATGTGGACACTGTCTCTCCTGTGGCCACCCATCCAATAACTACAATAAACGCACCCCAATATGTACGCATTGTGGAGGCAACCATTCGCTCCCAAACTGCCCCAACAAATAACAAAATACCAACATGCACTAACTTCAAGGACCTCCACAATGCCACTTCCTGCAAAGGCTCAACCAAACCTAAAAAGGATAAATCTGCCGAAATGACCGCAAAAATCAAGTGTACTAACGAACCACAGCCTGTCGGAGAACATATTGAAAGTACGTGATTGATAACAATTCTTTCCGACTCACAAATTAGTCCCCTTTATAATTAGTTTTGACCACCTAAGGTAAGGTCCATCAGACTTCGTTAATTAATTAATCTCGGCCTCCACCATTGGCTGGCTAGAGTACAAATCAAAACAAATATAACCAAAAGTTTCTACAAATAAACCCATGTGTATGCAGAACACAAGCCAAAGATTTATTCAGAGTTTTGTGCTGCGCAAATGCACCCGGACACCAATAGAAAAATAATAATAAACACACACACAAGTAAATTACTAGTAGTGACAAATAATCCGAAGATGCAGGTTCTTCAGAGTGTAAAACAATACATTCAATAACTTTCACGTAGCAGTTCATACCCATATAGTTCACCCACATCCACCACGTAATATCGTAGTTTCCTTCTGTCAGTGAAACATTTTCCCGACGCGGTAGCCCGTAATTAGTAACTCACGAGGACCTATACACTTCAATACAAATCATTTGTAAATTATTTTCGGCCACGACTTACACCGAGTATTGTACGACTCCACACTCTAACTGATCTACTAATCGATTGTTAGTCTCGCCAGTCACATATTATTCGATACTAGGCATAGAATAAATATAATAATTAAATAAATTAATTACTGAAGGGGGCAAGCCTATTGTAATGTGACCTGAGACAATTGACGAAGACACCATATCAGACGTAACACTAAAAGGCGACCTTATCACTACCCTGTTTTTAACACTTATTACTGTTTTTCAGAATAGAAAACAGGAAATCATCTGCCACCTCTCACAACAAACAAGATTATTCCTCAATCGTACAGTCAAGGTAACCCATTTCAAGACCACCGGCTAGTTTTTCCGACACGGGATAATGAACCAGACGACAATTGCGAATAGTCCCACGAACTTCTATTTCATTAACATCGGTGGCTTTCGATACAGACAGATCCTACTTCATAACTCATTAGTTGCCAACGACGTTCATATCGCGGCCCTGGCGGAAACCTTCGGCTCACCAACACTTGACATCAAAATAAATGGCTTCAACACTTTCCGTAAAGACCGACCTGGCGAGGCCCATGGAGGTGTAGCCATTCTATTCCGTAACTCCTTCTCCGCTATACAAATTCATCTTCCTCACCGTATCTCACAATTGGAATTCATAGCTGTCCATATCCTCAGGAAACACTTCCCCCTCCTCCTCCGCTCCCACTCTTTGTTATATCACTATTTCCCCGCCCTTCTGAACCCATCCTCGTTAACCAACTAGAATATCTCTCCTCCTTTCCCCACTTCATCATCCTAGGGGATTTGAACGTTAGTCACCACCTCCTTGGCGATCACGCAAGTAATCCCACTGGCCACACCCGAGTCGACACCATCACCTCCCACAACTGTCACCTTACCATCAACACTCCCACCATCATATCGCAGCAAGGTACCTCCAATCCTGACCACATCCTCTACAGCATTTCCCTCCACAACACCCTCACCTCTGCACGCCTCACCGAATCCATCACCAGCGACCACCTACCCATTCATCAAAACCAAACCTACCCAACCGTTCCGAATAATAAAAGACTACCAAAAAGCAGATTAGGAAAAATTCAATGCAATCATAGAACCATCTCTTTCGCGGCCCTTTCAAATTACTACAGCTGCAGACATAGACCACATCACCAAAGAAATACCTTCCTTTTCGGCTGCCATAGAAATTATACCTAATAAAAATATCTTCCAATACAAACCGTCTATTCTTCAACACCAAACAAGGACTCTACAGACAACTCAAACGAGATTCCAATCCGTTGCTACGCTATGAATGAAATCGAATCAACGGCAAAAATTCATAAGACAATCACCCTCTTCTGACAGCGACAATGGCAACATCTTGAGAGACTCTTGTCTACAAGGTGAGTCTATACTGGAAGAGATTTAAGATTCTAACAGGGCTGTAATCTGACTCCTCACACCCATTAACCATCAACAATAAAACTTTCACCTGCGACGATGATAAAGCCAACATGTTCGCGGACGAGTATGGTGAGGTCTACTCGCCAACGACCGTCCAACTGTTCGACGGCAACTTCAGACAGACAGTCGCATTCTCTCTTCTCCGTCGGCACTCACATCATTACAACATGCACTTATAGAAGAAATCACTGGAAATAAAAACTGCACTCCTCTCCGGCCGATACTCGACTCCTGACCACCACGAAATCACTCGATTCCTTCTCCGAAAAGCTACTGAACATGTAATCATACCTCTCTTCCACCAACTCTTCAACGCCTGCCTACAATTATCCTGCTTCCCACCCCTCTGGAAACCAGCAGAACTCATTATGATACTTAAACCAAACAAACCTCCAGCCTCCCCTTCATCATATTGCCCCATCTCATTCCTAACTATTCCTGGTAAACTGTTTGAAAAAATCCTCCAAACTCGCATTATTCATTTCGCTAAATCCCTAATATTAATCCCTTTCAATCAGTCTGGTTTTCGTCCCTAACACTCCACTAATGATCCACTCCTCCACATCACATCTTCAATAGTACCATCCATCAAGGCCGGCCAATGCACACTAGAAATTTTCTTTGACATCGAACTTGCCTTTGATAAATGCTGGTACCATGGTCACTCACAATTTTGGCTTCCATCTCCCGTTCCACCAACGTATCCGTAGTTTTCTTACCAATCGCACACTTTCCGTCAAAGTAGGAAATGTCCATTCACCAACCTTCTCGACGAAGGCGGGTGTGCTGCAAGGTGCTGTGCTCTCTCCTCTCTTCTCCCTATACATCTCCGACATCCCTACTCCTCCACTCACCTCCGAAGCAATAACACTCTACGTCGATTACATATCCTACTGGATCTCGCATAAAACACCACGTATATCAATAGCAAAGCAACCAGATTTCTCAAGACCCTCCAATCCTACTTCCAGAATTGGCGCATCAAGACGAATCCGACAAAAACAAAGACAGTGCTCTTCCAACACAAACACAAAACCTCTACATTGGCCTAAGATGAAAATAACGTACAAATCAAAATTTGGAACACACCCCTTCGCTTCTGTTCCAGTGCTAAATACCTTGGAGTCCACCTTGACAAAACCCTGAATTTCGGCCAATACATTCACCATTTCAGACGAAAACTCTTATCAAGACTAAATTAAACTAAAATGCTCCGACGAAAGATTTCTGCCCCCTCCCGCTCAAAGCTAATCCACATCTACAAATCCTTCATGCGCTCTCTTTTAGGATACGCCACCCCGATCACACCCATCATCTCACCACCCAACTTCAAAAAACTGGTTACAACCGAAAGAAGAATTGTCCGTAACATCTTATGTATCGACCCACGCAGCATTTCAGACATCATTTACCCCTTAGCCAAAATCCCTCCCCTTCAAAACAGATTGTTCAACCTTCTTCAAAACTAATCCAACCAATTAGTTCTACGCTGCCCTGATATTTTCCCCTTGCTGGAATGTAAACTTTTTCACTATCTCTTCCAAAACAAAAATATGTGTATCCCTCCACATTCTTGTTCACTCCATACTGACAGAAAAAAACCATAGACTCACATTGCAGTCCGCTGGCTATTCCATGACGTGCCCCAAACAAAACAAAATAAGATTTACTGCAGCGCCGCATTCAGCAGTTAACATCAGTACTTCTTCCACTCATACAATAATACCACTGTCACTTTTCCTTGTAGGTCACCGTACTCATACAAGTTTAATGCATACGAATTATCCCAATGGTTCTAGTTACAGTCTTGCTAATTTACTTCAATATCCCGATCAGTAATTAATTAAGATAGCTGATGGTTACAATCAAATGAATTCTTACTTACTTAAATGCTAGAAACTAAACTGCCCAAAACGAACTTAATACTAATGTCCCTTCTTAATAATATAAAGGATCCCCGAAAATTAATAACCTTTATTATACCCTTATTATTCCCTTGTACTAATTTGTAGTGCATGCGTTGCAATACTTAGTGTTTGCACTTCCAGTCGCTGCTTGCAGTCTGTCGTAATCCCCAACGTCAGCGCTGTGTCGGCTGTCCCACTTGGCTCACCGCACGAACAAAATGCTGCAATCGAAACATGACGGCAAGAATTGTGTACTGTCAGCGAATACTTGACTCGTCCATGTGGCAGGCAAATTCCAACCTGATGAATTACGGCAAATATCCGTGTCACCTACATAGACAATGAAATGCCAACTAAGAATTCTTGTAGCAGGGTCTGTGCTGGATCTCTACCCTGGGGTCCTTGGTTCACTCCTGGACACTGCAGTACCGATGAAAATCCTGGAAAAGTATATAACTACAAAATACACAATTCTACTTTTCCCCCCCGAAAGTATTCTACCCTTACTGCCTATTTCTAAGATTGTACCCACTATTATTTATACTTTTCGTCTTTCTCCCGGTCTTACCAATGCTCTGTGAATTATTCGCCGCTTGCTCAGCTGCGCTGTCCTGGCCCCTGGCTCCGCTGTGACCAGCCTTACCTCTAAGGTTGCAGTCATGCCTACCTTTCTCTCTGCTTGGATCCACTGCTTGTGGCGGGGGCGCCGGCTGCTTCCTTTCCTCCGGCGCTCGGTTCGAGCCTCTTTCGCTCCTCTCCTCCCCCGCTCTCACGTTGTCGCGCCACACATACGGTCGTACCCGATTCTTATTCACGATCATTTCCTTACATTTTACCTGCAGTTTTAGGTTAACAGCTGATGTACAACTAAGTACCTCATGTGGCCCCGACCACCTCGATTTCCACTTAGAGCAGCTACCTGGCTTCCTGTATGGAAAATTTAACATAACGTAGATCCGGCACTTATATTCTGCGGTCTCGCTTTTTGTAGGCATCGAAAGCCTTGGAGTTATTTTTACGCACACTGTTCCATATCCGTTTTAACTTATGCACTAAGCTCCTTACCTCTGGGTTGTTGACTTCTTTCCGATCTGGAAACATCGTGAATGGTGCGTTCATCTCCCTACCGTATAATACTTCAAAAGGTGTTTTCCCCGTGGAACTGTGCACTCTCCCGTTATACGCGCTGACCATATATGGAAGTAATTTTGCCCAGCTCCTCTGAGACTTGTTTACATAATATTTCAATGACTTGACAATAGTTTTTTGAACGCGTTCACACACGCCATTGCCCATGGCGTGGTGCGTAGAGATTTTAAACTTCTCTATTCCTAAAAGTTTGCACGTTTGAGATAATAACTCCGACAAGAAGTTTTTTCCACAATCAGAGACAAGATTCACCGGGCAACCAAAACGAAGTACCCAGTGAACCACAAAGGCATTTGCAACCGTACCTGCTAGTTAATTTTCGAGTGGTATCATGACCAGATACCTCGAAAACGCATCGATCATTGTTAGAATGTATGAATAACCTTCCTCGCTTCGGTTAAAGGGCCCCATTAAATCCAAATGAAGTCTCTAGAAAGGTTTCTTACTTCAGGAAGAGACTGCAATTTCTCCCTGGCTTGCGGAACTTCTGCGCGTTCGTTGCATATCATACATTTCTGTACATAACGTCTCACATCTTGCTTTCTCGCGGGCCACCAAAACTCTCTAGCAACCGTTCTATTTACACTTTTCCAACCAATGTGTCCGGCATACACACTGTCATGGTGTAGACTGATCAGTGTTTCACGTAATGACTTAGGTACTAATACGCGATCACCATATCTCGTTACTCGCCTTAACAATACATCCCGCAACACAAATCTTTTGTCTTTCCGCCACTTTTCGCATTCGAGGTCCCGCGACTGCTCCACAGTAAGCTGAGATAAAGTGGGAGCTTCCTTAGCTGTCGCCGCCCTCACTTTGCGACTAAGGCTATCAGCGTTTCCGTGACTAATTCCTGGCTTATGACGGACAGTGTATTCGTATTCCGAGAGTAGGATACCCCACCGGGTCAATCGGCTAGACGGATCTTTAACTGTCAACAGGTACTTAATTGCAGCATGATCTGTTACTAGTTCAAATTTCGAACCTAGGAGATAACACCTGAAGTATTTGATCCCCCAGATAAACCCAGCCAGTTCTCGATCCGTGGTAATATAATTTTTTTCTGCAGGGCTCAATTGTCTAGAAGCATAACACACCGGTCTTTCCAGGCCATCAACTACCTGCTATAAAACCGCCCCTAAAGCCACCCCTGAGGCGTCTACAGCTAAAATAAAAGCTTTTTTCATGTCGGGGTAAGCAAGGACGGGAGGTGTTGTCAACAGCTCTTTAAGCTCGTTCATAGCTCGCGCACACTCGGGTGTCCACTTAAACTCTGCCTCCTTCCTCAGCAACCGTCACGCTTGGAAGTGCCTTCTGTGATTAGTTTAATTTAAAGTGTGTAGATAGCTTTTGTCCATCTTTGCTTATTTGTTTAACAGCCCCAGTAGACAGTTGGTCTTCAGCAACCGTCACACCAGGAAGTGCTCTCAGTGTTTAGTTTAATTTACAGTTTGTATATAGCTTTTGTTTAATCTTTGCTTATTTAACAGCGCCAGTAGACAGTTGGTCTTCAGCAACCGTCACGCTAGGAAGTGCCTTCTGTGATTAGTTTAATTTAAAGTGTGTAGATAGCTTTTGACCATCTTTGCTTATTTGTTTATCAGCCCCAGTAGACAGTTGGTCTTCAGCAACCGTCACGCCAGGAAGTGCTCTCAGTGTGTTTCGTTTAATTTACAGTGTGTAGATAGCTTTTGTTTATGCTTATTTAACAGCGCCAGTAGACAGTTGGTCTTCAGCAACCGTCACGCCAGGAAGTGCCTTCTGTGTTTAGTTTAATTTAAAGTGTGTAGATAGCTTTTGGTTAAACTTTGCTTATTTAACAGCGCCAGTAGACAGTTGGTCTTCAGCAACAGTCACGCCAGGAAGTGCTCTCTGTATTTAGTTTAATTTAAAGTGTGTAGATAGCTTTTGTCCATCTTTGCTTATTTGTTTAACAGCGCCAGTAGTCAGTGGTCATCTGTAACCATTACGCGAGGAATTCCTTCTTTGTTAATTTAGGTTTTTTTTCCCAGTCGTGTCTATCGGTTGTTTGTAAGTAGTGAACAGTTTATTTGGATCACTCGGTTAGTTCATCTTTCATCTTCTCTGTAGCTTTTGTTTAGAAATAATATGTGTAGGGTCTGTGATTGCTGTGTGCAGGCGCGGGCTGAGGTGGCTGATCTTCGCGCTCAGCTTGCAGCTTTGCTAACGAAAGTTACAAGGCTAAAGGCTGCCGTAGGCGACTGCAGCAGATGTGCTATGGGAGACTCCGCTGAAGCTAGTGCTATCGCAGGTTCTCCTGTTCCCAGCATCGTACCTGTAGTCCAGGCTGAGACCTTGGAGCCTGTGCGGCAGTCACCTGATGGTGTCTGGCGTGTGGTTTCCGGGCGTCGACGCCGCATGCGGGGGCAGTTGTGCAAGTATGTATCCCAGAAGGACATGCTTGTGCCACTGTCCAACAGGTTTGATGTATTGTCTGGGTCTCCATAATCGTCAAACAGCGAGTTGCCAGCCCCCCTGCCCGCAAGGCCTGGCGAGCACAGAAGGGGATTTTGGTGATAGGTTGCTCCAACGTTAGGCGTTTTATTGAACCCCTTAGGGACATGGCGACTAGGTCTGGGATGAAGTCCTGTGTCCATTCATTGTGTATTCCGGGAGGTCTGATCCAAGATGTAGATCAGGCCATCCCGGATGCCATTGATCGGACGAGGTGTAGCGAGCTCCGGATTATAGCTCATGTCGGCACCAACGATGATTGCCGCCTGGGGTCAGAGACTATCCTCTCTTCCTTCCGGCGGCTTGCTCAAAGGGTGAGCTCTGTGGTTGATGACCGCAAGATTTCGGCTGAGTTAACTATCTGCAGCATTGCCTGGTTCAGAGCCGAGTCGAGGGACTAAACCAGAGACTGCGTCGTTTCTGCGATAATCATGGATGCAGATTCCTAGATCTTCGCCATGGGTTCGAGTCGTGCAGTGTTCCCTTGGATAGATCAGGAGTGCATGACACACGTGAATCGGCTACATGGGTGGCAGGTGCCGTGTGGAGTGCATTGGGGGATTTTTTAGGCTGAGGCAAGAAGACCCGAAACTGGGATCACAGTTACGGGCAGCCCAATCAAATTCGGCACTATTTGTTAGGAGTAACGTAAATCAGTTTCGACCATTAAAAGTACTCGTTATTAACTGTAGAAGTGTTTGTAATAAGCAGCCTGAGCTTGAAAGCATTGTTAGTAGTGTAGAAGCAGATATTGTATTAGGTACTGAAAGCTGGTTAAAACCGGATATAAGTTCAGCAGAAATATTTAACGATAGAATGAATGTTTTCTGTAAGGATAGGTTGAACTCCAATGGAGGCGGTGTATTTATAGCTGTTAGTCAACACCTGTCGTGTAGCGAAATAAATATCGATAGGGTCTGTGAAATCCTATCGATTAGACTAAAAGTAGCTCGGACAAAACTTGTATTAGGGTCTTTCTATCGTCCACCAGATGCAGATGTATCTATTGCTGAGGCCTTAACAACTAATGTAAGTAATATAGCTCGTCAATTTCCAGATATTCAATAATACTAGGAGGTGACTTCAACTTTCCGTATATTGACTGGAATAATTACGTCCACGTTACTGGTGGCCGGGATAAAACATCCTGTGAAATTATTCTTGACCTTTTCTCAGATCTTAATCTTGAGCAACTCGTAACTGAACCAACGCGGTGCCACAAGGATAACAAAAACATTTTAGATACTCTCGTCACGAATACGCCTGAATTATTCACGGACATTTCTACCACCACGGGAATAAGTGGTCATAAAGCTGTAATTGCTACAGTAAAATTAATAGCCGCACTCAAAAAGAAAGGGTCGTTTACAGGTTTGAAAAGGCCCCAAAGGAGAGTTTAAGAACGTTTTTGAGGGATAATTACATTACCTTTGTAGAAGGAAGAGGCTCGGTTGAAGAGATGTTGCTTCGATTCATGTATATAGTCAGGGAAGGTATGGACTTACATATACCGAAGAGGACAATCAGGGATGGGAACGATCCCCCGTGGTATACGCGTGACGTTAAAAGGTTACTTAAAAAGCAAAGGAAGATTCATGCACGCTCAAGAAGGACGATGTATGGGGGTGATTTAGAAAAGTTAGCTGAGACAAGAGAACATGTTAAGAATGCGATGCGCGAGGCTTTTAACGACTTTAGATGCAACTCACTTTCTAAGAGTCTCAACGAAAACCCAAAGAAATTTTGGTCGTATGTAAAAAAAGTTAGTGGTAGTGACAAAAATATGTCAGTTCTACTACAAGACGGTCGGGAAGTTGATGACATCCGCGAAAAGGCTACCGTATTTAACACCAAATTTAAAAATTCTTTCACTAACGAAAACATGGAAAACATTCCCGCTTTTTCACGGCGTGTAGAATTTGAGATGGATCCAGTTCAAATTGATAGTGTAGGTATCATAAAGCAATTAAAGCTCCTGAAGAGTGGGGAAGGCGCCGGGTCCTGATGGTATTCCAGTAAGATTATTTTCGGAATACGCGGAAGAAATAGAACCATTTCTGTCAGATATATTTCGTAACTCTTTAGAAGAAAGAAAAGTACCTTCTGACTGGAAAATAGCGCAGGTGATTCCCGTTTTCAAGAAAGGTGATCGGAGATATCCTAGGAATTATCGACCCATATCTCTAACTTCTGTCTGCAGTAGAATTCTGGAGCATGTCATATGCACTAACGTTATGAAGTTTCTGGATGAAAAACGAGTTACCTACAGCAAACCAACACGGATTTCGTAAGAACCGTATGTGTGAAACGCAACTGGCTCTATTTTCGCATGACGTGATGAAGGTTATCAATGCAGGATCACAATTTGATGCTATTTTCTTGGATTTCCAGAAGGCTTTTGACTCTGTACCACGTAACCGCCTTTTGGCCAAGATTCGAGCGTACGGTATATGTGATCAGATCTGCGAATGCATACGCGATTTTCTAACTGGTCGGTCGCCGTATGTCGTTGTTGACGGCGAAGCCTCTTCAAAGCTAGATGTTACTTCGGTCTTTCCTCAAGGAAGTATAATATAAACAATTTTTTTTTTTTTTAATGGCATTCGGCCTTGTAGCCATTCAGCCAGCAACTGTGTTCTATCATTCTTCAACTGTGTTCATAGTATCTTCTCATATTACTGATTATCACAAGTGACAGGACAACACAGGACGAGCAGAACACATAATTAAAACCACCCATGCCCTGGGCCGTACTCGAACCGCCGACCCCTACAACGTGAAGCGAGCTCGGTAGCCCCGCGCCAGTTCTTTTCTTAATTTTTATAAACGATCTCGGTGAGAACGTTAATTTCAGGATGCGATTTTTTGCTGATGATACACTTATTTATAGGGAAGTGGGGTGCTCTGACGATTGCTTAGAAATACAGCGCGATCTGGATGTTATTTCGGAATGGTGCCGTAAATGGCAGCTTACACTTAACTGTAAAAAGTGCAAGGCAATGCAAATAAGTAATAAAAAAGACCCTGTTTACTCACGAGTACAAAGTTAACAATTCAGTTGTTGACACGGTCGATTCCCTGAAGTAACTAGGCGTAACAGTACAAAGCAACATGAAATGGGACTTGCACATAACTTCCGTCGTAGGCAAATCTAATTCTAAACTACGTTTTATAGAAGCTGCAATGCTCATACAAAGGAAATAGCGTACAAAAAACTAGTGCGTCCGCATTTGGAATACTGTTGTGCAATTTGGGATCCGTATCGCAAGGGATTGATTGACGGGTTGGAGAGGGTACAGAGGAGAGCCGCTCGATTCGTGACCGCTAGTTACAGTCCTTATGTAAGTGTCAGAGAGCTGATACGTGGGTTGGGCTGGGATTGTTTGGCGGACAGACGACGTCGTTTTCGTTTGAAGCGAAAATCTCTAATTTACGAGTGCAACGAAATACTTCTTCCACCAACCTATTTAGGTCGCAATGACAGAAGGGATAAGATTCGAGAGATAAGATGCCGTACTGATACATTTATGTATTCTTTCTTTCCTCGTTCTGTTCGGGGTTGGAATACTCTAAAATAGGATTGGTGCTTAGCACCCTCTGCCACCCACAGTAATTGTGAATTGCAGAGTATAGATGTAGATGTAGTAGAACTCCGTAAGAGGTTTCGCCTTATGGGCATAATCTTTAATGAACTTCCTATAATAGTTTGCCAGCCCTAGAAATGACTGAAGCTCCTTGACATTGGAAGGAGTTGGTAAATCCTTCACAGCCGCGAGTAGTCTCGGGTGAGGTTTTATTCCCTCCCGTGAGACGACGGGCCCAGATATTCTGTCTCATTTTTTACAAAATGGCACTTTTTGAGAGAAAGCTTCAGGTTTGCCTTACGCAACCTCTTAGATGTTCGATATGTTCCTCGAACATTCTAGAAAACAGTAAAGCTTCATTGAGATACACCAATGTTATATGGGGCTTCAAACCGTATAACAGGGTGTCCATTAAACGCTGAAACAAACTAGGCATGTTGCGTAGTTCGAAAGGACAGCATCGGAACTAAAAAAGGCCGTTCGGTACAATGAAAGCGGTTTTGTGCACATCTTTTTCGGCTACAGGGACTTGATAATACCCTGACCGCAAATCCAAGGTCGAAAAGAATTGGCATCCCCCTAAATAATCCACCGTTTCTGCTATGGACGGTAGAGGATACACATCTGGTGTTGTGACACTATTCAACCCGCTGTAATCCACACAGAATCGATACTTGGTCTCCCCGTCTTCCGACCGTTTCTTTATTATTATTACGGGAGCCCCCCAAGCAGATTGAGATTTACGAATCACTCCTTCCTCTAGTTGATTGTTAATAAACTCATCAACTATCTCTCTCTGATGTACAGGAATTCGATACGGCTTCTTCCTGATTGGCTTCGCATCCCCTGTATCAATTGTATGCTCGATCAGATCCGTGGCCGGCAAGGCCCACTTTGTACCGAACAAAACTTTATACTCATCCAGTAACTTCTGCAATTTATCCCGTTTTCCCCAGACAAATGTTCTAATTTACCACTAAAATCTACATCAACATCTTCATTATTCAATATAATCTGCTTCACATTTCCATTACATGATTCATCAATACCGTTATTACTATTATCCTCGACATCTGTACTATCAAGTACTGACAAAACGGCTAAACTACACCCTCGCAGAATTTCCACATTGCAATTGCTAAAATTGTCCGTTACTACTGGCACGAACTTTTCTCTATTTATTATTCGAACATGACACACACTTCTTTTATTATACACTCTTCATCTGTCTAAAAATTCTGCATCTTGTGTGAGGCTCGACTAATACTACTGATTCTAGATAAACTGCCAAGCTTTTCGCCACAGGAACATGGATGATTTTGCCAGAATTTGGAGGTATAATTTGCGCAGTGTCCGCCTTTACGATTGACCTTAACACTCGAATAGCGGGTTCAGATATGCCTATCGAATCCCTTGAGTGCCCATCAGGTCTTTGAAGCTGGATTAGTACGTGTCTCATAGATGGGTGTCGTAGACTAATCGTATGCTTAGCAAAGTCGATAATTGCAGCATGTTTCCTCAAAAATTCTATTCCGACAATTCCATCCAATCCTAAACTCAATGAAGGAACAAAATATGCCAACATGTCAAACGTTCCTCCCTCTTTGCAAGCATCTACCTTTTTAACCCCTAATACAGGAATTTCACAAATTACATCTATAACTGTAATCTTACAATTTGTGGAGCGTAAACCATGCTTTCCACAAATATCAACACACAACAACGACGCTGAAGATCCGGAGTCAACTAACAAACGACATACCTTACCTTTTATTATTGCAATTAGGACCAATTCTGTTTTACTTACCCCCATAATGTCCTGCCTCTGAGTGACAGTAACGTTAATTACCTTGGGTAGTTCGTCGGGACCACACCTACCCAGTGCTAGTTTAAATCACTAGTACCCCCACTTGACGAACCCTCACCTCGTACTGGCCCAGTATCACTACCTCCTTGAGAATTACTAATACTTCCCTGGTGCTCAAAGTTATTTGACCATCTGTTACCCTGATTTTGTCTTCCAAAATTCCCCCTTACTGCACCATTGTTACCTCTTCTAGCCCCATTACTGACTTGCATAGGTTCCCCATTGCAGTTAGAGCAAGTATTCCCATTAAAATTATTTCTTCTGCCTCCATTATTCCCCTGTGAACCTCTCCCTCTGAAATTGTTAGCTGGATTGGGGAAGCACTCCCTCTGAATATATCCTAATTTTCCACATTCCCAACATTTAATTACTCTCTTATTATGAAAAACATGCTTAATTTTACACTTACCTTCACTGATAGTTCTGCTCTTTACCTGGTCGAAAAACGTCGCTATCTCTATCCCATCAGCAAAAGTTTGCGGTCGTTGCAAGGTTACATATTCAGCGATTTCATCTGACAAGCCGTTTAACAAGGTGTCCAAGTTTAACTGATCAATTTGGTACTTGACAGCTGTATCATGTACGGTTTCTCCCGTTAACTCATATGTATGGCTACTCAAAGCTTTTATTCGATCCGCGAAATTCCCTATTGATTAGTCTGGTAACCGCTTGAAATTTCTTAATCTTTCCCGGTATGAACGTGCACTGGACTTGTCTTTGTATCGTTTCAACAGCTCGTAAGTCAACCCTTCAAAACTTTCAGAATTTTTAAAGTCTTCATCGTGCAACAACTGTCGAAACGCGTCTCCCTTTAAACGACACTTCAAGATTCATAATCTCTCCTCTGGTGACAACTGTAATAAATCTAGAAGATTTTCGATTCTTAGGATAAATTCTTGAACATCTTCCCCAGGACTACCACCAAACACCACATCCTGTCCCAAGAATGAACCTAGGAACAGCAATTTACCACTCCCGTCTTTAACATTACAACTATTGCTTTTTCCGTTCCCGTTTGCGTCCGTAGCACTACTACTATTACCTTTTTCTGCTGCTAAACTAGCTACTTTCTGGGCCAAATCCGTGACAATATCCTGGACTATTTGCTGAGACTCTGCCATAATAAATAGAGTTGGAATTTACTCACCAAACTGCTTTGACTGCCGCCGCCGCTCCCGTGCCTGGAGACCGCTATCCGCACGACACCTCGCTCGCAGCCCGCGTAGAGACCCGCTTTGTTGTCCCGCCTGGAGTGGAATGTGAAGACTGGAACTGCAACTGCCTCGCCACTGTCACCCGTTGTCACCCGCTGGCCACTACATGCGCTGCTGTCGCTCCGCCCACTGCTCGTTAACACCAGCTGCTCGACGCCCGCCGTCGCTGCTGCCGCTCTCCTGCCTCTTCCGAAGTCGTGTAGCCATGGAGTCGTGATGCCTTGACGTCGACCCTCCGTTCGCTCCAGCAATTGCCCGTCTCGAATCCGCACGTCGAATCTTATCTTCCACTTCTTTGTACGAATCTCGTAGAGTCCCGGGTTCGAAGCCACTCTGACACCAATCTGTACGGGACGTTTCTTCAGTATACCTGCAGGTCCCGTTAGTTTGTCAGGAAGGCGAGTGGTGAGAGTGGACTTACTTGCACAAGCCGCTCTCTGGAATAATCAGGTCTGACACCACCGTCTAGACGGCAGAGAGGGTCCTAGCACTACTACAAGAATAAGACGTACTGTCATGTACTGTGCGTTTATTCGTAGAAGCTACAAGTAAGTTACGCCCGGAAGGTACGGTCCACAACGCGACAGGAACTACTGCTGTTTCTTACTATCGGAAGCATTGGCAAGATAGCGGCGTAGCGCGGGGTCGGTGGCCGTGCCCGAGGCGTATGTGTCAGTCTCGAATCACAAGTTCAAGTCTCTAGCAAATGGCGATTAGCTATTAAAGAAACCTCGCTGCCCTCATTCTCCTGCAGCGTTGCTTGCGTGCGTCGCCCCGCTAGGTCAGCGATCCTAGCTCAGCAATTCTAGCGGCCTGGTTTCCCAAGCCGCGTCGTGATGCAAGCCCGCATCAGCCAACGCCTTATGCCATATTTCAGTTGAATTAATAATTTATTTATTATTCATTTACGCCCCTGACAAGTGCAGGAGGACCATTGACTGATGCATCTAGAAATTTCAATGGCTATATCAGTAAACTGAGGGGAAGGGAGGGTGTAGAGACATTTATAGATAAGGATGGAGAAGAAGTTACTGACGATTTGAAAAAGACTGAGATTTTAAGTAACTGGTTCAGCGAACGCATTAGGGACAATGAATCAGAAACAGGAGGGTCTAATTCGGAGAACGAGCTTAACAACACAATTAGAAATGACGATAGTAAAAATTTGATATTCATCCTGAGAAAATCATAAAGGATATCAGAAAGCTGAAAATAATAGCTGAAGATAATATTACTACAGATGTCTTGAATATGGCTGGATGTGACATTGTACCTTATCTTGAAATATTATTTACATTGAGTCTGGATACTTGCTGCTTACCACAGGACTGGAAAAGTGCAATGGTATTACCGGTACATAAAGGAGGGGTGAGAAATAGAGTTGAGAATTACAGGCCAATCAGTTTGACATCAGTGATAGGTAAATTAATGGAAAGATTGATATGCAAACACATCAGAAATATATGTGAGGAACGTAAGTGGTTTTCAAGCAGGCAACATGGTTTCAGGCAAGGATATTCATGCGAATCTCAGTTGGTGGGATATATGCAAGATATTTCAGATGAAATGGACAAGGGAGGCTAAATTGCTAGTGTATCACTAGATCTATAAAAGGCGTTTGACAGAGTAAGCCATAAAATGGTAGTAAATAAGGTAAAAACCATTGGAGTGGATGAGAAAGTGATTTGCTGGGTAGAAGAATTTTTAAAAGGTAAAAAACTGAAAGTTAGGGTAGGAAATGTAGTATCAAAGAAGTGGAAGTAAAAATGGGTGTGCCACAGGGTAGCGTATTGGGACCATTGCTATTCATTATTCTAATGAATAATTGTGTTGATTGTTTACTATCTGAAATTAGATTGTTTGCAGATGACATAATGCTGTATAAAAGAATCCAAACGATAGAGGATTGTAAACAGTTGCAGGGTGATCTGGACAGGATATCTAGTTGGGTTGGTAATATGGAATGAAGATAAATGCAAGAAGGGTAAGCTTTTCAGATACACAAATAAAAAACAAAAGGTTAATTATGAATATAAGGTGGGGAAAGAATTGCTTGCTGAAGACTTGAAATGCAAATATCTTGACATTACTTTTGATAACAAGCTTATCTGGGCAGGACACATTGGACAGGTGGTAGGAAAAGTTGTCAAAGTTCTGTACTTGTTGGAGAGAGTGATGAGGGCATGTACGAGAGAAGTAAAGGAATTGGGTTACAAAACTTTGGTCAGACCATTGCTCGAATATGGTAGTGTAGTATGGGACCCTCATTATATGTATCAAATACAGGAGTTGGAGGGGGTGCAAAAAAGGGCTGCTAGATTTGTTTCTGGAAATTATCGCAGAATGCAGTCAGCGTCGAATATGATACAGGAGCTGGAATGTGATTCATTGCAAGACAGGAGGAGGATGAGGAGAGTCATGGGAGTGTACAGAGCATAAACTGGCGATGAGGCATGGAAAGATATTGCAATAGGTATGCAAAGTAGTGCATGGAAGGGAAAAGATGACCATGACCACAAGCTGGCACTCGATTTCAGGCATTAGGGTGTGGGAAGAATCTCTTTATTAGGTAAGGGTGTCAGGGATTGGAATGAGTAACCAAGAGAAATGATGAATAATTTACCGAAAACTATGAAAGGATTTAAAGATAAAATTTGTAGAGGGCAAATGTAGGTGGGTGCAGGATAGGCGGAAATGGGTGTTTAGGGAAATTTCCACCGGAGCGTGTGCTCCATTGCAATTAAATTAAATTAAAATAATAAAGATCAATGGAGCATCTGGTAAGCCTCCAGCTGAAAAGGGCTGAAATGTGGCCCTACAACAGCCCGCCATCCTGGGCCTCACCAAGAGGGAAATGAATTTTTTTTAAAAAACTCGGCAGTCACATTTTACCTCCGTTATGTCAGCTCACCTGACGAAGGCAGCGGAGGCTGCTGCTGAAAGATTGTGTAATGAGTTTAATAACGAAACTAACCAGCAGAAAAACCGAGAATCATTCATTTCAAGCAATCATCTATTTCCCTCGAAATACAGACGTAAGACTTTTCAAAGCTCAAATGCGTATGGAATTAGCCAACATAACTAACTGTGAGATTAACAGCGTTCTCTTTCCAAGACCATTCTTCCTAGTAGAAAATGCAATGGTAGCTCCCATTGTGAGAAGAATTAGGATACTGTTTCAAATTCCCGTCGTTTATCAAATTTCGTTTTTTTCTACGTTTTCTTACGATGTTTCCAGTTTAATACCAGGATGATTTCTCAATAAGTCATTGATCAAATTGTTTCGTTTTCTGTGTTCACAATTCTATCATATATTTATTTATGTCGATTGCAATTAGGCCTTGAATAATAGTCTTGAATATTAAAAATGGTTTTTATAAAAAATGTCACGTATGTGTAGTATTCAGAGGATAAATTAAATGTCCAAAATACTAAATCTATACCACCACAACTGAAAAAGAAATTTTTTAATAAATATTTTATATCAAAGACCACAACTCATTCCTTTCCTTCCTTTAAAAAAAAAAAAAAAAAAAAAAAAAAAAAAAAAAAAAAAAAAAAAAAAAAACCGGAGGTCTGAAATAATCTTGTGTGGAGTATTTTATCAACTTACCAATCGATATTCGCACTACGTAACAGTCTACTGACGATTAAATATCACTGCTTGGAATAATATTTATGGTCTGTCCAAAAAGCATTGAAAGGGGCGAGGAGGCAAAGTAAATGTGGAAAAGGATCAGGAGGTAAATATTGGCACCGTCTCGTCGACACATATTCCATCTTTCTTATAATTTATACCATTTCAGGTGGTGAATTTTGTATTGGGTTCACGTAAAGGTTTTTACTGGCTAATCAGTTTCCTGCACTTTTGTCTACTCGAGCAACCATCTAAAATAGGCGGGTATGGTGGACGAGATACCTGTTCTGCTGGAACACGAACGATAATCACTGCCTTACGGATGGTTTTTTTTTATTTATCGTATGATTATTTAACAAGTTGCACAATGTACATATCACAAGCTTGTACTATTTTATATCTCTAGATCTAATGTTTTAATCCAGTCAACTGCACTGATCGATGAATCATGTATTTCCGCTATTGTTTCCTTGTAGGCCTTGTCGGCCAGAAGAGGACAGTCGAAAACGATGCGACTGTTTGTCTGTAAGGTGGCTCCACAGTCACAATTTGCAGAATTTATCCAGCCCCATTTGTGTAATAAGTAGGGCCATCTGCCTTGTCATGTTCGAATCCGATTGATGATTCTCCGCTGCCGACTGGGGAGAACGAAACCTTGTAACCTTACTGAGGGGTCCTCAACTAGATTTTTATTGGCTACTGATGACTGCTTCCATCGAGTTGTCCACAGCTTATTGATGTTGAAAGAAGATTATTTAAGGTTGATTGCTGTGCGCCATGGTGGTTTTCTTGATTTCAAGAGTTGGTGTTTTGCTTGAATAATGCCTTGATGTATAGGCAGCTGAGGGTTCTTCAAGATATTTTTCCAGATTTTTAAGAGATCTTCTGATCTTCTTAGTGCTGGGGGTGAGATGTTGCATAGCACTGGAAGCCATATGGTGTTCGTACTGTGAATACATCCCGTAATTATCCTCATTGCCTGATTGAGTTGCATATCTATCTTCTTTGTGAGGATCCAGGATGGGCAGCAGTATTCAGCAACAGAGTATGACAGAACTAAGGCTGTGGATCTTAGAACGTCAGCACTGGCTCCCCATGAAGTACCTGCAAGCTTTTGGAGAGTATTATTCCTCGTTTTGACTTTGGCAGCCACGTTTGAGAGATGGTGTTTGAAAGTTAGAGTCCTGTCCAGTGTTAAACCCAGATATTTTGGTGTGGCGCAATACGACAAGAGGTGGCCTCTGAATTTAACTTCTGGTTTACAGTGCGATTGTCTGTTGCGAAAATGAAATGTTGAAATAACTGTTTTCTGAGGATTTAGATAGAGGCACCATTTCTAACTTTTCCAGATCAGCTGATAAAGTTGTTTCTGCATCTGAAAAGTTGGAGTCCTGGTTCACCAAACAAATGTCATCAGCGTAAGTAAATATTCTCGCAGGTGTTTCCGGTAAATCGTGAGTATACAAATTGAATAGGAGGGGTGCTAAAACAGATCCTTGGGGTAAGCCATCATTTAGTATAAATATTCTGCTTCTGCCATTATCAGAATATATCTGAAAGTATCTATTGCTCAACATGTTGTTAAGTAGTTCCGTAAGTTTTCGACATGGAACAGTAGCCTACTCACGAATTTCAGAAGAAGTTCTCCTCAGCGAACAGTGTCATAGGCAGCCACACTTACTGATTTCTTCTCAAACCTGTTTTCAGTATGAGAGGTGGGAGTGTAAACCTGGTCACTGGTTTAGGATTCCTGGCCTAAATCCTGCTTGTTCTATGGGAATGTGGTTATTGATCACTTCAGAAATTCTATTGTAGGCGCTTAAGTAGTTTGTATGTGACACTTGGAAGTGCTTTTGGTTGATAGTTTACCACTTTTGTAGCCTCGTTATTTGGTTTCAATATGGCAAATATTTTTGGTCTTCATTAACGGTGGGAGTTTTCCAGTTTGTAGGATATTTGAGAAGAAGTTGGTATCCATCTTACTGTAGCTGATCCACAGTGTGCCAAAAGTTCAGGATATATACCATTAAATTCAGCTGCTTTTCCCAGTTTTATTTGTTTGATTGCATCTTTGATTTCTTCTTCTTGGAATCGAGTATTCAAAAGGTTTTGGGCTACTTTTTTGTGTAATTTTAATCTGATATCTCTTTTGGTTTGCTTATCTTTTGTGTTCTTAGAAACCGATACTAGGTGTTTGGTAAAATCATTCAGATTGATGGCAGTTTTTGATCTTCTCATCACAGGTTTTGAGCAATCTAATTTTCTAATGACAGACCAGGCTTTTCTGCCAGAGTGGATGTAATCTAATTATTCTAATGTGATTCTATATTTTTCTACGACCCTCGTCTAGTGATTGAAGGAGGCGCGTTGCATTATCAGAGGTTGGATGGTTCTCATATTTCATTAATAAATCTTCACTTTCTGGGCTCCAGCCAGGGATGTATTCTTTGCGATATCCCCTAAGAATACATGGTCTAACTACACCTTTAATTACCTCAACAAATCTGCTATAATTATTGTAGGTTGCTTTCATCCATCTGATAAAGAAGTCTGTTTGCTTTGCAAATTCAATCCAATCGGCTTTCTTGACGTTCCATCTTGGTGTAAGGTGCGATCGTATAACAGTTATATACGATCCTACCTCTAGGATAACAGGTCTGTGTTGACTGTGGGGAAAATCCTTAACCACTGATCGAAGAACTTGACTGATTCAACTCTGGAGATGGGTTGTAAAACATAGGTCTGAAGTGTATCCTCGGCATTATCGAGCTGAATGATAGGTCGGCAGATCTTTAGCGTCATAAAGTAATTCCAGATTATCAGTTTCCATCCAGCTTTCAAGTATTTCACCATTGAGATCATAGCCCGAGAGGTGATGTTTACTGTTGAAGTCACCAAGTACTATAGTTGGGTGTGGTTGAGGTGGAGAAGGAGGGTTAGGTCAACTAGTTTCAGGTGGCTTGTAAACATTGACTATTGTCAGGTTTTCAACTTTTGCTGTAATGGCATAAATTTCAATATCAGAGTTTACTGACAGGAGTTGGTAATTTGGCAAATCATTCTTGACATAAGTTGCGAGGGCGTAAATGGGATGAAAATTAGAGGTTATGTATTTTAAACCTGGCATTTTCCCTCTGCGTTGTATCTGTTGTTCGTCTGCTGTGTGAGTTTCTTGGAGCACAATGACATCGACTGCATATTTCTGTGCAAGTCTGAAAAGGTATTCACATTTTGCTCCACTTATTCCTTCGATATTCAGTTGACAACATTTAATGCAAAGTCGAACGATTCCCTTCCATCGTGATTTCAGAATTGTCTGGAATCTTATCCAAGATAATACTACATTTCCTTTACTAGAGCTTAGAAAAAGAAATTCAGTAACTATAACATGTTTGACAGGAATACGGCTGGATTAGAATCGGTTTGCAAAATGATAACTGCAGCTAATTATCTCGTTTCGATGTGTCAAAAAGTTTTAAATACTAGATAGTGTGAAGCACTGCAGTTAAATTCAACAAGCATCGTTTATAACCGCTGAACCCACCTAATAAACGATAATATTTTAAGGGCTATCTAAAAGAAATTTTCAAATATCACTGAAACAATAAGACAATGAGAAAATCTTGCCTTTCACGTAATCCTCAAATACTTGTCAATACAGTATTTTTGGTGCAATGAATCATAATTTCTGTAAATTTATAATTTTTATGCGTGGTTTTTACAATAGTAATTAAAATATGAGCTGGAGCAGAAATGGTCATAGACACCGAAGGCCATAAAATATGGAGGCGGATCAGTTTTCCATAACGTGCTCTCCTAGTTTTTAAGAAGTAGCACCATCATTATAAATATTAATTAATTAATTTTTGAATCAAATAGTAGAACATTTACAAGATACAATGAGCGTATTCTGAAGTCGAATTTCACTAAGAGTACTTTTCAGAAATTTTAAATGACTAATACACATTAGTTCAATGTTATTTTTAAACACTTCCACCTATTCTCTATTACCACGTAAATTAAATAACATTTTATATGAAGTTGTTTCTGTTATTTTCGGCAAATGTCTGCCATTGTATTTGTAGGTGCTTGTCATTTTAAAAGGGACATATTTCGAGTATGGATGACCATATTCACACACGTTATTAAAGTTAACTCTGCTGAACAAGTGTTCTTAGCTTCCTCAAAGCCACTGGTAAATAAATACTTCCTCGAAACGTTTGTCAGATCAGTTACTTCCTCCTTCCCTCTGAGCGGCAACTTCCTGGAGTCATAAAAAAGGATTTTTCCTTACCTAATAACCACACATAGTCTTATAGAGATAACGTCCTATACACTCAACTGAAATTAAACTTTATTTTTATTTTTTTATTTGCTTTACGTCAACAGCGAGGTCTTTAGAGAAGGGAAGGATGGAGGGTAAGAATGGGGGCAAGGAATGGGAAGGAATTTGGCCATGGCCTTTTGAAGGAAGCATCCCGGCATTTGCCTGGAGTGATTTGGGAAACCATGGAAAACCCAAATCTGGATGCCCGGACGGAGATTCGAACCGCCGTCCTCCCGAATGAAATTAAACACCCCTCCCTGTGTACTAAAGAACTTCACTACAGTCCGCCTACTATCCAAATATCTTAATATCCGTAAACTCTTCTTAGTACTCAGCCGTATTACTAGCTGGCCACAAACAAAAAATATTTTTGTTAGATGTGATGGATCTGTGAAATATTTTGGTTCAATAACATTGTCTTAAAGTTTAATGGCATTCCCCGCCAACTCCCCCGATATTCATTCATCCATCTAAGTTTTTTTAAGTGATCATCCTGTGTACTGACGTATTTCCTAATACGTTTTGATCTTACAAGTGACATATATTACACTTACTTTAACACCCATGCCCCAGTCTGGAATTGCACCTGTGACCGAGAGTACCGTAATGCTCAAGCCATTCCATTCGGAAGGACACGGGTTCTAATCTTCGTCCATCCATCGGGATTTCGATATAGCATGATTGATCGAAAACACTCCGTGAGTGCCAGGATGGTTCCGTAAAAAGGTCATGCTGAATTCCTTCCCAAACCATGCCCCCAGTTCTTTCTTCCCTCTAATGACCTCGACGAGTTGTAAAGACACAAGGAGGGGGGGGGGAAATCTTATCAATATCAAAGTGGATTAAAACAAAAGCACTTGCCGCCACAATTTAATCACAAGAAATTTCTCAATAAAAAATAATCACACCTCTGTGGTGTATTTTTGGCCTTTTTCTTGTTAGATTTATCTGATTCAACTGCCTACCACGGTAGCGAAGTACCAGTATCTACAGGGCTAGTTTCACATGTGGAGAGTCGCCAGTTGAGTGTCATCTTTTCCTTAGGGCTCGTCGATGTCATTAGAGGCAAGTAATGTAAGCGAGCAAGGAATTGGGAAGAATTCGGCCATGATCTTTTTAAGGAACCATTCCTGAATTTACATGGAGGGATTTGGGGAAACCATCGAAAACCCTAATGTATGAACGCACGGGGATTCTAACCAACGTTCTCGCGGAAGCCAGCTCAGAGAGTTACTAGTCACCCACCACGTTCGTGTTTCTTCTTTTTCCCTATTCTTGTTCTCTTTCTTTTCTTCGACGCCAATATGATGTGAATCCTGTGAGTATTGGAACTAAGACCGGAAAACAATTGGATAACGGCTTTTTGAAGGAACATTTCCGGAGTTCAACTGGAGAGATTCACTAAAAGCACGAAAAACTAAAATTCGATATCCGTCGTGGTTTGAATCAGCGTCGTCCCGAATTCCAGGCAAGAATGTTCAACAGGCTTGGAAGGCAAGACACAAAACCGTAAGGGAGTATAAGTGTTAGGTAGAAATAAAGGTTTTCTACTTGAATTCTTTCAGCTTTAAAATCTGGAACCGCAAATTCACATTGAATACTGATTTACTGTTATTAATTAACTACTACAACTGTTGCTACTGTCATCAAATTAATCTTACTTTTATAAATTTCTAATGGTGAAAACAAAATTAAGGTCTTATTATTCCGAACCATTGAAGTATATAGAAATAGTTAATCTATATATTGCGATTTAGTACACCATTTTTTGTATTTTCGTAAATGCTCTGTTTACTTATGCTTTGTGTGTATTTGTCACACACAGTTCCATACAAAGACTCTTATTGTTTTTATAAACTTTTATCTCTGCGTAATTTAGATATTGTTTTGCGTATTCGTCATATAATTGCGGTTGCTAGCGAATTGTCAACTGTAGAACTCATAACTTTTGCTCGGAATGTCTGCGTGACTCTCGCGGACGTGCTCTGTTTTTTAATGCTGTGTACAGTTCTGAGGATCTAGGAATTAGAATGAACTTTTTTACTCTTTGTGTGGAGCACAGAACTTTATTGTAGCGAAACATGGACTTTAGGAATACCGGAAAGAAAGAAAATTGAAGCATTTGAAATGTGGTGCTACAGAATAATGCTGAAAATCAAGTGGACTCTCAACGTAAGAAACGAACAAGTTTTGAAAATGATGGGTGAGAAAAGAAGTTTGTGGAAGAAGCTTACAGAAAGAAGAGACATGCTGGATTGGTTAATTTGCTGGTGGAGGGAACAGTCGAAGGTAAGAACTGTAGAGGAAGACAGAGATTAGAATATATGAAGCAGATAATTGAGGACGTGGGTTGTAAGGGGTACGTAGAAATGAAGAGGTTAGCAGAAGATAGGAAGGGATGGAGGATTGCATCAAACGAATGGAAAGACTGACGACAGCAAAAAAAAAAAAAAAAAAAATATCTGGGTATGAGAAGACTATTTGATCATGAATTTGGTGCACCACCTACCAGTTATGCTGTCCCATGATGTATTCGTGTCTACATAGAAGCATAATCGAAAGGCGAGGGGTCTCGCGAATTCTGTCCCCAACTGTACATCTAGAAATAATTTTGTTATTGTGCTTACATTATATCAACATAACCATGATTTTCTGTGGATTTTTTACCTTTTTCTGCTACGTTCTGCGAAATAATTAACCTTCAAAAATACTTTAGATCGACTGAAAATCAATTTAACCGACTGGTATAGGTAATTGTTTTCAAGCGATTTTCTTTTTTACGGTTAGGCGATTCCAAAAGTATGTTGCAGTTAATATTTTTATCGGATTTTGAATAATCCGTAAAGTGACCAACATTTTATTGTAAGGTAAAAGATTGAATATTTGTTCTGGGGATGGGACGCAGCTCGTTGAACCAAACTTGGAGAAATTAGCCCACAAAAGAATAAGCTCGACGTCAAACAATGTTGATTGTTGTTCAATAGTTCTTTTCTCCGATATAAGCTGATAATAAACCCAAAAATTCTACTAAAAACGGTTATAATTCTATTTTAACCCTAAATCAAACAATTATGTTTTAAAAATGATTTCAGGTGGTTCTAAATGAGGTATGAAACGCCGGAAAGATGACGAAATTAAATTGTACCTTCAAGGTTTAATTTGTTTCGATGTCGTGAATTCTTTCATGTTAATCAATACTAGCTTAATGCACTTCGATAGATTACATGCTCCGTCTTTAAAAATAACTCCTTCAACTGTTTCACTGTTAAGTTCTTGTAGAAACAATTCATCTTATGCAAAAACAAATGCTGTGTGTCCATCCAGAAGTTATCAATACCACATTTTGCATTGTGGCGTTGCAGGTGGCGAAAAGAAGAATTAATAACTGACAAATGTATGTAAGTGAGCGTCCATATACTAAGTAGCTCCATTTTAGCCTCCTGTGAGCATCGTAAATTGCATACAGCAATAATTAAATGACGGAAATAAATATTCACATGCTGTTGTGTGTTCTGTGTCTCATTAGCTATGACAAATAATATGAACGAAAAGCTATGTAACCAGTCTCGGAACCCTGCCCTCCGCCCCATTTCGTAGCTCGGCATAGCTTTCCATCCAACCCCCTCCCCCCTTAGACCGAGCCACGTAGTTTATGGACGCCACCTAATCACTTGTGGTTCATGTATTTCTATTAAGTTTGCAAATTCTGTCACTTTGTTCATTATACTCGAACAGTTCACCAATAACACCCTTATTTTTGGCTTTGTGGTGTATTCAGCATTAAGCTTTGTCTTTCCAGTAGGAAATATGCATGCAGTTCAAATATACGCGAATTTCATTCGGAACTTTTATTACTGTATAATTACCGCTACAACGTTTTTGCTTATTTATTCACTTTTTGTTTATTGATTTTAACTAATCAAAGGAGTTAAAAATACAAGGCAAATGTAACTTCACAAAACGCCATGCTGTTGGTTGAATTGAATTTTGACATCAAAGTACACGTTCATATTTCAAACGAAGGCGTAGGTTCTGGACTTTTTTTTATTATTTTGTGATTGCGTTTAAGTTTTATCAAAATTAATCAGCATAACTGGTGAAATATTACATTCTTGCGAGAATATTCATACAGCAAATAGTGAATGGATGAGGTTTTGCAAAATTATCTCACAAAAACGATGTTTTCATGATGACAACGTATTTTGCATGAAATCCGGATTATACAGTCACTGACGTCGGGGAAATGAAAGCTGCAAGATAATTGTTAGATATTTGAAGTATTAATTTTTTTAAGCTTTTAGTGCATTAGTTACATTTTAGATACACCTAATGTGAATCAAGAGACGTTGGAGTAACTGACAATAGCTGACAGTGGGAAATATGCATGTAATTCAAATATGGGTCTAGTATATTAGCGAAGTTTGCGGTAAAGTTTAATGCAACCCGGACCAGAGTGACAACTGATAGTTTTTGTTACAGATAAGACACAACGAGGTACATTGCGTGTTGTTTTATAACAACTTTACTAAGTTAATCAATTCCAAAGCAATTACTTGCCAGAACATAACATTCAGCCCGTCATTTTTACTAGCTTTGAAGCTAGTAAAATATTAAAGTAGCTGAAATGGATATTATTTTTTAATTTATTTCATGTTCGTCTTTTCTATACTTCTATGCCATCAAGAAGTATTTTAAACGAAATACGCAACATCGAGAAGATAGATTTTTTATTTTTTCTACGATCGATACTCCTAATTCCATGAAGTGGAACGGTGAAAATGGTTGAAAATAAATAATATACGTGACGAAAACTGATTGGCATTCTAAACAAATTTTGACGCATATTACGAAGTCATTGTCAATATACTGTCCGAAATTGCATATGTTGTACCTGTTAGAAGTGATTACAATTGTTTTTAAAGTTGTAATAAAATAAAAAATCACACACAACAGAAGTGGCGAGGCAGGCGAGAAACCGGGAAAACCCATGAGATGAGGAGCCAATCAGCGTTCAGGGTCGTATCGCGTCACATGCCAGGTGGTGCGGGGCAACGCCCTCCACTCCCTGCGCGACCAATGGCAGCCAAGGTCGTATAACAAAAATCAATTTGGGCATGCATAGCTGCGTTAGTTCCTTGACCCGCCGCCCAGTTGGCAGTACCTCCTAAGTGCTTAAATTCTTTGGGCTCAGACATTTCACACCTCCAGGAGCGAGAAAGATAGCTGGGGAAAACCCACCCCCTGAAGCAAGGGCTATTTCTGTTCTGGAATGCGAGCTCATTTTGCTCTCCATTAGACGTTGTGACAGGTGTCGACTCCCTCAGCCAAGGTGTCGGGCGTTCGCATGCATGATAACTTGCATAACTGTCACCAGATGGCGGCACCCAATGGCTCAGAGGGTATAGTCACCGCTAGATGTCCTGGCATGTTTCATTGTATCCCAATATGCGGTTAAGAGTGGAGAAATATCTCGGTATCCTGATGGATGTTTGCGTGAGGGGCGATTGTTTGCCCGGGAGTCCGACAAGCAATGCAGGTTACGAAATGGCTCTATTACAGTGCGAAATATCTTGACTACTATCGACAGCAAGGTGCAAGAATTTCAGCATTACGTAATTTCAAAACGAATATCAAAATTTTTATTTCCACACCTAGAGAGTATGTGTCCAGCTTGACTTGTTATAATTGAATTAAAAATGAGTTATAGACGATTGAAAAGAATGAATTTTTCTATTAAAATACGCTAACGGTCGAAATGAAAAAAAACGTCATAAACTAAGCAAATTGGAAAGATATAAAATCGAGGAAGAATTCTATGTGTACCTGTTTTTTGTTGATTTCATGAAATTATTGTGATTACTTGCGATAAAGTGTAGCAATACCATACCTACGCTATTCCTTTCAAAATTCGTGGCCCTCAAAACCCATCAATGGGTGATATCCTTTCATTGAAACAGACAGACGTTAATAATTCAATCACGGACGAATGAAGGGAAAACCATAAATTCCGTTCATCGAATCAGGCAGACATTAATAATTTATTCACCGACGAAGAGACGGGAAACAAACTCACTTTAGCACATCATGTTGGTTTCGTTATGAA
>CM061919.1:26022203-26042619 GCA_031002005.1 Vandiemenella viatica | reverse complement strand
TAGGCGGTGTCATCAGCAAATAACGCTTTCTTTACGCGAACCGTGGGTGGAGTATCCGCCGTGTATAAGCTGTACAGGACTGGGCCAATAACTGACCCTTGTGGGACACCCGCGGAGATGTTCTTTATTGCGGAGATGCCACCGTCCATCACAACTCTGAAAGTCCTTCCCTCAATGTAGTTTTTCAGAAGCTTAACATGAGAGAGTGGTACTCCCTGTGTGAGTAGTTTGTATATGAGACCCTGATGCCAGACGGAATCAAAGGCACGGCTGACATCAAGCAGTACTGCGCCGAAAAATTCCCGACGTTCGAAGGCAGAAAAGGCCTCTTCTGTGAGACGGAGCAGTTGTTGGGGTGTTGAGTGATGTTTGCGAAAACCGAACTGTTCATCAGGCAACAGCCCCTCACTGTCAATGACGGCGCGTAGTCTCTTGAGGTAGAGTCGCTCAAAAACTTTGGAAAGAGTCGGCAGAAGACTAATTGGCATGTAGGACTTGGGGGATCTTCTGTCCTTGCCCGCCTTCGGAATGGGTATGATGTCAGCATGCTTCCAAGTAGTAGGATATTCACCGGTTAGGAGAATTTGATTGAACGCGTCTGTTACAAACTGGACGGCGATTGGGGGCAGTTGACGAAGGATACCTCCGCCGCTGCCATCGTGTCATGCAGCTCTCTTTACAATAAGGCTCGAGAGCATAGACGCAACCTCTTGTGCAGTTATCTCGTCAATGCGATTCCCTTCTGGGGGAACGGCTTCAAGGAATCGCCGCAGTCTTTCTTCGACGAGACGAATATGGTCGTCGTCTTTAGGCTCATTGACTGGCTGAAAATTTGCCTCGAAGTTTATGGCTAGAGCTTCTGCCTTTTCTTCAGGCTCACAGACATAGTTATTTCCGACCACCTGGGACCTAAAGCCTAGTAACTGCTCCGTTGAGCAGAGTATAGTGGAGTTTTTGCATTATGATCAGTTGTAACTTCGCTGTCGGTGTGTCTTCGCGATAGGCTGTTAGAGATTTTCTTCACTAATGGTTGCCGCCGCGTCCTTCTTGTATCATCAGAAGTGGTACGCCGCGTTTTATATGGTGGTGTTAGGGTTGCCTCAAGGATGCAGTCATGTCTTCTTTTGTAGTCAGGTGATTTATCAGCTGCGTGAGAAGGACGATGAGTTCGTCTAATCTTGTTTCTCGTTGATCGGCAACGTGCCTGGAGAGGGAGTGGTCGCATGTTGCTCTGCCTCGTCCGCTGCCTTTCCCTCTGCTGATTTTCGGCCTTTCTTGTTTTTGTAATGGCCGCTGTCTGGTAGTAGCAGCACGATGCCCAGTTGTTTCCGCTGGCGTAGCTCTTCTCCGTTGTTGTCTTGGCTGCAAGTGTACTTCTCGGCACTGCTCAGTGCAGCAGCAACGTCATTAACTGCCCATTTCCTCCTTGGGCAGAGTAGGGTGGAGTGTTTGTCTTGCGACATTTACTCCTAGTCTTATAGATGGATACTTGCTTCAGGTTAAATTTGTCTTAACGTTTGGCGTAGATATTTTCAGATGATTTGGGGATTTATTCTACAAGTGAAATAGGTCCTATGTGTGGACCTATTCCTACCGGATAATTTCCCAGAACCTTGATTAGTGGGTTGTTGGATTTATGGGCTGTATTATAAAATTTGGTGGCAAGATCCTTGAATCGTTGTTTTAAAGTTGGTAGCCCTGTGGCTTCATGAATGGCAATTGTGGGAAATCTGCAGTCAAGATGAAGTGCTCTCTTAAACGCTCGATTTTGAATAATTTGAAGTCGGTCAAGATTTGTTTTAGCTTTGTATCCCCACACAGGACAGGCATATTCAAGTATTGGTCTTACTAAGGTGCAGTAGATCCGTACTCCTAAGGGTGCGGAGAGCTTACTGTCCCTGTTTAGCACTGGGTACAACGCTTGAAGTCTCGCGCTAGCTCTTCTGTGGAGGTCGATTACGTGGGCCCTCCAGGTCAACCTGGAGTCAAGCAGGACTCCAAGGTAGCGAACTGTGTTTGACCATGGGATTAAGTTGTTATGAATTGTGAGTTGTTGATCCAATTGAGGTCTCTGTCGAGGTCCTGTCCCTTTAATTAGTAAGTAAGATGGCTTGGGTCTTCGTTGGGTTAATTCCGATACGCCACCTCCTCGCCCAGGCCTCAGTCTTCTGCAATACTTCCTGCAGACGACGGGTGACGATAGCTTTGCTGCGGCAGCGAGTGAAGTAAGCTGTATCATCAGCATATGTGGCATTGTGAATTCCGTTTGGGAGGGTACATTGGCTGTATATAGGGAGTATAGCAGAGGTCCTAGCGTCGAGCCTTGTGGTACTCCTGCCTGAATGCTACGCCTTGTGGAATAGACGTTACCAATTTTGACTTTGAAGGAGCGGTTTTCCAGGTATGATTTTATCAGTTTGACAAGCTGTCCCGGGAGTCCCAATTCGTAGGGTCGTAGTAGCAGTCCGGCGTGCCATACCGAGTCAAATGCCCGGGAGATATCTAGTAGCACAAGTCCACAGTATTCTTGATGGTTGAATGCCGTCGTGGCAGTCTCAACCACCCTCATCAGTTAGTGCGTGTGGTCACTGGAGGGCACGGCCGGCGCTCTTGTCGACTTGTTGCGGGCTGCGTATGGAGCCCACTACATTGGCTTCGTTTCTTGTTGCTACGTTGCTGCTTCCAAGCTCGGCAACCACGATAAGAAGCAGCGTGTGACGAGCCGCAGTTACAACAAACAGCGTCCTCGCGACGCTTGTCCCATTCTGCAACATAATGTCTTCCTCCGCAGCGGACACATCTAACTGGTTCAGTGCAGTCGCTTAAGCGAGATGTCGGAAATTCTGAAATCTGTAGCACTGAACCAGCTCCCATGTAGGTGGTTTTACTGCTGTACTCGGCGTATTGATGCCTGTATTCTTCGTCCTATGACCAGTAAGCATGATGTCGAAGGATAGGGAGGCTTCCCGTAGCATCAAAGTGGCTGCCTCGAAGTCTTCGAGGCAGGACAGCACGATCTTCAGTCCAAGGTGGTCCGGTCAGCTAAACATGGGGATCTTCATGGCGCTCTGCAGCCGAACCAGTAATTGCCAGTAGTTCCCAGAACATTTGACGTGGATTGGTGGCACAGGACCCTGTTCCGGGCCTGCTGGGGAATCAGTCAACGGTGTTGCAGGTTTGTCGCTTTGTGTAGGTGATGAAGTTGGTGCTGGAGTATCAGGTGACGGTGTTGCAGGTTCGTCGCTTTGTGAAGGTGAAGGTGATGATACTGTAGACCTGATCGGTGTGATCTTGTAGTTTCGGCAGGTAGTAGGGTCGGAGCTGGAGGTCTTGAGCCTTCTTTTGGTTAGTTCGACGTATTCGTCCCAGTCGAAATCGCTGGCCAGCGGAGTCGGAAACTCAAGTGCCTCCGGCCACGCCTCGAGATCGACTGGGCGGCACTTCCGAGCAAGATGGCGGTGCTCTCTGCTAGTCAAGACCTGCTCGAAGTTGGTGGCGTCACAGGTAGGTTTCTTCCAGGTGAACCGACGTTCATCGAGGATTGAGATGAAGAAGCACCACTTCTTCGGATTGCCTCGGTCGAGGCGTCTTCTCCGTATGTTCAGGGATAGATCTTCTGGAGTGGCACCTTCAAAGACACGTTCAGTGGCCCCCGGCGGATAATGGGAGGTTTCAGCCATAAACCTACTGTTCGTGGGAAGGCGCCGCCTAATTTGATCTTCTTCTTCTTGGACTTAACCTTCATAGATGTTGCGATGTGGACTGGCGTCTCGGGGGTGCTAGTAGCTGCGGGGTTGGCGCTAGTAGACATGACTGCGAGTGAGTGAGTGAGTGTGGCTGTGCCAGTGAGAGAGTGTGAGTGAGTAGCCATTGCGGCCCAAAGGCGGAGGGGCAGCAGTAACAGCAGCAACGCCATTAACTGCCCATTTCCTCCTTGGGCAGAGTAGGGTGGAGTGTTTGTCCTGCGACATTTACTCCTAGTCTTATAGATGGATACTTGCTTCAGGTTAGATTTGTCTTAACGTTTGGCGTAGATATTTTGAGATGATTTGGGGATTTATTGTACAAGTGAGATAGGTCCTATGTGTGGACCTATTCCTACCGGATAATTTCCCAGATCCTTGATTAGTGGGTTGTTGGATTTATGGGCTGTATTATAAAATTTGGTGGTAAGATCCTTGAATCGTTGTTTTAAAGTTGGTAGCCCTGTGGCTTCATGAAGGGCAATTGTGGGAAATCTGCAGTCAAGATGAAGTGCTCTCTTCAACGCTCGATTTTGAATAATTTGAAGTCGGTCAAGATTTGTTTTAGCTGTGTATCCCCACACAAGACAGGCATATTCAAGTATTGGTCTTACTAAGGTGCAGTAGATCCGTACTCCTAAGGGTGCGGAGAGCTTACTGTCACTGTTTAGCACTGGGTTCAACGCTTGAAGTCTCGCGCTAGCTCTTCTGCGGAGGTCGTTTATGTGGGCCCTCCAGGTCAACCTGGACTCAAGCAGGACTCCAAGGTAGCGAACTGTGTTTGACCATGGGATTAAGTTGTTATGAATTGTGAGTTGTTGATCCAATTGAGGTCTCTGTCGAGGTCCTATCCTTTTAGTTAGTAAGATGGGTTGGGTCCTCGTTGGGTTGATTCCGATACGCCACCTCCTCGCCGCCTCAGTCTTGGCACAGCAGCCACGCCAATTTACTGCCAATTAATTTCCGGCAGAGGGTTTTGGAGGCTTTGTCGTTTGACATTTCCTCCAAGTTTGTTAGGTGAGTCATATCCTGGCTGTAGGTTTGTCTGTAGTTTTGGCGTTCTTACTTGTCAGTCATAGTTTCGGTGTATCTAATGGTTCGTAATGAGAGCAATGCGCCCGGCATATGGTCCGAGGCCAGTTGGATAACTCCCCAGCTCTTTTATTAGTGGGTTTGCAGAGTTTTGCGCTAGTTTGTAAAATTTGATAGCGAGTTCTTTGAATCTATGTTTCAGGGTTTGAAGACCTGTAGCTTCATGTATTGCGTTAGTGGGAAACCTGCTGTCTACGTGCAGGGCTCTCTTTAGTGCTCTATTTTGCACGACCTGTAGACGGTGTAGATAAGTTTTAGCAGCATAACCCCATACAGGGCAGCCATATTCAAATATTGGCCTGATCAGGGAGCAGTAGATCCGTACGCCCGTGGACGCGGGTAGCTTGCTGTCCTTATTTATAAGCGGGTATAGTGCTTGCAGCCTTGCGCTGGCACGTTTACGCAGGTCCTCTGTGTGGGCTCTCCACGTTAGTCTTGAGTCCAGTGTAACTCCCAGGTATCGTACAGTTTTAGACCAAGGTATCTGATTGTTGTTTAATTTCAGCTGAGGGTCCGGCTGCTGACGCAAGCGTGGCCCTCTTCTTCTAGTTAACATGATGGCCTGGGTTTTGGCGGGGTTGATCTCAATTCTCCAACGCCTCGCCCAGGCCTCGGTTTTCTGTAGCACGTTTTGCAGGCGTTGAGTGACGATGGCCTTGCTACGGCTGCTGGTGAAAAAGTCGGTGTCGTCTGCATAAGTAGCTGTGTTGACATTTTCTTGGGTGGGCACGTTTGCTGTATACAGGCAGTACAGCAAGCTGCCGAGGGCCGATCCTTGGGGTACGCCAGCCATTATTCTGCGTCAGGTTGATGTGACTGTGTCGACTCTTACGCTGAATGTTCGTTCCTCTAGGTACGACTTGATCAGCTTGATTAATTTGCCAGGAAACCCCTGCTCATATAGTCTCAGCAGGAGGCCAGCGTGCCAGACCGAGTCAAAGGCTCGGGAAATATCCAGAAGTACCATTCCACAGTAGTGTTTAAAATTGAACGCTCGAGTGACAGTCTCAACCACCCTCATCAGCTGTTGAGTGGTCGAATGCCCGCGGCGAAACCCTAGCTGGTGGTAAAAATCCTTGGTGTTCAATGTGGCGATTTAATCGTTTCAGGAGCAGGCGCTCAAACACTTTACTTACTGAGGGAAGCAGGCTGATGGGTCTATAGCTTTGTGGCAGTGATGGATTTTTCCCAGCCTTATGGATCGCAGCGATTTCTGCGTGCTTCCATCTCGTCGGGTATCTCTGCGTTTGGATAATGTTATTGAAGAGGGCAGAAAGGTAGTCCTCGGCTGCCGTCGGCAGATTACGAAAACAGATGTTTCCGATCCTGTCAACTCACGGAGCCTTCCTAGGATGGAGGGCCATGGCAACAATCTCCTAGGTTACATTGTCCCTAGAGTGCAGGGAAGTTTTTGCGCCTAGCGCATCTCCTTCCAAGTCATGCAAGGTTGTCATCAGTGTAGGGCTAGCATAATTCGACTTGCCAGGTCTATTTTGTTTACATAAGTTTAATTTGGAGTAGCATCATTACCAGTTTTACTGTCCATTTACCAGTTTTACTGGCCATCTAGTGTTTATATTGTATTGGACGTGGGTACCCAGTTGTCTTATTAATGGGTTATCGTGATTAGGGCACTGCATATATAACTTCTTTGCAGTGGTTCGAAAGCGTTCGAGTAAAGTTGGAAGTCCACTGATTCTATGAAGTTCAGTTGTCGGGGTGTCTCTTGGAAGGTTATATGCAAACCGTATGGCACGGTTTTGAACTGTTTGAAGTAGTTTTATGTTTGAGGGAGCGGCGTTGCCCCAAACTGGTGATGCGTATTCGAGAATTGGTCTGATAGTTGCAGTATATAGGGTAACTGCGGTGTTTGGGTGTAGAGGAGATTTTGGATTTAACACCGGATAAAGCTGCCTCATCCTGTTCATGGCTTTGGTCCGAATGTTTTTTATGTGGGTTTTCCAAGTTAGCCGCTTGTCAATCGTGACGCCTAGGTAGAGACCTGTGGGTGACCATTTGATACCTTCGCCGAAGAGTTTTACTGATTGAAGAGGAGGTATGGATCTTCTGGTCACCATGACTGCTTGGCTTTTTGCCGCATTAAAAGCCAAGCGCCATTTCTTTGCCCACTTCTCTATATTGTTGCAGCCCCTTTGCAGTTTTGTGACGACGTGGGTTGCTCTGATGCTCTTCGTGAAGAGGGAGGTATCGTCAGCATATAAACCAGTTTCAATTTGGTCAGTTCTTGGTATATCGGCCGTGTATAAGTTATATAACACAGGTCCAATGACGGAGCCTTGTGGTACCCCGGCTTTTATGTTCTTGACTGAGGAGATGGCGTCTTCAGTGGTGACACGAAAGGTTCGGTCAGCCAGGTAGTTGCGAATGAGGCGTACATGTGGTAGCGGAACCCCTTGTACGAGCAATTTGTATAGGAGGCCCTCATGCCAAACAGAATCAAAGGCGCGGGATACATCAAGGAATACTGCACCAAAAAACTCCCGTTTCTCAAAGGCGCTCATAGCATGTTCTACAAGACGAAGAAGTTGTTGTGGGGTAGAGTGCTTTTGTCGGAAACCGAACTGTTCGTTGGGTAACAATCGTTCTTCATCAATGTGTCGCTGGAGCCTCTTGAGGTAGATCCTCTCGAAGACTTTTGATGTGGTAGGTAGTAGGCTGATAGGCCTGTAGGATTTTGGGGAGCGTTTATCTTTGCCGGGTTTTGGGACTGGAACTATTTCAGCATGTTTCCAGATTTTTGGGTATTCGCTAGTTGCTAAAATTTTGTTGAAGATTGTTGTGAGGTATTGTATTGCGGCTGGTGGTAGATGTCTGAGTATATGACCTCCAATGTTATCATGACCGCTGGCTTTGTGCAGGGCAACATGGCTTAGCATGTCGGCGACTTCCTCAACACTAGTTTCTTCAATGGCTCCCTCATCTGGAGTGATTGAGTTTAGGAATGCATCGAGTCTTTGCTTCACAAAGTTGATGTGTGCATCATCACAGTGTTCATCTACTGGCTGGAAGTTGGCCTCGAAGGTGTCGGCGATAGCGTCCGCCTTGGCTGCCGGTTCGATAACAGTTTTGTTACCAACGATCAGTGGTGGCATTTTGTGTCTTTGTCTGAGGATGCGTTTAGCAGTGTGCCAGATAGACCCATCCTCTGCAGTGAGTGTTGCTACTAGGCCTTCCCATTCGCGTGTTCGGTGTTTTTGAATGTCAGCTTTAATTTCTCTCTGAAGTCGGTTGATGGTGCGTTTGGTGGTCGGATCTCTCGTTATATGCCATTCCCTTGTTAGCTGATTTTTGAGGGTGATGGTCTGTCGGATGTCTGGAGGTAGTTGTCTTGATTTATCCGGCTGATGTTTTACCGACTGTGTTGCTTGGTCCGCAGCAGCATTGACTAACTCAGTGAACATAGTCATAGCAGCACAGGCTCCGATTTCATCAGGGGGCTGTGCATTGTCGAGCTGTTCAGCAACGAGGGTCTGGAAGAGGTTCCAGTTGATGTTCTTCGTGTTTCTGGTGGGTTTACTTTTCATGGAGGAAGCTTCAGTTGCCATGTAGAAGAGAACAGGTAAGTGGTCCGACGATAAGGCAGTTTTAGTGGTAACAGCGATATAGTGTTGTAGGCCTTTCGTGATAGCAATGTCTAACACATCTGGGGGGGATCTTCCTTTGTAGAAGGTGGGCTCAGTTGGTCCCCAAGTTACAGCATCGTGTTGTTCGATGACTCGAAGTAACTGTCGGCCGCACGTGTTGGTCAATCTGGAGTTCCAGACTGTGTTTTTGGCATTGAAGTCGCCAGCTATCAAGATGTTTCCGGGTAGGCGAAGGAGTTGTGCTATCTCGCCTTCGTCCACTGGTCCATGAGGAGGTCGGTAAGCGGAGACAAGTAGTATTTTACCCTTTGAGGTTGCGATGGACACACCAGTTGCTTCAAATGTGGCAAGCTGAGGTAGGATGACTTGATGGTGTTTGATAGTGCGTCTGATGAAGATGGCAGTGCCACCACCGGCAGTCGGTCTGTCATTGCGGTAAGTGATGTAATTTGGTACTGAGGCTTTTATCCCTGGTTTGAGATGTGTCTCATTGACGAGGCAGATGTCAATCTGCTCGTCTCTCATGAATTCCCTGAACTCACCAATCTGCCTCCAAAGGCCGTTGGCATTCCAGGAGCAGATTGTTAAGTCGTTAATTCTGGTCCCCATGTTGGTTTCTTTGAGTGCTATTGCAAGTGGTTTGCACCATTGTCTGGACTGCGGCAGCAATCTGTCGCGGGAGGTCTACTATCATGGCTTGCATAGTGTTCATAGTTTGAAGCATTGATTGCATCATATTAAGTAGCAGTAACGGGTCGATCTGCTGGTGTTGTGGTTGAACTTGCAGTGTTGGTTGTTGCTTCTGCAGCTGCGATGTCCCAGCTTCATTGACATGGCTGTTGGGTTGTGCTGATATATTGTGAGCCTCAGTTACATCAGTGTGACTGTTTTGGGTTACTTCACGGTCAGAAGTCTTCTGTCCAGAGGTAACTAAAGCATAACCTGTGTTGACTGCCTGATGACCTGTTGGTTGCGGGGCAGTTTGAGGCGGTGGCAGTGAGTTAGAGTGTATGCCAATTGGAGGAAAGTTATCATTTGTGGCATTTGGTGGAGCCGGTATTCCTTTTCCTTCTTCTTTCTTCTTTTTTCTTAGCGCTGCTTGGGCGGCGTTTTGCTGCTTCTGACGCTCAGTGAATTTGCTGAATGCTGGGCACTTCCTATAGCTAGCTACGTGCGGTCCGGAGCAATTTGCGCATTTGGGTGAGTGCTCTCCTTTTTTGGTGATGCAGTCGTTAGAGGAGTGATCCCCAGCACATTTAACACACTTTGGGGGCATGTTACAGTGCCGCGATACATGGCCTACGGCTTTGCATTTAAAGCACTGAGGTGGGCCCTTTGTGCTTCTGAGTTTTTCAACTGTAATTTTTAGAGCACACAGGGATGAGAGCTTATATATGGCTCTATTATCTAGTGTGTCTCTGAGTACTACCAGGTATAATGGAATCTCCTGTTGAGTTTTGGGGGAGCGGAGGCGAACGACTGTTCTGGCGACGAAGCCGCAATCTTCAAGTTCCTCCTTCACATTGTCTGGGTGCATGTTGAAGGGGATACCTCTCAGCACCACTTTCAGGGTTTTGTCCGGCTCTGTGGGGAAAGAGTAGTAGCCGATGCCTTTCTTAGAGATGTGGTTAGTCACCTCGATGTAGTCTTCATTTGTCTTAAGGAGGACTTTATACAAGTCTCGTCCAGTTGGTCTAGCTTCAAAAGCGGCTTTGCAGATTTGCTTCAGTAGACGGTAGAGGGTACTGTAGTCCTCTTTATATTGGATGATTAGGGGTGCTGGATTAGTTTTCTTGGGTAAGTTTTCAGTCATCTCCTCGTCAGCAGGCAGCAGGTCAAACTGATTTGTTGTCGCCATTGGAGGGGTGTCGGTGGTTAGTTGCGCAGCCGGAGCTGTGCGGTTTGGCTTAATGAAACCATCTTCATCTGCAGTTGTGTTTCTGCGTGAGCGGGTGGCCGCAGGTGTCTTCCTCATAGCACGGAAGTCATGTCTTGGTGGGTTAGTCTTGTAGGATGTGGTGGTAGCGCGCTTCTTCTGCTGATCTGCTTTCTCAGCAGATGATGCAGCACCTCTTTTCCTTGAAGTAGGAGTGTTGCATGTGACAGTGGTTACAACATTAGCCGCGGGTGGCGCGGTCTCAATGGTCGCAGGAGTGTTGCATGTGAACATTAGCCGCGGGAGGCGCGGTCGCGATGGTCGCAGGAGTGTTGCTTGTGGCAGTAGTCACGACATTAGTCGCAGAAGGCGCATCCTCGATGGTCGCAGGATGCTCGGTCGGCGAGGGAGATCTCGGGGAGTCATAATGGATGTCAGGCGCCGACATCCTTCTTCTCATTGAGTCACTCATGATGTGGTGCCTAAGACAGGAGTGTTGCTCTGACCCTGCGTTGTCACCGTAAGGTATCCGGGCCAGAGACAACCCTACGCTGACGCTCGGGGGTTCCACTCCCTCAGGAGTGGGCCGTGGAGCGGTAATACCCTAAGGCCTAGGGAAGGGAGGGCAGGAGGGATCCCCAAAGAAGAAGAAGCAGGCTAACGCCTTTCCTACTTCGCAAAGAATGCGAGACAGTGCCCGCATACGCGAGCACAATAAACAGCCTTAGCAGTCGACAGTACACGCGTACACGAATACAGCTCGCTAGTTCAGTTGTCATGTTCGTCATCGTCCGCAGCTTCAAGGAAGACATTGAGTCGTCTGTTGACTTCCGCCAAGCGGTTGAAATCGCCAGGGGCTGGGTGGAAGTTACTTTCGAAAACGTCCGCCAAGGCATTTGCCTTGTCTTCAGGACGATAAAGAAGTCCGCGATCTCCTAGTAAAGGTGGAATCCTGTGGCGTTTTTTGGTAAAATTGCGAGTCTGAGTCCATAGCGTGCCGTCGTCAGGTTGTAACATGGATAGTCGGGCATTCCATTTTTGATCTCGGTGGTCGTTCAATGAGGCCTTCAGTTCCTTCTGGAGGCGGTTTAAAAGTTTCCTGGTGGCTGGGTTCTTCGTAAGCCTCCTCTCCTTCGCGACTCGGTTTTTGTGCCGGATCGCTGCTAGCAGGTGAGGAGGGAGTTTTGTTGAAAGTTCTGGGCTAGTCCTTAGTGCCGTGGTGTTGGTGATGGCATTCATTACCGCACTTTCGAATACTTCTAGGACTGTGTCAGGGTTATCGTCTGCGGGGGTGTCTTCCAGAACCTCCACTATAATTTCTCGATATCTCCTCCAGTCTGTAGCTTTGAAGTCGTAGTTTGGATTGTCGTCAAGCTGTAAGATGCCTGTACCCACCTCGAAGATGACCGGAAGGTGGTCTGAGGACAGGGTGTCTACTGTGGAGGCGGCAATGAATCCAGGAATATTCTTTGAGACGAGAACGTCTAGGATGTCCGGTCGACCAGCGTGATAAGGGTAATGGGTGGGCTCCTCAGGGGCCCACACACACATGTTGTGTCTATTGACAACTCTTCTTAGAATTTTGCCCGCCTGATTAGGTCTGTTACAATGCCAGTCAGCATGCTTTGCATTTAGATCTCCTCCTATAAGAAGTTTGCCTCTTATAGAAGCTAGCTTGGCTACCTCTGCCTCTGGGAACTGTCCACGCGGGGGTCGATAGGCAGAGATGATCGTTATGTTCCCTCTGGCTGTGCTTACTTCTATGGCGATGGCCTCGGTGAATTGAAGGTCTGGAAGACGGGTTTCAAGTTGAGGAATGCTTCTTTTCACATAAATAGCGACACCATCTCCAGCAGTGGGTCGATCCCTTCTGAAGCATTCATAGTTTGCGACCGACGCTCGCAGACCAGGTTTCAGGTGTGTCTCGCTGACGAGACACACGTCTATGTTGTATTCAGCGATGAAGCTTCTAAATTCTTGGAGTTGGGTATATAAACCATTAGCGTTCCATACGCAGATGGAGAGACTGCTGGCACGAGGTCTTCTATCCATGATTAGTAGGATTGGTGCTGGTGGTGGTGGTTGTCATAACTGCTGCTTGGATATCTGCGGGCAGACGGTTCATCCTGTCTATAAGATGTAATAGAGTATCAAAGACTTTTTCTATCATGCTAAAAAGTCTTTCAACTCCGACATTCTGAGCTGATGCGGCGGTTCGGAGTGGTCCGTTGCGACGACGAGTGCGTTGTCTGGTAGCTGAATTAGAAAACCTTGGTGGTTTTGGGTTTTCTGCTGGTGGGGAGGCTTCAGTGATCTGATCCACAGGCTCTGAGTTTGCGGCTATGTTGCAGTCAGAATCTGTTGTGGAGTTTGGTCCTGTCCCTGCAGTGGCCGCGTAGGATTTTCCGGCCTTCCGCCGGCTGGTGGTCTTTTTATTCATAGGTGCCTGCCGGGGATGTGAATTAGTAGGTGGAACTTGTGGGAGGTTTTCTTTGGCCCGGTTTGTCGCCGGGGGATCGTTGCTTTCCATTTTTGATTGAGTAGAATATGTTCCTCTGTCTTCTGTTTTTTGAGAAGAGTTTGTTCCTCTGTATCTATCACGGGATTTCTTATATGCAATACAGCCCTTGTAGCTAGCGACGTGCTTGCCGTCGCAGTTGCTGCATTTGGCTGCATCCAGGGTCTTCTGCAATGAACATTCCTTTGATTCATGTCCCCCCGCACATTTTACACATACAGGTTCCTTCCTGCAATGCCTGGCCACATGCCCATACAATTGGCACCTGTAACATTGTGGAGGTCCAGGAGATGATCTAAGCTTTTCGGTAGAGACCCTTGAGGCGTGATATGGACACTACCTGAAACAGATTCCTATTGGCTGGTAGGTCTGGAGTCACCACCAGGAACAACGGCATGGCAACGTTTGTATCTGGTCGTTTGAGCTGAGCAAGAGTTTGTATTTCGAACCCCATGTCCTGGAGCTCTTCCTTCAAATCTGCTGTGGGGTAAGTTCGAGGGATACCCCTGAAAACTACTTTAATCAGCTTTACTGCCCCAGTGGGGAAGGTAAAGTAGGGAGTTTTGTTGGCTGCAAGCATGTTTGTTACATTTAAGTAATCTTCTGCAGTAGTGAATGTGAATTTAATTTTATCGCCACCAGCTGTTTTGGCAGCGAAGGGACCTTCTACTGCAGTTGGCCACCCAGTCGTGTAGTTTTTTTGTAACTCTCCTCGAACTGAACAACGATGGGTGGGATGTTGGAGTTCTTCTTTGCCTCCTGTGTTTCGTTTGATTCCTGCACTACATCTTGCAGAGGCTGGAATGGGTTTGAGGTCTCAACGACCTGCGCTGTGTCAGTGGTTGGAGATGCCCTTGCTGTACGACGGGGAGAGATCAATTGCTGTTCATCCAGATGTTGAGGCACTTGTGGTGATGGCTTCACTGTTGCAGCTGATGCAGCGGATAGTAGACTGAGGTCTACTGAGTAGGGTAGTATGCTGTGGGTTGCTGGAAAGGAAGTAGCTGCCGTTATCGACGGTTGGCTCTTATTCTGTTTCTTGGCCCCCTTGACTTTAGGTTCAGTTGCCCGTTTCTTGTATAGATTCTTTTCATCGGATGTGGCAGCAGAAGTGACTGCCCCACGCTTGCGGGAGGCTGAGGTTTCGCATTCCATGTCCTGGTAGACAAATTCAGTAGAGATGGATTCGTTGTCCGAAGTCAAGGCCAGGAAATCGTCATCAACGAGAGAAAAGGCTTTGTCCCCAGGCGAGTTGTCAGCCGCCATGATGTCGCCCAGTTCCGACGACGTTTGAAGGCTGCAAGGGTGACAGGAGTGTTGCTCTGACCCTTAGTTGTCACCGTAGGGTATCCGGATCAGAGACAACCCTACGCTTACGCTCGGGGGTTCCACTCCCGCAGGAGTGGGCCGTGGAGCGGGCAGGGCAAGGCAGTCCCCAAAAAAGAGGAAGGTAGCTTCTTCCTAACTTCGCTTCGCAAGCGAGACGTAATTCGCATAAACTAGGATACAGTACCAGTAGCAAGTGTACACGAATACCGTTCGTGGCTGTGCGAGTAGTAGTGCATGTCTCAGTCTTGGCCCAGACACATATCACCTAGGGTACTTCTCTCCTAGGGTGCGGGGAAGTTCTTGCGCAGTTGTGCGCATCTCCTTCCATTTTTGTTTAATTTGTCCTTAAAATTTGGCTAGTTTCTTTACTAGGCATGTCAGATCCGGATGATTTTGTGTGTCTTATTTAGAGTGTCCTGATCTTTCGTTCAGGGGCCTACTTGTTCAGTTATCAATTTCACTGGCCACCTTAACCTATTGTCAATGTGGTCCATGGAGCCTAGTTGTCTGACTAGCGGGTTATTATGTTCCCTAGTCTTTGCATAGAGCTTTTGCGCTGCTGTTTTGTACCGGTCTGTCAATAGGGGCAGTCCGCTAATTTCGTGAAGTGTTTTAGTTGGCGTTTCACGCGGCAGTTTGTATGCGAATCGAATCGCCCTGTTTTGGATAGTTTGGAGCAACTTTAGGCGCGAAAGAGCAGCGTTGCCCAACACTGGTGCAGCGTACTCCAGTAACGGTCTGGTAGTTGTTGTATACAGCAGTCTTGCTGTAGTAGGGTGCAATGTGGTTGTTGGATTTAGTACAGAGTACAGCTCCCTCATCCTACCTAATGCTTTGGCGCGGATGTTTCTGGCATGAGTCTTCCAGGTCATTCGTATATCTAGTGTGACTCCAAGGTAGAGCGCCGTGTTGGTCCACTTGATGTCTTCTCCAAACAGTCGAACTGGCTGTAGTGGGGGTACACTTCTCCTTGTTATTATGATCGCTTGGCTTTTGGTGGCATTGAATGCCAGCCTCCATTTGGTCGCCCAGCTTTCGATGTTGTTACATCCCCGCTGCAGTTTGTTGCGCAAGTGCGTGGCTCTGATACTACGAGTGTAAAGAGTGGTATCATCTGCTTATAGACCAGTTTCCAGTTGCTCGGTTCTCGGCACATCGGCGGTGTATAAGTTATAGAGGACCGGCCCAAGGACAGATCCTTGAGGGACCCCAGCATGGATAGTTTTTACTGCCGAGACAGCATCCTCCGTTACCACTCGGAAGCTTCTTCCAGTCATATAGTTTTTTATTAGTCTGACGTGTTGCAGCGGGAATCCCTGCGTCAGCAGCTTATAAAGTAGGCCGTCGTGCCAGACAGAATCGAATGCCCGGGAGACATCCAGGAATACGGCGCCAAAATACTCCCTTCTCTCGAAGGCTCCCATGGCATACTCAGTGAGTCGTAGTAGTTGTTGAGGCGTGGAGTGGTTGCGCCGAAACCCAAATTGCTCATTCGGGAGAATACCTTCATCTTCGATGTGCCTGTGAAGTCTGCGTAGGTAAATTCTCTCAAATATCTTAGACAGGATGGGGAGAAGACTTATTGGTCTGTATGATTTCGTGGAGCGCTTGTCTTTGCGAGACTTGGGCACAGGGACAATTTCCGCGTGCTTCCATACTTTCGGGTATTCACCAGTAGCCATTATGCTGTTGAATGCCGACTTGATGTACTCAGTCGCCGATGGTGGAAACTGCCTCAGAAGTTGGCCACTAATTTGATCATGTCCGGCTGCTTTATTAATTTCAACTCGTTTTAGTAGTGCTTGGACCTCCTCAGTTGTAGTCAGGTCAATGTCGTCCTCCGGTAGTGGATCAACTGAGAGGAATTGTTGCAGGCGTTGTGCGACCAAGTTGATATGGGCGTCATCTCGAGGCTCTTCTATTGGTTGGAAGTTTGCTTGGAAGTTGTCGGCAATTGCATTCGCTTTGTCTGTAGGTTCACAGACTATTCTGTTGCCTACTACTAACGGTGGTATTCTTTGCCGACGGCGAAGCATGCGTTTTGTTACTTTCCAGGCTGAACCATCATCAGCTCTGAGTGTTCCGATAAGACCAGCCCATTCTTGATTCCTGTGTTTCTCGACAGCAGCCTTTATTTCCCTCTGCAGTCTATTAATTACACGTTTTGTGGCAGGATCTCTGGTGACTTGCCAGTCTCTCGTCAGGCGGTTCTTGTGAGAGATTGCCTGTCGAATGTCTGGAGGTAACTGCCTGGACATCTCCCTAAGTTGTCGTGCTGGTGGAGTCGCTAGGTCTGCTGCTTCGTTCACCAGTCCCGCAAATAAGTCCATCGCCACACTGGGACCTACCTCTTCTACTGGGGGAGCATTATTAATGCATTCATCTAAATGTTGCTTGTATAGATCCCAGTTGATTCGCCTTAAATCTCTTGTGCGTCTTTCTGGTTGTTTAGATACACCTATATTCATATAGAATATCACTGGGAGATGATCTGACGATAGGGTCGTTTTCGTGGTTACTGCCACAGTGTGTTGCAACCCTTTCGCAATCCCTACATCCAGTACATCAGGCGGACTTCTACCCCTGATAATTGTTGGCTCTGTTGGGCCCCAGACCACAGCGTCCTGCCCCTCAGTAGCGCGCAGGAGGCGCATACCGTCGGTGTTGGTGATTCGCGAGTTCCAGGCTGTATGCTTGGCGTTCATGTCCCCTGCCATGAATACCATCCTGCGCAATCGAAGAAGTGCAGCCACCTCCTCTTCGACGACACGTCCCTGGGGGGGGGGGGGGTCTGTACGCCAAAATTAGTAGTAGTGTGCCTCTTGAAGTTTCGATGGCAACGCCCGTCGCCTCGATCGTCTGGAGTTGTGGGAGGGAGATTTCGTGGTGTTTGATAGATCTCCGTATATAGATGGCAGTACCACCACCCGCAGTTGGTCTGTCATTCCTGTAGCAGCAGTAATTTGCTGCTGCTGCGTTGACGCCAGATTTTAGATGCGTCTCGGTTACAAGACAGGCATCTATTTGCTCGTCTTGTAAAAATTGTCGGAACTCGCCGAGTTGCCGCCAAATGCCATTGGCGTTCCATGTACAGATAGTTAGGTCCTCAAGTCTATTTCCCATGTTGGTTGAGACTAGATCCTATTTGTGAGGCTTGAAAGGCCGTTTGAACAGCTGCAGCTATTTGCCGCGGAAGGTCCTGGAGCATGGTGTGCACTGTTTGCAGCAACATGTGCATCATGCTGAGTAGTGTAGCACTGTCACACTGGGAGTTACTCGGAGGATCAGCTTCTCGAGTGTCTTTATCAGGTGTTCGTTGATCCTGTATGCCCGATGGGCGGGATCTTCGGGTTTCTGAGTTGGTTTTGTTTTGTATGGATTTCCATGCATTTGGTGTCCTCACATTAGGGGCTGGTTTGTTACTCTGGTTCACTATATTTGAGGGGCCACAGTCAGATTGACCATCGATGATAACTTTACTGGTTGAATCTTCTTTTGATCCCGTTTGTGGTACAGTGTTAGGATCTTGCTTGTTCTTGAGCTCTTCTTTTTTCTTCCTTTGCTCTTGCCTTTTGAGGGCAGCAAGGTAAGAGGCATTGTTAGCTTTCTGCCGCTCTTCAAACCTGCTGAAGGCTTTGCACTTCCTGTAGCTGGCGACGTGGTCGCCATCGCAGTTTACACACTTTGGTGGAGTGTCTCCTTTCTTCAGAGTGCAGGCCCTCGATGAGTGTTCTCCTGCGCATTTCACACATTTGGGGGGCATAACACAGTGTCGGGCTACATGCCCTACACCCTGGCAGTTGAAGCATTGAGGTGGCCCCCTCTTGCTTCGAAGTTTTTCAACTGTCACTTTCAAGGCACACAAGGATGTCATTTTGTAGATGCCTCGATTTTGTACGGTGTCTGTTAGGACTACCAGAAATAGAGGAATTTCCTGGTGGGTTTTCGGCGAGCGGAGGCGAGCTACAGTTCTCGCTGTTATTTCTAACTCTTCCAGGTCTTCCTTAACTTCATCTGAGGTGATGCTGAAAGGCATCCCTCGAATGACTACTTTTATGGTCTTCTCTTGCACTGACGGGAAGGTGTAGAATGGTATTGCATTCGTAGATATATAGTTGGTAATCGCCATGTAGTCAGCATTGCTCTTGACCTGCAGTTTATAGAGATCACGTCCAGCTGTCTTGATCAGGAATGCTTCAGTGCAGATACTCTTTAGTTTTTGGTACAAGGTCATATAATTTTCCAGTCTTGGCAGCAGCACAGCACCAATTACTGCCTTGTCTTTGAAGGGTGGTGCAAATCTTCTCTGTTGGTGTGGCTTCACGATGGTGTATATTATTTGATTAGATTTAATGGTCTCTTATGACGATCAATGGTTGTGTCATAGCGACCGATATTGTGGACTTCTGGGTTTTTGCTTCTATGTGTACTATTGTAGAAAACTTCGGCTAGTTGTTTGAACCTGTCATGAAGATATGGAACTCCAGTGGCTTCATGGAGTGCATAGGTTGGAAATCTGGTTGGAAGATGTAGAGCTCTCTTCAGTGCCCTGTTTTGTATTGTTTGTAATCTGAGTATATGGCTGTCAGCAGCGTATGCCCACACTGGACAGGCGTACTCTATAATTGGTCTTACTAGGGTGGTGTATATCTTAATGCCAGTGCTTGGGGCTAGATTATTGTCTTTGTCAAGAAGCGAGTATAGGCTGTGAAGCCTCATGCTTGCTTTCCTGCGGATGTCTTTAATATGAGCTTGCCAGGTTAGTCTCCTGTCTAGCAACACTCCTAGATAGCGTGCAGTAGCTGACCAGGGTATGTCATTACCATGAAGGTGAAGAACAGGGTCCGGTTGACGTGGTCGACGGGGCCCAAGTCTTTTGCTGATCATTATTGCCTGAGTCTTGGCTGGGTTGATATCAATCCTCCATCTCCGGGCCCAGGCCTCCGTTACCTGGAGGACTTCCTGAAGACGGCGAATGGCTAAAATTTTGCTGCGGCTGGCTGCGAGGTAAACTGTATCGTCAGCGTATGTTGCGACCAAAACACCATTGGATATGGGGACATCAGCAGTATATATTGAGTATAAAGTCGGTCCCAGAACTGAGCCTTGGGGAACACCAGCTTTTACTACTCTTACACTTGAGAAGGCTTTGTCGACTCGGACACTGAAAGTGCGATCTGTCAGATATGATCTTATTAATTTCACGTATGGTCCCGGGATACCCTGCTCATATAACTTAAGTAGGAGGCCCGAGTGCCATACGGAATCAAATGCGCGTGAGATGTCGAGCATCACCATGGAACAGTATTGTTTGTGGTTGAATGCTTTTGTGACAGCTTCTGTTACTCTCATCAGCTGCTGAGTAGTTGAGTGGTCGCGACGAAATCCTAGCTGGTGATTTGGTAAGGCATTTGTGTCCTCAATATGAGTGGACAGTCGTTTTAGCAGTAGCCTTTCGAATACCTTGCTGATGGCTGATAGAAGGCTAATAGGTCTGTAGTTTTGCGGTTGGTGTGCGTCCTTCCCACTCTTGTGTATTCCCACAACCACTGCATGTTTCCATCTGTTAGGGAACCGTTGTCGGCGGAGAATAGGTGTTGATGATTTCTGCGAGGTAGACTGAGGCCTCAGGAGGCAGGTGCTTCAAAGTTCTGTTACAGATCTCGTCACGACCAGGAGCTTTGCGAGGGTGGAGATTCTGCAGGACTGCTGATAACCTCTTCAGGGGTAATATCGTCCATTTGAAATTCATCTTCTGCTTGCAGGTATACCCTCAGCCGACGGTTGACTTCGGCGAGGTGTATGGGGTCTGCGTTTGTTTGCGACGGCCGAAAATTTGTTTCAAAGACATCGGCGAGGGCATTCGCCTTGTCTTCAGGAGTGACAGCTAACCCAATGGTTGCCATTGAGAGGAGGAAGGCGCTGTCTTCGTCTGGTAAGCTTTCTTGTTTGAAGCCAGAGTGACCCATCCTCTGGGCTGAGAATGGATACTCTTGCATCCCACTCTCTATTTCGGTGCTGCAGCAGGGAAGTTTTTATTTCCATCTGTAGTCTGTTGAGCAGCCTTCTCGTTGCTTGGTTTCTCGTCAGCTTCCATTCTTTTGCAACCCTGTTTTTGTATCGTATTTCAGCCATCAGTTGAGGGGGAAGCTGTGGAGTGGGAGCTGACCGAGGTGTCCTAATGGGTGTTGTAGCGTCAGTGGCCTCTTTGACTGCTGTCTCGAAGAGGTTCGAGTGCATTGTCGATGTTCGT
>CM061919.1:25992224-26021203 GCA_031002005.1 Vandiemenella viatica | reverse complement strand
GTTATTGGTCAGCTTGATAATTTCATTCCAAATAACTCTTAATCTTTACTGAAACACATACTGGGAAGAAAAAAATAAATGAGAAAAAATTATAGATAATTACATCATAACTACATTGAAATTTCTTATTTTAACACATTTTATTGAGACTTCAAATTTCTGTAGTTTAGCAACCGGTTTGAGGTCTTTGCTCAAGTAGAATATGAAGAAGGATTCATTTTTTTTTTTTTAACAATTCTACGAAGAGATTGAAATGTTACCCATTTGGTTACTAACAAACCAATAAATTTTGCTGGTTATTTTTAGTGATGTGCCGGATCGTTAAAAATGTATATCCGCGGATACGGATACAGATACGGATCATTAGTGTCTGGATCCGCGAATACGGATACGGATACGGATCTCAACTTTCTCAACTTGGACCAACAGTGAAAAAGTCGTCAGCTACGATCTATTATCAACGAACATCCACCTTACGCTACGTGTATTGATCTTGCACTGTGCGTGTTTATGTTTATATTTTAAGATGGCATAGGATAGCGTAGATTATATACGCTTGTGTAAGTTAAATTAAAATTAAAACAATTTCTACAAAAAAAAAGTATAGTAGTGTAATACGGAAATATTTTACGATAGTAAATGACGAATCTGCTAAATACAAAATTTGTGAAGGAATGTATTAACATAAAGATACAACTTCGATAAAAAATCGCCTTCACACGAAACACCCACAAGAATATGAGTTACTCTTCAAAGAAGTCTCCGCTAAGAAAATTGCCGGCAAAAACATGCAGCAGAGAACATCTTTTAAAAACGGTAAACGGAAAATTTAGAAAAAGATTTTTAACGAATACATAGAAAAGGTTAAAATGTGGAACATTGCAAAATAAAAATTAACTATTTAATTGCAGAAATTATAGCTTTATCTGGATTACCTTTTCAACAAGTAAAGGATTTTGGGTTCCGACGATTGATGAATCATGTTGTTGTAAATTATGTTCTAAAAGACAGGAAATATTTTACGTAATTTATTTGCAACGAACATAACGATAGAAAATAATGAACGTGTTGAAGGATTTTGAGAAAGTTTCCTTCACATCATATATCTTGTAGGCTTTTTGGTCAGGTGTTTCATTGTTATCCTTAACATTAAAAAATATTTTATAAGAAAAAATATCGCTTTTATAGCGGAGATTTCAGCAATATTTCAAAGTGTGTTTGAAGAGTAGGGAATCCCAAACAGAACGTGCACTTCATGGTAAGAAATGGGGGATCCAACATGATGCGTGCCTGCAATTTATCTGACATAAACCATCTTGAGTGTACACCACATCAGCTACATCTGGTTGTTAAAAAAGCTGTTAGCAAAAATAGTAAAAAATTTGGAGGTCTATGACACATGGGTCGCACATATTTATCATCACCTGCAACAAGCGTTCCAAGTGAGCAGTTTTTCAGTGCAGCAGGAATTATTTACGATCCTCATCGTAAATTACTTTCAAAGCTTTCAAGTTTTTTTGAAGAACAATTTACCAAACTTAATTTTAAATATAATATTTATTTTTTTAAGTTTCTGCAAAAGTGATTGTTTTATCTGATGTAAACACTTTAACAGTACCTAAATAACAATTTCAGCTAGCAAATCACAAGGAGTAGAGGTCTGAACTCACTACAAAGACAGTTAAAAATAATACATTAAAACTTACTACAGTGGTAAGTTACCAGTTACCTTTGGTAACCTAGTAAAATAAATTCTTAAATAATTGATTTTTGCAATATAAATGTGCCAGATATGAGATTTTAACAAATACAAAGTAAGTGGAATTGAAGTTAATAGTATTTCATTGGTAGCTATCTTTAAAATTTTATATACATGCGTGATGAAATTCTTTACAAAAGATCCGTTAAAGATCCGCTAAAAAAGTAACGGATACGGATACGGATACGGATCTTTTTTCCTCCACGGATATCCGCGGATACGGATACGGATACGGATATCCGGCACATCACTAGTTATTTTTGGCTTAATACTACTTCATTAAACAACAGGATTAATATGACAATATCTTCCATATAAGATGGGGCTTATAATCACTTTGAATCTGGGAACTGCTAAAAATAAAAATAATGTACCGGGAGTGGTGCGTGGACGGATAACGTTCTGACGTCGCATTCGGGTGGACGTGGGTTCGAATACCCGTCCGGGCATCCAGATCTGGGATTTCCATGTTTTCCCAAAATCTCTCAAGGCCAATGCCCGGATACTTCCTTCAAAAGGCCATGGCCGAGTTCCTGCCCGTTTCTTGCCCAAATCCGATCCCGCCTCTAATGACCTTGCCGTCGACGAGGCGTAAAGTACAAGCAAAAAAAATAATTAAAAAAGGGAGAGAGGGGCGATAAGAAGACAGAGAGAGCGAGAAAGAGAGAGAAAATGAAATTTTAATTGCGTTTCTGATTTCAGAGATTGTTTTGATATCCCCTCTCTCATCAGATGAACTCATTTCTGCACATATATTTTAATTTAGGATTTTTAACTTTGTTTTAAATAGATTTTTTAAATAATTTAATGGATGGCGTCATAGACCAAATACTAAAAATATTGAAAAAAATGAATCTAATGGCTGAGCGTTAACGCTATGGCCCCGCATTAGGGAAGAAGCTGATTTGAATCCCCATCCGGATATCCAGATTTTGATTTTCCTTCCTTTCTCCAAGTCACTTCGTGTGAATGGCGGGATTATTTCTTCGAAAACCTGTGGGTCCGAATTCAATCCCATTCCTTCCCATTCCTTGTCTCCATTCCCTTCCCACCTTTAATGACTTAGAAGTCGACGAATCGTAAATCCTGACGCGTACTAAGAAATTGGTATAGTAATATTATTTAGTTTTTCTTCTCCTTGATAATGGTGCGAACTCGTTATAGTCCACCTAACGTAACCAGACGACGCGATTTCGATGGTTTTGACGTCCGAGAATATTTCGTTCAGTGTTACCACTGTGAAAGCTTTCAAAGTTACGTGTGCAGTTTACTAAGATGCACTCAGTTATGAGTCTTTCCTTAAGAATGTTATTTCCTGACGCAAACAGGTAAGATTCGATGTTATATTTTACGCATAAGCCATTTGTAGGTTCGACTTGTTTAAAATAAATGCGAAAGAATAATCGGAATGCCTACATTGGAACAGATTCCCACGCGTTTACAAGACTAGACCGTTAGCCACAAGCAAACGGACCTCGTGCTAACAGACGGCTCGTGCAGTGTGTAAACAACCGAATCCTGCCTCGGAAGTCCGTTACATTCAACTGGCATTAGACAATTATCCGAAATAACCCCACCCACGACTTCGTACCCGTGGATTAAGAATTTTTTTTTGCCAGAATTAAATATTGAAAGTTGTTGGTCCCAAACAATATCGAGTCGGAATAATATGACATGAAAGCTATTACTACTGTATATCATTCTACCGTCGAACCTGTCTCTTGAAGAGAATCATTTTCCAACATAATTCTGTCCTCCACGGATATTTGAACCGGAGACCACGACGTTCGTAAGCAAGCGCTTTAACCACTGACCTGGCAGTCCACTATAAGGAAATACGGCACGTTGACGTCCACATCCAACGTGTCTGTCTATCGCCGTATTTCGAACTTATCAGAATCAATTTCCAACATAATTCTGTCACCATTTGATAAGGTCTCAAAATTTCGTGTCTACAATTGTTAATCATACAGGAAAACATATCCCGTGCACTTAATACAGATTTCCTTATAAAATTCCATCACAATGAGATAGCCATTTAGTCGTCAAAACATAACAAAAAGAGAGAGATTTACTTCCGTATTTATAATAATATTACTTTGGTTCACACTCACACACTGACTGCGAACAACACCTGATGGATCATTACAACGTAAAAAAGTGTACACATACAACATTGCAAGAATACCTACGATTTGCCTCGCATTGCACCCCTAACTTTCTAATATATACAGTTTAACATTCAATCCGAATAACCTATGGCTCAGGCCTGACTCTTACGATGAAAAACAATATCTGAAAATATTAGTCTCCACGGGGATTTGAACCGGAAACCACGACGTTCGTAAGCAAGCGCTTTAACCTCTAAGCTTGCAGTCCACTATACGGAAACACGGTACATTGACGTCCAAATCCAATGTGTCTATCTATCGCCGTATTTCGAAGTTATGAGACAACATTTGTTATTTATACAGATAATTTTTCAACCAAATGTATACAGTATTTTTCTCCTTGTTACAAAGGATACGTGTGCAAAGTTTCATCGAGATCGGATGAAAACTGTGGATTTGTATGAAGAACAAACAAACTAACAAACAAACAAACCAACAAACAAACAAACAAATCAACAAACCAAAAAACCAACAAACAAACATACATTCATCTTTATATGTAAAGATAATCTCTTACTAATCGTTTCTATAGTTTTGTAGAACTCAAAATTCTGGATGTTTGAACATTTCCACACACTTCTCGGCCCACAAACCTCATCAGGTATTGCATTATTGCAAGTAATTAGCCACATTAATATATAAATAAATATCGTTATAGATTTACGCTAATCATTTGGAATAAAATGTATAACTGAACCTCATTTTTACTGCGCTTTATTGCAATGTTTTTAATTACAACGTTAAGGATATTTTTCACGATATGAATTTAAGAAAAGTATAGCTGGATCCGAATTTTGTCTGATTGTGTTATGGTTGGCGATATCTTGCCGAATATTACAGTCAATCCAGGGACATTAAAATGCGTTATTTGTCTCGGGATCGGTCAGTAGCCTTTTACTGAAATGGAGGGAAAGATTGATTAACTACGCTGCCAAAAAGAATGGTCAGTGGGCGGGCGGAGTCTTCCTGCTTTGTTCCAGGCATTGACTTAAGGAAATGAATAACAGATGACGCTGAATTGAATACCCGCAATGATGCCACATTGTGCGGAATAAGGGACTTAGTCTCAGGTACCGACAGTCAATTTTTTTTGCCTTAGAGTGTTCTTCACCCTGCAAACTCACACAGAGGAAACTAACGGAACGTTATATACCTGCAATCAAACGCAGTAGGCTACTATCATCCATGACATTTCTAACAATCCTTGAAATATAATATAGTGAATTTTTGTCACAGTTGTGTAATTTTGTAAAAAAAAAAAAAACACATAAAAGTTCCAAAAATTACTAAATTAATAAAAATTACATTAATAACCAATAGTAATGAAAATGTGAGAAAATGACATTAGTTCTCACTAATAATGCCTCATCTTTAGAAAATAATTGCCTTTGTCAGTTGATACAAAAGTCTGTAACAATCGGGAAAAAAAACCTTCAGAGATCACAGTTCGACATACAAGCATAAAGTTTCTATCATAAGTGAGATGGGTTATTTGCACTCTGGTAGCTCAGTGGCTAATGCGCTTGCTTTCAAAAGGTTCGTTGCTCCTGTCCCGGGCACGAATCCCGGAAGGTGCAGTAATTTTGAGAGTTGTGTTTAATCATGAGCTATGCCAGGACGCTCCGTGGTTCGGATTCCACGTTAAACTGTAGGTCCCAGAGGAAAGGAACTGGCTGTCCTACCTCTGACACAATAGCTTAGTATAGCTCCTTCGGGAGGATCTTACAAACCTTCGGGTTGTGGACTAAGTTATATACTTGGCATACAGAGAATTGCACCTACACTCGTTATCCCTGTACAGCTCAGCGTTAAAGTCCATCTTGTTAGATAGTTCCGCATTCACATTGTCACAATCAATTAAATAGTGTGCAAAGGAAGCATACAACACTACAGAGCTCAATGTTAACTATACAGTGTGCTCATGTAGACAACGGACTAAGCACCAGAATAGTATTGGGCAGATTTTCTTCCATTATAGAAGCAATACATTGAATTCATATTCATTAAGCCAACGAAATGTACTATTGCGTTGCAGTAGCGTGCACAATTTAGACTAATTCATGTGTGCTGCAGAAAGTGATTATCACACAAACGTCGAGACTCAACCACATAAAAAATGCATTGAAAATATTACGTACTTTTACTAGCTCTCGCCAGCCAACTAGCATATTTAACATCATCGCACAGTCACACACATAAACTAAACCCAAACTCATACACAGATACGTTAAGTGCACACAAAGCATCACCACTCAAATGAATATTCATCAAAAAAACCAAATGGAGGGAGGAAATTGCACGTCATATCTCCGTAATAAGATAGAGTGGGCTCCCGATCACCCATCACATTAGACATGGTCCCATAAATTTTCTGAATTACTACGAAAGTTGTGGATGGAAAAAAAATATACATGGACATGCCCAAAATTAGGAAAATAAGTGAAAATCATGTAAATTCCTCTAGTCTGGCAACTATACATATTTACACCATTGAGTTCAGTGCTAACCATATGATGTGCTTATAAAGCCAACAGACTCCAGAACAGTAAGGTATAAGTAGATAATAGAAGCAATACATTGCCACCACTGGCCAGTAAGTCAACGAACTAAACTAATGTGTTGCAGCCATGTTCGTCAACTGGTGAGTACCGTGGATGTTGTCTCATCCACTTAATATCGTTGAGCCAATTGTGCGTTAGCTTGCTGTGGCGGCGTGGATCCCACAATGCCTGCGGTCGCATGCCGAACTTAAAAACGCGTTAATTGGACAGAAAGATACCGGTAACCCCGAAGGACAATTTGAAGTTTTCACTTAATTCTATCTTGCCATTGAGGTGGATATATAGTTTAAAGATTCAAGCCGTACCTATGTTGCATGTTTTCTGTACATGATTAACCTAAGTCTTTTATGAAATTCCAGCATAAATATATGACCTGTCGCGCCAGGGAAATGCGTATCGTTAAATGAGACTCGACAGATGAGAGCCGCCGTTCTGGAAGTACATGATTAACTGGCATTTCTCTGAGTTAGGATTTATCTTCAATATGCTGTATCAAGGCTCATTTTCTCTAGATATAAAATTTAGGTCATGGTTTGATCTATAGATTGCTATGTCTTTAACAACGAGATTAATTTAACCGCCTTGTTGGTGGGTTAAACTCTTTGTCTAAACATTCTACAGTATCGGAGTTATGACTGAACCTTGGGGAAGGAAAAATTCGATTAACTATAACTGAGCTTTTAATATCATTTAGCGTTTTCTATTCCTGAGTTGTTTAGTTTGTGTCTAGGAAAGCTATATGTGTGTAATTTATAAATCAGCCAGTTATGCCAAATTGTATTGGAATATTTTTCGGGGTCGACCATAACAGCGCCTGTATTGTGCCTGATGGAACACGTCTTGCAGGAATGTTCAACCAATCAAACAGCTTCATAGTTAGTGCTGTGCTGTACTGCGCACGAATATCGAATTGTTGCGGAGTGACGAATGATGATCTCTCTAAGAGTTTACCGAGGTTGTTGAGAAGAGAAACTTTGATGGAACAATTCATTCATGTTTGGTTTGGGAATTGTAAACATTTTTGCAACTTTCCAGGAGGATCGGAAGTATAACATATTGAAACCGGAATTGTAGATTTAGGTTGGGTGTTCCATGGCTGGATGTGGGAACTTTTGTCTTCAAAATAGTGGCTCTGGTGCCATTGGGTTCAGGTTTCAGGATAAGTGTCATAACGATTGAAGTTACTGCAGGCATTCCAACACGGCGGAAAAGTTGAGAGCCATTTTCCCCAGCAAACGAGGCAAATCTCTAATTACTCTTTCCTATAGTCCAAGACACCGAATTAGTCCATCCATTGTCACGCAGTCTTGCCTCCACCCCATGCCCGCAATACCCCCTTAGCCCTCAGTTGAGCCGGCGGTGTTGTCAAATGTTCTTCCACAGCCAGTCGGTGCATAGTTTTCGCTGGGGTCGGTTTGTTTCGCTACTTTAAAGGTTATTATTTCGTCTTTATGATGAGTGACGTTGTAGAACGGAATCCTACATGCAGAGCGTTACCGAAAAGAAGTAAAATTGGTGTTCGTGCAGGCCATCCAGATATTAGAAAGCAGTTTGAGAAGCCCGGAAAAACTGAATTCTCACATAAAATACCTATACAGGGAGGAGATGTTATATCAATTAAAGCAGTTTGAAAAGCTGCGCAAAAAGGTCAGACTTATCAGCACTCTGGCTTTTTTACTGCGCTGCAGGGACAGTGATGTGTTGCTCATTTTGTTAGAGTAACGCATCACCTAAAAAGCAGTGGTGCTAAAAGGCTTTTACATCGTACTGGCATGGCGCTTCTGCGGGAGCGGATTCGCTTTATTCGCTATGAGCTTGACAGAAACGCTAGGCCCTTACTTTCGATACATCTAAATCTCACATCTAGTTTGACTGCATAATCCTGGGACTGAATTGACGCAGTTACTTCGCTTCAAGAAAGCTTTGAACGAGAGAAATGCACAGCAAGACACATCTCCTAATATAATCGTCTTTATGGAGTGTGCAACTATAACTACCAGTCCAAAGATTATCATACAGTTGTTAATCTCACTGGAGCCAAACTTGACGACGCCACGGTCTCAGTGTTGCCGATGGGTTTGAATTACTCTATGGCAGCGAGATCTGAGCCTACCAAGGACACTGTATGTGCAGTGGTAAAGCTGTACCTACACTTCCAGCCGATGCAGCGGAAGAGATATGTCGTGAAACCTGTGCCCAACATGACGATGCTATAGCGGGAAGCATTGCGTGAACTACGAAGTAATGAAGATATTGTCGTCGTTCCTGCTGACAAGGGAAACGCGACAGTTCTTCTATCCACGGATAGAATTTAACAAAAAAGTTAGGAGCTTATTAGATAACGCTTCTTACAAGTCTTTAGAAGCTGATCCTACATCAAAAGTAGTCACTAAAACAAAAGCCCTTCTGATGAAATCCGGTTTACCAGAAGAGACCGTCAAGAACCTACAGCCTCGTCCAACCAGACCGGCAAGGTTATATAGCCTACCGAAAATCCATAAGGAGAACGTGCCTTTACGGCCCATTGTCGGTGCAATCAGTGCTCCCACGTATCAACTGGCAAAATATCTCACACGCCAACTCACTCCACAGGTGGGCCATTGCATTCACCATATTATGAATTCTGCTGAATTCGTACAGACGATCCAGGGTCTGAGCGTGTCAGATTCCGACTTTAATGTTGTTTCTCTGTTTACACGGGTACCTGTAGAGGTGACCTTGGAATTAATACGACGACATTTTGACCAAGAAATTGCAAACCTGTTTCAGCATGTGCTAGCATCTACATATTTCATGTACAGTGGACGGTAGAGCCAGCAAACTGATGGTGTGGATATGGTCTCGACACTTTCTCCGGTGGTAGCCAATTCATTTGTGGAGGACTTTGAGGAAAGGGCTCTGGACATTGCTCCATTAAAACCAAAATGTTTCTTTGGATGACACGTTTGTAATTTGACCACGCGGCTCCGCGGATCTTGATGAATTCTTGGAACACCAGAATTCAATTCATCCTAACATACGATTCACCATGGAGGTTGAGAGAGATGGCACGCTTCCGTTCCTGGACATACTAATTAACTGTAAGTCAAACGGTACATTGGCGCATAGCTTTAACAGGAAACCTACGATCACGGATCTGTATCTGGGGGCTACTGGTTTTCATCACGCTGCTCAGCGGAAAACTGTCTTCACAACACTGGTCCATCGTGCGCGAACCATCTCGGACCGTGGTAACCTGCAAGAAGGACTAATGCAGCTACAGTAGGTTTTCAGACAAAATGGTTATTCAGAAGAGAAAATTAAACAGAAACCGAGACTGACCACTGAACAAGAACAATCTCCAAAATCCGTCCCCGTTTTGCCTTATGCCGGGAATACTTCTAGGATGATAGGAAGGATTTTAGCACGACATGGCGTAAGGAATATCTTCCATCAACCATCGAAGATACGGGATATGTTGCGCACGGTGAAAGACGACCTTGGTCTTCGAGTCCCGGGAGATTATTCAATCCCTTGTGAATGCGGCAAAGAATACATCGGCCAAACCAAAACAACTACGAGGAACGCCACATTGAGCACCAACTATATCTGCGGTTACTACAAAGTGGACAAATCCGCGTTAGCCGAACATGCCGTAGAAAATCTCCACAGCATAAACTTCGAAAATACTGAAGTTATGGCTACGATATCGTATTTCTGGGATTCAGTAACCAGAGAAGCTCTGGAGATTCGAATAAGTAACAACAACATTAACAGAGATGGCGGTCTCTTCCTGAGTGAAGCTTGGGAGCCTATCTTCCGAGAGCTGAATGAGACACAGCTGTCCAGGGGGACGCCGTCTTGAAGCGTCGAGCATTGGGCGTGCTGATACTTTGCGGGTCAGTCTCATATTGAGCCAACCAGGAGATAAGTCGTCGTGATTGGTCACCTCCAGAACCCCCATGTTGCCAGGGTAATGCCGCCAGTTAAGCACCGTGTTCAATTTCTCTTAGTTAGTTCATCAAGACACACCATCGGAACGTAACCGACAGGAGGTCATACCGGTGCCAACGCTGTGGACATCAACAAAACTGATAGCGACATGCACGAGCCTAGCGGACCTGCAGGACCTAAATATGTTCCTGGAACAGCGCAACATCGAGCACAGGAAGAAGCAGGAAACCTTCACCAACCATCCAGCACCAGACGATCAAATAAAGCTAGTTCATGAAGATATTAGGGGGGACAGAAAGGACCATCAAGAATGCAGCGGCCCTACTCAGCAGCACCGGTCTTCACCAGCGAAACCCCACGTGACTTTCCGCAAGAGCCGCCACGCTCGAAGCTCTGAGAACAGAAGGAAGACAGCAATCTAGCAGTGCTTTCGATGCCAGGGGTTCCAGCATCGGGCATTCGACTGCCGCAATCAAGTTCGGTCTGTTCGGTGCGAGGAAAACCACAGCGTCCTGGTCTGCTTACACCCACGTCAGGACACGCCGTCGTGCGCAAACTGTGGCGCTGATTACGCAGACTGCTACGGGGGCTGCCCCGTTAGAAGGAGACTACAGGCCGCCGCAGGCAGATAGCCCCAACCCGACCGCAGCCGAGCATCCAGAAGAAGTAATGAAACAGAGGACCGCAAAACCTACCAAGTCAGCGGTTCCACCTGAACGCTGTCGACCCAGTGACAACAAACGAGCTGGAATGCGCCATCACATTCGATGACCGGAGCAGTGGGTCACCCGCAGCACCGATACTGCAACCATGACTTCATAAAGATGCAACCACGTTATGGCCAGCGGGGGAACATCGTCCCGCAACTAACACAGCTGATCCCCACCTCATCAAATAAGAATACTTAATGGTTTCCCTAAAGGCCGTTGTAAAATTGAAAAAGCCGGGTTATTCCCTACAGTTTACTCCATTTATTCCAAAAACATACATTTGAAACTGTAGATAAGGCTACAAACTATTGTGGTGCTATAGGATGCCGTTGAGGCAGCGAAAAAAAAGCAACGTTGAGCCTCCTTCTCTCACCCTGGATTCGTATCATTCCATTCGGTCACCACTCCTGTGCATGGTTGTCGTCGGGCCGGTGCTTCCTCAGCGAAAAAATCATCGTCAGTAATTTAGCCCCAGTGACTTACTCTGTGCCCGTTGCGGACCTGTCTCATATGGAGCTGTCGGTCTATCGGCGAATCGGGAAGGAGCCTAACTTGAAGCCATCGATACTGTAGGTAGCTAATCTGCAAGATTTTGTGCTTGCTCATCATTCATATAGACGCTTTTGTTTGATGGGCATCCTCCCCTGCCCCCCAACGCTCAGGGAATCACCGTGCAAGGGCCTGCACGAATTACAGTGACCTTCGCACTTGAGCGCTAGGGCCATTTGGTACGTGGGAATACCTAACGTCCCACTTGTCACTCCTGAGAACTTCCCAGTGTTGTGAATTTCGCTGAGACAAACATCCGCAGCGCGGTGCTACAACCTATAGCAGACCAGCGTCATCACGCCTACCTTCTGCACCTGACAAATCACCTTGATGACGCAGCCTACACAAGAAACGGCGAATGCCACTGATTCTTAGTCTGGTGGTGAATGGACGCGATCGAATGGATCTAATTCCTCACCACCGCTGACCATAACGACATCCCAGCAGCAAGCTTCATCTCACTTGCAAATTCCTCCCATTGTTCAGAATATTTTGGGGAAAAGCCGAGGAGTAGACAGACTGGTGGCTAAATCTTTCAAAAGGAGAGGCGGCAAAGACACAACGCTATCAGACTTAGCTGGCTCCAAAAAGAGGAATAAAAACCTACCAACCAAACAAACAGGCAAGAAGAAAGTTACCCGGTTGACTTCAGTCACCCCAGCTGTAATGACAGTAAAATCCACTACTGCTGCAGAAGAGCCTTCCAAACAGTAAGAAAGACGAATGGATCACTACCGACACAGAAATCTATACAGAGTGAGGATGAAATGGAAATCTCGAACCCATTCGACCCTCTGAATAATGAAGAAGATCGAGACCAAACGCAGCAGCAACAGCAGCAGCTACAGGATCAACATCAAGCATCTCGAACAAAGCATCAAATCCAGCCCATTGTGGTTGAATTTCAGAATACTCCTAAGGAACTTCACCAAATGATTTAAAGTATCCTTCAAGATAGACCATTCTACGCCAAAACAGTTGGTGGTGATAAGGTCAAACTGACCTTTAACACTGCTGAGGACTACTTGGAAGTTACAACTACGCTAAAGAGGAAAACGATACCCTACTATACGTTTCTATCTGCATCAGAGAAACTACTGAAAGTTGTACTAAGAGGAATGCCGGCTAATATGCCAGTAAGCGATATTGAAGAAGAACTAGAAGATCTCGCTTTTAATGTACGAACCGTAGCTCAACTTACAAGGCCCGTTGGCCCGGACCTTATGCCTCTCTTCCTGGTGGTATTGCCTGACGGATCGCAAAATTGGATGATTTTCTCCTTGGAGGCTGTTATATCTCTACGAATAATAGTAGAAAATCTTCATTCAGCCAATGGATCCACTCACAGTTTTAATTGCCAGGCACGAGGACATGCTGCACGCCACTGCAACATGCCCTCGGTTTTTGTTAAGTGCGCTGGCCCTCATCTATTTAACCACTGGACGCTGAAGAAGGGAGAGGGTACTGCCAAATATTCAAAACTGTCTGGGGCAACATGTAGCTAGCTACAAAGGCTGCCCTGCCTTCAAAATATCTAGGGATAGGTAACGCTGCATAGCAGCTGAACAGGCAGCAGCCACCCAGAAGAAGTGGGTCTCACAAAAAAGCCAGATATCTGGGGAAACCCAAACACCTTCTGAAGCTACAAATAACCAAAATCAGGTACGACAACCTAGGAAGCACACACTATCCACAGCACCTAAACAATCACCGAAAGCTTCCCTTCCAAATGAAGCGCACACACTCCAAGGAAGAAAACGCGATCAGTGATACAGCCAACGGTAGCATGCCTACCTCTTACGCTACTGCAACAGTAGATCTGATCCAATATGAGTTCAAGCCCCTGACCACAGTTGTCCAGTGCACCAACTCTCAAGAATGCCACCATTGCCATCAGACTAGTCCACATCCTGAGGCAAGCTAATAATGGCGGTGCAATGCAGCTGAAGTTGATAATCGTATTGAAGAAGTCACTCCAGAAGAGATTCGGCGCGTAATAAGCTATTTACCACCGAGGAAAGTTCCAGGTATAGATGAGCTGTGAAACCAGACGCTGAGAAACCTTCCGCAAGAAGCCATCTTCCACTTAGCTCAGCTGTTTAACAACATACTAAGAACCCAGAGGTTATCTAGATTCTGGTAACAGGCGATCCTGATCGGAGTTCATAAACCCGGCAAGGATAACATGTTTCCACAAAGCTATCGCCCTATTAGCTTATTGCCAGCCCTGAGCAAGGTGTTTGAAAGACTCTTGCTCAGGAGACTGAATGATCACATTCGGAATGAGAACATAAACCAAATTTTCAGTTCGGGTTACAAGGAGGTCGTTCGACCACGCAAAAAAATTATGCGTATTGTGGAACGAGCTACCACTGCCTTCAATCACAAGGGCCTCTGTCCACTAATCTTACTTGACGTAGCTCGCGCGTTTGACGCTGTGTAGCAGGAAGGTTTCTAGTGAAGTTTTTGTTTTCCAACATTTGTTTTGTCAAGTAGTTTTAGTTGTTGGTCAGACTGCGGACGAAGTCGTGAATCCTTCCTTCTGGTTAGTATTGTTGCTTGCGTTTTGGCGGGGTTTATCTCTATTCGCCACCGCCTAGCCCAGGCCTCTGCCTTTTGGAGTATCTTCTGCAGTCGCCGGATGACTATTGCCTTGCTGAAACTGTGGGTGTAGTAGATAGTGTTGTCTGCGTAGGTTGCCGTGTAGGTCCGATCTTGAGTAGGTACATTGGCTGTATAGAGAGTGTACAGCACTGGAACTAGGGTAGACCCCTGTGGTACACCATTATTCTTTTGGTTCAGAGGACGTTTCCGACTCTGATCATGAATTTACGACCTTCCAGGTATGACTTTAACATCTTGACGTATTGTCCTGGCAGTCCCTGCTCGTATAACCGTAGCAATAGCCGGCATGCCACACAGAATCGAATGCTTTGGAAATATCTAGTAAGACTAGTCCACAGTACTCTCTATAGTTAATGGCTCTAGAAGCCGTCTCGACCATCCTCCTGAATTTCTGGGTTGTAGTGTCCACGGCGAAACCCTAGTTAATGGTTGGGTAAGATTTTTTGCCGGTCAATGTGGAGATTCAGGCGATTGAGGAAGAGTCGCTCAAACACCTTGCTACCCGAAGGTAGCAGGCTAATGGGCTGGTAGTTTTGTGGGATAGATGGGTTTTTCCCACTTGTGTGGATAGAGACAACCTCAGCCTGTTTCCAACGTTGAGGAAAGATCTGAGTGCCGAAGATGCAGTTGAAAAGCTTGGCGAGGTGGTTGACTGCCGTAGGTGGAAGACTGCGTAAGCAAATATTGCCTATTTTGTCGCGACCCGGGGCTTTCCATGGGTGAAGATGTGCTAAGCAGGTTTGGGTTTCGTTGGGAGATATATGTTCGATATTCTGGGCCCTTTCGTTCTCCGCATCCAGGAATACTCTTTAGATGCTGGTTTACTGCTTCTAGTGCCAAGTGCCTGTTGAAAGTTGTTTTCAAAGGTTTCAGCCAAGGAATTGGCCCTGTCTTCAGTGCGATAAATATAGCCACGTTCTCCTATTAATGGTGGAATACAAGATTTCTTTTCTCGTAAACTATCTTGTCTGCGTCCATAAGGTGCCGTCTTCGGGTCGTAGCATCGGGAGGCGGGTCTCCCATTCCCTTTTGTGGTGTTCTGTCAGAGAGACTTTCAGCTCCTTTTGTAGACGATTGAATAGCTTTCAGGTGGTAGGATTCATGGTTAGTCTCCACTACTTGGCGACATTGTCTTTGTGCCTGATGGCAGCCAGGAGGTGAGGAGGACGTTGTGGTGATAGTTTTTTGCTCTTCTTCATAGTGATGGTGGCTGAGATGGTATTTAATACCATACTTTCGAATACTTCGAGGATTGACTCAGGGTAGTTATTGGCTGGAAGGACAGTTAGGGCTTCCGTTACCAGTTCAATGTATCTCCTCCAGTTGGTTGTTCCCAAGTCATAGTTGGGCCTGCCTTTAGCCATTAGCCTACTCCGACTTTAATGATGACTGGCCGATGGTCTGATAATAGAATATCGTCAGTCGAAGCTGCGATGAACCCTTTTGAGATTCTTAGTTATTAAAACGTCTAGGATGTCGGGTCTGCCTCCATTGTACCTATTTGTGATTCTCTTTTCCTTGAGGTGTTACCAGTGCTGCAGCTTCTGCTTCTGACAGGGGCGTGTAGGGGGCCGGTTGGCGGAGATTATTTTAATATCCCCGGTGGCCATATGCAACGGGATGGCGACTGCTTCAATGTGTTGTAATGTTGGTGGAGGGGTTTCATGGTGGGGTATTTCCCTTTTTATACATATGGCGACGCTTCCGCTGGCGGTGAGTCGATCGGCTCTGTTACAAAGGTAATTTGCGCCCGAGCCCTGAAGGTCTGACTTAAGGTGGGTCTCGGAGAGTAGACACACATCTATATTGTACTCTGCAAGGAAATGTCTGAATTCTCCTAGTTGCTGGTATAACCCGTTAGGGTTCCAAACACATATAGTGAGGTCATGTATATGTGACCTGACCATAGTGGGTGATTATCCACTGAATGTATTTGCTGACGCTACCATAAGTGCTGCCTGTATCTCTGCTAGGCTGAGTAAAATGTTGAGGACCTTATCAATTATATTGAATAGCCTGTCGAGTATGACAGGCTGATTCCGACGGATTTATGTCAACAGGAGGGTGCGGTGCTGTAGTTTGACTTGTTTGAGGTTTAGAATTAGGTGATGTCGAGTCAATGCAATCGGATTTGTCAGCAGTTGTCTGGTGGTTTACGTTTCTGAGGAAGTGCGTTGCCCTTCTCCAGTGGTGCTTACGCCTGATATTTCGTTCTTGCGCTGGTTCTTTTTCCCTTGCCGGGACGGGTGCTTTGTTAGAAGATCCTGGCGCGTTCTCGGTTTCCTGACTGGAGGTTGGAAGTTCTTTCTTGTCGCTTTTACTTTGAGATGTTCTGGCTCCTCTGAGTCGATCACGGGCCATCTTGTATGCGATGCAGCCTTTGTAGCTGGCCACATTGTTTCCTCTGCAGTTGCTACATTTAGCAGAATCATGGCTTTTTATGTTAGAGCAGTCATTGGAATCATGGTCTCCGGCACATTTGAAGCAGGCCGGCTTCATATTACAATGCTTCGCTACATGGCCGAACAACTGGCATTTATAGTACTGAGCTGGTCGAGATGTTGTCCTTAGCGTCTCGGTTGAAATCTTGAGGTCGCCTTTTCTCAGGTGTGTCAGGAGCTACCGCCAGAATGAGTGGCATGACCACTTTACTTCCTGGCCTTTTAAGTTGCGATACGGTCTGCACGTTGAAGTCTATGTCCTGTAGTTCTTCTTTAAGGTCTCTGGTTGGAAAGGAGCGTGTAATACCCCTAAGGACTACTTTCAGCGATTTCACTGTCCCTGTGGGTTGTTCTTGTCTGTATGTAGGTTGGTGACGTTGTAGTCGTCCTCGGCCATCGCGGAACTGAATTAAATTTTATACCTCCAGCAGTCTTTGAGGAGAAGGGGTTTTTCACAATATTGGCTATTCAGTCATGCAGCCTTTTCTAGCTGTCATTAAATTGCACAACCATTGGTGGTATGTGGTTACTTCTTCTTAGCGGTAGGGGCTCACTTTGAAGTGGCTAGAACTAGTTATACAGCTGTATTGTATCAGGAACTGGAGAAATGTTTACAGTCCTTCTCAGATTGATGAAGCCTTAATCGTCAGATACATTAGGTACTGGGCAGCTTTTTTCTCTTTCCATCTCAGCAGCACCATCGACGTTCCCAATAGCGGGGGTTGGTCCCGTGCCTTCGACTTGTTCAGAAGAAATAACTCGACGAAAGTATAGTCGGCTGTGTTTTGCCGGAATGATGTAGCTGCTTGGATCGTCGGTGTTTTCTCTTCATATTGTTGTTCCTCCTAACGAATGCGCTTATTCGCTTCTTCAGTTGTTCTTTGCCAGGCGGAGTTGGAACTCTCTTGCGATAGGCTGATGAGTCATGCAGAGGTGCCCTTATGGCTACTGTGACAAGGGGTGGCGCCAGGTTGTCGATTGATTCAAGGTGGTCTTCATCATGGTTGTCTCGATCGGAGTCTGAAGTCTGCCAGTCGTCGGAGCAGTTGGCATTCTCCAAGCCCATGAAGACGCTGCTGGTACTGGCCGCTGTCATCATAGAGGGGGTGAGGGGGTCTCGTTCTTGGGCCTTAGTTATCATCGCAAGGTTTCCAGCCTAAGAGCAACCCCACGTTCTCACGCGGGGGATCCACTCCCGTAGGAGTGGGCCGTGGAGTGGTAAGTCCCTAAAGCCTCGGAGGAAGAGTGGGTGGTATCCCTAAAGAGTAAGAATTGGCAACCTAACACAATCCCAGATCACTTCAGGCGATTGCTGGGATGGTTCCTCACACTAGCCCATGGGCACGTCCTGCCATATCCTGTATATCCCGTCCACATTATTACTATTTCGGATAGGTATAATGGACCTTCCACCACACACTTTTAGTGAATCGCGTAGCAATAATGATAATGATCCCCTTCGCTAAGCTATCAAGCAGAATCCGCGGATACAAGTGAACACAACAGCGTTAGCAGTTTAGCACACGTACACATGAACGCTGACGACTTGCCGAGTTCACCACGACATGCAACACAGACATCTTCAACCAGGAATTTTCAGTCCTGGAGTCCGAAGAAGTTCTTGCAAAGGTTTCGCATCTCCTTCCCTTTAATATTTATTGATGTATCATAAGAGGTGTGTCAGCTCTTGGTGGTTCATTTTATCGGAGAAGGTGTATGGGCCACCTTATGTTTTCATGAACATGTTCTCTTGAGCCAAGTCTCCTTATCAATTGGATGCTGGATTTGGAACATTTTTCATAAAAGTTCGTGGCGGTTTTCACAATTCGCTGATTCGGTGTTTGCAGCCCACTGACTTGATGTAGAACGGCGCTTGGAGTGTCCCTCGGCAGTTTGGACGCAAATCTGATGGCGCGATTCTGTATAACATGGAGTCTTTTGATGGGCGATGTGGAAGCGTTACCCTACACTACACTAGCATATTCTAGAATTGGTCTGACTAGGGATGTGTATAGTTTGACAGTATGGTCAGGTTTTAATGAAGTAGATGGATTTAGGAGCGGGCAAAGCGTCCGCATCCTCCTCTCAGCTTTAGTTCGAGTGCTGTTAATATGAATCTTCCAGGATAATCTGCGGTCTAAGGTGACACCGAGATGTACTGCTGTACTTGTCCATTGAACGCCTTCATTGAAGAGCATGACTGGATGATGTTGGGGTACAGTGTGCCTGGCGATTATGATGGCTTGGCTTTTGGGGGGATTAAAAGCTAAAAGCCATCTCTTTGCCCATCGTTCCACATTGCTGCAGGCTCTTTGCAGCTTAGTTCCAACGTGGGTTGCCCTGATGCTACGCGCGAATAGAACAGTTGTCGTCCGCGTAGAGAGCTGAATCAACCTGTTCCGTTATAGGTATGTCTGCGGTTTACAGGTTGTACAGTATTGGGAAAATGACAGAGCCCTGTGGGACTCCTGCGTGTATGTGCTTGAAAGATGACACTGCGACTTTAGATAGTACACTGAACGTCCTGCTGGAGAGATAACTTTTCAGTAGCTTTACATGTGACAGAGGAACACCATGTACGAGGAGTTTGAATAGTAGGCCCTCTGGCTACACTGAGTCGAATGCGCGAGAGACGTCTAAGACTACTGCGCCAAAACGAGATGCAGCCAAACTGTTCGCACCCCGTCTGAGACCGATTGAAGCGCCGACCAATGGGAGAATCGGGAAGTCTCTCCGGCAGTGGGCTACTTATAGAAGCCACGATTCACTCCGCGTCTGCCGGGCGCTGAGGTTTAGGGTTGCTCTTGTCGCCTGGAATTCTAACGGTGACAACGAGGCACAAGAGCAACACCCCCACTGTAGGCATGTCAGGGTTAAAGAGAGAAGAACAATCCGATGAGAAAGAACAAAACAGTGAGGTAATGGAGGAAGGGAACGACCAGGAAACTCAACTGACAACACAAGAACCGAACGCACAGTCAAATAGACAAGCATTTATATTTACTGGAAAACATTTTAACTCAGGAAAAGATGGCGAAGTGCCGCAAGAAGGAATCGATTTCATAACAGTGTATGACAGAAGACGATGAGCACAAAATAAAAAATGAGAGGCATAGGAAATCCGAAAAAACTCTCGAGAGAAGCTGAAGTTGGACAACAAATTTGCTGTTTTATCAGACCATTCCGAAGAAAGTGATGGAGACCAAGTGGAGCATATGGACGATGCGTCACAATCAGGACGAGGAGAAGAAACGGAAGAACAAAGACCCCCACCCCCAAGGATACCACCCATTGTGGCATACCAAATAGGGAACTTCCTAGCACTAAACCAGAAGATAAAAAGTTTCATAAAACGAGAACTTAAAGTGATCATCCGGGGAGACAGCCAAGAGACCATGGAAGATTACGAAAAAGTTAAAAGCTTCTTCGTGAGGGAAAAGAAAAATTTCTTTACTCACCGAAACCCTGAGGAAAGAAGTTTAAGATTGTGATAAAGGGATTACAACCCACAATACCAGTGGACATAAATAAAGACGAATAAGTCTCTTACGGTTTCTATGTACAAATACTACATCAATTTAAGAAAAGGGACCCAAATACAATGGAACTCTCAACTTACTGTGTGACGCTAAATATTGGAGAAAAATCTGAAGAAATTTATAATATGACAGGACTACTGTATACTAGAGTAACAGTCGAAGGCTACAAAACCAGGATGGGTAGAAGTCAATGTTAGCGATGTCAAAGACTGGGTCACACGGCGAACTATTGCGAAATGCCTAGTCGCTTTGTGAAATGCGCTGGCAGACACGCTACAAAAAATTGTAAAATGAACTCTCAGGAGAAAGCAAAGTGTATTAATTGCGATGGTTACCACCCAGCATCATTGAAGGGTTACCAGGCATACCAGGCCCTATTATGTTCAATAAATACAAAGTGCCAAAAACAGGAAAAGCAGCAAGACACAAGAAAGAAAAGAAATCAAGAAAACCAAAAAGACAAACCGAGTAAAGTAGACCAATCAAACAGAAAACCAAAAACAGGAACCAGGAAGAAGCTATGCAAAACAAACCAAAATCGACGCAGCAAAGAGAGAAAATAAAAAGTGACCGACAGGGTTATCAACGAGGCAGAGGAAATCAGAGGCAAAAAGAAAACAAATTTCTACAAATAATTTAGTGAAATGGAAAACATCTTTGGAAATTTGACCCTGGAAAAGATAATATCCAAACCTTATGACAACAATTAAGGCAGAAAAAGAAGAAAAAAGTGTTTGGGGCAAAATCATTGCACTGATCAATGGCCTAAGCGAAATGATGGAGTAATGGCTCACTAGACATCAATGTATATATTTTTAATGCGAACGGAATCAAAAACAAGAAACAGGAAATCATTGACTTCATAAAGAGGAAAAATGTAGATCTGAACAGAAATCCAACTAAAACCGGCAAATAATTTTCGCATACCTAACATGACAGTATACAGGCAGGACAGAGAAAGAGAAAGGGGTGGCGGCACGGTAATCATGATAAAGTTATCCATTGCATAAGAGCCAAAAATAATACCAGAAATGCAACATTTGGATATAAGCGCGCTGTGTATAAACACAAAAAATGGGTAGTAATATTTATAGCTGCATACCTCAGCCCTCGAAAAGAGTTAACAGAGGACGACCTAAATATTGCGATGTTAACGTCTGAGAAGCTTATAATGGCTGGAGACATAAATGCCAAACACCCGGCATAAAACAGCAGAGTGGAAAATGGGAAAGGGCAAAGATTACTAGAACTATCAGAAGCAATGGATCTAACAATCTTGGGGCCAGAAGACCTGACCCATATACAGACTTTCGAAGGACACCAGCCGGATATCCTGGACATAGTGGTTGCAAAAAATATCAGAAGACCAATTAACCTAGACACTATAAATGACCTCTCATCGGATCACAACCCAGTATTACTACAACTCAGGAATTGGGTAAATAACCAGAAAAATCCCAAAATAATCAGAAAGGTGAACTGGGAAAGGTTTACTAGCATACTCCAACAAAACGTCTGCCCAACTATGGTAATGAATAATAAGACACAGATAGTCACAGCAATAGACAGGTTAACTAAAAATATCCTAAAAGCGAACGAACAAACATCAATAGTGACTGTACTGGAAACCAAAAGGTAAGAGCAAGAGGCAGCATTGAGAGAAGAACTCAAATACTTAAAGAATCGACACCTGGCAAAGATTTAGGGACCCAGCGGACAAGAGGGAAATCAACAAATATGCTAGACAAATAAGAAAAATACTACAGGAAAGAAGATCCGAACAATGGGAGGACAAAATGTCCCGACTAAACCTCCAACACCGAGATGCATGGGGTCTGGTACGAGCACTTAAAGTGCCGAAACCAAGCAATAAAGCAATCACTGATCCGAACGGAGCGGTCTTTGTCTCATTAGGCTAGGAAGAAATGCTGGCTTACCACTTAGAGCAGGGGTGAAGATTTTTGTGGCCCGCGAGATTCATTACACTTTTCCAAAATATTTTTTTTTAATTTTTTATTTTTAGTGTTATATATTTCTTTACAGTGTGAATTTAGTATCATTGTTATTTTATCTTTGTTTACATGTAAGAATAATAGTAAACACAATAATAATAATTCGTTATGTATCAATTTTTCACTCCAAAAAAATGTCTATAGTGGGTCTAAATCTAATATGGGGATAAATAATTTTATTTACGGTCGCGGAGTTATTATGAATTTCCAAAGTGGCCCACAAGATCATTTGGGTTGGCCACCCCTGACTTAGCGGCCCAACACCGGAGCCCAGACATACAATTAAACTTAGCCCAACAATAAGAGGAAGAGGAAACAAAGGCAATTGCTGAAAATATCACGAAGTGTGAGGACCCAGTAAACCCTAAGCTAACTAGCCCAACAGAGATAAAAACAATCATCAGGTGACTTAACAGCAACAAAACACCAGGAGACAACAAAATCTCAAATATGCACCTCAAAAAAACTTCCAAGAAAAGCAATAGTGTTAATAAAAAGAATAAAGCTGTTTGCTACACTGCTACTTCCCAAAAAAACTGTAAAACGGAAAAAATCATAACCATTCCAAAACCAGGGAAAGGAAATACAGACCCAACCAATTATAGACCCATCAGTCTGCTCAGCAGCCTATCAAAAATCTATGAAAGGATACTTAAAACAAGAATTACTGGACAACTTGAGGAAAATCATGCAATACGACTGGAACAATTTTGGTTTAAAGGTAAATTATCAGCAACCCTACAACTGTACAGAATGGCCGAATTGATAAGCAAAGGTTTCAATACTTCCAAGTAAACAGCGGTGGTCTTCCTGGATATCCAGAAAGCATACGATAAAGTTTGGTACGATATGCTGTTAAAGAAGTTCCGACGAGAGACACAGATAGACCAGTGCTACGGAATAATTGCAGACTATCTTACAAATCGAACCTTTTACTTGTCAGTAAAAGGACAGAGATCTAATAAACGGCTAACGACAGCGGGAGTACCACAGGGATCAGTCATATCACCACCATGTTTTAAAGTCTACGTAAATAAATTTCCTGCAATTCCGGGCATCACCTTAGCTCAGTTCGCTGATGATACGGCAGCTATGTGTTCAGAACGTCAAGTCAATGCTATAATGAATAGGATGCAGAGACAACTGCAAGAAGTAGAGAAATGGTGCACAACGAATAAAGTGTGTATCAACGCCAACAAGAGTGCGACCGTATTCTTCACAAAAAGAAGGAGGAAACCGGATACACAATTACAACTCGCAGGTCATGGAATCCCCTGGAAAGAAAAACACAAATACCTAGGAGTGATATTAGATTCAAAAATCCAGTGCAATCACCACATCAAGGACAAATGTCAAGGAGCCCTAGGTATTCTAATGAACCAATAGCTGATTCTGTACAGTAAGGAACTATCATTAGATACTAAAATACGCCTATACAAAACCATAATTCGTCCGACCTTGCTCTATGGATGTGAAGTATGGGGAACGGCAAGTAACATCCACATACAGAAATACAAATAATACAGAATAGAAGCCTACGTATAGTACTAAAGGCAAATAGATATACACGAATAGACGATCTCCACGATTGGACAAATATTAATAGGATACACGATTCTACTTTCCAACAAACTGAAAAATTCCACGAAAATATGACCAGAACAATGCAGTCAGTAGAAAACTTAAGAGATATTGGGAACTACAAACCAAAGAGATGGCGGGCAATAGTTTGTGGTCCATCAAATTGTGGGAAAACCAATATTGTATTCTGCTGAAACACCCCAAGAGACTTATGAAAATGTATACATGTTTTCCAATTCGTTCTAATAGCCAAGGTATCAGTTACTAGGAAAAATATTAGAACCCATTAAAGAAATTCAGTATTTGACATTTAGTGATAATCAATGTGTACCTCCTCCAAGTGAAGCTCTACCTAATTCGGTATTTGTGTTTGACCGTGTTTCGTGTGAGAAGCAGTATAACATACGAGGTTACTTTTGCATGGGCAGGTACAAATCACTGGATTATTTTAACTTTTGTCCGACATATAGCCGGATACCTAAACAATTGGTTAGAGACAATACTTACTTGATCGTGCTTTTTGAACAGTACGATAGGAGCCTCAAACACATTTACAACGATCACGTCAACACCGATATGACGTTCAACGAATTTAAAAACCTATGTGGGTACTGCTGTAATGAGCGTAAACACGGATTTTTGGTTATTGACAATGACCGCGATAAGTGTCATGGGAGATAACGCAACGGATTTGACTCATTTTTTAATAAATATCTGAACACCCTATGTACTGACATCAATAGAAGGATGGACAAGTTGGGGAGAACTTCAGTGACACCGAACAAGAGGGGGCCAAACTCAACATGTACTTCTTACGAAGGAGGGTAATTTGGAATGAAAAACGTTGCTGACCCCGTCGACGAAGATTATGCCGCAAACAAACAATTATTTGATAAACTGGGAAAATTTATTAAAGAACTGAAAACGGCAGAAGTGACTATAATTGTAAATATTGTGATAACGTATATGATTGAAGATCACGCATACATACTAGAGACAGGTCTAAACTATTATGAAATCCCTGTCAGTGGTGTAATCCTCTCAATAGTCAAAACGGGCAGGATTAACGTGAGAATGAATTTCCATAAAGATGCTCAATGTGAATTGAGGTGATAAACTTAGTTTCTTCCCAACAACTGTGAATGTTCAACCCCACAAACCATTTACAGCAACATTAACAACGAGGTATAAAATAGTACAGGGAACACCCACAAGCTTTATTCCGTGCATAAACATGGACCCAACAACAACTAAACGTGGTATAATAAAGGACCGGAATGCAATTCGAAGAAAGTTACTCGGACGGAAGAGGGGCCAGAATGAGAAATTTTTCAAGGATTCATTAAGACCTGTGACGGATACTATTGAAAGAGTTTACTTACCTCAGCGACATATACAGCAACAGCAGTCTCCTGTTTTGATCAAAGATTTCCTGAAGTAGCCGAAGTGAGCGAGAATATGATTCAGTTTATGGTTTCCGAAAGAAGATTTTTTTTTATCTGCTTTACGTCTCTCTAACAGCGAGGTCTTTAGAGACGGGAAAGGATGGGGGGCAAGGAATGGGAAGAAATTCGGCCATGGCCTTTTGAAGGAAGCATCCCGGCATTTGCCTGGAGTGATTTGGGAAACCATGGAAAACCCAAAACTGGATGCCCGGACGCGGATTCGAACAAAGAAGATTCACTAGTGATTGGCTACTCACCTGTTACTATTGTCGAAAATGTTATTTTAATCGCTTTAATGAATATTTAAGAACAAGAGTGTTAGTGGAATTGTTGTTTTTGAAAACTCAAAACATTATGCTACCAAGGACTTGGAAAACTATTCTGAAATATTATACAACACAAGTGCCCACAGAGTAAAATCTAGTCCATCTGGTAAAGTTTTCAAATCTGCTACCAATAAAACCAAAATTTCTAAACGTGACAATCAGTCGGGTTCTCCTTCCCAGGAAGGAATATGTGTTATGAGATGATGCGAATGAACTCATTGAAAGATTGAAGTTACTCACCACATCGACATCTGCAGGACATACGGCACACTCCAACGAAATTTTATCAGTGATTGATGAACTTCGTGAAAGAGACATGATATTGTAACATGGATTAAGTTGTGGCAGAACTCCATAAATCTGCAAGAAGAAATTTCCCATGACGCCATGTAGTAATCAAAGGACTCTTTGATGGGTGGTAAGCTGATATTGTGGAAATGATCTCATACTCTCGTAAAAGCAGCAGCTACAAGTATATACAGATCGATACTTCTTCTAAGTTTGCATGGTCAGTACCCCACAAAACCATGACAGGAAGTGTGGTTACTGATACTATGAAGAGAATTCTAAAAGGTGGTCGTGTTCCTAAAAACTTACAGATTAACAACGTAAAGGAGTTTTACAATTCCAAGTTCAAGAATCTTATGACTAGCTGTGGTATTAATCATTAATCGACATATACTCACCTTAAAACATCAATAGTTGAACTACTAAACAGTACTATTGAAAATGCAATGTGGCGAGAACTTCATCCTCAGTTAATGTCAAATTATAACAACAAGAGGCTTAGTACCATAAAAGGAACCCACTGATGTTAAGTACAGAACAACTCTTTACTTTCAACAGTTTACTTCCGTGTTAAGACTGCCACGCCAGCAAAATTCAAAATTTGGCGACCATGTCAGGATTAGTAGTTTTAAAGAAAAGTTTAAAGAAGGCTATCTACGAAACTGGTCAGCTGAAATATTAACCATCAGAAAAATCATATTAACAAATCCTGTAACTTATTTTCTTAAAGATTATCAGGGTAAACATATTGCAGGAGCATTTTACCAGCAAGAATTGCAATTAACAAAACATCCAAGAACATTTCTGGTTGAACGAGTAATAAAGAAAACGAATATGGCACTAGTGAAAGTTTTTGATTAATAAACATTAATACAACTAATGTTTGGTTTATTTTTTAACCCATTCATAAAGATAAGACAGCATATATTGTAAATATAACGATTACAGTTATTTCCTATTCAAATACATTAAACATTTTTTGGCATATATTTATTTAACTCAGTGTTTGGGTAAAGTATTTCTTTTTGGATAATACATTTACAACATATTTTGATTGGCACATTTCATAAATTTTACTTTGGTTCTACCTAATACTAAGTTACACTGACAAAACCCCATGACGAATTTACAACAGGTCAAGCATAAACTATATACAAATCGACATCATCCAGATGACCATAAATCACCATCAACAATGTACAACAGATGATCGCAAATCATGTTTAACATCGGACAGATGATCGTGCACATCATCAATTATTTACAAGAGGCGAGCATCAACTAATGACCAAAATTTTGTACAATATATTACTATATAATATATTTACAATCCATGCCACCCTCCAGTGCACTGTAATGTACACACAGTTATAAACGATATATTTAAGCTCCATTCACATAGTTTTACAAATAGTCACACACACACATTGATTCATGTACGGACTTATGGCCCCAAGGTAGGCTCCAAATACCGTCGGGGTAAATTTAGCGCTTATCATTAAATCTAGACAGACCCAGCTTGGATACATCGATAGTTGTAATTCTATGGAGGACTGATTCAAAACGTGGTTGTGTGTGACAATTGGGTTGTGCTCAATGTAAATATTGAATATAATGGGCTACGGAAAGTTTTCTTGTAACTGTACGTCCCAGACACTTGGCCCGATTTGAGGTCTGGTTAGACTCTAGGAGGAATACGATTTCGACCTTAGACCCGCAACCTCCACAATCAGGGAGCCATTCGCCTCATCCTTCATAACCACCACAACCTTCTCGTTATAGGGTTCAATATCGAAACGATTGTAGGGTTTATTTCCAGATGTGTCGAATTCCTCCCTATTGTGTACTTCATACAGCTCACAGTCATTCATGAAATAGATGAATCTATCTGTGTCCATATCAAGTTGGATTGGGTTTATAAACTGCGGAATGGCAAATTCATAGTGAAATCGATACATCTGCAGCTTAGACACATCGAGAATGCACAGCCCGACGTAGAGCGGCTTATTAAAATATATCCGCACTTTTGCCATCTCCAGAGCCACAAAGTCTTTCTCGAAAATATTCATACACTTAAAGTACGGTGAAGCCTCATGCTTGGGGACACCGCGGCGGCCCAGCCAACCTGTACACAATTTCACGTCACGGTGTTTTCTAATATTCTCCATTGTTTTTCCGAAAATTGAATTATTCATTAATTTGAAAAAGTCTCTCTCAAATTCTGACTTGGCTTACTGACGAGAACGCGTGTTGAGAGAGATGTATTTTTTCAACCACTCTGACTGATTGAAAGATATTACCCGGTGTACCGTGCTCAACTTCAACCCCAAACCTACACATTGCTGGAGGACTCGGTAATGGAGAATGTACCGAACCTTATCCTCCAGCGTAGTCATCAGCTTGGGGAAAATATATACAGGAGCAGCTTTGTGGTCTGTACATGGCGGTAGATCTGCTAGAAACTCGTGTATATCCTGGGGAATCGTCAGAACTACTTCTAAAACGAAACCCTTGGGGAACGGCTGCTACACTCATGAAGTCAATGCTAGCAATCTGCTTCGCCGTTAACCGTCGAAACCCTCCAGAAGGTAGATACTCTGATATGGCCCAGCCATACAGATTGTTTATATCAAAATACATGATGAAATTTTCAGGTGCCCCGTGGTTCTACTCCGCCATGTACCGTTTATTTGCCTTGGCAGAAGATCCAGCTCGATACCCGTTCTCTTTAACATGGCGTGCCACGAAAGGCCTGGTGCTGCGAAACAGTGGGCGGGGTCCAGGGTGTACTTCTCCAAACATACAGTCCTAAATTTTTCAAACAGGTGCGCAATTAGCCGTACACCTGTCCCAATGTACAGATTGCGCATTTACCCTAGCTTTAAATCTGGAATACCCCCCACACTTGTGTCCCGCGTTCTTAGTCATCGTCCGAAATTTCAGACACCGACAACGAACTATAAAATTTTTACCTTGCGCTTCCTCATCAAATCAATGTTTTCATAAGAGAAGAACCCTTTTCGCTTAAATAGTTGGAAC
>CM061919.1:25971392-25991224 GCA_031002005.1 Vandiemenella viatica | reverse complement strand
CCATGAAAAAGAGAAACCTTTTAGTTTCAAATATTGATCTAGGAATTAGAAAGAACTTTTTAAAACTCTATGTGTGGAGCACAGCACTTTACGGTAGCGAAACATGGACTTTAGGAATACCGGAAATAAAGAAAATTGAAGCATTTGAAATGTGGTGCTACAGAAGAATGCTGAAAATTAGGTGGACAGACAAAGTAAGAAATGAACAAGTTTTGGAAATGATGGGTGAGAAAAGAAGTTTATGGAAGAAGCTTACAGGAAGAAGAGACAGGCTGGTAGGTCATATTTTGAGACATGGTTAATTTGTTAGTGGAGGGAACAGTGGAAGGTAAGAACTGTTGAGGAAGACAGAGATTAGAATATATGAAGCAGATAATAGAGGATGTGCGTTGTAAGGGGTATGTAGAAATGAAGAGGTTAGCACAGGATAGGAAGGGATGGAGGATTGCATCAAACCAGTCTAAAGACTGACGACAGGAAAAAAAAAAAGTATGTTAGCAGTACTTTTACAAAATATACGAGGATGTTGCTAATATAGTAACATTTCCGATTCAACTGGTGTGATTTACTTAAAGCATGGAAAACTGAAATCTGCTACGGGGTTTGAACCCCCGTCTTCCAGAAAACTAGGTGTAACCCTTCGGGCTTGGTAGGCAAGAAGTAATACATGACACAAAAAATTAAGGAAGTATCAGTGTTAGTTAAAAATAAAAATAGTTATTAAATGTTTTCCACTTGTATTCATTCAGCCTTAATATCTGAAACTCCTATTTCACATTGGAGACGGATCTACCATTCTTAATTATTATTATTACTATTTATTACTATTACAATTGTTGCTGTCACGATCGATGTAAGTTTACCTCCTAAATATGTTTTAGTGAACAACTCAATGATCTGGAAATAATTAATTTATATTTCGTGTCTTGGTTTTCTATTTAGGTCCTTTGGAATTCCCTTTTTTACTTAAGCTTATCTTTGTGTTTATTCGTCACACAATTTGCTGTAATGCTGTAGCGGCTTAATGTGTGACTTAGTTAATTCACACTCTCTTGATGTGTTTAAAGACGTTAATTTGAACAATGGTTTAACTGTGTATTTTAATGTTTATGATTCGAGAATAATAATAATAAATGGTTCTACTTTTTATCCCTGCGTAATTTAGCGATTCTTTTCAACATTCGTCATATAACTGCATTTGTTATACATAAAAAAAACGAAGGGCTATAAAAAATATGAAAAAACGCGGTAACATTCCTCGAAAGTCGCGTCATTTCGTTATTTCAATAATTATTTTGGCAAATAGTGGATATTTGTGAATATTTTAACTTCGAAATTCCCCTGTGTGCGTCCTGGAAAAGTTTTGCGCGGGGTAGTAGTTGTAGTCTTGGCTAAAATGCTGGGTATGGAAAGTCTATTTTCTCATTAATGTAGTGTACGTCCTGCAAGTTATGCTGTCCCACGAGGTACTAATGTCTAGTTCGAAATATAATCGAAAGGCGAGCGGTCTCGCGAATTGGCTAGCTGACTAAATTCGAAAAATTGATTAATACTTTACCTTATTACCTATTTTACTAAAGAAACGTATTTTTTTTAAATTGTACATTTGCATTATGTATTTTGCATTTTCAAGAAACAATTTAAATTTACAGCTAAAACCTCTAAGACTGTCATGACGTCTTGAATGACGTCACGGCGTGCGAAACAAAACAGTACGACGTGTGAATGGCAGATGTTAGTTTGCTTTAACAAAAAATTATTTCCTCCTATTATATGATGTGATGTGATGTGTAAGAGCAGAACTATAAAAATTCCAAACAAGTTATTTATATATGTACCAAACAATGAACAAATTAGAAAAAGTTGTTAAAACTTGCAAAGCAAAAGGGTGCTCACCGTTTATCTGAAGATTCAAGTATGTATTTTTGTGAAGATCATTTTAATGTAAGTTTGTTTGGGTTTTATGATTTAAAATCTTTTTGTCGTGTTATCTTTAATGTAATAAACCCTCTCTGGCACAATTATCGTTAACGTGGTGCCACAACATGATGATAGATTCTTATACAGCTCAACGAAACAAATCGAAAATAAAGAATATTATTTTTTGATATGCCGCTTGGTTTTCGAGATATCTTAATTGAAAGGTGATGTTATTAGGTTCATATGCAGCTATGATCAGAAGGGAAACTGGCAGTGGCATTGCTATAAAACGTGCCACACCTGTTTATAGGACATGATTTTCTAGGAAAAGCGTAGATGAAAGAAAAAAGAAAAGCATGTTACTCGTGATCCAACAGAAAAGTTACAATATGGCACAGAATTATTAGTACCAAACAACAACCATATTCAATGAGATTGTTCACGTGTAGTATCGAAGTGATGACCAAAATCTTTTGATATCTAGCTTAGGTCTCCCTGCAGGACCAAGATGCATATCAGCCTAACCACATCATCTTTCATTCAAGTTATCTCAAGAACCAAGCCAGACATCAAAAAAAATATTGTTCTTGGTTTTCGAACAATTGGTTATTTTTCACGAAACTGAAATAATGCTGCTTAAGTCTGCAATCTATATTTTACACTTTCCTATACTTACATCGAAGTTTAAATACTGCGGAATTCCAATGAGCAAAAGTTATTGTTTGACACATAAAATCTGCCAAGTGTTACGCCGTCAATTTTGTGCAAATTACTATTTGCGTAGTGAATTATATTTCCTTAGTAAAATATACTTTTCCTTATGCATATTGTTGAGAACAACTCAAAAATTGCTACAATTGAAAAATTTCTCAACTAGCCAAATCTGTTCTACGAAAATGTCAACAAAAGCTATGGCGTTTCGCACGGCGTGATGCAATGCTACTCGTATTTCAGAAATGTCTGTGAGAAAAGAAAGTGGTTTGTAGATCGAAAACATGGCATTATGGAAGAATATTTCTGTGAATCTCAGATGTTAGACTATAAGCAAGATATTTCAGATGAGTTGGACAAGGGAGCCAAGTTGATCGTGTAACACTAGATCTTTCTAAAGGCAAAGTGAGCTATAAAATGATTTTAAATGAAATAAAAATTATTGGACTTGACGAAAAAGTTACTTGCTGGCTAGAGGAATTCTTAAAAGCCAGAAAGGCAAGTGTTAGAGTTGCGAAATACGTTATCAAAAGAGGTGGTAATAAATGTGGAAGAGCCACAGGGTAGTGTACTGGGGCCATTGGTTATCATTATTCTAATTAATGATTGTGTTGTTAGTTTATAGTCAGAATTTAGGTTTTTTGCAAATGATATAATGGCATATAATATGATCAAAGTATGAAGAAGCAGCAGGGTGACCTGAATGGAATATTTATATGGGCAGGTCAGCATGGTGTAACAGCTCGTTTACGCTATTACCTGCTTGTCAGGAATGGCTAGTGGTATTAGGTTGAGATATTATTCGGAAGTGGACTTACTAGTTAGTTGATTCACTGAATTACTGCTCCTCAGGCGTCCCTCCAGGTCTGGACGCTAGACTGGTTCTGCTAGTGATTGATACTATATAGCTTGTGTGACGAACAGTGGAGAAGGGAGCTGTCAGTGAATGAGCAAGTCTTCACATTTCTTCTGTTTTATTAATTACTAGTAGTAGTGATTACAGCTCTAACGGATCCCCTCCAACAGAACTCCATAGCTCCAAATACGCCAATCAGGTGATCTATACTTCCTAGCATTTCTAGGTGTTGTGGGCAGTAAGGTGGGCTGGGCGTGCTGCTGGTAGTCCCCGGTTCGACGCTCAGACGGACATAGTGGCGGTAACGATCACTCTTGCGACTGACTGCCCCGCATGACCTTTGTTCCGCTTACTTATACACGTCAGTAACGAGTATTGACGGTGCGGTCGCATACCAAGCCCTTACCGGCCAGGCAACGACCTCTGTTTCCATGCATGTTCTCGAACATTTAACACGTGAGAGCTGGTCACGTTTTACTGTCGTGTGAGCTGGTCAGGCAACGACCTAACGCTTCCATCAATTTCTCGAAGCTATTCCCCGTGTCTGATAATTGTGAACGACCAGCCAACTCGCCAACTTGCTGAGCGTGCGTCCCACTTGTCTCACTCTGGGCAATTGTTTAGAATCAGTTGTAGAACTGTAAGTAATGAAAATAAGTTAGGATTCCGTGAAACATCAATTCGTTTATAGTTAATTATTTTTACAAATCACTATTTCTCCAGTCTTATGTTAAGGACTTCAGTGTGCTTAAATCTCATTTGTTTTATTTGTAAATGAATAAAATAATCATTAAGAAGTTAATTTAAGTTACTAATACGTTACAAGTGTTAAAATTTTCGCACTTACTAATTTGATATTTCTTTTTTTTTAAGTTCTGGAAATCATAACTTTATGATGAGTTTACTAAAATAATGTTCGCTCCTTAGTAAAGATAACTCCATTCTTATATTGCTTAGTTTGACGTGACTGTACTTGTATGGTATTTATAAGTCCCATACATAGAAATAATTTTGTGCAAAAGAAATATGTTACATGTAAATTACTATTTTTATATGTTACTGGAATATTTTAATGACCAACTGATTGATACCCGTTCTTATTACTACGTAAATTTGTTCCATACTAAAATTATTAACAGTTTTGTTTGCGATACTTATGTATTCGAAGTGCTCGTTACGAAGCTGCTGATGCGAGTTAGCACTGAGTCAGTTTCCCTGTGTCATTCGCCGTCGTAGCAGATCAGTTTACTCTGCGCATCATAGGCTGCTCGCTGTTACGGCTATCTGCAAAACTTTACATTTCCAACAGTACCTTGCCTTAAAACTAAACTATACATAATTTTGACCTAGGGAAGAGCTGGCCCTCATTATGGAATCTACGACAGCGCATTATCCGGGCAAACTGCAAGAACAGTTAACTTTGTCTTTCAAACATGAAGACAACAGTCCGTATCCTGTTGAAGGAAGTTTCTTAAATTCTTGAATATCACGATTGAATTAATAACCATGTCTCTGTATGCAATTTATGAGCACATATATTTTATCGCAAATGGTATGAATCAATTTATTAATGGTTTAAGCCGTTGGTGGGCTGTGGATATTATAATGCAAGTTTTTTTTACTTCTTTTGGCATTTGAATTCCCTTTAAATTCTGATTTACTAAGTTTTCCCTCTTCTTGATTCTTGCGTATAGTAATTTCCTTAACTGGAAGCCACAGTATTTTGATTCACTATATGTTACAATTTTCGCGAGTCGATCCGTTACAAATCACGCAACTGCTATTGATACTACAGACTTTACACGATTTTTCCTTAGATCGGTGGTGTACTACCCTTCAAAACATTAGGCACGACAATAACTGTTACTACAAAATTTGATAAGGTACAAATAATTTCCAATAGCTAGCAACAGATTTTCAAACATAGGTTGTTCATGGAAAGTAAATACTACAATGTATCTCTGGAATAAATAGATAGATTCTCCTTATTTGTGCAATCTGCCTATTATCTAACGATTGATTAGACTTACTTGCTACTTTAATGACACTGTGATTACGCTGTGCGTGTTAAATCACGACGATTAGTGCCAATTTAAAAAAAATATTAAGAGTGGTTACACAACCCCTTGATATTTTCCATTTAAATATTATTACGTTATAATTTGGGTATAGTTCCGAACTTCCTAATACCATCTCTTATTCATAGACTTATTTTTACTAGCTGATTGATTTATTTATGCTACAGTTATGTTACTCATTCTTATATCTCTCAAATATCAATCACCAATTGTCAAAAATTAAATTCTGTAACATTTTCACTGTGGATAACAGCTAATATAGAAACAAGTAGTCAGTACATTTTGCATATTTTCACTTCTGATTCACTTCTGCATCTCATTCTGTTGAAACTCTACACAAGGTATTTAAATCAGAAAAACGTGATCTAAGAATTATTTGTGAAGCAAACACATGTACATCGTTTTCAGACAGAAAGTGATTAGCTTTTCTATTCAATAACGTACAAGAAGAAAGGTTATTTACGGAAACTTAACGACTTTAAAGCCAAATTGAGAGTGTTTTTGCTACAGAAACCCTTACACTCTGTGAAAGAATTTTCTTCTAGGAATTTTTTAACTGTGGGTGACTCAGGAAGTACCATACACTTATTGTATGGAAGGGGAAGGTAACAAAGTTGTTCAAAACTACTGAAATGATGTATGGATCTTCCTTGTGCTAAAACATTTACAAATCAAACAATTACACTACCTTCATTCATATGGAGTAACTTATGTGTGGTAATATAGATTTTTCGATTACAATGGAAATCGATTCTAATGATTCCGACTAACTAGGTGGTTACAGTTGTTGATGGTGTTATTGAAATGTTGTTTGCTCCTAATTCCCTTGTCTCTATCAGACTGAAATTTCATTCTCCTTCTGTTCGTTATGCATAGTTAACAGTTTTTTATTACTTAACTAACCTAGGTAACTCCACTTAGCGATGACTTCCCTGTACTACAATCCTATTTGCGATTACACATCGAATATGAACTAATTCACCAAACTATTGTGAACGTACAGATTTTAAAAGACATGTAATATGGATGTAGGTTTGGCTAAATGATTAGGTTTGTAAACCGATTGCATTTATCACTAATAAAGTTCACATAATGGTTATGTCTGTAACATGGATCTGTTGTTACAGAATAATGTAAGTTTATCTCCGTAAATGTGTGGATTGGACGGTAGGCTCTTGAACTAAAGTTTAGGTTTGAGGAATTTTTTATGTTTATTTTGGATACGTTGATAATGAGTTGGATGTAAGTTTTTTCTCAGAGACGTGTGGATTGGACGGAAGGCTTCTGAATCTGTATACCGTTGCAAGGAAAGCTTCATGACTTCTTTCCTTCCAGATCGAATCCTTGTTTTGCCTTTCTACCTAGACTTCGGGGTTTACGCCGGGATGTTGCCCTGAAAAATCATAGTTCGCCAACTTTCCAATACTGTCTGGAATATTTTTTACATCACCCAATTCGAATATAGTTGGTGCTACCCATATTTCTGACATGTATTACAGAGTTTTGACTCCTTACCTTAAGTGAGTCCGTATTTTTACTGTAAACACATGAAAGACATGCCACTGAGCCTATATTTCTCTGACTGAAACACCAAACTGTAAAATATTCATAATACTCCCAACTTATTTTTTTATTTCCCAAAATTCTGAACGTCGGTTCCCTTCTCAATATTACCGTAACGCTTCTTTAATGTATTTGCACTGACTGGAATAATTCTGAGTAATTTGGATTCGTCTTCCATAAGGTTAATAGCAAGCAATTACATACCGGTACCGTTCCATCTGTTGCCATGCTGATCTTGATTTTACAGCTAATTTTGAAGGCATTTTCGTTGCTGAGCGGAAAGTAGCAAGGGGACATCTTCACTCGTTTTGGTTATCAGGCGTCCCCGGTAATATGAGGAAGTGTCTCCCAAACGACTACGTAAGCGTTCCGTCCTGGGCGATTACACGCAGCGTACCTACTCCGCCCATCTGACTATTAAAGAAATTGTATCTCGTCGAAAATCTGACCAAGAATTGCCAAATAACTCGCGGCAAATTTTATAATAGTTTTGTACAAATACTAGCAAGGAATAATTCCTGTTAGGTCGCGTAAATGCAACAACAGGCCAAAATTGTATAAAACAGTGTTCAATGGACTCCGCTTTATTTATGACAAATTTTCTCCCAAATGTCCTCATATCCCTTTATACTCTCAACTTTAAACTCAATTTCTCCGCAATTCGCAAATACACCATATTGACCGACATCAACTGATTGATGAGACTCATGTCTTTATTTCCTATATTCTATCTCTCACTATTCACTATTCATACACCTCATTAATCATCATATCATTGTAACTACTTTATTTCTTCAAAATACTTATTCCCCATAGACGTTGCTACATATATCTCCATTATCTACATTAACGATCACACCACTTAAATCTCCCTATTTAATCATAACTCGATAATCTCAATATACTGCAATAACTCGTTATTTCGTAATAGCTACATACACAACCCTACCGAAAGTATCGCCGTATGACGACCCATAATGGCGGTTTTTATTTCGGAAATGATGCTTCCTGTACTTCCTACTGTTCACAGAAGCATCTGGATGTTTCTCGACATTAATATCTGCCTTAAACGCTTAATTTTGGACTTACCTGGAGAATTCGCTTCGGTCTGTTCATAAACACCACCGCTGCTATGGACTCTGAAAATATTTCGCCCCACTTAAGGTTATATCTGGTGGAAAACATGCATTTACTAACAATAAGCAACTCCGCTTAACTAACCATTATAACTACGCTCACCCGCGTCTCCAAATCCGAGATCCTCGCGTTAAATGTTGTAAATTTACTCGCTGTCATAGTTACAATAAAAACTGAGGTCCACTCACCCCTAAAGTCTTGTCTTCGCCGCCGTCGCTGTCGACGTCTGAAGAGCGTCCCATGGCACCTGCCACAACTTGTTGCCTCGCGCCACCGAGATCCGCCGCTGTCTCTGACGTCGGTCGTATGTTGACCCGGCGTCCGATGTCTCCACCGCGCCTGACGCAGGTGCTAGCGACCGGGCCGCACAAATGCTTGAACAACTGTTGGATTGTTTTTCCAGGCACAGCCCCCTCAATTCACATACCCTTCTCCCTACAGGGCTCTTATTTCCCCTCTTCCTTTACTTTCCTAGTCGTTTACTCTTTCTGTTATTTTCTTCTTCCTCTTCTTTGCGTTCAGTCTCCATCCCGGATCATTTGACCAGCTTGTTCTCAGGCCGGTGATTAATTCGAAAACCACGACTGATCACCAAGTTCTAACAGCTCGTTTACGCAATTACCTGCTTGTCAGGAATGGCTAGTGGTATTAGGCTGAGATATTATTCGGAAGTGGACTTACTAGTTAGTTGATTCACTGAATTACTGCTCCTCAGGCGTCCCTCCAGGTCTGGACGCTAGACTGGTTCTGCTAGTGATTGATACTATATAGCTTGTGCGACGAACAGTGGAGAAGGGAGCTGTCAGTGAATGAGCAAGTCTTCACATTTCTTCTGTTTTATTAATTACTAGTAGTAGTGATTACAGCTCTAACGGATCCCCTCCAACAGAACTCCATAGCTCCAAATACGCCAATCAGGTGATCTATACTTCCTAGCATTTCTAGGTGTTGTGGGCAGTAAGGTGGGCTGGGCGTGCTGCAGGTAGTCCCCGGTTCGACGCTCAGACGGACATAGTGGCGGTAACGATCACTCTTGCGACTGACTGCCCCGCATGACCTTTGTTCCGCTTACTTATACACGTCAGTAACGAGTATTGACGGTGCGGTCGCATACCAAGCCCTTACCGGCCAGGCAACGACCTCTGTTTCCATGCATGTTCTCGAACATTTAACACGTGAGAGCTGGTCACGTTTTACTGTCGTGTGAGCTGGTCAGGCAACGACCTAATGCTTCCATCAATTTCTCGAAGCTATTCCCCGTGTCTGATAATTGTGAACGACCAGCCAACTCGCCAACTTGCTGATCGTTCGTCCCTCTTGTCTCGCTCCGGGCAACGCCCGTCGCTGGTTATGCTTACCGCCTGCCTCTACTCAATGCAACAATTTTATCTACAGTATAATTAGCCTATCACAATGGAATGAACATTGATGTCAAGAAGAGTCAGCTTATTACGTATATAGATAAAATAACGTTTATTATTATATGGTGGTGTCAGAAAAGCTTGTTGGAAGCTAGAGTGTTAATATCTTGGCAGAGCACATTGGGCTGGAGGGAAGAAGCGGTACAAAGGCTCACATTCACTGGAGAGGGTGATGAGAGCATGAACTACCATGCTAATATTAATCCGAACAACCTGAATTGCACATCACTACATTTCATCCTGGGACTTATTAAACCTATTATACACATCTACCAAGACAGTACTATACCCGGTAGGTGGTACATTCACGTTAATATCCGAAATTGAGACTCACCCACCTCACAAAAAAACGTGACATATTTTAACATATTCCTTATAGAAACGAAAATATGGATTGTATTTAGATAATAAAAGAGTTGTGCAGACGTTGAAAGCACTTCATTTTAGTTTTTTAAAACATTCAAGAGAAATTACGTATCCATACAGAACATTAAAAGTTACCATTTTCAAACATAAAGTTAATTTTGAACAAACGCTAGCGTGAAAAGAAAGGAAGACGTTATACCGATCATCTGTCACTTAAAATAACTAACTATTAATGATAAAATCAATGTTTGCCATGTAAAGATAGTTTTAGGTGAGTGCGTTGACAAATAATTGCAGATTTTTGAAGTAAATTAATTTTGCGGTGTGCTATGAAGACATGTTATTCCTTTACTACTACATTTAAAATTATTTTAGAAACATACGGAAAAAGTTATAACTAATTTACTGTTGTCGGTGACAGTATTTTAGCGTCAAAATAACCTATTTTCACCTACCATTAATAACGAAAGCTGCTTAAGGCGAAATGAACACTCTTTTTAAAACAAAAACAAAACATGATGAGGTGTCAGTAGTTGAAGGCACAATTTCACAAAGTGTTGTCACCATTGTGGTTTTAGTGGTGTTTCATTAACAGGCAAAGAACAAAAAACTAATACGGCTTTTTAGCTATAGCAATATTCTGTGGGTGGTGCTGTTAAAACTCAAACGACAGGTGAAACGTTGGTTTGATGTTCTTACCAAAAACGTTATTGGTAAGTATCCAAGGACGTGGATTTAAAACATTTGGTAATTAACGAACTGCTGCGATTGCTAGCGGACACGTTCGAAATCATTAGTTTATTTCGCGATTTATACGCTTTTTGCTACTTGAAGTTATTATAGTATGCCAACTTTTCACTCCATTCTGATGTTAATACTATGGTGAACTCTTCCGACAGTAGTCCGTAAAGAACCTGCACTGATTTGAGGGGTAAAATTGTTACCAGTCAACTGGTAACCCAGAATACAACCAGAAGTTTAACAAGTGCGAAAATTTTAGAAGCTGATACTAATCAATAATGAATGACAATGAACGATTGTTTCTATGTTTTGTAAACTGTTGTTTATGAGACATATAGTTTGGAGAAATACACAGGAAACTGGGAACAAGGAAACGTAATGCTGGTCAACATGTGTATAACAGTAGTTGACCCCTCTGCTGCGGTCTTGGTAGGACTCATTCGCTGCTACTGTAGGCATCGCGGGTGCCGACCCGGAAGAATGGTGGTTAGCGCTCGGGTAGTTCCTGGAGCAGACGGTTCGATTCCAGCCTCGGACATAAGTGATTTTCATAGTTGTTCTTCTTGTGTTTAACGTACTGTGGATCACTAAAATCACAACATACACCAACTGAGAAGCTAAAATAATGGAGAGGCTGCACGTATCGATAAACTTACACAAATGCTTTCTTGGTTTATTTTTTACCAATTCAGTCTTTAAATGAATGTTAATATTTTTAAATGTCACGGAAAAGATTATTTACCAAGGATTGTAAAGGAATCCGGCCACGGTATTCAAGTATGAACTAGTCCACTGTTAGCCTGAAATTATTTCGTTAATCCTCTGAAATCCAAAACATGGATTTTGTTGACCGTGACATACACAAAATTACTGACAAATATACTTGAAAGTGGACATCCAAAATGTCAGTGCCAACAGAACTGGTAAAAATTTCAATGATTTCATGAAAAGAAGTACAGCTTCCAAGGCTTACTTTTAACTTAGATAGAAAGGCAAGCCAAAGTTTCGATACGATAAAACTAGTTTTCGTAGCAGTTACTGATTCAAAATGCTATTCAGGCATCCTATCAGAAGAAATTGTTCTACTGTCATTGTTGTATACAACTAAGTAAGTGACGTTAAGAGCAAAGTTATAGTCAGAACGGATAAACTTCTTGATCATAAAAATCTAACAATTTCCGTCAAATCGCTTAAATCAGTTAATGGTGATCTGTTACTGTGATCTTAACTGTCTCCTGTAGCACGCTTATTACTGAAAGAAAATTATTGATTTATGTTCACCAATCTAATCTATGTATCAACTAATTTGCTGTCATCACAGCTATAGAAGGATGGAGTTCAATACTGTGAAGACGTAACAATGTTTTTAATTGGTTAGGGCTTTACTACTAGTCGATTTCAAGGTCATTAGGGCACGGAGAACGCTGGGGAAAGTAACGCCAATTATCGCAACCATGGTAAATCGGGAAACACGTCGCGGCATTCGCTTGGAGTAACTTCGGAAAACCAAGGAAAACCGAAGTCAGGACAATCGGACCGGTGATCCAACATGCGAATTTCCGAATTCCAGTCTCGAGCGTTAACCACTCACCCAACAAGTTCGGTGACACAACAACCCAAAATACCTTCCCAAAGAAGAAACGGTTATACGTGGATCTCAAGTTTCATTAAGTCTGAGTAACGGTCTCCAGTAATTTATCGAATTACTGAAGCTGTTGAACCAAAAAATAGTGTCAAAATACTAAAATACAACAGCGATGAATGAGGACGAATTTTACGTAAGGATCTGAAATAATTTAATATTTCGAATATTGAAAATTATGAGTCAGCTGAAAAGGAGACCCTGCGATCAAGAACTTCACTGCAAACTGTTCCAAATTTTTATAGTTTAGGCGCTGTTATTCTCTGCAGTTGGTTTGTAGAATAGCAGTTATAGTTGAAGGAGGAAATTGTAACTTTACGCAGAGCATTTGACCACTCGGAACTTGCTTTCCATTTAAAGCAGAGGGTCTGGCTGCGAGTAATATTATAACGTCTATAAGCTGAGTAATGATAAAAAGCTACATTATCACCTGTTTAAAAAAGTTTTCTCACTGATAGGAAGCTATTATTTGACTTCCGTAATTGCTGCGGATGATTCTTTTCAAACATTTCTAGGACTTCATTTCAGTGATATTTCATTGTATGTGTACTAAGATTTCAGATATGTCAATGATGATGTTTCGCATTGTGGTTGATAACTTCCCTGAGTTTAACAGAATTCATTTTACATAGGCCTATATCAAAACTGATTACAGCCTTCTGCTTCCGTAAATGTTTTTCATCGCAACAAAACTAAGTTCTGTGAATAGAAACTTAGAACGCGTAGCTACGAACGTGAAAGTAGGTATTTAAATAATCTCCCGGTACGTGGCTTCTCACGAAACGTAGCCCACTTCTGCAAGATTTTAACTCAACTGTCTTGTATTTAGGCAACATTAATCAAGCAATGTATTTACTGCAACTTGTCAGTTCCTTTCCTCCATTTTTCCATGTGTTTGTTTAATTTAAAAAAAAATCATCTTGTTTAACATATGCTGATGCGTATATCCGTAACAACTTTTCTCAGCAGGTAGAAGAATAGAAAAATCCTGTTCCAGTGCCATAAGCATATCTGTCGGTTTCGCGTGAGACATTGCAAGGAACGGTAGTCATTCCACTAATATTTGTGACTAGTCGGGCATTTAAACGTATGATTGTGGTCAGCTGCAGGGCTGAGAGATTTTAAGTCTCAAAACTACCTACGTTCTACTTCAGTAATCGCAGTGAAAGCTCACACTTTCGTTGAATCATAGGAGACACGAATATTGGTCAATTTTTAATTACTAGAAAATATAAATTAAAATTGGTCAGTTGCTAGTTTGGTTTATAGTGTATCAACTTCAATTCAGAATATATATACATTCATAAAGCAAACTAGTAAAAAATGTTTTTTTATATGAAGAGTTTGCTTCCAATTATGAGAAATTTCTTTTCAAATGGCAGATACAAATCAAACAAAAGATATGATTTATAAATCTTATATAAATTTTGAAAGCTTGATGTGAATTTTAATAACATATTTACTCTCCGATTCGTGAAATTCAGTAAGAAAGGATTAATATAAATTTTTGTCGTAAAAATGTCTGGAGTAGCCTTTAATTTGTTAAAATTACTCATTTAGTAATTTTGCGAAAAATGTAAACCGCACGGAAATCGCTATTAGCTCTTCTATAAACATAAGGAGAAAGTCGTTCAGAATGAATTAACTGATCAGTAGTTTCGTAAAGACAGGGAGAAATTAGATTTTTTTCTGATTTTTACAAAAGCTTAGTAGAAATCGGCAAATCAAAATGTAAACATTTTAAACGTCACTGGTTTCATTTCATCTGCAAGAAAATTTGTCTTCGGTCTGCCAATAAGATCTTTATTATTTTTTCCAATCCCATATTTTTCAAAAATTAAAACTAAATTAAGGTTATAAATAATTAAAGTCATTCGCAATCACAAATATTAAAGAACGAATTATTTCCCGACGTTGGCCAAGTTGAGTGAACAAGTGGTTTCCTACTTCGTTGGAAGATGGTGGCGTTCTTATCGCCGAAATATAGAGTGGAAACTCTTTGTTCACTCCGCTTGTCATGCGAGAGGATTATTATATCAAAGTTTAAGGGTTCAGACTGATAGACAAAGAAATAGACAGTGTAAGTTAGGGCGTTGGCATGTGTGAGTGTTTCTTTAATTGATCTAATCGTTATGTATTATCTATATTGTGTTGAAAAACAAATGTTTGCAGTTATGCATATGATGGAAACGTGATTAATCGTGGCCAAACAGTATGTATTTGAAACGTGTGGTGCAATTAAAATGAAAAATCTGTATACGTATAAATGAGAAAATAAGAAAGTTCGGATGTGTGTTTGGATGTACGTCTATAATCAATCACGCCTTAATACCTCGACATATTTAAATGAAATTTGCATGAAGTCAGTTAATTGCGTGCGAAGTGTTATAGGATAGATTTTATCCCGCAAAAACACAAAGTTCTTTTAGAAATTTCAATTAATCTGAATTCGGAAGCAACAAAGAGTTTCCTACTTCGTAGATAGCCGTGCCACGTTTACTCTTTCCTTTTTACGTATATCGCAAACACTACTTTTCAGAAATAAAAGCAAAAACCTTCTTACATATGCAAATTTGTGTTTAGTTTAGAAGCCATAAAACCGATGCACTTGACAAATAATAGTTTGGCAGCACGAAATATAAATCTGTACTTAACCTTAAGTTCAGGAAGAGAATTCTTCAGTTGCATACATGAAATGGCATAACACCTCAGGTATCACACCGTAATTCCGTTCATAAGCCTAATATATGCTTCATAATATATGTTAAAAATCAAAGTTTAAAAAAAATATTAAATAATAAGAGTATACCAGCACAAAAGTGACAAAATGGTCGTCCGCGAAGAGGCCGTTTTTGTATGTTCGTGACGAATATGAAACAGTTTCGTTTCCACCTCGGTTCGGTTTATTGCCTTTGTTTCTTTTTTTCTGCTATAGATTCTCTGTAACATTACAAATTATTTTTAACAAAATTTAAAACTTAATAGAAGATAACTAACCATTTTTTGTTTTTATCTTAACTTTCTGTAGAAATCAGTGAAATAGTTGCCTATGAAAAAAAAGTGTTTTTTGCTTACTGTTGAATATTCTGCTAATAACTATTAAATCCTTCACTTAAAACGAATGTATTCAATAGTCTAAGGTAGAAACTTTTCGTTTCGAGAAGCCATGTTAGGAGTAGTTTACACAGCGATATACGTCGTCACTAACACGGCGCTTATGAAAGCAGCTTATTTATTACTCTAATAATTACTAAATTCCAGCTGCCTGATGCTATAACAAGAATATTCAGATCCAGGTAGCATTTCAACCTAACCACTATCTACGCTGATATTTCCAGAACAAAATCAAACGATAGGGTCACACCTAACACATTAAACGAATCGGAACTAATTTCGAGTTGTAGCAACAGTTTCAATATGAGGTTTCCTTATTAGCTTAGCATAAATTATCATAATTAATTTTATTATACACCTTCAGTATGAATTTCAGCTGGACTAAAACACGCACACTAATTTAATCACTGTATTGCGACGTAAACTTGACTTTCAACATTAACGTAAGAGTTATAATGAATTTTGGACTTTCCGTTGTACAGCGTAAGTTACGAGCATTTTAGAATACGTTTTTAAATTACGTTATTTTAATATTTGTCATGGTCCTGATGCCATAGTTCATGTGACTGGATGTAGTTCCATATGAATTTATTATTTACTTCGCTTTTCCAACCACCATATTACAAAGGTCATTTTTCAGACAGATTTTAGCGGTTGCTTTGTATCACGGTCTGAAATTAATGGGTCAAGTTTATATCGCAATTCATGATGTCACTAACAATCAAATAGTGAATTTATTAATGTGCGGTTGATAGAAACCTTGATATTTTAGCAACAATATTGGTGGATTTCGTGGTTTGGTTGAAATACAGCTTGAAGCAAAATGACAACTGAAACTTTATAGTAGTTTAAGATTTCATGAGTGCCAATTTAGTGACATGTAACGCGTTGTACTTAAATTGTATCAAAATATTAATAATAGCTCCGGAACAGGTAATATAAATCTGTACTTCAGTTGCGGACGTAAAGTAGTGTGACATTTCAGGTATTAGACCGTAATTCGATTCGTAATATGTGTCACAATATGTGTGAAATATCAAAATTTGAGTCATGGTACTGATTTCAAAGGAGCTGTATTAACGAAGGTTATGGTAAGTTTGCTACACTGCCTGGACCAGAATGATTACTAATATTCCATGGTGCACAGTGGATTTGGAGTTCAGAATGTGGTTACCATTGCGAATTCTGACTATAAAGACGTCAGAATGTGCTCAAGAAGTCTACGCCACTAAGAGGGCGTCCATTAATTACTTGGGGTGAAAAGGGGTGGGAGGGGGGGCGAAATCCGGTGAAATCTCACGTAGCATTTGAAACTCCTGAAGGGCAGTATAGCTAAAAAAGAAAAAAAGATCCACAAACGACGAGGATACCGACTTTAGGGGGAAGAGGTGGGTTCTCGGAAGTAGGAGAGCTAAAAAAAAAGGATCTAAGAAAAACTAAAAGGTCGGTAGTAGGGTTGGGGAAGTCTCGTCAAAATCTCACGTCATTTTAGGGGGAGATCTCACTACGGGAGAGGTGTGTGTGTGTGTGGGGGGGGGGGGGGGGTTAGGGATTATGTAAAATCATCTTACGTAATTATTGGAGACCCCCTAAGTGAGTAATGTTTGTAACCGTGTCTTATGGCGTGCGTTACATCTTTGTTACCTACATCCCGGCTTTGACGAACGCTTTTCATTGAAGATTAAAAGCCAAGGAAGCGGATGACCAAATTTTTAACCCTAAAGGAGAATTTTTTCTGCTGGTCGTACTCTGAATAGTAACATAAAATTTTATACCATAACACACTTTCAAGCGGACGAAGTCGCGGGTAACTGCTAGTAGGAAATAAAGTAGAAACAAGCTTCGGCAATAGCCAGATTCAGTTAGCTCAATATTTCGACTGGACTTGTCTGTACCAAGTAGAAATTATCAAGCCTGAATGGACAGCATAGGCACTGTTTGCACATTGTGTTCGTGAGCTTCCCACCTCATTCGAACTCGACTGTAAGCTTAATGAGAGATTTCCATCTCCAGTTTTCTGACACTGGCTTGAGGTGTTCGGAATTTTAAAACTTTTAGATTTGTATATTTCTTACTATTTTGTTGTTGAGACGCATTATAACGTATTTTTGCTGTCAAGTTTATGAAGATAAAACCTACCAGCCTTTCTGCCAGTCATTCATTGCCTTTTAGCAGACGTCTTATTCTAGGTCCGTTGACTTCCAAATCCTAAATAAACCCTGCCGGTTGGAAAAGATTTCTCGCTAGCATTTGCAAATAACCCTATCTTCAGCTATTGTTGTACGGTTCCCTTTTCCATTTTTCTTTGCCGAAGGGCTATTCTTTGTTCTATTGTTCATTTAAAACCGTGGTAACTGTTTCCATGATTACATACTATATGAATACCCATTTTAATGTAATGCAGTTATTTAACCTAAATCCATGGTTTCCCCAAATCACTCTAGATGAGTGCTGGGATGGATGTTTTAAAAGACCATGGCCGAAATCCTTCCGTTCCTTGTCCCCAGTCCGTCACCTCGACGTCGACGAGGCGTAAAGCCATAAGCTAAATAAAATTGCAGTTTAAAAAACTAAAATCACGCTTTCGTAGTAATGTGAACTAAAAGGTTAAAAATAATATTTAAATATAAACATTTTGTTTAACAGTGGTAGGACGTTCCACAATTCAGGATAAATTAATTTTTTTTGAATAAACTTAAAGTATAAAGTCACTGATTACAAAATTAACTTTAATGTATAAAAGCATGGGGTGCAATTTCAGTTGTCTTATATTTTTTGTCGTTGGCTGTTTGTAAAGACAGAGTCATTGTCAAAAGTTATGTAGAGCGCACCCCACGCTTTTTTAACATTAAAGTTAATTTTGTAATCAGTGATTTATACTTTAAGCTTATTCAAAAAAATTAATTTATCCTGAATTGTCGAACGTCCTATCACTGTTAAACAAAATGTTTATATTTAAATATTATTTTTAACCTTTTAGTTCACATTACTACGAAAGCGTGATTTTAGTTTTTTAAACTACAATTTTATTTTTAACTTTTTAGTTCAGATAGTTTAAAAAGTATGCTTGTTACTGTTGGCTTTTCTTCGACAATCTCTCTTTTTCTTTGAGTTGTAGTTTCATTATTAATTATTATTCCCACGAGTAAAATACAATTAAATGGTCAACTCAACAAGAGATCCAATAGCACGTAAACGTGGAATGCTACTTTTCTATAATAGTACGAAGTAATATTTCAAATACTGTACTTACTATTCAACATCACGTTAAGCGACTTCAGACAGAGAAACCTTTCTGGATAGGAGACAGCAGAAGACGATAGTCTACAGCAACCAAGGCTCGTAAATCACACCCGGGAAACTGGAGAACGATGATGATGGCTATATTGGCATGGGCGCCGGGAGGGGGGTGCAAGGGGGTGCACTTGCACCCCCCTGGCATCCCGGGTCGCCCGTAAATTTGGGCCGATAGGGGGTGGGGAGCACCAATTACGGCCCTGGTGCACCCCCCTGGATCCCGGGTGCACCCCCCTACATGGGTGTGGCCGCCAAATGACGAAGATTTCTCGAATCGCACCTGTGCACTAATGTCGCGGCTGCATTTGCCTAACTCAGTAATCCCATCAAGTACACGATATACTGACAACGTGGTGAGAGTGAAATTATTGAATTTTTATCGGTTCTTAATAAGTGTGCAAAATTTCAAACGATTCGGACGTCAGGAAGCGGGTAAACACTGAAATGAAAGATTCCATTACATGGCAACCATTTTTCTATTGTTACCGTCAGAGTAACGAGAATAGCAGGACGTTGCTAAGAGACTACTGTATTGTCAACGGTTCTTAAAACGTGTGCAAAATTTTTATGTTTTTACTGTCAACGTAATCAGAATATCAAGAAATTGCTATGAAATTATTGCATTGTAATCAGTTATCAATACATGAGCAAAATTTCAAACAACTCGGACATCTGGAATTGGGTTAAAATTAAATTGCAAAATTACACGACATTCAACCATTTTTCTGTTGTTACTGTCAAAGTAATGAGCATAGCAGGATATAGCTATGAAATTATTGTATTGTCACCGGTTCTTAATATGTGTGCCAAATTTCAAACAGCTCGGACATCGGGAAGTGGGTCAAAATGGAGTTGTAAAATTCCGTTACATTCATACATACATACATACATATATACAAGTCAAGCTAATATAAAGCGTGTAAAAAAAGTTATATCTGGTATGTTCGTTGAAAAAAGTCACTCTTTCAAAAAGTTCAGAGATGAGT
>CM061919.1:25852029-25970392 GCA_031002005.1 Vandiemenella viatica | reverse complement strand
TTGCTATCACTAAAAAGCCGTATTAGTTTTTTGTTCTTTGCCTGTTTATGAAACACCACTAAAACCACAAAGGTGACAACACTTTTTAAATTGTGCCTTCAACTACTGACCCCTCATCATGTTTTGTTTTTGTTTTGAAAAGAGTGTTCATTTCGCCTTAAGCAGCTTTCGTTATTAATGGTAGGTGAAAATTAGTTTTTTTGACGCTAAAATACTGTCAAAAAACGACATCTCATGTCACGACAACAGTAAATTAGTTATAACTTTTTTCTGTATGTTTCTAAAATAATTTTAAATGTAGTAGTAAAGGAATAACATGTCTTCATAGCACCCCGCAAAATTAATTTACTTCAAAAATCTGCAATTATTTGTCAACGCACTCACCTAAAACTATCTTTACATGGCAAACATTGATATAATCATTAATAGTTAGTATTTTTAAGTGACAGATGATCGGTATAACGTCTTCCTTTTTTTTTACGCTAGCGTTTGTTCAAAATTAACTTTATGTTTGAAAATGGTAACTTTTAATGTTCTGTATGGACACGTAATTTCTCTTGAATGTTTTAAAAAACTAAAATGGAGTGCTTTCAACGTCTGCACAACTCTTTTATTATCTATATACAATCCATATTTTCGTTTCTATAAGGAATATGTTAAAATATGTCACGTTTTTTTTTGTGAGGTGGGTGAGTCTCAATTTCGGATATTAACGTGAATGTACCACCTACCGGGTATAGTATTGTCTTGGTAGATGTTTATAATGGGTTGAATAAGTCCCAGGATGAAATGTAGCGATGTGCAATTCAGGTCGTTCGGATTAATATGAGCATGGTAGTACCAGAGATGTTAGGGAATTGTGTTACAAATCTTTGGTCACAGCTATTGTTGAGTATGGTGGTGTTGTTTGGAACCCACATTTTTTATATCAAATACAGGAGTTGGAGGGTGTGCAAAGAAGACCAGCTAGATTTGTTTGTGTAAGTTATCGCTAGACCCAGTCACTGTCTGATATGATAAGGGAGTTGGTTTGTGAGTCATTAGAGGACAGGAGTAGGGTAAAGAGAGTGCTGGGAATGTTCAAGGCACATATTGGTGATGGGGCTTGGAGTGATATTGGTCGAAGAATTAGGAATAGTGCATTGAAGGGGAAAAATGACCACAAACTGGAACTCGATTTTATGCATGAGGGAGTGGGAAAATATTCTATATAAGGGTGTCAGAGATTGGAACAAATTACCAAGTAAAGTGATGAATAATTTATCAAAAACGCTGAAGGAATTTATAAATTAAAATTTGTAAATCGCAAAAGTAGATTGGGGAGAAATTTAACACTCAAATTATATAAGATATTAACAAATGAAGTAAGAGGGTGTAATTAGTTGACAGGGAATTGCCACCGGAGCTTGTACTCTCTCGCAATTAAAGTAATAATAATTAATCCTAATCAATCTCAATTCTTTCTCTTTTTTACTCTTAATTTAAATTAAATCTATATTGAACTCTAGTTTGATAAAGTCATAAAAAATGTGCGTAATTTTTCTAAATTAAATTACCAAATCTGGAATTTAGCTCGGTTTTAAGTATTTTTATTAGTCTTATGAAGTTATTTGATGTGTCAGGTTTCAAGACCTCTGCTTGTAAATTTTGTTATAATAACTGTTACTTTAATGGTCTTACCTATATTTATAAGAACGAACTGAATCGTTCTTGGCTTCATTTCCTCCTGGATCTTATTTAACCAGGTATTCCATCAGTTAGAAACTGAAATATTGATTACATTTTGGCAGCAAATATATTACACAGGCATGGAATGAATTTATTTGTGGTTTGTTAGGACATTTTTAAAATTCACTACTGTAGCCATATACTCCTGAAACGCCTTTCCTAAAGTTCTTCTCTCTTGATAATACGCTAAAATCTGTTTTTGAAAATACAAAAAAAAAGCCTCATAAGAATCACTAAATCACTGTTATTGGTGGCATGAGCTACCGTCAATCAAGGATGCACTGGCAAAAAAAAAAAAAAAAAAAAAAAAAAAAAAAAAAAAAAAAAACGCTTTCTTAATATAGTTTAGCATAGAAAAATAATTTTCTTTTAGCACAACTGTTAAAAGAGTCTTAAAACCTGTAATGACTGCTTTGGTCTGCGTTTAATTTTATTTATTGATCTTATTGTACTGGGCGCCTTGCTGCTTAGTTATTTGCACCGATTACAATTATTATGTTTTTCATCCACATCAGTTAGGAACATAAAGGTTAAATTGAAAACACAATATTTATTAGACAATAGGATCCAAATGATTCACATCTATTGTTTCATTAAATTTTTCTTGCAGCAACATAAACGGTTTTGAAATTACAGTTAATTTATCGGTCAGGCTGCAGTCTCAGTGGAAAGCGTTTATGAACCACAGGGCGCTGTGAATTGGTGCAACTAATCTCTCTGTCAGCCATCAGTACGCATTAAGGTCGGGCCACACTAAACCGAGCCGAGCCCGCACCGTCACCGCACCGACACTTTTCTTATTGTTTTCGCTCACTCGATTGAAGTGAGTTCAATCGACACCGCGTGGCGGCCGACATTCGGCCGTGTGTTGGCCGTGATTAGTTTGGTTTACTTTTTGACGGTGCGGGCCGGTGTCGGGCTGGTCGATATGGAGAAGCGTATAGTAAGACTTTCGGAAATTTCCTGTCCTTTACGACTAAATGTTGTTTTAGCGTTACTGATTGCTTTAGAAAAGTGTCTTTTTTCCAGCTTCATTTTAAGTTTATCAGAAGTTTGTAAAATGCAGGTAGGTTCCTTACATTAACAAATAAAAGCTTTGCCAGAGGTAAAAGTCGATTTTAAGGCCTGTAAAGATTGCATCCGAGATCCGGATTTTTAACCGTAGATCTTTCGTACCAAAATCACACGCCGCAAGCATCTGAATCTAGAAGTACTGAAAAATATCTATTCAATCATATAAAAGTACATTTGTGTTTTGGTATAAGCAAAAATAAATTATATAGAATAAAAGTACTGTTTATTTTATTATGTTTTTATATTAATTTTTGATTACATCCAGATTGGTCTCTTGACTCAGATGGCTACGGCGTGTGGTTGGGGAACTGAAAGTCCCTGGTTCAAATCTCTGTCTCAGCTGTAATTTTTGCTGGTCTTAAAATTGACATTCACGTCTGGCAAAGTTTTGATTTGATAATGCTAAGAAGCTAGGACGCTGCGTGATTCGAATTTCACATTAATCTGTAGTTTCTTCAAATTAAGTGATAACGATGAAGGTGTACTGTGCCGCTGATAACTCTGTGATTGGAATTTGTAGAGCACACGAAATTATTATTATTTTACATAATCTTTGCGGTCTGATTTTACACAAAAAAAAAAGAAAAAAAAAAAAAAAAAAAAAAAAATGTCACTCACTGTCGGCAGTGGCCCCTTCGACCGGGGGCTGCCTTCGGGCTATCGATGATTAAATTCGAAATTCGACCCAAAATACATCTTAGCCGACCCCGGTAGCGCGGGGCTAGCGTTCTGGCTTCACGTTGCAGGGGTCGCTGGTTCGAGTCCCAGGGCATGAGTGGTTTTAATTACGTGTTGCGTCCGTCCTGTGTTGTCCTGTCACTTGTGACCGTCAATAACACTAGAACATTCTATGTACACAGTTGAGAAATAATTGAAACACAGTTGCTGGCTGAATGGCTACAAGGCCGAATGCCATTTAAAAAAAAAAAAATACAGCTTATGCTTAAATGCGGCCCTGACGCAAGCCGACATTAGGCCGAGTATCGGTGCGGGCTCGGTCTAGTGTGGCCCGACCTTTACCCAATATCGGCTGCTCTATGGTACCGCGGCGGCGAACTGTGTTGATGACGAAGGCTAGGCCAGCCTCCACAGCCGACTCCAGTCACCATACTGCGTCAACTTCACATTGATTGGCCGAAGTAGTAGAAGAAACTCCGTAACTGCTGGCTGTCTTACAGTCTGTCTCCAAATACGGCGAGCGCTCCATAAAAGAAAAATATATTTTATCTATAAGGGATTGTCCATCAACCACGCAGCTCCCTGTACCCCCTCCCTTCCCCCAAATAGCACGTAGCTTTTTTCCTTATTGATTCCAGAAGACATTTTGTACTGTTTTCTCTTGTCAGACTATCGCAAATTACATACAGATATAATTAAATGACGGAAATAAATATTCACGTACTGATGTGTGTTCTGTACCTCATTTTAACTGTGACATAATATAAAGGAAATGCTACGTGACCTGGCTCAGAACCCTCTTCCCTCCCCCCACGTAGCCCAGCGTAGCTTTCTAGCCAACCACTCACCCCTCCCCCTCTGCCCTAGCCCAAGCCACGTAGTTTATGACGGCTTCGCAACTAGACCGCCTCCGCCAGGGACAACATGGGCAGGCCGGCCACCTTCGCTTCCTCCCTGCTGCTCGCCCGCCTGATTCATTGGTTCAGCTGGCATAGGCTCAACAGACCAGACCGAAGTATTATTGTGGGCTATTACAAGCTCTGAACATTCCTGCATTTCTTTTTTTTTTTTAAAATAGTAAACATTAGTTGAAAAACTGGACGTTCAAATCCAATGAAAACAATGGGGTTTGTGAATACATGATCACTGATTATTGTGTAGAGTTTCGCGTTTACACTTATTAAAATAAACGGTCCTTGATTATAAATAGAACATATTATTATTATTATTATTATTTATTTTTTATTTTTTCTAAGTGAAAACTTCTATAGGCTCGTTACGCGATGTTTGGACGGGGGTAAAACTGTGAGTTCGCCACCGACATGCCACCTGTTGCGCGTATGATATGCGCGTGGGACGCTTTTTGGATGGGGAAAATCTTACATACAAACACATAGTTTTTGTCCTATTTTGACGGAACTTTGCATACATATACTTTGAAACAAATACAAAAATACAGTTTACGTTTGATTTACAAAAACTTAAACCCTTTCCACCTGCAACTTAATTTCTGTTAACGTTGTTCATACAAGCCCACAGTTTTAATTCCATTTCGATAGCACGCAACACACGTATGCTGCAAATCAAGGTGGTCTCGCAGCTCATCTTCCTAAAGTTTCCTTCTTCGGTCGCAGCTGCAGGTTCAAATCTCGTAGTCAGTTGGAATTTTTGGGGTTTGTATTTGATCATATGAGCTACGCAGATACGTTCTGTGGTTCTGATTCTACTTTAAACTGCAGGCCCCTGAAGAAAGTAATTAGCCTTTTTGCATCTAACACAATAGCTTGGTACATCTCCTTCTGGAAGATTCGACGACCCGCCGGGTTGTGGACTAAATTAGATTTTTAGTTTTTGAAATAAATACTTCTTTAGGCGAATTGGGTGATTCTGGGAAGGGTTCACGTCACCGACATGCCAGTGTTAACAGTATACTAATTGTAGGTTAGTCGCTCGGTGGTTAAGGTGTCTGACTGGTGAACAAATGGTACCCGTCTAGAATCCTTATCTTGGCGGGGATATTAATCGACTGTTAAGCCGACCTTCACCTCTGTCATAGATTGCTGTGTTATGTGAAGTGTTCCATAATAATTCGGTGGTTCGCATTCCACGTTAAATTGTAGGTCCCAGGTACCTGGTCATTGGCATACCTAGGTTGACAAGGGTTTGCTGGCAGGTGCTCCCTGAGCACCTTGACCTGCGCTTGAGGTCCCCCCTGAGCTAGGGGGCCCAGGTGCACGGCACCGCATAGCCTTCCCCCTGACCGAGCGTGGTGGTGTAACGGATAGCGTTTCTGGCCTCGCATTCGGGAGGACGGCGGTTCGAATCCCCGTCCGGGCATCCAGATTTGGGTTTTCCATGGTTTCCCCAAATCACTCCAGGTGAATGCCGGGATGCTTCCTTCAAAAGGCCATGGCCGAATTCCTTCCCATTCCTTGCCCCCATCCTTTCCCGTCTCTAAAGACCACGTTGTTAAAAAGGGACGTTAAACTGTTACAAAAAAAAAAAAAAAAAAAAAATCTTCCCCCTGTACCTGGTAGCTCTACTGGGTTATGTTAAGGCAGCTAATTATTATTATTTGGTATATCTGTTGCTATAAGTATGACGTGTTGCGCGTATGATATTCACTTACGTCGGCAGTCCCAGGTACCTGCTTATAGGTTTTTTTTTTTATCATGCTAAGCCTTTTATAGTATGACATTGAAAATCGATTTTATTAGTGAATATGTCTTAATGTTCCAAAATACACCTTCGGATGGCAAAATTGTTAGGTTTATCATTAAATGATTAACTGGTGTTACGAAATTAAGTCCGAGCGTGGTGGGTGTGCGGTTAACGCTCTGGTCTTGCATTCGGGAGGACGCCAGTTCGAATCCCTGTCCGGCCATCCAGATTTGAGTTATCCATGGTTTCATCAAATCACTCCAGGCGAATGCCGGGATGCTTCCTTCGAAATTCCTAATTCTTTCCCGTTCTTTGTCTCTAGTCCCATCCCGCCTCTAATGACATAGATGTCGACGAGGCGTAAAGCAATAAGTAAAAAAAAAAAAAAAAAAAAAAACCGAAGTTATGCGTGTTACATACATTGATAAATAAGGAATCTAGTCGAATCAAAGAGGATGTATTTCGATAACGATATTTTTTATCTGTTGATGTTAACAAACAAAGACGGCCAAATCAAAGATTGGCTGTTCTTTCCAAATAAACAATATTGGTCATCAGGCGAGTACATACAATAAGAACAATTCGTAATAAACCATATTCTATGCCTACTAGTGGTACGAGTGACATCATTGACCTGTATCATGTATTATGATTTATTTGTGGCATCAAGTTATTCTTGCAGGGCAATTTATTAGCCTGTTTGGATGGTAATATTTCGTTAACCCCTACGGAAGGTAGTCGATAAAAAAATTATCTACAGTAACAGACAAAATTGGAAACCGGATCACGAAATACATTTTAAAAAATCATATATTAAGAGCGGATAGCACAAATTTTACAAATTAATTCTAAGACATATTTTAACAATGTGTAATTTCTTTCTCTCATAATGTGGTGGTGTTTTTTTTATGAAATTTAATACTCGAAGGAACGATAAGGAAACATGTTGTTATGAATTGTTGCTACCTGTCCTGGAGACTATGAGAAACTCGAGCGTTGCCGGTCTCGGTAGCGTAGTGGCTAGAGTGCTAGCTCCGCGTGCCGGATGTCGCCGGTTCTAATCCGGCCGCGGGTCTGTGTGAATGTCCTGTCCGTCCTGTGATGTCCATGCTTAGAAGATACAATATATAAACACTGGATGACGACTGACTCACTGGAAGCTATAATAATCACATTGAGCTGGCTGTAGGGCCTCAGCTGCCGAAAGTTATTAAAAAAATTATAACATTCTTTTGGGGGATTTCAAAGCACAACTCGGGCGAGAAATGAAATACCGGATAATTATTGGATATTATCCCACTCACAAAAAACCCAATCAAAATGGTAAGAGATTAGTCTCCCTTTGCGAAAATCATAGCCTAAACACATAATACGTTTCTACAATGATAAACTCGAGGAAAGAATCGCGTAGTTTTAGGAGAAGGCCAGACCCAGTAATTGCAACTTTAACAACACAAAAAGTAACCTGATTGAGGCAGCAAAGGAACTCGCAGAAATGATAAGAAAGAAAAAACACGCCTGGTGGAATTACATCTGCGAATCGGTACTCAAAGAGAGACTACAAGCATGGAAAAAATACTACTCAACTAAATTAGAAACCTACTGGGAAACCTACAAACCCCAACGGGCCCAAACAGCTAGAGTGATCCGAGCCGAGAAACGTAGTTACAAAAAATCTCTTATTGTAATCATAGAACAGAAATTTAAGAAAGACGAAATTAGAGAGATTCAAAAGATCCAAAGGAATTGGGAGGATACAAACCGCCGTCACTGTGCTTTCAAAGGAAAGATGACACAGTGGCCACATCAAATGAAGAAATCTGTAGGATCCTTTCCGACCATTTTAAAAGTCTACTTAACTGTGGTAAGCCCGTAAATCCTATTAAGACAGAAGAACCTTTATTCAGATAACCGGTATCCTTACCACCCGACAAAAATGAAATCAAGCGCCACATCGCCAGACTCGAAAACAATAAGCACTTGGAGATGAGACCATAACTGCGGAACTATGGAAATATGCCCCTGAAGAATCAATAGAAATCTTGAAAAGCAAATAGGAGACAATTGAAATGAGGAAATTGTACCCGAAGATTGGAAAACAGCTTTGATCACCCGTTGCACAAAAAAGGCAGTAGGAAGATTGTTAACAACTACAGAGGAATTTCCTTGCTTCCAGTAACACATAAGATTTCTCTCACTTGCCATAATGGAGAGATTAGAATCCCAAGTTGGGCACCAAATACGTGAATACCAAGGGTGCTTCAGAAAAAATCGCTCAGCAGCGGAACAGATCCACAACCTCAAGACTATCATCAGATACTATACGCTCAGGTTAAAGCATTATGTGTCAGTTATTGTGGACTTTAAGATCGGGAAGTGCTTTTGAACATTCTTAATGAATTTTGAGTTGACCTAAAATTATTGGCTACTAGCAGTTACCCGCGACTTCGTCCGCGTTGAAGGGTGTTGTAATATAAGATTTTCTTGAGAGGTCTGGTTGCTCAGTGGCTAGGGCGTCCAACTGGAGATGGAAAAGTCCCCAGCTTGAGTCCCAGTCTCGGCGAGGATTTTCAATGGTCTTTAACTCGACCTTCACCTCTGGCCTAGGTTGTTGTGTGATGTGAATTACGCCAGAATGCTCACTTCCGTTTTGAACTGTGGGTCCTCAATGTCCGATAGGATTACTGGGTTATAATAGAGGCTACGAAAGGGGCTGATTGCGGAGACGCAAAGAAGCCTTGTCACCAGGTCAATACGACCATACAATTTATTTTAGAGCTATTTTTATTAGTAATAGTAGTAATAAATGTTACAATAAAATAACAAAAATTTGTTTTTGTTCCACAACTACTTCACTGAATTTTTAAAACAATAAAAATATTATGTTTGTTAGGAGTATTTTCAGTTTAATATATCGGTATATACAATACTGAGGATTTGTCTCCTTGGTTTCTACTATTCTCATAGCCCTAGTTTTCTTACTTTCTTTGAAAGATTTGAATTTCTTTTAGCCGGCATCTCTTATAATTACTAATTTCAAGTCTCGCGAATAAAAATTAATATAGTTTTAATTATTGGAAGCTAAAAAACGTCAAAATATTAGTAATACATTAATGGAATCAACTAAATATCAACAACAACAAAAAAATACTAACATCCAAACAGCAAATAAATACTTAAGTGGCCCAAGGACGTTCATTTCCGTAAAAAAAAAAAAAAAAAAAAAAAAAAAAAAAAAAAAAAAAAAAAAAAAATGCGATACTAAAAATGAATATTTTGATTTGCATTGAATATCTGAAAAAAAATCTTTAAAAAAAGATAACTTAATTTGCTCTTTGAATATTGATTTTGTTTTGAGGATATATTAGTTCCATCAACAGAAATTTATATATTATAGTAGTAAGTATAGTAGTAATTGATACTTTTATCCATAACGATCAATGGTATTGTGGTAATGGTTTCTATATCTGTGGAAACAGTTGAATTGCCTGTAGACCAGTTTACTATAGTTCATTCGTTTCGATCCATTAAGTCTGCGCTAAAATATAAATTTCAATGTTAAAGTAGTAATTGATTCTTTCTTCATAATTGGTTTCTCAATCTGCCAACAGAATTGAATGTCTACCGGTAAATTATCACTCCGCTTGTCTGCCACTCCACTATCTGAATAAAACAATTATAAATTTCAAAAATTTACTTCGGTCAACGCCATGTGTTCTGCTAAAACATCCAAGCTTATTATAAAACTTTTGATATAATATCGGAACAAAGCAACACATGACATCACTAAAATGGCGCTCTTGAAATAACTAATAATGTTTCATTCTGGCCCAGGCTGCATTGCAACCAAGTCACAAACTTAGCTAATATTACCGCTAGAAAATCAAAGCTTCTATCAGTTGCGCATTAATAGATTCACTATAGGGCCTATTGTATGTTAGTGACGTTATGAATGGCGATATAAACTTGACTCATTATTTCAGATGAAACTAAATGAACCCGAATTATGACGTTGGCAATGTGGCGCTAGCGATAACGCAGTAAATTATATACTGAATTCATCTGAAACTGCATTCATCCGCATGAATTATGTCATCAACATCATGACAGTTATTGGAGTAACGTAATTAAAAAAATTATACTAAAATGCTTGTAACTTACAGTGTACAACGGAAAGTCCACAATTCTCTTCAACTTTAAGACAACTTTCGTTAATATTGCTGGTCAATTTAACATCTCGATAAAGTGCTTGTTACTGCTCGTGATCTAGTAAGGTGCATAATTGCAGTTAATATTATAGGTAATTTCTTATAGTTTGACTTTGTAGCGGCAATATTAACAGAGATAGTGGTTTGGTTGAAATGATGCCTGGACCAGAATGATTTTTGTTACAGCATAAGGTAGAAGGAATTTAATTATTATTATTAGTAATAAGTAAGCAGCTTTCATATCCTCCATGCAAATGAGGTGTATTGTGTTGTAAACGACTTCCAGTGTTGCTTCATGAAACAATAAGTTTCTACATTTGCCCAATGAATACATCGTTTTAAGTGTATCATTCGATAGATATTTGCAGAATATTGAACAGTTAGTAAAAAGCAACGTTTCGTGAATCATTGTCTCTACTATTTGTACAAAAATTCTGAACAAAAAATAAAAAGGGTTAGTTAAGTTTTAAATTTCGGCAAAAATAATTTGAAATACAGACTGTATAGTATCAAAGAAGAAACAGGAAATAAATGAAATCGAGATAGAATGGAATCCGTTAAATTTTTTTATAAATACGGCACGTCCATTTTGCACTTTTAGTGAACCGACTTTCGTGCTGGTGTACTCATACAAGTTAACGTTGTTTTATTTTCAAGCTTTCATTCTTCATAGGCCTATTTATTATGACGCATATATCACGAACGAAATTATGGTGTAATATTTGAGATTTCATACTATTTTATGTAAGCAAATGATAACATTTCTTCCAGAACTTAACAACAATACCTACCTTTTTTTAAAACTTAAGGTTAAGTACAGATTTATATTTCCTGCTTTCAAACTATTGTTTGTCAAGTGCGTAGGTTTTATGGCTTTTAAACTAAACGCAAACTTGCATACGTAAGAAGGTTTTTGCTTTTATTTCTGAAAAGTAGTGTTTGTGATTTACGTAAAATGAAAGGAGTAAACGTGGCACGGTTGTCTACGAACTAGGAAACTCTTTGTTGGTTGCAATTGATATTAATGGCAATTTTTAAAAGAACTGTGCGTGTTTGCGGGATAAAATATATCCTATGTGACTTCGCACACAATTAACTGACTTCATGCAAAACTTCATTTAAATATGTTGAGTTATTAAGGCGTGATTGATTCCAGAAGTACATCCAAACACACATCAGAACTTTTTCATTTTCTCATTTATAGATATATTGATATAGATTAGATCCACACTGACAAACACAAAATCAAAAGTTAAGTTTTTAGGATGTCTATCAGATCTTTTGAAGTCACAACTGGAGTCAGGCAAGGTGACGGTTTGTCTCCACTACTTTTTAACTGTGTTCTCGAAAAGATTATTCGGACCTGGAGAGAAAAATTAAAGGAAATTGATTACAGCCCATCAAGAACAGGAACTAAATCTAAAGGGATCACAATAGACCCTCTGGCTTTTGCCAATGACATCACTATCGTATCAGATGACTTAGAAACAGCTAGGATCCAAATTGATTTGCTGAAGGAAATTGCTAATCAAACCGGTTTACAGATATCTTTTGAGAAAACGAAATTAATGAGTAACATCAAGGATGCTCCACCGAAACTTCAAACCAAACACGGAGAAATTAATCAAGTGGAAAAATTTAAGAACCTTGGTGAGATCATTATGAAAAACGGATTGGACAAAGAAGCTATTCGGGAAAGGATTCGCAAACTAGAAATAGCCTACCAAACTTCCCGAGAGATCTACAATAAAAAGTGTCTTTCACAAAATACTAAAATACGTCATTATGAAACAGTGCTGAAACCAGTAGTTTTGTATGCAGCTGAAACCTTGTTCCTGAATGCCAATAAAGGACTTCTGGGAGAACTGGAGAAAAAAGAAAGAAAAGTTATTAAAGAATTCTGGGTTCCAACTTTAAGAAAGACGTCCATCAAAAGAGATCCAACAAAGAAGTCTACAGAAAAATAGAGAGAATCACTGAAACAATACGCAAAAGACGGGCTCGATTCTATGGCCACCTCAAATGGATGGAGGAGAACAGATTAACAAAAAAAAATCTTTAATTTATTTGATTCCAGACCCAAAACTGTAATGCCCTGGTTCGTAAATATTAAAGCAGATCTTCATTTGATGGGGTTAGAACCAGAAGATGCTTTCTACAGAGATATATTTCTGAAGAAGTTAATAACAAGTGGGACAAGCCGAGACGAGCACTCCAACAGAAGACGTGGTACACTCTAGACAGAAGAGCGCAAACAGGCGCATTTAAAACGAATTAAGGTGTTCTGGGCCAAAAGGAAGAAGAAACTCGCAGCCAAATGCACAAAGGCTTAACGTGGTCCTAATTGGCTTCAACGAATATATATATATATATATATAAATCTCGAGGTTTAGAATGGTGGCTGCCAATCAGGAACGCTATTGGCTGTCTGGGTCCCGTCTCGAGAAAGGAGGATAGGTGGATCCAATAGGCTATCGCACAAGGTTACGTTTACACTGGGACCGATTTTCGCCGATTTTTCTATCTGCCAAACAGCCAACCGAACTATGCCGACCGAAGTGGTTACATTGGCCTGGCCGTATGAAGTTTAATTGGTTTGTAAAACTAATTTCAGAGTGAATTATGCTGTAACAAAATGTGTCAGTTGCGATTCTGGTCAACTTAACCACAACCTTCACTAATATTACTTTCGAAAATCATAGCTTCTATTATCTTCGTATGAATAACGACGGGCATCACCTGTGGTGGTAGTAGGAATTTATTCAGGAAAAGCCTGTAAGGAAAAATGAATAACGATTGGGTCTACTGGAGACCGCGATTCCACTAAAATAACATTCAGTAATGACGTCATTATACTGCTGCAGTCAATTGCAAGACATATTATTTTCAAGCAGTAATTCCGTTCTAATACAACCTGTAGACTACAATTATTTTCAAGCAGAAATTAGGTTCTAATACATCCTGGACCGGCATAATACAGCTAAAAATACTTCGGAAAATATTTTAGAGGATTCTAGCGTTTCACCACGGCAATTCCTGGCAGAATCGCGATCTCCAGTAATCCCGATTTATTTACTTTACTTTAAATGATGGAAAGTATAATATAAAAAACGGATATTCGTGAACAAATATCACTAACGAAATATGTAAATACGAAATAAACCGTAATAAATAAACTTTAATCAAGCAGCAAGATTAGCGAATGTTTTAATTAAATTAAAATTGAGCATAGGCCGGAATGAAATTTGGAATTTGCCAATAGCAGAGACCTTGAGGTTTCGTATTTATTAAACTGTGTAAATAATCTCTAATATCTCTGATCGCCACTATTTGGCTGCAAGAATATCGTTGTTGTGTTGCCATTTATAAATTGAGCTGACAAAAAGGTTATATTATATCTCATTTAATGGCTAACACGTTTATCAAATGTTAAGTATATAATCTATTATTGTAGTAGGAATTTATTCTGGAAAAGCTTGTAAGGAAAAGAATCATTTTTAATTATATCTTGTGTTATATGAATACGTTACTCTGGTTAGATTATAAGAGCACTTGGTTAGGATTTTACATAAATAAATGCATTTTACTTTAGATGACTATAATTTCGAAAACGAATAACTGTTATTTATTTGACTGGTACATTTCGCGATTACGTATGCACGATTCTCTGAGTTTTTAATAAACTTCATTGTTTCTTACCGTCTGCCAAAATAATTTTTGGGTTATGGTTTAACAAGTCCTTATAACTGATACAGATAAAATAGCGTAAATATTAAATCCCCTTCTCCTTACATGAATTTCTGCGTCTAGCTGTAGTAAATTAAAAAAAAATGCAACATGAAGGAAGGAATACAATATGGTGGCTGTTGATTGGCGAGTGAAGGCTGGCACGTGACCGTTCTCTAGCCAATAGCTGTAGTAGCTATAGACGACGCATCCAGACTCCAGATTAGCGTTTTATATAAGAGTATAAAATCCATAGTCGAGTGAATCTCTAATAATAGTTCTTGTATACCTACTTGTTATATTTAGTTCAGAAGGCCCTGGTTCCTATCGAATAAATGGTACCACTCAACGGTGTTCGACAGCAGCCTCAGGTTGCAATATACGCAGCATAGTTGAAAGGAGATGAAGAAATAGCTTTCCTGAAATATCTGATGATTTCCGTGTTATGTGGACTTACGAATTTTAAACGGTATTAGCAGACCATGACCACAGACACATTTACAAAAATTCCTTCACTTGAATCCCGACCAAGACACTTAACCAGGCCTTAGCAGCGTCGGGGCTAGAATCCTGCATTGTAAGGGTCACCAATTCGAGTCCAGTCTTTGAAATGAGTGATTTTAATTGAGTGTAGCACTCGTCTTGCGTTTGCTTCATTACTGTGTATCCCATGCCTCAGCCATGCCTGACACAATAGTCAGAACAACACAAACTGGAGTAGGCTAGACCGCTGCAGATACCGAAGATCATAAGATATTTAAATCATAACAAGGAAGCAGATCAATTCCAAAAAATTTTGAAAAAATTTGCACTATCATCACGGACATTAATTAACGTAACTTGAAATCAAATAGTAAAAGTAGAACATTAACAAGATGCTATGAGAGTATTATGCAGTAGAAATACGCCAGAAGAAATTTTCAGGCATTTTTCATGACTTACACATAGTACTTCAATATTACATTTCATCACTTTCATCGTTCTTTTAACAATAAGCACGTAACTTTAATAATATTTCTGTGGTTTTAATGCATTTGTAGGTACTCGTCATTCAATAATGGATATATTTCGAGTACGGAGGATCAAATTTACACACCTTATTACAGTTACCTCTACTGAACAAGTGTTTTTCGCCTCCTCAAAGCCATTATTAATTTGGGTGCACGGCAATGCACCCGCCAAGTCGAGTCAATGGAGGCACTGCCTACCCTTTTCTCGAAGCCATTCGGGCCATTTTTGAACCTCAATTTCTTCGGTCATATTTATGTTACATGTCTCAAATTTCTGTTTTGCATAGATATCAGCAATCTTAGCAAACATACTTAATTTTATTATGTTACTGTTCTTAGTTCGTATGTTATTCGGATGCAAACTTCAGAGATTTTGTCACTCACTCACTGACTGACTGACTGACTGATGATCATCAAAATTCTAAGGCACTTCCCGTAGCCGTAGAAAGCTGAAATTTGGTACACAGATAAAATTTTACCCACATATTATAAGAAAAGTCTGAAACTCGTAAATGTTCATATACCTACCCCCTTACCTACCCCTAACGTGAAATCGCTTTCTACCCTAATTACTTTATAAAGCTCAGATTTTCACTGTAGAGTGTGCTTAATATGTTTAACTAAAGTGTTTAATTATACTTCTTTCCTTTTCTTACTTTTGAAGTTATTGAAATTCAAAATCATATTTCGGCACAACACCCCGACATTCCACTGTACTTCCAGTAATCCTAGAAACAAGTAATTTGGTACACATATATGGTTTCATCCCTAAATCATAAGAAAAATCTGATATTGGAGTTTTTCCCCGTATTTATCGATATATAAAAAGATGAATATTTGTTTGTTTATTCTTGACACAAATCCCACAGTTTTCATCCGATCTCGATGAAACTTTGCACACTTTTCCTTTGAAACATGGAGAAAAATACTGTCTATATTTGGTTGAACAATTTCTCGTCATATTGTCACGTAAATTTGAAAAATTACCGGAACGAACATAGACCGACGTTTAGGATGTGGAAGACTTTGTACTTCCATACACTATTGTGGCCTGGTGGCTTGTTAGTTAACGCGCTTGCTTACTAATGTTTGTACCGCCGGATCAAATCCCAATGGAGGCAAAGATTTTGGAAAATTGTTTTTGATCATAAGAGTCACGCCTGGACCGTCGGTTATTCGGATTGAATGGTAAACTGTAGATATCACAAATTTAGGGGTGCAATGCGAGGAAAATCGTAAGTAGTCTTGCAATGCTTTAGGTGTACACTTTTCTACGTTATATTGACCACTGAGTGGTGATTCGCAGTCAGTGTGTGTGTGATCTTCAGTAATAATACTATAAATGCGGAAGTAAGTCTCTATCTTTTTGTTGCGTTATGACGACTAAATGCCTATACCGGTATTGACGGAATTTGACAAGAAAATCTGTAGGGTGGGTACAGGACATTTTTTTTTGGTATGAGTAACAGTTGAAGTCACGAAATTTTGAGAACATATGGAATGGTGACGGAGAGACGGATGTGTGTGTTAGTCTGTAATGTTAGGTCGGTTGCTCAAGGTGTGCTTCTCGCGCATTATCTTAGTGAATAATTTGTTAATAAATTTCGTTTAGAGAAAAAAGCGTATTATTTAGAACACGTAGATGTAGATTTTCTCTGTCCTATTACTTTGCGTCTGCTTAAATGTTTCTGACACCAGTTTATTTTGTCTTCTTTTTTGACATGCCTTGCGGGCGTAAACTGGCCTAAGTTGTAGCTCTAGCAGATCACGAGCAGCTAAAGTTATTAGAACCCAAGAATCGGATGCTCATGCAGAAGAAGGAAGAAAAGACCAATCAGAAATAAAGCGGCCCTTGGTTAACACCCCCCCCCCCTCATCCCAACACCTACGTTTTGTTTTTAAATATGTTGGGAATTGATTCTATTTAAGAGACAGGTTCGACGGTAGAATGATATAGTGATGGCTTTCCTGTCATATTATGCCGACTCGGTGTTGTTTGGGACCAATCCTTCGTTACCAAAAACTTTCTATATTCAATTCTGGCAAAGAAATTCTTAATCCACTCGTACGAAGTCGCGGGTATCAGCTAGTTTAATTATAATCCCAAACATGAAAAATTCTGGCACATATTTACGGCTTAATTACTTTGCTTCGGATTAAGCTATAAACCTGATATTTCTATACTATGTAGAGGCAAACAAGTTTAACAAAGCTTTAAATTTTACTTTGTTCCTATGGTTAGTTTGGAAGTTACTTGTTGTTTATTTGAGGTGGTAGTTAAACCAGCGACAATGCTCATTGCTAGGCTACGACGCACATTAATTGTTTGCAGAGATTGGGGCATTGTTGGTAATGATATTGCTGATTTTTCTTGTATTTATTCAATGGAAACCGAAACGTTCCGGTACATATTTGCAGGTTAATGGCTTTGTTCTGGATGAATCAGTATGCTCAAACCGTTGAACCTGTCTCATGAAAAGAATTAATTTCCAACATATTTAAAAACAGAAAAACGAAAGAAGGTGCGGGGGTTCGGGGATGTGTGTGTGTGTGTGTGTGTGGGGTGGGGGGGTCTGTTTAACTAATGGCAGCTTCTAATAACTTTAGCTGCTCGTGCTCGGCTAGAGGTACACTTTAGGCCAGGTTTACACCCGCAAGGCATGTCAAAAAAGGAGACAAAATAAACTGATGCTAGTAACTTTCAAGCAGAATAAAAATAATAGTACAGTGCTGAGCAGATCGAACTATATTAAATTATACGATTTGTCTCTAAACGAAATTTAATAACAAATCATACACTAACAAATCGCGCGAGAAGCACAGCTTGAGCAACCGATGTAACATAACAAACTAACACACGTCACCATTCGATAAGTTCTAAAAATTTCGTGTTATTCATACCGAAAAAAATATTTCCGGTGTCCTTCCTACAGATACATAGTATTTCCTTGTCAAATTCCATCATTATTGGTATAGCCACAAAGTCGTCAAAACGTAACAAAAAGATAGAGACCTACTTCCGCATTTATAATTTGAGTGCACGGCAGTGCACCCGACAAGTCGAGTCAACGGCGGCACTGCCTACCCTTTTCTCTTTGAACCTAAATTTCTTCGGTCGTATTTATGCTACATGTCTCAAATTTCTGTTATGCATAGATATCAGCAATCTTAGCAAACGTACTAAATTTTATTTCGATACTGGTCTTACTTCGGTTGTTGTTAGGATGCAAACTACAGCGATTTTGTCACTCACTTACTCACTGACTGACTGATGATCATCAAAACTCTAAGGTTCTTCCCGTAGCCGTGGAAAGCTGAAATTTGCTACACTGATAAAATTTTACTCACATACCAACAAATTTTCATATATCTACCCCTTACCTACCCATAACGTGAAATCGCTTCCTACCCTAATACCTTTATACACTTCAGATTTCAATTTTAGAGTGAGCTTACTAAGTTCAACTAATGTGTTAAATATTACTTATTTGCCTTTCTTATTCTGGAAGTTATTGAAATTGAAAAAAGAATTTTGACGACGACACCCCGATATCAAAATCCCACTGTACCTCCAGCTAGTGTTGCCAGGTCCAGGTTGTTAAAAATCGGGACGGAAGATAAAAAAAATCGGGATTCGGAGTAACAAATCGGGACATTCCCCCCCCCCCCAAAAAAAATAAGTTTTTATATAACTCACTTTATTTTTATAATTTATGTAGGAAAGAGGTATTTTCTATATGCATCTGTCTATAATATGATATGAGCTTATGACTCTAATTACTAAATAATATAATAGTAGTCAAACTTGTTGGCTACCACTAGTAACAAAATATTATGGAAATGATGTATTTTGAAGTTGAATTTTAAGTATTTGTTAATTCTGTTGACGAGTATAAAGTATTTTATTATTAAAATTGTATAACGTAATTATAAAATTCGCTAGAAGACAAATTGAAGCTGCTTTGATTTGCATCTCTGCTTTGATATGCTAGAGTGATTATTGGAGCTCTTAGACTAAATCATATTAGCCTGGGATTATTTCCTTTTAGTTGCCTCGTTTGAAATCCGTATAGATGCCATGAAAGCAAGTATTCAGATTAATGTCTTACATAATAGTGTTTTAAAGCTTGAGCTCGTTTGGCGTAGTATGAGATGACTATGCAGTTTCAGGACGCAATCCTCCAGTCCAGATTTATTCATACCCAGAGCATATTTTACACTGTTATGCAAACTGTATTCAGGACAAACCATGGATATAATTTGATCATTATCATGAGGCAGAATCTGGAATTGCGGCACCTTAAGTTCACATCTGAGTTGTCTGCATTGTAACTACTAAGGTGTTTACTATCAATACTGGGATCTTTCAGTCCTGTTACTAAATTTTTATGCGTGGCTGATGGACAATTTACAGGATAATGGGATCAGTTGCACCATAAGCCGTGAATAGCTTGTTTGGTGCAATGCGTCTCCAATTTTTGTGACGAGTGATGGGTTTTTATCATTTAGCTGAAAAATCGGGACATTTGGCGTCCCGATAGAGGGTAAATCGGGACGCGTCCCCAGACCACTGATAATCGGGAAGTCCCGCGCAAATCGGGACACCTGGCAACGCTACGGCTCCAGCCATCCCAGAAACAAGTAATTTGGTACACATATATGATTTCACCCCAATATCATGAGGAAAGTCTAATATTGGAGTTTTCTTCCGTAATTATTTAATTAAAATCCCAAATATAAAAAATTCTGGCACATATTTGCGGCTTAATTGCTTTTCTGCCGATGAAGCTACATGACTGAGAATTTTTAATGCAAAGAGATAAGCAATTTTAAATTTTACTTTGGTCTTATGCTTAGTTTGGAAGTTACTAGTAATTTGTTTATGGTGGTAGTTAAGCCAGCGGCAATCTGCATTGCTCGGCATCAATTGTTTTGAGAGATTGGGGCATTGTTGGTAAACGTATAATTATGTCTTAAAATCTGAAATGTTCTTATTAACCGATTTTCAAGTGGAATTATTACATTTGGGCGGCGATTCAGGATAAGCGATAAACTTACAAAAAGAAATGAGATCCCACAAAAACAATTCTTGTAAAAATAGGCCAAGTCTCGTGTTCGTGCAGTGACAAAAAGTTATGAGATCTTCCTCTGAGCCAAGTCTACAGTTTTCACTTCACTTTATGAAACAGTAGTTAACGTAGACAAACTTGTAAAGGCCAAGATTTCCATTGCTCTTATTCGAATTTGACATGTATATATTATTACCTCAATTTAAGTTCAAATTATGACATGCATAATGTCCAAGTCATCAGATTTTTTATCCTAAATAAACGATCTATGATATCGAGAGAAACCATTCTGTTTCATAAAGTGAAGTGAATATACACTGAAAAGTGTAGACTTGGCTCAGAGGAAGATCTCATAACTTTTTGTCACTGCACGAATACGAGACTTAGCCTATTTTTACAAGAATTGTTTTTGTGGGATAAATACTTACTCGAAACGTTTGTCAGATCGTTTACTTCCTCCTTCCCTCTGAGCTGCAATTTCTTACTTAGCCTATTTTTACAAGAATTGTTTTTGTGGGATAAATACTTACTCGAAACGTTTGTCAGATCGTTTACTTCCTCCTTCCCTCTGAGCTGCAATTTCTTTGAATCAGCCACAAATTTCTGCTTCCTTAATAGCCACGTATTATTTTAAAGAGATCTCGTCACATATAGGCTGCTGAAATTAAACACCCATACTTTGAACTATAGAACATCATTACAGTCCGGCCTATTTTCCAAATTCTTTAGCTAATATCTTTAAATTCTTTTTAGTATCCACCCATGTTACTAGCTAACACAAAACAAAGAATATTTTTTAAACATGTGGGTTAGATCGGTGAGATATACTGGAAGATTGCGAATTTCCTTTTTCTTTATTAAAATTCTTTAAAAAGTTTTCAGTGTTATTATCTCCAGAAGCCATTCATCCAACTAAGCCTCTTTTTGTGATCATCCAATGTATGGTCGTATTTCCAATTGCTTTTTTCTCAAACAAGTGTAATACGGCACAAGTCATACACAATACTTACTTTAACACTCACTTGCACCAATGACCGGGAGTCCCTGAAACACTCAAGCCCCGCATTCGGGAAGGACGCGTAATCAAACCATGGTCGATCCATTGAGATTTCGGTTTTGTATCGTAATCGAAATCACTCCGTCAGTTGCTGGATGATTCCTTCAAATGACCATGGCCGAAATCGTTTCTTCAATGCTTAACCTCAGTCCTGTTTCCCCTCCGATGATTTCGACGTCGACGATCCATAAAGAAAAAGCAACTAAGTACTGGCGGCACTAAGCATGAGGCCCTAGTTCCTTCTCTACCGAGCCCGGTTGGTGAATATTGTACATCTATAAAGGACTAGCTGACCCGGCAATGCTTCGCTATTGCTAGACTTGAGGTAGATTAAATTAATACATTTGTATTTAGTAAAGATAAGACAATTATGTATAAATTGCAATTACTGTTTCATTTAATTTCTAGTTTATTGCAATGGTCTTGATTATGTAGTTTTTGGTGATTCCAGTTACACTGGCAAAAATTAAGGTTATGTAATGGGAAAGAGGGGTTGTATTATTGGAAACCATATTTATACAGTATTTTTCTGTTTATTTTATAGTATACATGCACAAATTTCCATCAAAATAGGATAAAAGATGTGGGTTTGTCTAAATTAGGGAGGACATGAAGGGGATGAGGGGGTGAAACTAAATGTAGGCAGAACTTTCCAATTCGTTTTAAAGTATACGTGTGCAAATTTTGGTCTAAATATGATTAAATCTGGGTATGTTTAAATTAAGGGTTGTAAAGTGCCGGAGGGGGTGTTTTTTCTGATTTTTTATTTCTTACGAACCTTCTCCGACGCGCACTCGACTACTCAGAAAGGTTTCACAGTAATCGGATAAAACTTGAGGGTTTCAATAAAAATCACTGGAAATTCAGAGGGGAGGGGGTAAAAGGGGAGAGGGATTGCCTTTGGCAAAGATATTTTTTTCTGTTTGTTTTAAAGTACACGTAAGCAAAGTTCCTTCAAAATCGGGTTACATTTCTAGCTTTATATAAGATACATTCGCAAAAATTTAAGGGATGTAAAAGAGAAGAGGGGTAGGATTCTTGAAACCATATGTAGACAGTATTTTTCTGTTTGTATTAAAATATATCTGTGCATATTTCCATCAAAATTGGATAAAATCTGTGTGTTTTTCAAATTATGGGGTGCCAGGGGGTAGAACGGGTGAGAGGGGTTGGGGTTTTGTAAAACTAATGCCTACTAATTTTTTAAAGTATATGCGTGCAAAGTTCCTTCCAAATCTGATAAGAAGTGTGGGTTTGTGTAAAATTTAAGGGGGGTGGGAAGGGGGAAAGGGGATGCGTTTTTGGAAACCAAATGTAGGCAGTATTTTTCTGTTTGTTTTAAAATACATGTGTTCAAATTTCCATCAAAATCGGATAAAATATGTAGGTTTTTAAATTATGGGGTGAAGGGAGGTGGTTTTCTGGAAATTTTATTTCTTAGGAACCATCCCGAGCGCACACTTTACAACTCACCCAAAGTTTACAGTAATCGGATGAACGGTTCAGTAGCGCATAGAGGAGATACAAAGAAAGTACATTCATTAAGTGGTGGGAAGGGGGAGAGGGGTTGTATTTGGGAAACCATGGGTATGCAGTATTTTTCTGTTTGTTTTAAATTAAATGTGTGCCAATTTCCATCAAAATCGGATAAAATCTGTTGGTTTTTATAATTTATGGGGTGCAAGGGGGGATAGGGGATGGTTTTGGGGTAGAAATGGTGAGAGGTAAAACTACTGTCTACAGTATTTTTCTATTTTTTTAATAGTATATGCATGCAAAGCTCCTTCGAAATCAGATAAAAAGTGTTGGTTTGTTTAAAAATTAAGGGGTGGGAAGGGGGAAAGGGGATGCGTTTTTGGAAACCGAAACATAGGGCAGAATTTTTCTGTTTGTTTTAAAATATATGTGTTCAAATTTCCATCAAAAATCGGGTAAAATCTGTAGGTTTTTTTTAATTATGGGGTGTTATTGGGAAGAGGGGGTGGTTTTTTGGAAATTTTATTTCTTAGGAACCAATCCCAGCGGCACACTTGAAAAATCACCAAAGTTTTACCGTAATCGGATGAACGGTTTAGTATCGGATAGAGAAGATACAAAGAAAAGTACATTCATTTAAGGGGGTGGGAAGGGGGAGAGGGTTTGTATTTTTTGAAACCATATGTAAAAAGTTGTTTCTGTTTGTTTTAAATGTATATCTGTGCCAATTTCCATCAAAATTGGATAAGATCTGTGGATTTTTTTAAATTATGGGGTGTTAGGGGGTAGAGGGGGTGGTTTTGGGGTAGAACGGGTGAGAGGGGTTGGGTTTATGTAAAACTAATGTCTGCAGTATTTTTCTATTTTTTTAAATGATATATGCGTGCAAAGTTCCTTCGAAATATGATAGAAAGTGTAGATTTGTGTAAAAATTAAGGGGTGGGAAGGGGTGCGTTTTTGGAAACCAAATGTAGGCAGTGTTTTTTCTGTTTATTTTAAAGTAATGTGTGCAAATTTCCCGTACAAATCGGATAAAATCTGTAGGTTTTTAGATTATGGGGTGCTATGGGGAATAGGGGTAATTTTTTGGAAATTTTATTTCTTAGGAACCATCCCGGACGCGCACTCGACAACTCACCAAAGTTTCACCTTAATCGGACGAACGGTTTAGGGAGCGCATAGAGGACAACAGACAGACAGACAGACAGACATTGATTTTTATATAATAGAAAAGGTCAGTACAACTTCACAGAGATGTAATTATTTTGATTTGAAAAATTTATTGTGATGAAATCGTGGAGGCAAATGCTTTTGGCATTATTATTATTATTATTATTATGACTTAGCGCTAGTTCGTCAGAGGCTAAAAGCACAGGAGGCCAGAAATGGGAAGGAATTACGCTCTTTTGAAGGAAACATCATGGAATTCGCCTCTAGTGATGCAAACTCTTAACCTTTCTTTAAAAAAAATTTTCCCCATCTCGTTGACACCAATTTCATTCGATGGCGGTGAGTATTTAGAACTAGATTGGGAAAGATTCGACGATGGCTTTCTGAAAGAACTTTTCCGAACTTCAACTGGAGTTATTAACGGACCCATGGAAAACTGAAATAAGATGTCCGACTTGGTCAAATCCGCGTCCTCCCGAATGCCAGATAAAACAAGAACTGACCATCGGGCATGGCAAGCAAGTAACAATGCATGACAGGAAACTTTAAAGAAGTACCAGTGTTAGTTAAAAATAAGGAAGATATCAAAAGTTTCGTACTTGCATTCTTTCAATTTTAAAATCTGGGACCACTAATTCACATTGCAGAGGAATCTACTTCTCTTAGTTATTATTATTGCTATTAAAGTCGTTCCAACCGCCATCAAGATAAACTTTCCTTCTAAATATGTTATTGCGGAAACAAAATTAAGGTATCATCTCAATGACCATTGAAGGACGTAGATAAAATTATTTATATTTCGTGACTTAGTTCACCATTTGCGTATTGTCGTAAAAGATCTCTTTTCTTACGCTTAAACTCTGTATTTATTTGTCATACACGGTTCTATAATTCTGCAGTTCTATAATGTGTCAATTAATCTATTCAAACTCTTTTATTTGTTCTACAAATTGTTATCCATGAGTAATTTAGCGAATCTGTACATTTATTCTCGATATAAGTCTTAAGTTTCCGTTGTATATTAAAAAAAGTATCTGTGTAATTTTTTTTTTAAAAAGTAGTATCATTCCTAAAAATCAATCGACTTCGTTATTTCAATAATTATTATGAATAAAAAAAGGAATATTCGTGATTATTTTAACTGCAGAACTCCGAACTTTGCCTCTGTGCGTCTACTAATCTCTTACGCGTGGGGTCGTCTTTTTTAGTCTTTGGTATATTTCTGAGTGTCATGAATTTAGTGTAACTCCTACCATTTATTCTGTACCTTGAGGTAGTCGTGTCTAAATCGAAACATAACCGAAAGGCTAAGAGTAACGCAAATTTTGTCTCTATCATCAATATAAATTAAGAAATTCGGTAAGTTACAATTAGAGGTCAAGTAAAAGCAGAGATTTACAGCGAAAGCTACACACAAATACATAGTATCTAAGGTCTTCTTAACCAATTAAAATTGCTCGTCCTTAATAACGCATTGTAGATGTTGGTGTTTTCTCAAACACAACAGACTCATTTGTAGACGACTAGTGACTACTGATCTTAGTCAAACGAAAATGAACTATTATCATTTCGTTAGACGTGGAAATAGTTTTCAACACTATAGGACGCTCCTGACTGTTATTTTAATTCCAGATAAACACTCTAGCATGCATCCGCATAATTGCACCCTACCATACAAACCGTGTAATATTTGTCCCATCGAAAACAATAAATCCTTGTTTCTAGAATTGGTATAACAGAAGCTGCCTTGCACGACCATAATGATGGAAAGTTAAAAAACTAAACTCATGTATTGCCAGAAGCGATTGCCTTGCTAGCATATGAGATGTAAGAGAAAGTTAATGCACCTTTAAAGACAGGACTTGTGGTTGGCTTGCATTTTCTAAAGTTCTTACCATTCCTTCTCCTCTGACGTAGTTTGTTTTGAGTATTATGTTTATCAGAACGCTTACGTGGTTCGGATTCGACGTTACACTGTAATCACTCCCTTTACCAGGTACGGTAGAGATAGACCGCACAATCTATAAGAGAATCTACATTGTAATACTTATACATAGTATCATGAAAACCACGCGAACCACAGGAACACACAATATGACATCAGCTGTGAACTGTCAGTGTCTGGTAAGTCAGTATTATTTTTCCAGAACCTTCAACAGAAGGCGTTCCTTTCTCGCAGGCCAACACCCCAAACACACCCAAAGACATTCAAATGCTCCATCGCAATTGTTTCTCAGAACCTCCCGTTGTGGGTAAACAACGAGAACACATTTACACTCACAGGGTAATTGTCACTGTAGAGTAATTTAACTTTTTTTCCCCACCTGGCATCTGAGTTAAGGAATATGTAACACCGCACAATGTAAGTTTCACACAGGGAGATTCATACTGTCCGCCTGAGTGTGCAACTCTCTTTTGATGTTAGACACTGACTTATCTTTCATGTAACTTCAGTAGCCAACACACTATAGTTGCATTGATGATTATTTGTGATACAGAAGAATTATACCCTAACTTTAAATTTTAAAAAGAAATCTTATTGTTTTTTTTATATCAATTTGTTAACACCCAGTACGTACGCGAAAAATTTGGAACTTGTCAGAGGTGTTGTAGCGTCAGGGAAGCAACATACATCAATGCATATAGCTTGATGTGTTTGACAGTTAAATGAAATGTCGGGTGCCTGTTATATGTGTTGTTGTACCGACAAATTACCTTCGCTCTAAAGTGTTTGATGCTTAAAATCTATTTCTGGTGTATTATCACCCTATCACAAATATATCTTTCACATCCGTGGTAACTAAGCCAGCCTAACTCATCAGAATACACACCAAAAATACACGCAATTACAACAACGTATCTCGAAGGCTAATATTACCACATGTAACGACAGCATAGAACATTTAGTAAAATGGTATGACATAAGCAGGTTGTTAACAAATGCCAGTGTTAGCGGTCTCTGCTGAGTGAATAATGCATTAAAAAAATTTAAAAGTTAAAAGACATACGGGCAGCATGTGGTAATACAGCAAAATCCACTGACCGATGTAGGCAGACTATAAAAAATTCTTGAATTGCAGAATTTTTGTAAAAGTGAGTAAAAACCGTAAAATTATTGAAGTTTTGAGTAATTGCCAAATTTTTTGTAAAATTATTGAAAAATCGACCTCTTTTGTACCATAGTCGGCGTGCCAAGTATCTTTATGTGTAATCCAAATAGTAGAGCAGATTTTGAAATAGATACTTCCCCACATTCGCCTGCACAAAACACTATTGTCAATACAGGAATGCTTTTCTTTACATAAACAAAGCCCCTGGGACTACATAGGAAACCTGGCTGCTAGTGGTTTTCTGTCAGATGGGCGAGTTAATCTCGATAGATCATTTTGAGCTTTTTGTGAGAGCAATCCGTGTTGATAACAGTATAATAAATGCTGTCTGCAACGACTTAACGCGTGCGTGTATAGGGGCTAGAGAGTTCAGCACGGTATAGGTTATCTGTTCCAAAAAGAACTGGTAAACGGTTGAGGTAATGTGACACCATTTACATGAGTAAGAGCTGTGACAAAGTGTGCAGAAATGTCAAACTTACTGCGTTAGAGATATTAACACAGACACTGGAGCAGACCCTGAGGGAGGGCAAGGTAATGCGAATAAGTAACAAAAAGAATCACTTTGCTCACGATTACAAAGTAAACAATTCAAGCCGGCCTCGGTAGCGTAGGGGCTAGAGTGCTAGCTCCGCGTGTGGAAGGCCGCCGGTTCGAATCCGGCTGCGGGCATGGATGTTTAAGTGTTGTGTGTCTGTGTGAATGTCCTGTCCGTCCTGTGGCGTCCATACATTGGAAAAATACAATATACTTGATGGTGACTTATACACTGAAAGCTACAAAAATTACATTGGTCTGGCTGTATCGCCTTCGTTGCCAAATGCCATTAAAAAAAATCATTTGTTGATACGGTTGATTCCCTGTTTTTTTTTTTTTTTTTTTTTTTTTTTTTTTTTTTTTAATAATTTTACTAACTTAATCACAAAGAAATTACCTGCAAGAGAATATCGTTCACTCAGTCATTTTTGACGAGCTTTGAAGCTGGTAATGTAAAAATTAGCAGAAAATATATATTTTTTTTTTAATCCTACATTCTTACCTCACTTTTTCACGTATTGTTAATAAGTTAATTATTTTGGTGATTTTTTAAAAGTTGAAATAGGTATTTTTATTTTGTTCCATTTTCGTCTTTTCTGTCGCAGCACGACAGAAAGTTAAAATACTTATAGTGCGATTGGTTACCCAATTTGAGCGTTGTGTTGTTAGAAAAAACAGCGATAAATAGAAATTTCTCCCATAGCCTCCTTCTTCAAGAGCAGAATCTATTTAATGACGACGACGACCGAAATATATTTCCCAATTCTGAAATGCTGTCTTTTAAGACTTCAATGCGATCGGATAGCTAATTAGAGCGCTGTGTAGTGGGAAAAAAGTGCGTCAAATAATAATTTTGAGGGATGCTGTAGAAAAATATCAATAAATTTGTGATTTAAAATCTCCAACCGGGGCGTTCTATTTCCAATTCCCCGGACCATCCCGTGATGTGGGTTTCTTCTTTAAACGACTAACACATTGACACTATTGTGTCTTTTGAACCTATAATGAAGTGTAATAACGGATTACAGTTTAAATGCTAGTTTTAGGCAAAATATGAACAAACATTTAGTTTTTAATTCTTGGTGCGAAGTGTATGTTTTCAAACCCTCTGGGAGCCACCTCTCTACGCGTGAGTGTTGATAAAAGAAGACCTAACTGTAGTTCCCATTATAAATTTCTTGCCTATGAATATGGCACCTAATTTTAAAATTATAACTTGATAACTTGTAATGCGACTTAATTGGCTTTATATGGCATAAAGACCGACAAACAGTAATTTGTTTTGGTGTCATAGGTAAAGTGCGAAATATTTTATAATTTCAAAACACAATGCAATTCACTATTTTCCCCTTGTCTTCCGAGAATTACCTTTCACAACTCGAAAGTTATTTAAAGACAAGAAAATTTAAGCAGGTTATTCAAATTTATAGAGTCACTTGGCCTATCAGTTACAACAACTTCCATGAAGTCGCAGGACAAATCTTTCGAGTACTTACCCTTCATGTGTTATGACTTTTCGTTTGATAGAATACAAGTTTCCTTTTCTGAAATAAAGCACCGAAACACTTTGTTGTAGAAGTTTTGTGCGTGACATTATATCATAATCTTGGTTCATGGACTCCTCCGAAGTTGGAAGAAAATTGCAATCAGTAATCAGAGTCAGAAGAATGAAATTGTTGAAACTGTTGAACTAAACAACAATATCGAAGTTAAAATCAAGTGTAAAGCAGATTAATTTAAGTGCAATGGTGAAAAATGAACGAAACTCAAAAATTATCTTCATAGGATTTCTATGCACAACAGTAAATATTCAAAATTCTTTTTGTACATAACCTGTACTGTTGTCTCTATATTTTTAATTCACTGCACTGACGATTTTCTTAGTTCTTTTCTGCTTATGAATTATTTGTTGGAATGTAATAAGCCTGTTGTGCACGAATTTTTGTAATTCTTTTGCTACCAGAAAGTTTCTGCTCACCTCTTTATTATGATTATTTTGATCAAAACAACTGACTATCATATACTGATTAATCTGCAAAGTAGCTCTGCAGTAGTGTGGAAATCAATGTTATCCATTCATTGTAACATTCCAAATAGACATCCAACATCTTTTCAACCGAGAGTAGGCTATTCTTTAACCTGGCCAAACGGTTCAAACAGAAAATCGATATCTCGGTATTCGTTATGGGTAGACTTGGTGAATGAGGTTAGTAACAGTCTCATCTGAACAGAAAAAGCTATGCTACAGAAGAAGTTCTGGATCTGAACTGTGTATGCAATTCGTTCAATATATCTGTACATTTGAATCCTTCGTATGTTAGTGCTATGAACTTAACAACTGCACATAGTGCAATGGACACACGACGGACCTATTCTCAGATAAACGTTTCAAAATCCTAGTTCAATTTAATTCCTCCTCGTGCATTTTAAAACAGAGGTGATATCTGCATTCCTCTACAGGAAAGACAAATTTTTATTGTTTAGATGTTCGAGCGAATCTCATTTCCTTTGTTTGTAAATCCCTGGATGTTCAATTTAAATGCCTTGAGTTCAGAGATCTATGAATATCAAAAAATTCGCCTAAGCATTTATTCTATTAAATATAAAATTGAATGAAACCTGAATGTCACTGTCTCAAACAAGAATAAATAATGCCCTTATTATTTGGTAAATTGCTAATTACAATCATTAATAAATAGTTAACAGCACACTCGTAAGTCCTGGTCCTGAGGCGTTGCGTTGTTGTCCTAGTAGGCAGCCACCGCTTCATTTTGCACTCCTGCAAATCAAAATACGTTCAACCATTAGTACTTACACCAGCCTAAAAGGCAGGAAAATTCTTTCAAACAAATAGTAGGGAATAGATCTAGTGTTAAATTTCCAATAGTACGTTAGACGAAGACAGTGAAATATTCTGCAAAGTTAAAATCATAATACAAGCATCTTTTATGTCTGATCTTAATCTATTAGGATGGAATATTAATGATCTATCCTTTTTCCTAATTTTCATTTAATTAATACACACAGAAATAAAAACAAAAAAGTCTACATAGTTTGTTCTATTCTTTAAACATTTCTTGCACATACCGGCAATATTTTAATACCTCGATTTTTTTGATTTTTTTTACCTATATCTTTCGCTGAGGGTTTTTAACAAATGCAGTTATATGTTTAAAAGTATGAACAACAGAATGGACGGTCCCGTGAGGTTCCTCTTGTACTGTGGTCCAAGCGTTGTATTGAAGGAGCGGGACTTTGCAGATAGGAATGTTGTGTCTTTTTGACCAACAGGGTGGATAACATTGCCCATAAGGTTGTCATTATGAAAATTAACGTATATAATAACTTAGGAATCATTCTAGCAAAAGAAAAAAAAAAGAGAAGAGTTTCCCCTCCAACTGCATTTCAATAGTGTAACTATGTTCCCCTGATTCATCCCATATGAGAATCGCATCAGAAATGAGTCACCTTTTAAAAACAAGATCTCCAAAACCTTCTGAGAAGCACAGAACATTGCAATCTTCGTTATGTATTCGACATCTCGAATTGACTCTGCGTCAGCGTCCTCCAGTGCAAACAGAGCCTGTTGTCGGTCTGTTACTGGCCTCTACATTGTGAACTGAGTTTATTGCAGACCCTTAATTTTCACATGTTACATGTTCCGTTTATCTAAAACAGAAAATCACACACAATTTTTTTAAAATTTTTTTACTATCTATATCCATAGGTGGGTGAGCAGCCAAGGAAGAGAAAAATTCTCGATCGTTCTTTATTTATAATATCAGCTCTAGATCACAATGCGACCTCTCGTAGAAGATGACAGGTTGACTAATCTTTAGTAGTGATCCAACTTAAGATACAGAGACTTGTTGATGACGCGTTGACAAGTTTACACGCCATTCCTGGTTGTAACCAGCTCCTGCACTATCCCTGATACCTCGTTTTCCACCTTCTACCCGTTCTTGGCATTTGACCCTGACGACGACAAGTTGTTGGTCGGTGACGCGTGATTGGTTTACATGCCTCTTCTGGTTGTCACGCGCTGTTGATAGTCAGGTTCTAAAGAGACTGTACTTAACCCACATCCATAAGATGGTGACGCGCCCTTCAGCCATCTTCCTTAGGAACCGAGCGTTTGGATTATAATCGGATAAAAATTCCCTTTTAGTTAATTCCAAAAATGCTTAGTCCTTTGAGATCATTTATGGGAGTTTAATCAGAAAAGAATTACTTAATTAAATTGTTTAAACTAAACTAAACTTGCTATCAAATGCAATGATAGATTTTTTGTCTGTTTAAACCGTATAAAATACTTTAATTGTGTTTTTAATGTTCAAAACACATAGTTTAACGAATACTACCAAAAGTTGGGGAGTTTCAGTAGTATTAGCAGTCGGGAGCTCACCAGTGCGCTTTCCGCTGGTGACTAAGCCAGCCATACCGTTTAACTTATTTTCGAATATATGGTTTATCCATGAATACAATACAACTAATAGCTTCATTAATCACAATTCATTCACACATATTGCAGCTTAAGTGAATTACGAACATTCGCTTCAAAGATAGAGCTAAGACGTCTCTGTTGACTCACCTTGTCTTTAGACGGGCTAAACAATATTCGTATGTAAAATATCCCCCAGATTGAGTTACAAAAAACTACCACTCGCAACTCTTTGTAAAATAGTGACTGCTATGTGCATACAATATTAATATTCACCGCAGATTGAAACTTAATTAAAATAATTTATAGTATTTGAAACATGAAATTAAACGATCCTGGGCAGAACAGATCCACAATTATGGCGAGAGACTTCAGTTTTTCCTTCAAATGCTAACGTTTTGTCCTCCTCTGCTCCACTCTACCCTTTGCGTATAGTGAAAACGCATCACTTAAAATATTTTTCCACTGTTAATAAGCTGGAATCGAATTTCGTGGTAGGATAAAAAGTTACGAACCTTACGTTTAAGCATTGTTTAGAACATTGCTGTAGGGAGTTATCACTGAAAAACAAAATATATATGAGTTAATGTTGCGCTAAGCATTTTAATAAGTAGCTTTTGTCGCAATTACGCACCATTTATTCGTGTAAAAAATAGTAGTTCGCTGATTGAGTCAATGACGAACGTTGTTGTTTGTTTAGAGGTAAAATTATAATTTATTTACTGCTATCTGTGCCCGCGACTTCTTCCACGCAAAATTAAAGATTTGTGATATAATTTCGCAAATACTATTTAAGAGATATAACATGCGTCCCTGTGTATGAAGCAGGAGAGAAGTAGCCCTGTTTTGTCTTCTTGATCTTTCTGCTCTCCTTCTAATTTAGATTGCACTAAATGTTTTTAACACATTAGGCACATCTTTTGTTTCAAGTACACCTTGAAATGGCATTGTGACATCCAAACAAAATGTAAGCTATAACTAATATAAATTAGCTATCGCTATGTACTGTTTCGTTGAACTTGTCGATAACTGCTTGGTACTTGAATACACATATACAAATTTAACGCTTTGGACCAAATACGGTACTGATAAGTCACACTGAAATCTAGTCATTATTATTTTTCTGTCAGTCGCACGAATACAGACAAAGATTTCAAACATTTATAGTTTTGGCTTCCGTTTCATGGAGAGTTACGTTTGTGATCCAGATTAAAGTATCCGATATGTCAACCTTTGACATATGATGTCACGATTTGTAGTTCTTTGAAATGCGTTCTGTGTGTGGCACTGATACTGTAAATACCTGTACATAATCGATAAATCATCACGAACAAATGGCCACACATCTTGCTGCAACCACAAATATAGATGTAGACTGTTCGTCAAAGCCCTTGGATGTCTTGCCCAAAATTATGGCGCGGTATTATCATGAGTATCGTAAGAAATAATCCAAATTAATAGGGGAAGCCAAATCGAATAGTTAAGATGGATCATGAACTTGAATGATACTATGAAAAATTCTATTGCATTATTACGCCACAGGATTTCTAGAACGGTATAAATTGGCTGATGCACTTCATGAATTAGTAACTCATGCGTCACTTCTAATCCGAAGTTTTCTAACTTTATAGGTATGCATCTGCCTTAAACAAAGTTTCCGAGTGGATCAAACACATTAAGGTGCTATTGAAATTTCTCTGCCCACACCACTAACGGCAATGTGCAATAGACTGGTGATCACTGTCAACTAATAAGTTTACACAACGTTAAGAAAGTACTATTAGAACATAGAATAATCGATACTAACAAGCAAGGAATAACATGAATATAAGCGGTGCAAGGTCAAGGTTAATTGCGTTAAAGTTATTGCTTTTAGTCAAATCTAGGCCACGACTAGGATGAACAGTTGGCAGGAGCATGACTACACTCGCAAACCGGCGCCGCCAGTAACAGAATATTGCGGGGGACGTCTGCAATTTACCTATATTAATAGGCACAGGCCGTTTTCTAGGAGGAGCACACGAATCACAGTAATCGCGATATTACCAAATGTACATTACCAGCGTGTATAGGGTTTAAGTCTGGCGTCCGATATCGGACAAGTACAGCAGGGTGGCGGCACGCAGAAGTCGTCACTTCGCAGCACCTAGACGCCACTGCTAAGACAGGTGGTGTAGAAACTTTGACACACACTACACAGTGGAAATCACAAACTGCAGGCAAGATCGCCACACACCATACGTGAACCAATCCTAACTAAGGGCTCTCTTTCAAGCACCCAACGATGTTCGCCGCACCAGTCGCGTCTTCTCCTCTAGCGTGAGAGGTCCCGGCGGGAGGCGGAAAATCTCCGTCGCTATCCCCGGCATGGAACATCCCAGACACATGCATTAGCAACGTCGGAAGATTACCCTCTATTGGCCCTCATTCAAACATCAAACAGCGCGAAGCCTTTGGAGCTCGTAATTAACGGGAGGGGATGTTGCGGGTTGAAGTCTGTTACAGACGACTCTTAAGCCAGCCGCCATAATGGCGTCCCAAACATTTGTGCTGTAAGCTTCTCAGCACAAACTTTAAGAGCCGTCTTTCGGGAGTAAAGGGTAAAGACTGAGTTGGAGGCTTGATAAAACGACGTTTTGAAGACTCAAGTTCCGGTATGGGTGGAATTTTTATAGTAAATTAACGTTATATAATCCTCTAACAAACCTTCTTTGTGTAAGTAACGTTCAATATAACGTTTCATGGTTCAAAATTCACGTTAAACTATGAACAGCTTTGATAGAGTCGAGACCAAAGGTATAATGCTGGAAAACACCCCAATATTGAAATTTGTGGTTGATTTTAACGAATTTGCATTCTGATTTCTCTTAGTTTAGATTTTATGAGTATTTTCAGTTTGCTTCATCCTCCATAGATCACTCTGCGGGATTTTGTTGAGAGTGTCCAGCGGTTGTAGCAAGATTCGTCATGTTTCCTCCTACCCTGCTAAGCACCTCTTTAATATTACATAATATACTTAGAGCAACCCATTTTGTTTAAATATTTTTTTTATAGAAAATGTCAGTGGATTAAAGATAAGCAGCTTGGCAGCAAAGATACTAATTTTCAGCATCCCTTTTTATACACTTGTTGATTACACGCATAACTGGAGTTATTAACGCACCTTATTGCTACCATGTGCTCAAAGAGTGCCCCATAGTCCACATAATGTTGTTAAGCTAATGAACGATAAAATAAGCGACAGCCAGCTGTGTAAACAAGCTTGAATTTGCACACCGTTGCGGTATGCTGTTTGCATTTATAGGTCCTGATTCCGTGATCATGTTACAGACCTTACGACTTTATAGTTATAACCGAAAATCTATTAAACTTCTGCCTTAGCCTCTCGCAGCGCTCAAACTAAGGGCCCTGTCTTCCGAACTCTTATGATGATGTACAACATTCCCGCTGAATAGTCCCTAATACTTCCCTTGTTGATGGATCAGTAATGTTGCACGTAAAATGGTGCTTGAGGGACCGAAAATACTAAGTATAAAGTACAGAAGTAATGAACTCCATTTACCTTTACAAGTTTCACAAGCTGTTACATTTACAATAGTTGTTCAAAATGGCGTACCCCAGCGTCAATGCAGCACGCCATCGTCTCACAAAGTACTGTCATACCCGTTCTAGTATCCACGTTTGAACAGCGACGCATGCAACGAGAATTCTTGCAGGATATTCTGTTCATTCTCGACCGGCGTCTTGTACACACCACTTTTCACATGGCTCCACAAGAAGAAATCAAGTAGTGTGAGATCAGGTGAATGTGTTGGTCACGGAGCAGGATCCTCTGACTATCCACTTTTCAGGGTATGTCTGAATGTGTTTACGAACCCTCAGTCCCAAGTCAGGTGGGGCTCCATCATTTTGGAACCACATCCATAGACGAATAACAAGTGCCTAAAGTCTTAGCAATGACAGCACTGGAACGTGTATTAAGCTGTCAAATGTATCAGAACCATTTTCGGTTTTAATTTTCCGCTCGGTCATTTCCGGATCAGGATATCTTCCCTCAAATTTATTCATATACCCTTCTCCATCATGCCTGAAAGTTTGTAACATTATCACGCAATCACCCTGTAGAGGCCCTCATACACACAGACACGTGACACAGGTAGTCAGTAGTTGCTGATATGGATACTTGGAGATACTACACAGTTTTTCAATTCAATTAAATTAAATTGCAATGGAGCGCTTGCTTCGGTGGCAATCTCCCTAAACACCCATCTTCCCCCTTTTCTGCATCCACCTACATTTACCCATTACAAATTTTAACTTTAAATTCTTTCAACGTTTTTGGCAAAATATTCATCATTTCTCTTGCTAACTTGTTCCAATCCCTAACACCCTTACTTAAAAAAGAGAATCTTCCTACACCCTTGTGCCTGAAATCGAGTGCCAGCTTGTAGTCATGGTCATCTTTTCCCTTCCATGCATTACTTCCAATTCTTACACCAATATCTTTCCATGCCTCATCACCAATATGCGCCCTGTACACTCCCATGACTCTCTTCACCCTCCTTCTGCCTTCCAATGAGTCCCATTCCATCTCTTTTATTATATCTGTTACTGATTGCGTCCTGAGCACACTCGAAGAAAGAACTCTGACGTTCAACTCAGTGCGGAAGTGTGCGTATTTGGTCCCTGAGTAACTTAATGAGCCTTATTCAGAACTAGTATGCTACGATAACCTATCGAAATTAATTTTTCGGGATTTCCAATAGTATGGATTAGTACAAAAGTTGTGAAAAATGCATGAAATGCCTAAAAATCATTAAATTCCGATAAATTCTCAAAGTTTAATAAAGTTTCATGAAAATCGTCAAGAATCACGAAATATACTAAAATTTCTCACGAAAGGCATATATTTCCCCATACTTCCACAATGTTTTTGAGTCAGACAATGAGAATTAGGTTTGAATAACTTATTAATCTGTAATACCCCGGACACGGTTAAAGACAGTGAGCTATAAGTGAGTTGCGTTGGTCTATAGATTAATGCAAAAGAAACCTGTGGCTTGCCTTTCCCATGCGAAGGAATGTGCATTGAGATGGTACGAATTAAAGTATCCAAAGACTGTTGTTACTTGCAGCAGTGACGTCAGCAGGATATAAAGCACATTAAAGGTTTTTTTAAAAAAATATATATACATATATCACACAATGTGTTATATGTGTGGCGAAATAAAAAGTTCCGCTGCCGCATATTACTGTTGAGAAATATAGACAACCGATAACGAATCCCTTTTACGAAAGATATTAAGTTGTTAATGATTGAGTGCGTAGGTGCTTAGGTATAACTAAGAACGACTATAAAAGGAAATTATATCCGGTCAGTAATGAGCTATTATTGTAAGGTATAACCTGCCGCAAATGCATCAAAAACGAAATCATAATTGACCATTCAGGTAATATATAAGTAAACTTTGTATTATAACGAATGGAAAACGCTAGATATGGATAGTATAAGGTCTCTAAAACCGCTTTACTTTGTATTCGTGCCTAGATGGCAGCATTAGATCGTCACAATAATAAGGTCGCATATTACTGCGCATGTCAAGTACTTCATCCATTTCTGACTGTATTACCTAATGATTTTAAGAACACCTATCTGTGCTATCCTTCAGATTTGGAAATTGAAGGATACTCTATTGTAAAGGCACTTGCTCCCATAAATGATGACAGCAAGAAGAACCCTGAGAAGACTCAAATACTCTGGCGGATTCTCGAAGACGAGATCACCACGTCCGGCTTTTTGTAGGAGACTTCCATGCCCAACTGCGGAAAGAACGAGGGTACAGAGACGTTTTGGGACCTTAAACAGCACATAAACACACAAAAGCCAGCGGCAAACGCTTAATATAACTGTTTAAGATGTATCAGATGAAGACCGTGTCCACAGTTTACCCTAGAAAACCGAGGATCCAGACCACCAGACAGTCACCGAACCCGACTATTTGTTTATTTCAGATAGACCACTTCGCAATCACTGTAAAAATAGAAAAGAGATCATTAACATGAGAGTACGGAAAGGCTGGAACCTTGACTCTGATCATTTATTCATCCAAATAAAGACCGGACTATTGCCCAAGCGACAGCAACCCTATAATACGGATCCAATGAGAGTTGATCCTCAGTTCTTCCATGAAAATACATCTTGTAAAGAGAAATGAATGAGTGGAACCAACCAAAGTCCGCAGTATGTGAAACCACGGATAAAGTCGATCAACTAAGCAAAAATAAGACTAGGAAGTTTTGGCAAAGGTATGAGAATAATCTGCTGAGACCATTAGGAGTGTGAAGAGATCTTACGATTGTTCTAGGTTGGAGAAATTGGATGGATATTTCATGTTGTACAACACCATACATTTCTATTGGGCATTCAGAGAGGAACTCTCAGGGTATAATTCACCATGCCTTCAGTTCAAGAACCCATAAGGGATGTTAGTCACTTACAACCATGGGACCGTGGAACTTTTGACAAACTACTTGGACCAATTACTCAGTTGCCAAGAGCGCAAGGAAAGATTATCTGTGGGAGATGTCAATCCCCACTCTCAATCACCTAGTTTGCAGCAAGTCACTGCCACCATCAAACTTCTTAAGAATAACAAGACACCTGGAGAAGATGCATCATTGCGGAAACCCTTAAAGCAGGCAATAAGTACAATAGCATAGTCCATACACCGAATCCTGACTGACTGCTGGGATACCGGAAGGATTCCTGATGACTTGAGAACAGCACTAATACACCTACTGCACAAACAAGGAGACCGAGGTCAACAACTATTGAGAGTATCACTGTTACCACTAGCCTACAAATTTCTGTCTAGGATTCTACTGAACAATGTGGAGAATCAGTGTGGCCAGATGATTGGAGAAATCAGGGAGGATTTCGGTGAAGACGCAAATGCAGCAGATCTTCAATCTAAAAACAATTCTCCAACTAAAACATATGAGAAGTGCGAACGTCACTATAACACTCGTGGACTTCAAGAAAGCTTACGATTCGATTGACCGCCAAAAACACATTACAGTGCTATGAGAGCGTGGTGTAGATTATAAAACAAGCACCCTCATCGAACAAACTCTCACAGATACCTCTTCGAAAGTGAAATACAGAAGAGAACGGTTCCGGAGGTTCAAGATCACAACTGGAGTAGACCCATTCTGTTCAATCTGGTGCTCGAAAAAGTCATTAGAATCTGGGAACTTGCACTGAACAAAACTGGAATCAAACCAATCACCATTGGAGCTAGAACACGAAAGAACGAAATCGGGAGCCTGGCTTTCGCAGATGACATCACAATCCCAATCAATGACTCTAAGGATGCTGCCATTATTGTTCAAACCCTATACGAGATAGCGGAGAAGACAGTACTACAGACATCGTACGAAACGAACAAGTACTTCGAGAGTCAGCACCTTGGGAAATTTCCATCCATGGTGTAAGAATACACAGCATCTTAGTTTTTAAATAATTTAAAATTAATGTTTTTTATATTATTTCAATGGGAGGCGTATTGATAGTGGTATTTTCGATTCATTATTTTGTATTTGATTAATGTTAGGCTGATTATGTGTGTATGGTGTTAAAAGTGTTTTATGTATTGTTATTTTTATCGTGTTATTAATATTGTGTCAAAGAAATCCATGCGCCGTTACCGAATGAACAATGTACATGAAAATCTCTGAAATAAACTGTGCAGGAGGAAGATCTTTGACGTGAGGAAAGATGAGAAGGAGAGATGATGTGTAGTACGGCGGAGTTTGGATGAAACTGAGAGTTGTATTTGTTAATGTGAAGCAGCAATAAAGTAAATGAAGGATGATATAAAATAATTTAATTTTACAATGGCAAGAATGGAAAAGTAGATCGATTCCGTTACCTCGGTGAATGGATCAACCCCAATGGTAGAGATGGAACCTCCGTCATAGACAGATGTTCTAAACTCATCGCGGTATATCAGTTGTAACGAAATCATTACAACAAGAAGTGTCTTCAAAGAATGCTAAAATCTTTTATTGTCAGACCTCACTTCTTATATGCTGCGGAGACCTTCCCTCTTAACAGGAAAGGCACTATGAATGATCTGAAAAATGATGAAAGACGTATCCTGAGTAAAATTCGTGGGCCAAGAGTGCTCCCGGATGGAACCTACTGACTGAAAGCGAACTGCGAATTGTACCAACTTTTGGAAACGACATGTGACGTAGGCGGCAGGAGTTTTGCGCGCTCCTTCTTAGAATGGACAGCAAGTCTTTTAAAGAAGACCTTCTCACATTTCAAAACTTTAAGACAGAAAGCATGTGGCTCAATGAGACACAATAGATTTAGACTCCGCTGGGATTTCCGACACTGATGTTGCAGATCGCTCCAAATTTTTTAATATGGTTAACTCCTGGTCCCCTCCACCAAAAATTACTATGCTTTGGAAACCCATCTCACAAGAGAGGAAGGAAAAATTATTGGCTGGACTTAAAAGTTATCGGGAACAAAGGCGAGCACCAAGAAAGAAGTAGTTATAAGCGCTCCATAGTTGGGATGAATCGTTGATAATAATAATAATTGGTAGGTGCGTGCAGGAAAGGGGGAAGATGGGTGTGTAGGGAAATAGCCACCGAAGCGTGCGCTCCATTACACTTTAATTAAATATTAAATCATACACGTTACTTGGAATGAATTTGTCATGTTCTCATATTAAAATCATTTTTATGCAATAATAAAAAAGTCTATTGCAAATAATTGATATTTATTATTAAATTCATCTTACACGATATCAAAATTGAACAACACTCAAGAACTGCACAACTCCCCAATTTACAAAAGTTCTCTTAAATAAAGCTAACGGGTTCTTAGTTTCAGTTGACTCTTAAGGTACCAGTCCTAGCATTTTAACCTGAGAGGTTTACAAACTGTATCTATGCTTATTGGAGTCTCTCTATAAACAGCAGCGATGACCCCTAAGTTTACCAGCTGCCTGCCCTGTTTTTCGTTGCCCACAGTTTGCTGACGTCACAGACGCCTTGGTGCCAACTGTCTGAGCCACCTGTCCTATCAAACATGTATGATGTCCGCCTACTCTATCCTATACCTCATCTCCTTAATATGCTCTCACATAAAATTTATCATATTATCAGTAAATTATTACACTAAACTTACGAATATACAGTTGTCACATGCAGTGGCATGTTACAATACCGATGGTGATTGGCGCATAGCCGAAGTTCTCAAGGACCATACCACTCAAGAACAAGATACGTGGTTCTCGTCCCAACAGTCACACATGGAAACATAATACAGGTACACCAAACACACGCAGACCCCCACAAGGTTTCACATGCAGACAGTAGTCCAAACATCAGAATACACACACACAGAGATACATCTATAATCAGGTCAAGCAGGCTCCAATCACCACCACAATTTTCTCAGTTTTGTAAATATTGTGAATCAGTGTCAGAATTTTGTAATTTCGTAGATAAATACATAAAATCAGATTAAACAAGATTGAAAAAAATTGAAAATATGGTAAAATTACAAAAAAAACACTAATAAATGGTAAAAATCATGAAATTTCCTTTAGTTCCCTACTCTAAACAAAAAATCTACATTATCAGTTTCGACTGAGATGGCAGTCTGCACACATTTGCTCCATTTTCTCCATAACCCCAAAGGACACATTATACCATCATCATAAATACCAACGAACATTTTTTTTTCTCAGTGGAGAGTGGCCATAGTATATTGCATCTATGAGTGTCCGTGCATCACACTGAAACTAATGGATGAATTTAACCAACATCATCTAGTAATATCTTATTTCGCTGCTGAGTATATAATCTACTTTTTATCCTGATTCCCTATAATTCAGAATTACAAAATGTGAATTTTCACACTTGGTCTATAAGTACACGCGTCTCGCTAAAACTAACGAACTAACTAATTTCGGCACATCGATTTAATTACATATCCTTTTAGTATAATCTGACGAGCGGTTTGGTGGCTCAGTGCTCTCCACCGCACTTGACGCATTTTCATGGAACATTCCTTAGATGCGTGTTCGCCTGCGCATTAACACATTTGGCTGGCATTCAGCAGTGCCAGCAACGCGACCTACCCTTTTTCAATTGAAACATTGGGGAGGCCCCCTCTTCCTTCTAAGTTTATCGGTGGTTACTCTGAGCGCATAGAGTGTCGTATTCTTGAATATGTCCCTGTTCTCTACTGAATCAGGGAGCACCATTAAGAAGTGGAACTTCTTGGTTTGTACTATGAGAGCAAAGGCGTAATACTGTTCTTGCTCCAAAACATCGTTCTTCCAATTCCTCCTTTACTTCCTCTGACTGAATGCTTAACGGCATCCCCCTGATGACCACATTCACGAATTTTTCGTCTGGTGAGGGGAAGGTGTAAAATGCTATTTGATTCAGGGCTGGGAATCGAGCGACGGCATTATACTCCTCACAGGAATTAGGATGAACTTTGTAGAGGTCCCTACCTGCTGTTTTGATGGCGAACCTATCTCCGCATAGATTCTTAAGTTGGAGGTATAACTTCATGTAATTGTCCTTGAAATTTAGCATTAGTGGAGCAGGTATGGGAACTTTGCTACCACTGAGTTGAGGTTCTTCATCAGCCTATAGATATCGACGACCGTCCTCGGCCGTGCAGCTTTCAGGCGGTTGTCCTTCGTGGACCAAAGGTGGCTCACGTGGCCCGTTTCTTCCTTACAGTCTTCTAACTGCAGTCCTTTTTCTTGAAATGGCAGTATGTTCTTGGTCCATGACCATATCTGCTTCCTCGCCCGAACTGATAACACTGGTATAATCCATATTCAAATCATGGATTGAATCCTTACTGTTGTCCTAATTCTCGCCCTCATCGTTGCGTCCTATTGTTAAGGCCACAGTGACAGGAGTGTTATCCTGGACTCATGTTATCATCGCTGGGTTCCAAGGACCAGACACAACCCTAACTCTCTCACCAGGGGGTTCCGCTCCCAGAGGGAGCGGGCCGTGTGGAGGTAGTACCCTGAAGGCTCGAAACGAGAGGGCCAAAGCAATCCCCAGAGAAGAAGCAGCAAGCGATCTACGCTACCTTCACCTAGGCTGCGTGAGGGAGTCAGAAAACGCATACACTACCACACAGTAGCGTAGGCATATACGGATACTGGCTAACTCTTGCCGCCTTTGGTCTGCTGTGACCAGAGGCTCCATCTTTCTTTCTTATCCTTAGGATAAGAAATTCTGTAGTAGAATTTTTTTGCCGTTTTTTGCATTACCTTCTTTAAATTACTATTTTTCTGTTTCTAGTTGTTTGTTTGCTTATTGTCTTTTTCTTTTCTGTTGAAACTTTTAAATTATTATTATTATTTATTTATTAACTTTGTTATTATTATTATAGATGTTTTCATTTACATACTCATGCTACTGAAACATTTTCCCAGAAGTTAATTTCTTGGGTTATTAACTTCATGGTCGCTTGTGAGGGCCTTCTTCTCTGTCATATTGCGCAAGAGATGGAATAAGTTGATGTTCGCTCATTTGCGTTTTCTTGTAAAAGTTCACTGCTAGTTGTTCGAATCTGCCTCTGAGTGTTGAAGTTCCTGCTATTACGTTAAGGACGTCCGTTGGGAAACGCATCGGTTGTTGGAGGGCCTTCTAGAGGGCACGATTTTGCAGACGTTGTAGGTGGTCGATGTCGGTGTTAGCTGCACACGCTCACACAGGGCAGGCGTACTCCATTATAGGGCGCACCAGGGCCTTGTATATTCGGAGTCAACATTCTAGGGGTAGTGTGCTCTTGGTGTTTAACACAGTGCACCCAACCACTGGTGGACTCTGCGATGAAAATCTTCGACGTATGGCTTCCACTTTAGCTTGGTGCCCAGCGTCACACCAAGAAATTTGGCCGTGGTCAGCAGTGGTATTCTGTCCCTGAAGAGTCGGAGAACAGGTTGTACTGGTTGCCTCTTCCTTGTGAATATGATCGCCTGGCTCTTGGAGGCATTGAATTTAATCCTCTATTTGGTTGCCCGTTATTCAATTTCTTTCAACGCAGCTCTCAGTCTTCAACCAACTATGATGGGGCAGCGGGACGTGGCGAAGACAGCTGTATCGTCTGTGTAGAGCGCTGTTTCTGCCTCCTGCGCATTGGTTTGTCGGTGGTGTAAAGTATGTAAAGCACCTGGCCTAGCACACTACCCTGCGGCACTCCTGCGCCGATGCATCGTTTTGTGGCGTAATTGATGCCCAGCTTTGAAGGTTCGTCTGTCGAGGTAACTTCTATCAGGCGCAGGAAGCGTACTGGCACTCAGAGTGTGGCCATCTTGTACAGCATACCGAGTCGAACGCCTTTGCTACCAACCCACAGTGATCCTTCCGGTTGAAGGCAACCGTTGCTGCTTCTACGACTCCCAAGAGCTGATGTATTGTCAAGTGACCGGATCCGAAACAACGTTGCTCAGGAGGGATCATGTTTCCCTCATGTACATGCACCATGAGCCGTTTTCAGGTTCAGACACAACAAAAATTGGAGGAGATGACTCATCACCTAACAAGCCAATTAGAGGCGAAATAGTGCATCTCGAAGTAGAAGAAGAAGCGTCCATCAGCAACAACCAGCAGCTCCCCTGCCAAAGAGCAGAAAGAACAGTATTAAAGTAGCTGAAGTTGCCTCTCAGTGCTCCACCTCGACTAGGGAAGGTGCTACAGCGGAAGCAGGGCCATGAGCTGTAGGGGTGAAGAAAATTCAGCCAGCCAACTCTACTAAGCGGCCTGTCGACCGTCGTCCGCAGGCTGGCTCAACTAACAAAGAAGCGAAATTACAGCGTCCAACTGGTAAAAAAAACAGGACGCGCCCAGCAGTTCACTGGTAGCTCGAAGAATCAAGACTGACTGATACCCAGTAATAATAAACGCCAGCAACAGACAAGCTGTCCATGCGTCCGCGACCAGTCCACCCCCCACTCCCCAGTCCAAGAAGACGTACAAGGAGTGAATGGAGAAGGTTGGAGAAGGCCAAAGAAAACTGTCGGTTACTAATAGAATGTGTCAATTGTAGCGGGGAGAATACATTAAAAGATTGTTTTTTAGTGAAAGGTGAAAGGCGCAAACTGCTGTGGTCCCCATTTGCCTCTTATAGAGTTCAAAGAGAAGGCAAACCGGACAAAAACAATTATTAATAAAAACAACATAACAAATTCTGTTCCACGTTCATATTCGGTAGAAGATTCGGGAAAGCTTCCTCTACCACCTCCCGAAGTTAAACCGTTGGGACCAGCAGCAGCAATAACAGGATGGGGAAAAAACATCGTAAGAGAAGAGACCACCATCACTACTAGCAATGCAATGCTCAATACAGCTGCGATGTATCGTACAATGAATGACGTGCGTGAGGTCCTAGTCTTACTGCCTATCAATATATTTTCGGCTCTGAGAGCTCAACAAATCATTTTAGGACAAACAAACCAAAATGGCAACTAGATCCATAGCGAGATTAAGAATTTGTACCTGGAATGCTAACGTCATCTTCTAACATCGCACTGAGTTTCCAGAATCCCTAATCTCTGAGGGATAGATATCTGATTAGTGAGACACATTTAAAACCATGCGTAAAGGCTACCGTGACAAATTATTCATCATATCGTCGCGATATAGCCATGCATATGACGGTATCGCTATTTAAAGCATCTAGCAACCACCATATAACAGTGCTGCCCAAACTTTTCAGCATAGAAGCCATTAGCATTATGGTCAATACAACCGAGGGCCCAGTCAAGATGATCGAAGCTTACCGCCTGTCAGGAAAAAAATTAGCTGTTTTAATTACTCATAAACATACGCCCAACAACTGTACATATTTCCGGGGGATTAATTCAAGAAAAGCTATATATTTTATCTCCAATCATATACTTTCTCATTCAATAATAATTTTTTTTTGCTCAGGTATTGAATTTTGTCCACATGGTAAGTTTTCAATCCAACTGAGGAAAATATACCGCCTACCATATTACCTAAGGAACCCTATTTGGATACCTCAAGATAGAGATCGAACTTAAATCGGTGCTGCATGTGATTCAAACACTGGCGTTCCATTTATATAGTTCTCCATCTGGAGATGTTTTGTAACAAAGGCTGTAAAAATCTATGCTCATCTGGTGGACTGGTTGGAAAGTGTTCGTACATTGTAGAAATGAGATGGAGAACGAGGCCAATGGTTCATTACTTGCGAAAAGCAAGTAACGAACCATTTGTCTCGTCCTCCCTATCGTCTAAAACATTCTCGCTATAGCTTACCATATCAAAAGGAATGTCAGTGTTACAGTCGGACGCGTCAAATTCTTCCCTATTATGTTTAATTACATCATGTGGGTAATTGCTACACATCATGTAAACAAAATTATCCGAGTCCATAAAACGCAGTTTTTGGCGGAATAGCGAATTCGTAATGGGTTTTGTATATCCGCATTTTACATAGAGAATGCACATACAAACACAGTTTTTTGAGGAATGTCCGCACGTTCACTATTTCTAGTCCTACACTGTTTCCGCTGAAAGTAGGAATGTGTTTGAGTTTGGGCGAAGCTAAGCGTTTGTCGACACCACGTCGATCTACCCAGCTATTGCACAATTTCACTTGGTAGTATTAGCTAATATCGTCCTTTGTTTTGTCTAATATAGAATCTTTGGTCTCGCTCAAAGCTTGATATAGCTAAACGGTTAAAAGTATTTTGGGAGACTAAATTCACCATCCCCGATCACTGATCGAAAAATATAACGTACTGTATTTTAAATGATTCCTCAGACCTCCGCGGACATCTTTGTTCATGATTAATTAACTTTCGGGTTATGCCGCGTTTTTTATTTCATTACCTGAGCTTTCGGCTGGAGGATACCAACCGAAAGCTCAGGTTATGAAATAAACAACGTGGCATAACCCTAAAGTCAATTAATCGTGCTGTATTTTGGCAATCGTTGTTCTGTAGCCGAACATTGCTGAAAAAATCAGTGGTGGATGACAACACCACCCAGGTGTAGTCATCATCGTGGATCTGGTGTAACAATCACGGCTGCAGATTCGCTAGGTAGGTGTGTTAATCATTGGTAATCTTTTGGTCTACCTCCAAGAAGAACATACAAGGTAAATCGATTGCCATATTCATGAAGTCTGTTCTGGATGTATGATCGGCTATCAATCAGTGAAACTCTCCAGCAATAGGATACTTTGACATGGCCTATCCGCATAAATTGTTTACGTCTAAATACATGGGCTTTGTGGTTATACTCCGAAATGTACCGAAGGGTAAAGTAGCAAATAATATCACGAATTCAGCGCTCGAGAAAAGCAGTAAGTCGTCATCTGCCAGAAGGTTAAGTACGACAAGCGCTCTGCTTAACTTAGTATAATGTGAAAGATTTATTAAATTTTAAGTAGAGTCCCAAATTTGCAAACAGAAGATCTGCAAGCAACCGCATATCTGTATCAATGTAGGGACATCCACCTACAGCATTGATCATGTGAGTAATCATTGTCAGCAATTCCCTAATTCAACAATGGGCTATATATATATATATATATATAATTTGGAGGGAGCCTGGCCTCAGAGAACTTCTTCCACAAATCTATATACTCACTGTGAACGACTTATTTTCATCAGTCTTGCCTTCGGTGAAATGCGAACGACTAATACACATATCATCATCCTGACGGATTCCAGACAAATTTTCTGATGAGATCTACATAAAATTATAGGAGTCTAGACAAATTAACGCGATTGAAGTATATTCTTTGAAAATTAAATATAACGATCAGTGTTGAGGGACAAGACAATTATTCCAGCAAAGTCAAGATTTTATAAAAGCCGCAATAATAAAATGGGCATCATACACACACAAATTTTGAGAAATTGGGCCTTCCCATCTTCGTTTTGTACAGTATATTTTTTTTATGATTTCTGTCCTTACAAAGATTTCATACAAGTCTGGATTGGAAGTGTTTGTGTTATCTTCCCGTATTTTAGATCCAAAACGTACACAGTTGATTTTGAAATTAGTGTTCTACTGTGGAATTATGTGCAGCCCCACGAAATTCAGTTGCAATATGACAGTGGTCGTGGAATCTATCAGTCCTCGGCTTATTGTCATTCTCACCGATGTGACATACTGTAGCAGTATTAAAATGTGCAATCTGTTCATCTAATATTTAAAGGAAAATACGCCCCATTCTAAATTTAATTTACTACACGGGTAAGCTGGACAAGTTAGCTACCAGACATTTGTTGAAGTGTCTTAAAAAAACGAGATGAATCGCCATTGATGACGAAGATGATCGTAAGCGCAAGCAACCTGGTATGCCACATTAAACGGGGCTTGATTCTGGGCATCGATCATGTGAGAGGTGCTAGAATTGGATTGCATGAATGAATTGTTTCTAACAAACTTACAAATCCTCGAAAGTGAAGATTTTTGTATATTTTTGGCGCACAAAAGCCATGAACTCCATGTGTTTCCTTCGTCGCCGAGTAGTTACATTCTTTAGCAATCACTATCATGGCGTGCCAAGAATATTGCAGAAATTTGTCACATATGTGCGTGGCATATACTGTATATCATTACTTAAAGAAAACATAATTTCCTGCAACAAGTACCGAATGATGTAGTAATGATATTTCCCAAGTACCATCCGTAATCGTTAAAATCTTTTGGTGGTTACGGCGTTTTGCCACAGTTTGATGGAGGGGTCCGACAGCTATATTCTTACGTTTCCAGGCAGGAAACGTTTAATCTGGAGTTTAGATTTTGCTCTCAAATTTGGAAATGTCTGTCAGTTTAATTGGAAACTCATTACCTGAGAAATGAAAGGGTTATTTAGAGATACTTTTGTGTATGTTTTAACTCTGTCTCCATTTTTAAATGCAATACAAGAAAAAAACAGGAAATATCCAGGGAGACTTAGTTGATAAGAATTTTAACATTGACCATTGATGTTAAGTAGAAGACCAACATTAGAAGGATCTCGATACCATGGTTAGATTTTAGCAATGATGATATCAGTGAAAATAATTCCATTGAAAATTTTGCCTGTTTTACATTCCTGAAATACACATACACAAAATTATGACTTCTGTCCTTACAAAGATTTCATACAAACCTGGCTTGGAAGAGCTCGTGTTATCTTCGCGCATACACAATTGGTTTTGAAATTAGTGTTCTTCTGTATTATAAATCTGCTAAGCAGCCTAATTAATACTGAAAATTTCATAGAATTACCCTTGTAAGACACTGTACTGCAAATTCATATAAATCTTAGATTCTTTGCAATAGAGTGAATTTTTAAAAGTAACAGAGCGAAATCTATTGCTAACACCACTTGTCCTGGTTTAAAGGTTAATAATCATTGCAGCCATGGCAGGTGCCCCCTGTCAGGTTCTGGCCAAGCGGCCTCGCATGTGATGTGACGTCCGGACAATACCGCGACACAGTAAGTGTTGGCACTCTGCCCCTTGTAGAGGCGACAGTGCTCCTTGCAAGTGGTACAGTGTCCAGAAATCACCGCGGCACTGCCGGTACTCCTTGACTGAGAGATATGCCGGCTGACGGTTCCTTGCAGGTGGTACAGTGATTGACGGATGTACCAGTTATCCGTGACTTGTAGAAGCGACACTGCTTTATGAAGATAGTAAGGTAATGGACGAGGTAGTTTGTAGTAGTCCGTGACTTCTATACGGCATGACATCGATGGAAGTGGCTGGCTGGGACCACAGGGAGTAGCAACGCGCGACAGATTCCTGTTATATAAACATTCACACAGTCTCAAAATCCTTGACACTCGTCTTCCAGCCTTTACATACCGAATCCCGGTCAGCCACAGCTGCGTTAAATAATTAAATTAATATTAGAAAAAAGAAGAAAATTTAGTATTGCATAAATAACTATATGTATAAACAGCATTTATGGTCTATTTGTTATTGAAAAAAAATACATATCAATATCAGATCCTTCTCACCAGCCATATTATTCAATTAATCTAAAAAAGACAGTCACCAATTTTGTATTTTGTACATAAGTAAATACTCAGCACTTACAGACTTATTGAAATTAAAAATCTATATACCAAACCGAACGTGGTGAGTGAACGATTAACGTTCTTGCCTCGCATTCGGGAGGACGCGGGTTCGAATCCCCGTCCGAGCATCGAGATGTGGATTTTCCATGGTTTCCCCAAATCATTCCAGAAGAATGCCGGTAAGCTTCCTTCAAAAAGGCCAGGGCCCAATTCCTTCCCGTTCCTTGTCCCCAGTACCATCCCGCCTCTAATGACCTTTACCGTCGACGTGGCGTAAAGCAATAAGTAAAAAAAAAAAAAACATACTAACATCTACTGCTTCGAGAAGGTCGGCAGGATTAAGCGAAGATACCTTAGCGAGATCTTTGCTCAGTGAAGACCAGCGTACGAACGGACTGGGAACGGTGGTGAGCCTGGTAATAAGTCCACAGGGGGACATGGAAAACAGGATCTTGGGAGGGGAGTGGGGGCAGGTACTAAAATCCTATATGACACTTGCAACCATAAATCATATCCCGGCGGTGGTAACGTTCCCTTTTTACCGTATAAAATACATGGGTCGGCAGTAAAAATTAATGTCCCACAAGTCAATGCTAATCTGACAGTGTTGGAACAAATAGTGAGAACTAAACTATTTAATACCACTACTGGAATACATGTTTTAATTCTTAGATAATTTATGTTTAGTTGATGATGTAATATATCTCGAGGTTACTGCACCACCTGCTAGTATCGCCATCCTTACATATTTTCTAAAGCGAAGCTGTATTGAAAGGTGAGGGGTATTGCTAATGGTCCTCCAGCGCTTGATGTATTACAGTAGTTGCTTAGCCATACTACAGATAAATAAATAACCTGGGATGTGCTGTTATCCCTCATCGCACTGGCAGCCGACGTCTACGCTGATAGCCTTGAATGTCCAGTCGGAGCCTCTCAGCTGTGGAGGCAGCTTCTCCTGGAGGTGGTCCTCGTTGGGGACGAGTCTCTTCTCCACCAGCACGTGGACGCTATAGTTGAGGTGCCGGCAGTGGTGCGGCTCCTCACAGCACGAAGACGTTTCTGTGTCGCCGCATGTCACCATCGGCACCTCCTCGGGGTAGTGCCCCTGCGGAAGGCGCTGCCAACACAAACGTCAATCCAACTTAATCACAACATCACAATAAGATAGTCCAAAATATTGTTCAGCGCACTCATTACAGCAGGCACTGAGAGAACACTCGACGTCTATCACAATTACTACACTGTACAAACAAAGACATCGTAGACTTAGTGTCTGACCTAGGAGGGAGACAGGACAACGGTGCTAACGAAAAATTGCGGTTCTCGGAATTGGTAGCGGATGGAGCCTAATGAAATAGATGCTGAAAAGTGCCAAAGTGCCGCCCATCAAATGGCTTGGGCCGCAACGTGAACTAGTAACATGGATGTAAACAAGTGCACATCGCGAGACAGTTAAATCAGATACCAGTCCATTAAAACTGTACCTTGCAAAGACATAACAAAAGAGATGAAACTAGTTAATGGATAAATGTAAGGTGGGATAAAATGTTCAAAATTTTAAAGTCATCAGGTCTATAATGTCGAGATAAAAGAATATAACTTATAATATAAGTAAGCGGCTACAATAAAATAAGAGAATCGTGAAAGACATGCATCAGTTAAAACGGGCATGCCGTCTATCCCCGTTAATACTCAACGTATATGTAAAGGAAGCAATAAAGGATAAGTGAAAAATCTGAATGTGGCATAAGTGTTTGAGGAGAAAATTCAGTATGTTAAATTTTATTGATGACATTGTCCTGTTAGCGGAACAGACTGAGGATCTTGAAAATTTACTGAATGGCATTAAAAAAAATCTGAAGGAAAATTTGGACTAAATATAAACCAAAGCAATTCAAAAGTGATTAAATGTAGCCAAATGATATCACTAATAACAGATTAAATACAAAAATAGGATCGCATGCAACAGGAGAAGTAAATGAATTGTGTTACTTAGCATGTAAAATTACAATTGCTGGCTGAAACCGGAATGATGTTAAAAGCAGAACAGCACTAGCAAAAATACCCTTCCTGCAAAAAGGATATCTTTCAGATTCATGTATTATCTATTTTTTCTTATCTTGCGTTTGATGCTAATTGACAACACTCGTCAAAAATTATATTCCAATCATTAATCAACCCCCTTTCAAAATAAAAAACACACATAGCTGAGCGAAAAATGGCCGCAGCTGCAGATGACGAGGTCACTACAATAGAATCGCCAGTCACAACCACTACAACATGACATAGAGGTGCTCCAACCAGGCCACCGCCTCCAGACATCCTCGAAAGGCACGCAGTGGGCAATACTACACAATGTGCGACACAGTTTGTTAAATCTCACCGCAGTCACAGTACGGAATCTGCCCAGCCCCAGGTGTGGAGCGTTGGAGCATTTCTACCCGCATCATATCTAATGCTATTAAATTTACACAAAATTGACCAGGTAAGTTGAATTATGGTAGTTTTGAGCAGGGATTGCTCATTTTCAATATGTCCTATGGTGTTGACGATGCTCATTCCACTGTCCAGCTATCTGTTAGGCTGAAGGAGTTAAATGTTAGACTGACAGCAGTATTCCTGGCAGGGCGAAGTGACTTCAGCCTTGTTTTGTATTTTTTTTAATTATTATCTTTCATTCCCCTGGTTGGAGATCAGTAGCTCTTTTCAGCCATCGGATCAGGATTATTTTATAATGTATTTATTTGATTTATCTTAATACATTAATTTTATTTGGGGCTTCAAACATATAAATTTTTGGTTCTATAAGGGGTTGTGGTTCTGTGGACTCGAGAGTCCTTATTTGATGGTATCCTCTAAAGGATCATGATGCTTATTAGTTGCGTCAGTAGTTGAACGACTATGGCGAGCGTCTGCTGATCTTGAAACTTGGACCCTGGGTGGGCTGGCCAGTCGCTCACGTGTCGCTGTTTGCCGCGCTCCTCAGCTTGCTGGTTCCGTCTTGGGGGCGCGCGGCAGTAGTATGGAAAGGGGCGAGCGATCCCACAAAGGATGCCGCCCTATTGTTCTAATTGGATACATTGTATCATTCTATTGTTCTCTCCCCTCCCACCTGTCAATCACTTTCACACCTATTCTATTGTTATGTTAATTAGGCCACATGACTTGAGGGCCACTTGACTTGAGGCCACTTAACTAACCTCAGTTTCACCCTATTGTTCTATTGTTATGCTAATTAGGCCACTTGACTTGAGACCACTTGACTAACCTCAGTTTCACCCCTATTGTTCTCCCCCTTCCCACATGTCAACCATTTTCACACCTCTTTTGTTCTCCCCCCTCCCACCTGTCAATAATTTTCACACCTATTGTTCTCTCCCCCTACTATTGCTCTTTTGTCAGGCCACTTGAGTTCACACCTATTGTTCTCTCCCCCCTACTATTGCTCTTTTGTCAGGCCACTTGTGTGATCACCTGTCTTTCCCACCCCAACTCTAGCACCAGCTGCCATTGTATTGCTCACTTGTTTGAACACCTGCCTTCACCGCCCTAGCACCAGCTGTCGATTCTATTGCTCTTTTGCCAGGCCACTTGTGTGAACACCCGCCTTCCCCAACCCTAGCACCAGCTGTCCATTCTATTGTTCTTTTGTTAGACCAGTGCGGTGAGCAACTGTTCTCGCTAACCCCAGATTCATCGTATGGGTGTTAAGCCTCTTTAGTCGTCTCTCATCGTGAACTTTACAGGCGACAGAGGATTGAACGAAGGAACGGGAGAGAATTCGAGTATGGTCCTTTGTGGGAACCATCCCGGCATTCACCTCAAGCGATTGCGGAAAAACCTTGTAAAATCGAAACTTGGTTGGCCGGACAAACCGCGTCGTCCTAAGTTCCAGGCCAGTACAACCTGTATCAACCCAATTGTGGATAGGAACGGAGCTCAGTTATCTTATTTCACATGTCTAATGATGCTGGCTGCATCGTTGTACTTCTCCTGCTGCCATCTCAGCTACTTCCGTTGGTTTCCTCTCATGTGACGCAGGCGGTTTGCGAGGAGGGAAGACTGTCGGAGTAAGCTGTTCTTCCACTTCCGTCGAGGTCAGGTCTGTCCATGACAAGCTGTAGTCGAGCTTGGAGGGATCTAGCAGCTTGAAACTAAAGGACATATCTGGAATTTCGTGATATGTGCCTTCAGAGGGCGCTTGAGGGGTACTCGATTTAGAGTACCGTATGTCTTCCGACAAACCTTGCTTTGAGGAACTTTGCTTTTTCAAACCAGGTGATGACTCCGCATGGTACCATGCTGCTTCGGTGTCTGGCGTTACTTGTGCCATTTTTGCAACTTCTTCCTCCTTCTTGCGACGTTGCTTCGTGAAGTGTTCTTCGGCGTCCGCTCGGGTTATACGGTACCTCCTGGAGCCGTCGCTTGGCGGGAACGGTACGCCGGATGAGACTTGGCGTCGCTGGTACTCATCCACCCAAGCCATGCGGAACGGTTTCGGCGTGCCACTTGCAGGATAGCAGCATCCCTCTTGCGCAGGGTAGCTGCTGGTAGCTGACTTACCCCTTCCGCTGAGAAACAATGAAAGGACACCCACACACGTACGGTGATGCCCTGTCAGGGGACAAACAGAAAACAAACCACAAGACACAACAAAAGAAAAGGAACAAGGAGGAGGACCAGGAAGATGACCCTGACGACCTTTCCAGCCTTTTCGGAAAAGAAATGGAAAAATTCATTAAAACAATCAAAATAACAATGAAAAATGTGAAGAAAGCACGAGGCTGGAGGAAATTCCTAGTCTTACTTGAAGGTGTCATGACTCTAATGAAATAATGGCGCAGACACCGCACCAAAAAGACATGAAAATAGCGACATGGAACGCAAACAAAATAAAAAAACAAACGAAACGAACTCTTGGTCTTCTTAAAGAAGGAAATGGTAGACATTTCTCTAATAACAGAAACTTCTCTCCAACCCACTGACAAACTCTGATTATCAGGCTTCCAAGTGTACCGGACAGACGGGGTAGGACAAAGAGGCAGAGGTACAGCTATCGTCATCCGAAAAAATCTCTCACACGCTCCAATGATGGTACCCCCGATGGCCGATATAGAGTTACGGCAGTGCGTATACATTCAAAGGAAGGGCACATAGTCCTCATCAGTGCCTACCTCTCACCGAATAGAATTCTGAACGAACATGACCTAGACGAGGTACTTTCAACAGGCAACAAGGTCATAATCGGGGGAGACCTAAACGCAAAACACTACAGCTGGAACGCCCGTACAGACAACGCAAGAGGCACTCGCGTGTTCCAACTTTGTGAAGCGAGAAACCAGACGTGCTAGACATCACGCTGCCAATAACATAACAGGGAACACAGAACTAACCACAAACAACGACCTCACATCAGATCACCTCCCTCAACTGCTCAAAATTCAGAGATGGCTCCAACCACATACACAACGAAGAAAAATAAAAGAAGTGGACTGGGACCACTTCAATAGACTTGTACATAACAAAATCAAACCCACCTTCAACGTATCAACCACAGAGCGAATAGAAGCAGGAATTAAACACTTCGACAAGGTGGTCACTGAAGCGGACAGAAGAGCCTCCACAACAACCATAATAGAACACGAGCACCACGAAGAACTACCAGCCATTCTAGAGGACCTACGTTACTTAAGAAAACGCTACCGAAAGCTCTGGCAGTGGTACCGCGACCCCAGAGACAGAAGAGAATACCACCAATATGCACGACAACTACAGGTACGACTACAGGAACGCAGAACAGAACAATGGGAAGACAAAATGTCTAACCTCATGCTACAAAACCGAGAGGCTTGGCAACTAATCAGAGCCCTGAAAGAACCACGCCAGGCCAACATTGCAATAAATGGCCCCGCTGGACCTTGCTTCCTGCCAGTTGCAAAAGCGGAACTACTGGCTGAACACACAACAGCGGAATACCAGTTCACAGAGGCTGAAATACGAGAAGCTGAGGAGACCGAGCAACGAGCAGCAGACATACTGAACCAACCAACCGCCGACCAACCAGAGCCCACATCCCCAGGGGAAGTCCGGAACATTATAAAGAAACTGGCGCCGAACAAAACCCCAGGGCATGATAAAATAAGAAATCTACACCTTAAAAACCTACCCAAAAAGGGCATGGTTCTACTTACTAGAATTTTCAATTGCTACCTCCTCAACTGCTACTACCCCACAGCCTGGAAGATAGCGAAAGTAAAGGCCATTCCAAAATGCGGAAAGGACCATCGACAAGTCGAGAACTACCGGCCAATCAGCCTGCTCTCATCAACGTCCAAGATACTGGAACGAATCATGCTCAAGAGGATTAACTACAGCCTTGAAGAGGAAATGACGATCGGGCTAGAGCAATTTGCATTCTAGAGCCGAGTCGCCGCCACAACCCAACTACTCCGCATCACGGAAGACATATCCAAGAACTTCAATTTTCAAAAAGCTACTGCAGCAGTGTTCTTGTATATAGAAAAGGCATACGACAAAGTCTGGCATGCCAAACTTATTAAAAAATTGAGGACCGAAACCGGAATCAGCCACTGTTACATTAAACTTATCGGCATCTACCTAAAGGACAGGAAGTTTTATGTATCAGTCGAAGGACAGAGGTCATCAATACACCCAATACCTGCCGGAATCCCACAAGGCTCCATGATAGCCCCGCCGCTATTTAACGTCTACATCAACAGGATCCCGACACCACCACATGTGAAGATGGCCAAATTCGCTGACGACACTACCATCTTTACAACGGGAAGAAGAAAGGACCTGAGCATCAGACACCTGCAGCAAGGGCTAGACGCCTTTTGCAACTGGTGCAGGAAAAACAAAGTGAAAATTAACCCCAACAAGTGTGTCTGTATATACTTCACCAAAAAAAAACTACAAATAAACGAAACAGTAAAAATCATGGGACAAAACATCGCATGGACCAAAGAGCATCGGTATCTAGGGATAACCCTAGATAGCAAACTACTGTTCCGCCATATCATGGACAGAAGGACAAAGGACTTAGCAGCAGCAATTAACTTATCACCAGTGCTACGCAGCAATAACCTCCAGACCAATATTAAAATAAGACTGTACAAATCTATCATTCGACCATTCATTCTCTATGGTTGCCAGATATGGGGGATAGCAAGCCACACCAACATTCAACACATCCAAAAACTCCAAAACCGATGCCTACGAATGATACTCAATGCGCCAATGTATACATCTATAGAAGCATTGCACAACCAAACTGACATTCCACTAATCAGTACTGAAATATTTACCATAACACAAGCATTCATCAGGAAATTAAATGAAAACAGGAACGAAAGAACTGAAAATATCGGTACAGTCATGCCTATGCAATGGCACAAATACAAAGTGCCCCTGAGCACACTCTGCCAAAAACGAAAAATCCCTGCATTGTTCATGTGCTTCTTAGTCTGTTTTGTGGCTGGTGTAATTTTTAATTTATTTATTACCACTAAGATCATCTCTGATGATCAAAGCCCTCCTGGTAATAAAAAGTGTCCCAAAAACATAACCATCCTGAATCCTAGAAGTAAAGCTACCAAAGGTAGTGGGGCTTCATACACAGCCGTTGAGGGAATGACACAAAAAAAAGGAAAAAAAAAAAGCGATCCGAGATCAGTTGGGTGCGGGCCTGATAGAGGCCCGTCCTGGATCGTCGTTGCGGGCCGTGACGGAGCCGTCCTCTGCAGTCAATGCGACGTGTTCACGGCTCTCTCTGTGGCTGGTCTGCTCTGGCTCATGATCCATGGATCGTAAGAGTCTCGTTGTTAAGAATTGTCGACCATAGTTTGTTTAGGACCTTTTGCCTTCTCATGTGAGGTGGTGGGATGTTACTGAGCACGACCAGCCATCGGATGGGTGTAGACAGAAGCGAGCCATTTAGTATCCATAAACTACGTGGCTCGGACTAAGGGGGAGGGAGGGAGGGGTTGGCTGGAAATCTACGTTGAGCTACGTGGGGGGGGGGGGAGAGGGGGTTTCCGAGCCAGGCCACGTAGCTTTTCGTTCATATTGTTTGTCACAGTTAAAATGAGATACAGAACACTCAACAGCATATAAATGTATGACTCATAAATGGATATAAGATTCTTCACTTAGAGAAAGCACCTTCGGATGCAGCTGACAAGCTGAAAAATTGGAACAAACTATTTCAACTGCTTACTGTAATTATATGGGAAACAGATGAAAATGCATTAAGAACAACAGCATCAGACTAGCTTTACTCCTCAGCCGAATATTGCTCAATAGCTGCTACACTCTTCCAAACCATGTGCCGCATACTCCTGTCTACCCTCTCCAGTAGGTGCAATAATCTTCCATCTATATCAGAAGGTAAAATATCATTAAGAATGATGAAAAAGGATGTGCTTCCCATCCACGATGCCCATTAGGCAATATTATACAATAAAGCTGAAGTCTCGCCACTCTGGCCGTAAAGCTGCTGTGAGTTTAACATACAACTAATTCAAACCTACAGATAGCTGGATAACAGACTGGGTATCGTAAGTACCATAGGGCATTGTGCAAGTTAATAATCCCTGCTTAAAACTTCGAGCATTCAGTCATCACTGACATATACGCCGACGAGATGACGCATTACGACCAGCTGCTTAATAGTTTGTTGATCCACCTTTGGATCGAAATACAGCAGCGATTTTTGTGCTTCGAAACACTTGTGGCTTCACCAACTCCCTTCTTAATATCATATCAATGGATTAATGCTTTGTAGTGTACTGAAAGAAGAAATTTTGTTCAAATACTAGACAGTCTCAACAACAACTTTTTTTCTTAACAGATTTTTAAAAAATCAGCTTAAAGAACAAATTTTTACAACATTCTGCTGCTCAGCTTTTGCACCAGCGTTTAGTATTTTCATTCTAGTCATTTTTATTAAGTAAAGACCGCATTTAATATAAAAATAGATAGTTGGAGGTAGCAAAAAAAAAAAAAAAAAAAAAAAAAAAAAAAAAAAAAAAAAAAAAAAAACAAAAAAAAAAAATGCTGTTAAGTAGTGATAACCGAAATAGTTTATATCACCAAAATGACATCAAAGCCGTTGAAAACATAAAGGGGTGATTTTCACATGTAGTGAGATACTCATTACGGTATTAAAGGAATGGACCATCATATTCCAACACAATTGTTGTGTATGCCTTTGGACCAGGAATAGGAAGCGATTCTGTAATCTCCTTTCGAAAGAACGTCCCGACATTCTCCTTTAGTAATTTCGTGAATGCTTTGGAAAACAGAAGTCACGATGGCCGGACAGGGATATGAACCCGGTTTCTTCTAAAAGGAAAGCCCGCTAAGTTTGCCTCCTTCGAGATGATCCGATCAACAGTATACCAAGTTATTTAGTAGGATTATATCATTCACAGTTGCTGGTTTCGCCTGCAACTTCGCAAAAATTCCGTTGTATCACAATTTGCTCTGAAGTTACATTTTGGACAATGCTCATATATAGATAGCTTCAGCATGCAAAGTAAATTTGTTTGGCTTTTTTGTCCTAAGGGGATACTTGTGGAAGCATTAGACATCATTTCCTCAACAATTCATTTGTTAATAAGCCATCTTGGATAGGGTCGTTCTGACTAGCAGTTACCCGTGTCCTCTTCCTACTATTACTATTACAATTACTCCGCGATTCACTAAAAGTGTTTGGCGGATGGTGCATTGCACCTATCAGGAAAGGTAATGGTTTGGAAGGGATATACGGGATATGGCAGGTGGCGCCCATGGGCTATTGTGAGGAACCATCCCAGCATTCGCCTGGAGCGATCTAGGGAAACCATGGAAAACCCAGATCAGGATGGCCGAAAGTGTGTAAAAGTATGAAAGATTTTATTACTGCTTAAACTACGACCAGCTGAAAAATTTATACTTTGAGTTTGAAGATATGGTTAGTTAAAAAAAGTGTGGAATTAACTACAGATAAATTACAACACATGTTAGTTAATATGTCTGAACTCTGGTCTCGCATTCGTGAGGACGCAGGTTTGAATCACCCGTCCAGCTATACAGATTTCGGTTATCCATGGTATCCCCAAATCACTCTAGGTGAATTCATGGATGATTGATTCTGTAGTGTATGGCCGAATGCTTACTCACAGTACCAGTCAATTTCAATAATGTCGTTGGCCTTACTCCACACGCTGTATGGTGATGTTTGAGATATAACCTAGGTGTTTGTCGAAGTAAAATTTTATAATTAACACATGTAATTGTTGCATACTCTGAATTCAAGGACTGAAACCTGCGCAATTTACAATTTTATCATGAAGGGTGGCGGCGCCCAAGAACGTGTTGTTAGGAAGACACCTCTCAAAACAGATGGGCAGACGAAGAAATGAATGGCGGTCGATGAGATTTTTTCGTGCGGGCCCGACCAGTATAATACATGCGGCTCCCGGTAGGGTCGGGGTGGCCGTCCGGCTGCGGGGGTATATGAGATTCAGTGGATTCAGCGGGCGGGCGCCGTATTAAACTTCACATAACTATAAATCTATTGTCTCGAAAACGGCTCGACAGATTCTCATAGAGTAAATTTCTCTGCACTTGGCAGAAAATTTACTTGTAATTTGATATGTCGTAACACTATTTAAGTATTAAATCTTGCTTTACATTTTTTAGAACTTCGAGCCCATGACCACCCGCCTAAGAGGAAAAGGCGAATATTAGACTACATTTTAATCATAATCAACTGAATTAACTACAAATCGTGATTAATTAATATTTTTGGAAAAAATCGATGAATTTGTGAATAATTAATATTTTACGACCACTGTATAGAAAAAACGGCCATGCGCAGCGCATACACTCCAGACTTATCTCTGCAAGTTGTGGTCTAATCATCCAGGTAGGTAATTAACATAAATCGTGCCGAGGGTCGCACTGCCGGAAATTATTACGTAACCCACGAGGCGACCCCTTTGGGAGGGGGAAAAAAAATACAGGCGGCAACTTCTTTGAGTGTAAGATGTGGCGACGGCTTCATTAGCATATTAATCTCATTAACATATAATTTATGACACCATTAATACGATTCAATACCAGGTTGGGGTTCTGCTGTACATGCGTGGTCCAGATGATTAATGGTTTTTCACACCTTTTTGACAGCTTGATGACATGATTAATGGCTTTTATGATAATAATATGCTAATAAGGGTCGTAGAATCCTTTTGATCGCTCCGACGCCCCTTATCCCACTACTTGTACCAACGCCAAGTTGTTGAAATTAACCCATTCTATTACTGTAATCCTCTTCTCGTCATATCGGTTAAACCCATACATCATATGATGAGTGTTGAAATCTCCAAGGATAACGCTCTTCTTAGTTTTAAAAAGTTGATAGTTTCTGGCCAATGTGCAGTGGGTGGCTTGTAGATGTTGGTAACCATAACATTTTGCACTTCTATGGTGGAGGAAAAGTAAGTTGGATGACACTCTGCTGGAATGACCTTGTAGTGGCATATATCATTCTTATGTAGGTTGCAATGCCATATTTTGCATGATTTGCTGTTGCCATTTTATATTGAGGTAGTTTTTCTTTAGTCAGCATCTGCTTGTCATTTTCTGTGTGAGTTACTTGCGGTATGACAACATAAACTGAGTATTTCCGTAAGATTGGTGATAAGTACTGGATCTAGGATCTACTCATGCCTCCGATGGTAAGTTGGCAAATGTTTAGCTGGGAGCCTATTGTCCTTCTATGGAACTCTGAGTCCTCAGAAGGACTGTTATGTTTGTAATTACACATATTGATCCACCATTAACACATTGAACGCTACCGGCAATATGAAGAGTCCTGTCAGTGACTAAATCTGAATACAAACATAACGCGGACGTCTCTAGACGTCCGCCGTCACGCTATTGCCCATCTTACCTGAGACGGCAGATGATTTTAATTTTCTTCCCTTTTATGCTGTTTATTTTACTTTTAATTAAAAAATATAATCAGGCAAATTAAATATAATAAATAAGAGTTTCGGGAAAAAAAATAAATCGGTGATATCGTATCAATAGTAAAATATATATATATTTTTTTTTAAAATTGATGTAAGAAAATAATTTTTCAACAAATTGCGAACTAAACCTTCAAGTAAATTAGATTTAAAAAATAGTGAAAGTTGTACGTAATTTACTCGAAGTAAGAGCACACAAATATTTCAACTCAATTTATAAAAAGAAGTATATTTAATTAAAGATAAAAAAATCCCGTTGTCAGCAAATATATTTAAAAAAATTATTATTATAAAAAGGAAAGTTAATTTAGAATGGAATTGCGAAACATAATAATTTAAGTTCATGATTTGAGATTAAAAAAATTAAAATTTATTCAGAATTTTATAGCAAATGCCAAATTACATGTTACAAAGTAAATAATTTAAATAAGACTTAACTTAAAATTCTTCTAATTATCAAGTGGGGTGTAAGGGTTTGGGAGAGGCTATACTAGCCTTTTCCAACCAAATGTCAACCTCTCCTACACGTGGTGAACCCTGTTTGCACGGACGAGGCTCTGGCGACTGAAAGATACCCGGTATAAGGAACCACCCACTGCTTGCCAATAGCCTCTGAAAGGAGGGCGGAAGAGCGGGGAGCGGTCCAGGGCATCCTCTTGCCCTTGGGGTCTGAAACGTTCCCTAAAGGCGGATGAATCAGAAATGATCAACGGTATGGAGATGCAGAAAGCAACGGGAAACTACTACATTAAGGACCCAAAGGGTATCCCAAGGACATGTAATCCTCTCACATTACGTATATAATGATGGCTTCTTCCTGGGTAAAATATTCCGGAGGTAAAATAGTCCCCCAATCGGATCTCCGGGCGGGGACTTCTCAGGGAGGAATCATCAGAATGGATAGAAACATTCTACGAGTCGGAGCGTGGAATGTTAGAAGTCTGAATAGGGCAGGTAGGTTAGAAAACTTAAAAAGAGAGATGGAACAACTTAAGTTAGATGTTGTTGGGATTAGTGAGATTTATTGGAAGGACGCACAGGATTTTTGGTCTGGGGAACACAGGATAATTAGCACACAAGCTGTCAATGGAGTCACTGGTGTAGGATTTGTAATAAACAAGAAAGTAGGGAAACGGGTCAGTTATTATTAACAGTTTAGTGACAGGATTATTTTGATAAGGTTAGAAACTAAGCCCGTCCCAACCACATTAGTAAAAGTGTATATGCCAACGTCACAGGAAGATCACGAAGAAATAGAAAAAATATACGCTGAAATTGAAGAATTAATCCAATATGTGAAGGGGGAGGAATATCTAATAATAATGGGTGATTGGAATAGTGGGAGAAGGAAAAGAGGGGAACACTGTAGGAAGTTTTGGTCTAGGAGAAAGAAATGAGCGAGGAAGGAGAATGCTAGTATTTTTTGAAAGATATAAGCTAGCTGTGGCAAACACATTGTTTAAGAAACATGCAAAAAGAATATACACCTGGAAACATCCTGGGGATACAGGCAGATATCAACTAGATTATATCATGGTCAAACAGACATTCAGGAATCAAGTTCTAGACTGTAAAGCAGACCTAGGAGCAGACATAAACTCTGACCATAATTTGATAATAATGAAGTGCAGGCTCAAATTTAAGCGAATAAGGAAGCAGTATAAGCAGAACAGACTGGAAGTAAATAAACTGAAACAATCTAGCACAGCAGGAAAATTTGCAGAAATGGTTGATTGAGGTCTAAGAAGTAACTCTGAAAGGAGCTTAAGCGAGGACAAATGGAATGCATTAAAGACCGAAAGAAAACCTTGGATCACAGATGAAATTTTGGAGCTGATGGATCAGAGGAGAAGGTGCAAAAATGCTCAGGATGAAGCAAGAAGAGAGCAGTACAGGTAATTTAGAAATAAAATAAATAGGAAATGCAAAATAGAAAAAGAAAAATGGCTACAAGAAAAGTGTGAAGAACTAGAAAAGGAAATGGTCATAGGGAAAGTACATGTTGCATATAGAAGGACCAAACAGAATTTTGGAGAAATGAAGAATAGAGGTGTGAACATTAAAGCTGCCGATAGGAAACCTCTTTTAAGCTCAGAAGATAGAGCTAACCGATGGAAAGAATTCATTGAGAAACTGTATGTTGGGGATGAATTGAACAATAGTGTAATGGAAAAGGAAGGCGATGTCGACATTGATGACTTAGGAGATCCTGTTTTGAGGACAGAATTTAATAAAGCTCTGCATGAATTGAAAGCAAATAAGGCAGTTGGAAGTGATGAGATCCCTGTAGAACTTCTTAAATCCCTAGAAAAGGAAGGAATCGAAAGACTATTCAATCTGATATCGAAAAGTTATGAAACAGGAGAAATTCTAACTGATTTTAATAACACTTCCAAAAAAGCACAAGCCGACATATGTGGGAATTATCGCACCATTAGTCTAACAACACATGCTTCAAAATAACTGATCAGAATAATATACAGAAGGAGGGAAAGGGTAGTAGAAGAAATAGTAGGAGAAAATCAATTTGGGTTTAGAAAAAATCGCGGTACAGGGGAAGCAATTCTGCTTTAAAATTAATACTTGAAAGGAGGATCAAAAAAAAAAAAAAAAAAAAAAACAAAGACACTTTTATGGCATTTGTTGATTTAGAAAAAGCTTTGATAATGTTAGATGGGATAAGACGTTAAATTTTTTAAAGATGTCAGGTCTAAAGTATCGAGATAGAAGAATACTCAATAACCAATATAAGAATCAAGTAGATATAATAAAAGTAGAGAATCACGAGAGACATGCATCAGTTAAAAAGGGTGTGAGACAAGGTTGTAGTCTATTCCCGTTAATATTCAACTTTTATGTAGAAGAAGCAATGAAGGATTTGTTGATGACATTGTCTTGTAAGCAGAGAGGGCTGAGGATATTGAGAAGTTACTGAATGGCATGAACAAAATACTGAAGGAAGATTTTGGACTGAATATAAATCAAAGCAAGACAAAAGTGATAAAATGTAGCAGAAATGATACCAATACTAGTGGATTAAATATAAAAATAGGATCGAATGCAATAGGAGAAGTAAGTGAATTCTGTTACTTGTTGAGTAAAATTACAATCGTTGGCCGAAGCAGGAATGATGTTAAAAGCAGAATAGCACTAGCAAAAAGAGCCTTCATGAAAAAGATAAACCTTTTAGTTTCAAATTTTGATCTAGGAATTAGAAAGAACTTTTTAAAACTTTATGTGTGGAGCGCAGCACTTTATGGTAGCGAAACATGGACTTTAGGAATACCGGAAATAAAGAAACTTGAAATGTGGTGCTACAGAAGAATGCTGAAAATTAAGTGGGCAGACAAAGTAAGAAAGGAACGAGTTTTGGAAATGACGGGTGAGAAAAGAAGTTTGTGGAAGAAGCCTACAGAAAGAAGAGACAGGCTGGTAGGTCATATTTTGAGACATGCTGGATTGGTTAATTTGTTAGTGGAGGGAACAGTCGAAGGTAAGAACTGTAGAGGAAGACAGAGATTAGAATATATGAAGCATATAATTGAGGACGTGGGCTGTAAGGGGTATGTAGAAATGATGAGGTTAGCACAGGAGAGGAAGGGATGGATGATTGCATCAAACCAGTAGAAAGACTGACGACAGGAAAAAAAATATATTATAAAATAGATGGAAGAAATTAATCAATAGAATAATATTTTTCACTTGAAAAAACACCAAGTTTGAATAATTATTAAAAAAACACCAGTTTTCCGATGTGAAAACGGTCTTCACTCGGTGAAAAGTAAGAAGTTAATGAATGGCTGAGAGAAAGGGTGAGCTCGTAGGACAAATACTAGAATAACCAACCTTCAATACAATCCCATAAGGAAAGGACGTCTCAAGCCGTCCACCGTCACTGGTATGCTCGCTATTGGACGGCTGAAGACGTCCTCAGCACTGAACGTGTTAAAAGAATTTTTTTAAAAACCAGTTCGCGAGTATGGTAGAGAAGCATGGACTTCAGGAACGGCAGAAAGAAGAAAAATTAACTAGATAGATTACGAACTGAACGTGTTTCTAAATTGATGGGCCAGGAAAGCAGTGTTGCCCAAATGCAAGAACAAGACCAGACTTGGCCGGTCTTGGTCTTGCATCAATACACCTGGTCTTGGTCTTGGTCTTGCAAAAATGCAAGACCAAGACCGATTTTTGGCAACACTAGTGTTGCCCAAATGCAAGAACAAGACCAGACTTGGCCGGTCTTGGTCTTGCATCAATACACCTGGTCTTGGTCTTGCAAAAATGCAAGACCAAGACCGATTTTGGGAAACACTACAGGAAAGACGTTTGTGGAAGAGTCATATAGATAGAAGGATGGTGGGCCATATTTTAAGACATGGGTGAATGTTTAATTTTTTAGCGGAGGGAACAGTCAAAGTTAGAATTGTAGAGAAATAAATACATTATAATTTATGAAGCAGATAGTTAAGGAAGTTGTAAAGGGTATGTTGAAATAATTACTTTAGCGCAAGATTGGAGGATATGGAAAATTGCAAAAAACTAGTCTTGAAACTGATGACAGGAAAAAATAATAAGAAAATGGTATGTCGTTTAGTTTGAACTCATTCCAAGCTAGTTTATCAATAGCTTTATATGCTAACACCCCTCGGTAATCTGTGCGAACGAAATTGTTTCCAGGCAATCTGTCTTAGTTTAAGATAAGTGATTCATATACAAATCGGTTTACACGATACGTGGAAGATGTTTCACCTTTAACAGACACTTAACTCGTAGTGTCGCAATGGTATATCCAAAGAATTTCATACAGTGAACCACAAAATGGTTATAATATATTTAAAACAATTTTTATTAATAACATACCCTTTGGTTGATTGAGGAGTTCTTAAGCTTTGAGAACAATAGTTCAGGGTAGGAAATGCGGTACCAGAGCTCGAGTAAGTGTGATCATGCGAATAAAGTGTTAGTGTACTGGGAGCATTGATATTAATTTTTCCTTTTAATGATTCTGACGTTGACTTACACTGAAAAAAATAGGAGGTTCGCAGACAACAGAAAAATTAAATCCAAGAGCAGCTATCCACGATGGCACTACCATGCTCATATGTATCCGAACGATCTGAATTATTCATCGCTATATTTCCTACTATAATTTATTCAAACCTTTCAACACATCTGTACAGACAGTCCAATACGCTGTAGGTGGTATAGTCATGCAAATATTTAAGATTGAGCATCGCCCATTCCTCAAATAAACGTGATATATTTTATCATATCCGTTACACAAACGAAAATATGAATTGTGTTTTCTCAGTTAAAGTTATGTGCAGATTTAGGAGTAGTTACGTGTCCATGCAGAACATAATAAAAATTTACCGTTTCGAAACAAAACGCTAATTTTGAATAAACTCTTGTGTCAATACGAAAGAAAACGTTATACAGATTATTTATCACATAAGATAACGAGATATTAATGAGAAAATCAAGGTTTGTAATGTATTACATTTCTGGGTAAAGACAGCTTTAACTGAGTAGGTTGGCAGATAAATACAAATTTTGGAAGGTTTTTGATTCTGCAGTGAGCTCTTCAGGCTGCTTGCCCTTACATACTGTTCCTCCAGTACTGACCTTAAATTTATTTCAGGAACATACAAAAGATACAATATGTAAAACCCTATAGCAAAATTACTGTAGCTTGTGACATGAGATGTTGCAGTTGACGGTATTTCAGCATCGAAAAATTTAATTTCACTACCATTAATATCTAGAGTTTCTTAAAGCGCATTGAACACTCCTTCTAAAACAAAAACAAAAAAAGGTAAGGGATCAATAGCTGAAGACATAATTTCACATAGTGTATTCGCCTTTCTGGTTAAAGTAGTGTCTTATTAGGAGACTTAAGAAGAAGAAAAACCGAAATGGATTTTTCGCGGTAACGATATCATCTGGCTGCTGCTGCTGTTAAAATCAGTTGATGGCTGCTCATACCAAAATTAAACTATTCATAATTATTCGAGGACCCATTATACTTAACAACCTGCTGCATTTAGTAGCGGCGACGAGTGAAATCATTGATTCACTTCGCGATTTATACATTTTTTGTGACTTTAAATTATTATTTTAGACCGAATTTTCACTTTATAATAATGTTAATACTACAATGAGTTCCACCGACAGTAGTGGGTAAAGAATTCGCTCTGCTGTATGAGATAAAGTTGTTTACCAATTGTCTAGTAATCCAAACTACGAAGTGAAGCTGTACATGTGTGAACATTTTACAAGCCAATACTAATGTAGATCTTTATTCATGAACAATTGTTTTCATATTTTGTTACTGATGTTTGTAAGACTAAAAGTTCGGAGGAAAACAGGAAATCGGGAACCAGGAAAAATGATGCTGGTCAAACAAGCGTTGTTGCCCTCTTAGCTGCCGTTTGGTGCTGGAGATGCCGCGGGTGCCACTGCCGGAAGCTTGGGCTTTTCCGGGAGCAGACGGTTCAGTTCCATCCTTAGACATGAGTTGCAATTATAATAATAATGGATTTTATTAACAGTGGCAACCACAAAATTATTGATAAATATACTTACAAAAAAAACCGTGCTTAATTTTAATGATTTCTAAGAAAGCAAAAACAGTCCCCAAGGCTTATTTTTATCTCAGTAATGCAAGTCAGTGTTTCGATATGATATAACTAGTTTGCATAGAAATTATTGATTCAAAATACAACACAGATCTCTTACTATCATAAGCAATTGTTCTACTGCCTTCGTCACGTTAAAGGAAAAATGATAGTCATAACCGATAAATTTCTTGATCCTGAAATGTATAACAATCGTTTAAATCATTGAGATTTTAACTGTCACATGTAGTATACTTGAAACTTGAAGGAAATAGTAGATTGGTATTCCCCAATCTAAAGTATGTATCAACAAATTTGTTTCCATCACAGCTATCGCAGAATGGAGTTCAAAACTTTGAGGCATAAGAAAGTTTTTATTTGATTAAGGCTTTACGACTAGCCGATTTAATGACCTTTGGAGAGCGCTAGGGAAATGAACGTCAAGGAATACGAGCATGACCTTTCGAGAGACCCGTCCAGGCATTTGCTTGGAGTAAATTCGGAAACCGAAATCGTAATGGCCGGATTAGGGATCGAACAAGCGACATTCCGAATCAAGGGTGTACCAATTAGAAATGGCGCCAAGGGCAAGTATCGAAGTTGCGCCCCTCCGTAAATTATCTAAATATAAAATAAACAGATACACTAAATAAAACGAATCAAAAATCATAATAAACAATTTTATTTTCTGTTTATGACAAAATTATTTCATAATCGTAAACATGAAATTGCAACTTCCTTGCCTTCTACGACGCAAATATATTAGTAACGTTTTCAAAATCTGTTACATCGGTTTGTTCTCGATTTATACTAAGAAAATCTAGATCGCATAACCTTTCTTGACTCATTGTTGCCCTCAAATACTAAAGTATTAGTTTTGGATTACTGCTATGCATATTATAATCGTAAGCATAAACTGAAATGAAATGCGCAGATTCGGAAAACACTCTCATCTCCATACTCAACACTGAATTCAAGAAGTTCTTCAGATCTCTTTACATTTTTCTTGTGAATTTTGGCATTCGAACATCTAATATTTCTTGGTATCTGTTCTCCGTTAACCTTACAACCATAGAAGTCTCAAAATTCTTTAGATTCCTTATTTAAACGGTAGCAATCGTCAATGCCGTAGTACAGTTTTTTAATATCCAATAGAATTCCAAATCTGACGTCAGTTTCATGCAGACGACTGAACCTTTCGCTCATTTCGCACACAACATGAACAAGCCATCCCTTTATAGGTCGATCTATTTCTTCCTTAGTACTCAACCCAGCGTCATTCACATTCTCTCCAGCCATACGTTTTTTTCGCCTTTGGCATCTTTAAATCTCTATATCCCATTCCTGGCTAAGATTGAAAACTTTCTGGAGTGCATCATTAACCAACCTCACTCTTTATTAGTAAAATGGTCCCGGAGCGTTTTTAAATCATGAAACTTTATGCTGGGATCCTGGAGCATCTTTTGAATCGGTCAATAGAACAATGTTAGAAAATCGTAGGACAAAATGCGATTATATGGAAGTGTTGCCTCTCTTCTAGTTTCACTAGTTTGATTGCCATCAGCTGATATTTTTCAACTGACTTAACTGCTTCAAACCCTAGCTCTCCATCTTGTTTCATACTCTAATTTTACAATCACTGACACGGAATTCTTGAGTTTTTCCCAGCGCAGAGTGGAACGAGAAAGGACTACATAAATAGTTCCGAAAAACGTGACCATTATAGTATTATGCTTGACTGCATGTACACCAACCAAATGAGTAAATGACCATCGCAATTCATAAATATCAGAAGATTATTATTTTCCCTTATTCTTTCGTGAACACCCCAGTCATCACAGCAGCGTTGTCATAACATTGTTAACGACAATCCTATATATCCATATCTGTAGCTGTTTAAGGAATTCATCAACTAAGCTTCCAGCGACCTTTTGACTCTTCTGAATGATACCAAGAAAGGACTCTCTAATCATTTTCTATGTGTCTCACTAGTTCTGACATCTGCTCATGATGTGAATGTTCAGGAGTAGAGTCAAACATGAGACCATAGTATTTTGACTCGTGAATGTTTCGCAACAAACTTTGACGCCATCAGATAAATGAACTCATTTTGAACATCAGGTGAAAAGTAAGATGTAGATCCAAGATGATTTTCAGCCTGAGCAAGATGGTTATTCATGATGGGGTCAAATGTGGCCAGTGGCTTTATTAATCCATGGAAATTACCAACATTATCGGATTCGGATGAATCGCATGTACTAAGTGACTTTCTGTAACCTCGTAATGCAAGATTCTGAGTGGCAAGAAATTTTATGCAGTTAAAGATTCTCTTTAATACATTACGCCACTTTTGTTTTTCTGTCTTGATGTGGGTTTGAAGTTCAACGTCAATAATCTCTTTAGTTGCTGCAAAATTTCTTTCCATTTCATTCCACTGGGACTGACGATTATTCGCATTTTCATGGGTAGCGAGCCTTTCAGCTGCTTTCTAGTGGGTAAATCGATTTTCGTACTCTAATGAAGATAGATTATCTAACTGTGAAAACAGATTTTTTATAAGGGGAATAGACTAGCCAAGAACAAGTCACTTTTACACCGCGATTTACTAGTGTCTTCTTAAACCAGCTTTTATTCATAAAACGGTTATTTGAAGGTAGGGATGGACCGCCAGTATTTTGAAAATATTCTGAACACATTTTAATTATTTCTGTTTTCAAACGATCTGACAGAAATGATTTCCCAGTTACCTTATCAAAGTGTATAAGTCTAGAACAATGCACCTTAATTACTTCTGAGATGACAGTAATTTGGTTTTCTACATCATTCACCATATAACCCCCACCAACGTTCTCTTCAACTAAAATTCTAATATTTTCTTCAAATTCTTCAGTCGCCTTAGAACTCGCAGTGTCACTGCTCATAACTTCGTCACACTCAAAATTATCTAAAGTTATATCCTCCTCGTCTTGTGATGAATTAGTGTTGGATACTTTGCATTTTATTGTACATGTCGACGTAGGCAATTCCTTAGAACATGTGCAATTTCCAGTAGCGTACTTTTCAAGAAGAAGTATCTATATACTTGAAGTACTTGCTGAATTTTAGTGGCACTTCATACTGCATTTTATATTTTATTTTTATTTTTATCGTTTCTCTACCGTATCTTTTTTTTCTTTGAAAAGAATCGTTTCATATTGTATTGAAATTATTAAGAAATAAATTAGCTTCACGCTCGCTCGCGACGCATGCAATGCAAAATAAAATGCACAACTGCCGCACGCCATTCATCTCATCAGTAATTAAGCAATGGACAAAGTTTTTTTTTTTTTCATCAGCCACCATTCTCTGCCATTTCAACAATAGGCAGTGTTTTATTGGAGTTATTATTCTAGGATATTTTCTCCTATTAGCAAGGTTGGTCAGTTCTTCTGGGTTGGTAGGTCTTTATGTTGGTGCATTAGTTTATTAAACTCAATGGTCTTTTATGTCGGTCTGCTGAAATGTCATACTGGCCGATATTTTTGACCATTTGATTTTTTGACTTCTGGGAGCTTTTGTAGAATGATTTTGCCAACAGCCTGAATCTATTCAGGAGCATAGGCAGTGCAGTAGCCTCGTGAAGGGCATCGGTCGGGAAGTGAAGGGCATCTGTCGGGAAGTGACGTGGCAGGTTTTGAATGACTTGTAGCTTTTGTATTTTATGATTTGCGGCGTATGCCCATATGCGACATGCATATTCCATAATAGGTCGGATAAGGGTCGTGTAGATTTTGATTCCAATAGTTGGAGGTAGTCGGCTATTAAAATTGATGAGTGGGTAGAGTTGTAATCTCGCACTCGCTCGGCATCTGACTTCCTCTATGTGGGCGTGCCACGTTAGTATCCTATCCAGTGTGACCCCTAGATAGCGAACAGTTGTGGACCAGGGGATGTCCTTGCCATTGAGGTGTAGTAGAGGATGCGGTATCACCGGAAGCGCTGGGTCGCATCTTCGCGTAAGCATAATGGCTTGCGTTTTAGCAGGGTTTATTTCTATTTTCGACCTCCTAGCCCAAGCAAGAGTTTTCTGTAGGACTTCCTGGAGACGTCTGGTTACAATAGCTCTGCTTCGGCTGAGTGAGAAGTATGCGGTGTCATCTGCGTAGGTCGCAAGCTCTACACCGGGATTATTTGGCACGTCGGCAGTGTACAATGTATAAAGGTCTGGTCCGAGAACCGACCCTTGGGGGACACCGGCCGGGATCCGTCTTCTGTTGAAAAAGCATTGTTGACACGGACACTTGATGTGCGGCCGGTGGGGTAGCACCTGATAAGTTTCACATACCGGCCTGGGAACCTTTGCTCATAGAGTTTGAGCAGGAGTCCCGAGTGCCATACCGAGTCAAACGCTCTGGAGATGTCAAGTAGCACCAACCCGCAGTATTCCTTGAAATTAAAGGGTCTGGTAGCTTTCTCGACGACTCTCATGAGCTGCTGAGTGGTGGAGTGGCCTTTTCTGAATCCTAGCTGGTGGTCTGGGATGATACTGTTTGCTTCTATGTGGGTATACCTTCGTTTGAGTAGCAGTCTCTCAAACACTTTACTAAAGGCTGGAAGGAGGCTAATAGGCCGGTAGTGTTGAGGGAATAGTGGGTCTTTCCCGCTCTTATGTGTACCGACCACTTCTGCGTGTTTCCAGTTTCGGGGGTATTGTTGCAGTCTTAAGCTACGTCCACACCAAAAGGAACACAGAGGAACATGCTGTTGATGTTGCTAGTTCCAGCTACTTGTTCCCTCATGTTACCCAATGTTCCTCAATATTTCTCAATGTTTATGTCAACAGAAACACAAGTTCCTTGAAGTTGACTGTTTCCAGAAGTAGCGGTAAAGATGAAAGGAAACAAAGGAACATTGGTAAACATTATCGTGTTTAAAACTGTTGTTAGTTTGGTGTGGACAGCGGTGTCGCGAAAACTGCGGCCAGTGAAATTTGCGGCCAGTGAAATCTGCGGCCAGAATTCTCAACAATGCTGTAGCGGCATGTTTATTATAGAATAGGATCAAACTTGTTGTATTGTTAAAAGCCGCCCACCCGCGCTCTGAGCGGATTGCTGCGTTTGTAGCCAATGTTTCTAAACAGCAGGTTGACAGTACAGATGTTTTATAGTTTATAACTGTTATTAAAATACAAGTTTTATTCTTGCTTAAAAGACGTAGAAATGAATTGTAATAACGAGGCAGATACTTACAGCATTGTAGTAGATTTCGTGCAAAATCTCTCTTTGCCTCACATTACTAGTGCAGGAGGCTTCGTATTCGGGAGGACGGTGGTTCGAATCCCCGTCCGGGCATCCAGATTTGGGTTTTCCATGGTTTTCCATGGTTTCCCAAATCACTGCAGGCAAATTCCGGGATGCTTCCTTCAAAAGGCCATGGCGGAATTCCTTCCCATTCCTTGCCCCCCCCCCCACCCCCCAATCCTTTCCCGTCTCTAAAGACCTCGCTGTTAGAGAGACGTTAAGCAGATAAGAAACTAGTATAGGAAAAAATATTCTGCCATCAGCAGTTGTGGGTTAACGTCATCCACATCAAATTTCCCCATAGACGACACGATAATGGAGTGACATCGCTCCATTTGGACGGATGGAGCGATCGTGTATGGCCGCCTCTAGACGACCTCGGCCTCTCCGATCTAGTTAGTACCGCACTGGATTTTCCGAACAGTATTGCAGATCAGCAAAAAATTCAGTTTTCAGTAACGAGTGCGAAAAAAGTAAGTCTAAGAAACCTGTTAAACATTTGCGTGTCTATTAAAAAAAAAAAAAAAATAGAAATTAACTTGGCTGTTTCGGGTGTGTAATGTAAAATGATTTGTTCACATAATAACTTCCAGGCCACGATTTAGTGAGACCAGGTCGGGTCGTCTAAGGGGGCGTTTAGAGTGATTAGGACGGCGCGGCATGACACAAAGACTAGAGGTATTGGCCGCAGATTTCGCAGATTTTAGGTTGGCCGCAAATTTCACTGGTCGCAGTTTTCACATATCCGTGGACAGCTTGTTTCGTGTTGCTGTTACCTCAGTTGTTGAACTCTCACAAAAATGTTCCAGCGATTTAATAAGTTTAATTGAATTATATGGAAATGCAGAGTGTTTGTAGAGTCCATGTGATTCAAGCTATACAAATCGGCAAAAGAAACACGATTCGTGGATGATGTTAAGTAAAACAACTGGCGCAGACGTAAGTGGCACATTTTTTCATAGAGAAAGAGAGAAAAAAATATTTGGAACTAAAATAATCTGGTGCTGCAGCAACTGTGGCTTACAAATATTTGGAATTTCTTGCGGATAGAAATCGAGTGCGTCATTGTTCATAAAAAGGATTTAGTGATATACAAGTAAATTCAAACTAAGTTTTATTATTTCTATAGAAGTAGGTGTATCTCTGTTTAGTTTTTACTACACTTTTTTAACATTACCATAATTTTAATATTATTTAAATAACAGATTGCCACGGAACCATTCCTCCTGATACTCAAAATAGTTACCAAATTCCTGTGGAATAATTTTTGCTTCAGTGGACGAATTACGTCCTCGTTTTTGTAATGGGAATATTACCATACTGTGCCTGCGTTTACGTCTTTCCTCCAAATACCTGGTATTAATTCACCATTATCTTTGTCTTCACCATGTAAAGGGCAGCGTGTAGAATTTTCTTGATGGAAATTGTGTATACATATAGCTACAGTTACAATTTTTTCTACATTTTTAGGAGAGGTTAGTAATGGTTTTCTTAATACTCTGAATCGAGTTCACAGCATTCTCAGTACATTTTCTGGTCCTAGAAAACCTATAGTTATATATTTTTTCAATGATCCTTTTTCTTGGTGTCCGGGATAAGGTTTCAACAGATTAGGAGATAATGGAAAAGCATCATCGCCCAAAAATATATAAGGCTTTGATTCCGTTCGACCAGGAAGAGGACAATCAGGTGGTAAATTAAGTTGATACTTCATCAGCATCTTCCTGAAACGTGTATTTGCAAATACACCTCCATCATCCATATCCATACACTAATACACAAAATGCAGAGGAATTTTCACCAGTGTATGCACACTATAGACCTTCCCCCCCCTCTTTCCTCTCGTCATCATTGTCATGTAAACGTTATCTTACTTCATTCCCTCCTTCAATTGTACAACTTGTACAAGTAAAGAAATGCCACAAAACGCTCAACATGCATCTACCAGTCCACATAATATTAATTACCAAGATATGGCAAATGATTTTTTGTACTGTTAAAACGAAATGTATTTTTACAATTTTCATGTACCATTGGTATTTTTTAGAAGGAAATACAATTAAAATTACAAAATAATTCATGAATTAGAATCAGTTATTAACAGTTACGATTGATTTTACCTGTGATTCTTGGCTGTCCGGCTGGCGCAGCGTCATATTTCTTGTGGTCCCCTGGAAGAAGACCACAGAATGATGGTCGAAACGTCGGCTACAAGAAATATGACGCGGCACCACCCGGACAACCAAGAATCAACTGACTTTGGCCTGGGAAGCATACGATTACATTTGAATTTACCTGTATTTGATCATGGAGAACTGAAATAATAGCATCACAAACTTCTCGCGCAATTTTGGTTATAGATTGTTTCGAGATTCGAAATAAGTACAGCAAATATGTTTAGGAATCTCCAGTAGCTAGAAATATTAAAGTCAACAGCAAACGTTCCATTGGAGATATTGCGGCCCTGTAGTTTGTATTTTGTTTTCGAATAAACTGTTCAGGTTTAGAAAGTAACCATTCTAAATCAGTACTGCTCATTCGAATAAAGTTTTTGATGTGTCCGTCCTCAATATGTCCTGATGACAGATCGTCTTTCCAAAAAAAAAAAAAAAAAACAAAAAACAAAAAAAAAAAAAAAAATCTATGAGGCGTTCAATTCCATGTTAATTTCTCCCCAAAATATTTGATCTCGTCCAGCATTTGCGGTTTATTTTTTTCTTTTGATTCGAAATAATATAAATTGCAGCAGGTGCTGACGAAACTTCACTGTCGCACCACATCATCGTATACTAACTGAATTATAATTGTGACAGAATGTTTTTATTTCGCACAGAAAAATAAATATTGTTGCTCTTGGTGTAGACGGGTAACAACTGTAAACAGTAACACAAGTAAACTGTTCCTAAATTAGGTTTTCTGGTGTGGACAGAATGTTTATGAAAGTTGCGATCTGTTTCTGTTTCTAGAAACAGACCTCAGTATCCTCGTAGCAGCCGACCGGGAAGGTTGTGCATCCGGCTCTCTCATCGTGTGCGCGATCAGCTCGTTCGGAAGTTTTCGAGTTCGCGAGTGTGTTTATATTATTTTATAATACATTCAGTCTGATTCTTCCGAGTGATATAATTAGTATACTACTAAAATATTTCTTGGGACAGCTAAATGATGGCTGACCCGCCTGATACGGGACAGACTATAAAGACGGCATTAGAAACGTGCTACACAAACATCCCAATTCCAGTCTCACAATCAGTGATCTATACCACGAGTGATATGCTACAAACTCAAACAGCAAGATCAGCAAACGAGCAGCTATTTACCTCTCACACCTCAGAAGAAGAGCAGCAATGCTATCAACAACTCCAACATCTGCAGCAACAACATCAGCAGCGCCAGCAGCAGCAACTACAACAACAGCAGCAGCAGCATCAACAGCAGCAGTTACAGCAGCAGCAGCAACAACAACAACATCAGCAGCAGCAGCAGCAGCAGCAACAGCAGCAGCAGTTACAGCAGCAAGAGCAGCAGCAGCAGCAGCAGCAGCAGTTACAGCAGCAGCAGCAGCAGTTACAGCAGCAGCAGCATCAGCAACAACATCAGCAGCAGCAACAGCAACAGCAGCAGCAGCAACAGCAGCAGTTACAGCAGCAGCATCAACAGCAGCAGTTACAGCAGCAAGAGCATCAGCAGCGTCAACAGCAGCAGCAGCAGCAGCAGCAACATCATCAACAGCAGCATCAACAACAGAGGCGGTATCTGGAGATGGAAACTGGGCCGGGAGGCGTCCCACAACAGGAGCCGCACTTACCTCTAGGCGCAGCCATTCATCACATGGCTCGGAGAGGCGACAATCCTAAAATTACGGGTGAGTCAAACCAACCAGTGAAACGTAGATGTGTGCAGAGACCAGAAATGGGGCAGACCAAGGTAGTCCCACAACTAACAGAACAGACGGAAGAAGTAGATATGCTCGATACAACAAGGTCCATCGAGGTTAATCTATCCCTAGCTACGGCACTAGACCAATCCAGTCCCAACCACACGCAGTCTGATTCGATAGCTCCAACTTACAGAAGCAAAGACAATAGATACAACCCTACAGACAGTGGTCCGTACTATATTTTCGTAGAGAGCCTGGATAGGAATGTCGGAAACTTGCATCCAATGGCTATAGGTAAATTAATATTCCAGCATAATAACACTATAAAAAGGGACATTATCAACATCACCTCCATGGGGAAAAACCGTCTTAGAATTGAAGCTAGCACTGCAGTTGTCGCCAATTCAATAGTACAACTAGAAATCTTCAAAACAAAAAACTTAGAAGTATACATTCCTAACTTCTTGATCCACAAACAGGGAATTATAAGGAATGTGGACACCTCCCTGAGTGAGGAAGAACTTGTACAGGAAATAGTCTCCCCTGTCCCAGTAGTGCGTATTAAACGCTTCACCAAAAGGAGTCAGTCGAACCAAGATCTTGTAGTAGCCATACCAGTTTGTTTGGTATCCTTTCGATCTCAGAGCCTACCGACCCATGTAACGATACTCGGAACCCGATGTGCTGTGGAACCATACGTTTCCCCCGTTATCCAGTGTGCTGTTTGTTTACGGCTGGGCCACCGTCAAGGCCAATGTAAATCTCGTGAGCCACGATGCAGTAGATGTGCTGGCCCCCACTTGGCGGTCAACTGCAATAATCTCTCAACTATATGCTGCGCCCTCTGTCGTGGCCAACATCATGCTACAGACAGGAATTGCCCAGTATATCTCAAACACCGGGAAGCAAACAAGCCATCGCGTTCAGAACAAACGCTACTTTTCCTGGCAGAGAACAACAATTTCGTGGCTACGCTCAGGTGGCCTCTTCTACACCACAATTAAGTAGTCACACGGAATTTCCGCCTCTACCAGCACGACTACAGCACTGTCTACCTACTCTATACTCAACACAACAGTCAATGTCACCTCTACTACAGGCACAACCACAACAGCCAGTACTACAGACGCAGCATCTGACCATAACACCACAACAACTACCGACCGCAGACGCGGCACGCCAAGTCGCACAGGCACCATCAGCTCGCAGTGGGGGACCCACGCAAACAGTAGTAAATACACCCAGTGTACTTGAGCTCCCGTTGCTACACAGTTATGAAAATACCGCTGCAGATCCTCCTCGATCCTTACATCCACGAACAGAAAGTTTGCTCTCTATACAGCCAGAATCTTCAAGCTCTGCTCAGCAAAACATTGAACAAAACCTCATCAATAGATATGTCTGGTCAAAAGGACCAAAGTCCTATAAAAACTCTCGGTTTACTAAAGAAAACTCATCTACAAATCTAAGACAACATTTGTTTACATACAATGGTCCCATGTCTCCAATTATCACGAGTAACCAGCATCCCGCCACTCCAGTCAGTCTGATCGAAAACCCTCAAACCTGCACCCTGACCTGGGAGGGCGCTCAAATCACCCGCAACATACAGCCTGATGCAGTGCAACAACCAAATGCCTTCAACCAACCTGCCGAGATACATTATACCAAAAACGGAACCTTGTTAGAAAAAATATTTAATCTAATTATGCTTCTGATCCAAGAAGCCAAAACTCCAACAGCGGGTACATTTAATCCAACAATAATTTTAGAAACTCTGTCAAATATTCTACAACAAGATGGGAGAAATTAAGCTATACAATGGAACGCTCGTTCAATCAGAGAAAATAGGGAACAATTTCAACGAGAACTATGTGTTAATATCTCTTTATAAAGAAAGCACTTACAATAATAATAAAAAAGGCCTCCATAAATCATGTAATTTACTTACAGTTATACTAAATGTAACGATCTTTGTTGTACATTGGCTGTTAGGAGATTAACATAAAACGTCGAGTGTTATTGTATTGAATGTTATTGTCCATACCAAGATTATACCAACATTGTTTTACTGATTTATTTTATGATCCATTGTAAAAATATGACTTTATTACTTTACTTGTTTAAACTAATGTAAATGTTGAAGCTGGCCGTATGGTCGATAGACCGAAGGCCATTAAAATAAATAAAAAAAAAAAAAAAAAAAAAAAAAAAAAAAAAAAAAAAAAAAAAAAAAAAAAAAGAAACAGACCGCAACAGTTTAGCAACAAGAATTTCCTCTGTGTTCCTCTGGTGTGGACGCGCCTTTAGAATTTTATTGAAGGTTGCTGCCAGGTATGTTATCGCCTCAGGTGGTAGTTTGCGGAGAAGAAGGTTGTTAACGTTGTTCCGTCCAGGAGCCTTGCGAGGAGGCAGTTTAGAAACACAACTGGCTACTTCCTCAGCAGTGATTGGCTCAACTTCAAACTCGTCCTCCGCATTGAGAAAGACTTGTAGTCTACGGCGCACTGTATTTAGATGGCGTTGATTCACATTGGTTTGCGCTGGTCGGAAGTTATTTTCGAAGGTGTCTACTAGAGCATTAGCCTTATCCTCAGGGTTATATACAAGACCTCTCTCCCCGTGGAGCGGTGTGAGTCGTTTCCTATGTCGGGTGAACCTCCTGGTTTGGTTCCAAAGCGATTCATCATTCGGGTTAAGCATAAAGATACGGGCATCCCATTCCCTATTTCTATGCTCCGTCAGGAAACCTTTAGCTCTCTCTGCAGGCGGTTCAGAAGTCGTTTCGTAAGGGGATTCCTAGTTAACCTCCATTCTTTCGCAACCCGATTTTTATGTCTTATTTGCGCCACAAGTTGAGGCGGAAGTTGTGGGGATGCGTGCTTGGGTGACGTTAGTGGTGTCGTGGCTGCAGAGGCGTTGCGTACTGCCATTTCATATTTTTGGATTGCTTCATCGATGTTGCCTGTATCGGCGGCAGCAGTGAATTCATCTTTAAGTAGCTGTTGATAGCGTCTCCAGTTGGGTTTAAAATAGTTGTGCCTGGTTTCTTCCAGCATATGCCAGGGTCTGATATTGATCTCCACCATCACTGGGCAGTATTACATGTCTTAAACCCTTGTAGGACAAAATTTGCAGAGCGAGTGTGGTCAGGGACCGCTACTATTGGTCAGTTCAAAGACATTTCGACAGAGCATACAATTATACCTTACGATCGTGTTCTGATTCGCTGTATTCACATTCCTTCTTGCTCGTTCGCGAAAGCTCTCCAGATACGCGCGGGTATTATTTGAATATGAATTATTATTATTATTTTTAAAAGTTCGAAAATTTGCGAATTTTGCGCCCCCCATTCAATGGCGCCCAGGGCACGTGCCCTACCTGCCTCACCTAAGTACGCCACTGTTCCGAATGCCACCAGCATCAAGCTTTAACCGCTCATCCAAGTTCTGTGTTAAGTCTCCAAAAAGACCTTCGCAAAGAAGAAATGGTTGTTACTCGTGGATCTTGAGAAAAGTTGCGCAAAGAGCTCATGTAAGTTATGTAATTGCTAAATTTGCTATGACAAAAAATGGTGTAAGAATACTATAATACTGCTGCGATGAATATGGACAAGTTTTATGTGAAACTAACATTTGCGCGCTTCTCCACGCTCGTGTGTTTTGGTATGTCTAAAAATTCTTTACCGATTTTATTCTATTATCAATTATTAACGTGGAGTGGCATGAGTTGTAAATGTCTTTTGAAAAGTTTCCTTTGTATTACTTATTACCTTAGGTTCGGTTTTCATACTGATAACCAAGAGTTTGTTTCATTCAAATTTTAATGTGATGTAATTGATTAAATAGTAGAAAAGCTACCTGAAAAATTAAGATAATGCCCTCAATGTGCAAGAATTTAAATAGAAGTCTAGTTCCATTGCACAGCTGTGGTGGTGATATGTTTCTGATGAGCATGAACTGAGTGCCAACTTATAAATTCAGTTTATGCGTGGGAAGACCAGATGCGCCGAGGGAATGTAAAAATTCTGCTGGATAATTAGTCTCGTCTTTTTGTTGTTCCACCGTGTTAATAGCTACGCAACTCATTATTATTATTATAAATTTTAATTGCAATGGAACTAATGCTCCGGTGGCAATTCCCCATGCCATTACTTCTTTTTACATTATTTTTCAAATTTTCTTTAAGTGTTAAATTCCTCTCCCATTTACTTTTCTGATTTACAAATTTTAGTTTTAAATTGTTTAAGCGTTTTTGGTAAATTATTCATCACTTCACTTGATAATTTGTTCCAATCCCTGACACCCTTACCAACAAAATAAAATTTTATGCACTATTCTTAATTCTTTGACCAATATCCCCCTAAGCCCCATCATCCCACGCCCTATATATTCTCAGTACTCTCTTCACCCTCCTCCTTTCTTTCAATAACTCCGAATCCACATCATCGACATTGTGTTGATCATTTCTAAGATGTACTTGTTGATGTGATTCACGTCTTAAATCACATCTAACAATCAAAACGTTGTCACAGGTACATTTATCATCACTTACGTAAACTTGGCTGAGATTATGTAGAGAAGCATAAACTTTGGTAAGAATGTTCAGTATTTGTGGTCATAAGGAATAATATTATTTTTGTAATATTTAACTTAACTAAATAAATCACATTTTTAATGCTTATAACGAGTATTTCATGATAATCGGGGTGCCGCAAATTTATATCGATATATGACAGTTAACACAGCTGATATTATCATCACTATGTGTAAACTTTTGCTGGGATTTTATGTTAAATGTGTGTGGAGGATTATATAGTTAAGCATAGACTTTGGTAAGGATTAACCTGTGGACATAACGAAAAATATTATTTCCGTAATTTTTAACTTAATTAAAAAGAAATCTTATTTTTATATTCGGGTTACAGAGGATTGCACGATAACCGTGGTTCCGCAAATTTATATAGTCATTGCAGTTACCTACGACTTATTCCTGTTAGAAGTGTGTTGTAGTAAAAGAGTTCCCTTTATTAATAATAATAGCATGTGAATTATTATTATTAATTTGAATTTTAACGATATATTGATTCGATCACTTATTCGGCTTTAAAATTGAAATTTATGCGGACTAAAACGAATTCTACGCGGTACACGCGTTAAGCATTATTTTAAATTTCCTTCGTTTGCAGAGACACCATTTTACTAATGTAGTTATTTCAGCCACATGTAAGTAATTCCAAAGTTTCATCAATCGATCACTATACAGCGAATGTATCAATGCTATGTGATAGAAGCTATGATATACGAACGTAATCTTTAGCCAAATTAGTGGTCAGGTTGAAATACAGCCTTGACCAGAATGACAATAGACTCGCTTTATTGGAGCATGAGCCATAATGGATTTAGTTTTATTGTTATTTACGCGGTGTGGCATACGGTTTTAAGATGCCTATTTAATTTTTAGTTCATTGGTTCCATGTTGCTGTCGTCACTAAGCCAAAGCACGTATGGCGATAAACATTGCAAAATGAGGGTTATGAAACTGATTTAATAGAAATAACAGTTTATTTTACTGGCCGTGGTTTTAACAGAAGCCAAAATTTGTACACACGTCCCTTGGGCAATATTACTGACGAATATTTGAACTTTGTAGTGGGGGTGTATCGCTACACTACATAGTATATTCGTGATATGCTGGGATACCGGCTCAAGCAGGTGGACAAGTGAGACAAAGGGTGACAGGGCTGCTTTGGAATGTGATCTTGAGCAGGTACCGAAGAGCCGTTAGGTGTGTGTGGGGAGGACAGTATGCTTCCGGCAGTGGTTGCGTTCGTGGCAGCCGACATGAGAGAATGTGAGGTGCAGCGGCTAATGTTAGCACGTGCTGCTGTGGTGCTCTGTGTTCCATGTCGCCTACGGAGCGGATGAGGCAACCAACGGACAGATGGGTCGTCGCCTAGGAAGACCACTGGAAGCTGACCTGGCGCCTTCGGAAAAATTGTAACCACAGAGTGGTCTTAATAACCACCCCAAGAAGTGTCGTATTGATAACCATACCTGCCGCCCTAGAGATTCTCATTGCCCCGTTGTGCTTAGTGGAAGGACACCTATCAACCCCTGAGAACTGATATGTGGAAACTATTATATTATACGTGGATTGATTCATTGTAATTGAGAAGTAATTGTTATAATAAGTGTCAATGTTAAAAGTTCGTGAAACGGTGTTGCCAACCTGTACAGCAAAATCCCAATTCCACTTTTCATTAATTTCATTTAATAATAATGGTTTTGTTGATCAATTAATTAAATTAAAAAGTAATTTAATTTTAAACAGAAGGAGTACAAGATGTATGCTTCAGTAGCCACAAAATATATATCAGTCGAGTAAAGTACATATAAATATGGATAGTTCCGCACAAGTCATTGTGGGAAGAAATATATTTTTACCTGTTGATATTTATAGTAACTATTTTTCAGACATCTTTCTTCGAGAAAAAACCTTATTTTCTTATCCATAATTATATGTAAAGAAGAAGTATTGGCTTATTAATATTCAGCGATCACGTAGAAATATTCTTCCAGAGCCAATCTGTGTAACTTTCTACCAGAGATAATATATGTCTAAAACATTAGTAATCTAACGCATTTTCCATGGTAACTTATCTGTTGCCATGCAAGTAAATGCTTGTTCCGTTGAATTCGCGTATTACGTTTATTTTAAGCACTGCAGTCCAGAAAACTGAGTAACAAAATTTAAAAGAAAAATAAAAGAAAATCCAATGTTTTGTCAGATTTTTGCGAAAGGAGTGCGCGTGTGAAGTGCATAATGATCGGGAGCACACCATTTTCCAAATATAAAGGATTTTAATTGCTTACTCCTTCCCATGGTACACATAAATCATTAGCTATTTTCGCAGATTTTGGCTCGTACCATTAGTTTAAAAATATTGAAAACCCCGTCCAAATTGCTGTCATAGTTTTAATCCGGCTCCCGTTCAAATAAAGAGACATACGCAGCTTGCTTACAGACTTATAATAGTATAGATTATAAAACAACTTAATATGTCGAATAGGGAACATCATGTGTCAGCCGACAAGAAGACATTGCAATCAGGGACTACACTGCAAACTAACCGACTAGAAGAATTGATTCCAATGCTTGTATATTAATGGCAATATACAGTAGTATAGTAACTTGCAAGCTTGGAAAGGAACATCTTTTTGCTGCAACGGCGTTTAAGTGTCAGCAGAAATTCACATATTCATTTTTTAGAATGTGCGTTGAGTTTGAGACCATAAAACTTTATACAAATTCTGCTTAATAATTGCTGTACAGTGCAGAAAAGTCTGTTAGAAATATAGAATAAACTGAAACTGACTGTACCCGTAGCTTGATTTCCCTTTCTTCATTTAAATTGCATCATAGAGTTTATGGACTATATGGACACGTGTAACCAAGTTTCCACTATCTACATATTTGTAATATTTGTTTTTCAACTCAACATGGACAATACATAAGGATCGGACGAATCAATAAAACCACACATGCCTACGCTCGTGCATGTTTCTCTCCGACACTGCGATTTGTTGAGTCTGTATAGCCTGTGTCGCAACACCGTATAGCCACATGTTTGCCTCTATCCTCTTTTTTCCTCGTCACCTCATTTGTAATTATAGGTTCAAACTTTAATAGAAAGTGCATATAAACAAATCGTTTACTCAGAATTAGCTTGCGGAGCGTATTTCAAGAACTATAGTGCCGATATCAAGAAACATGTTTTTCAGTTTTAATTAGCTTGTCACACATTACCAAATTTGAAATTCGATACAAGATTACCATTTATGCGTAAGCTTTCCTTCCACCTTCATAACTTATGGTTTTAATCTTACATTTCCACTAATAACCTTAATTCGACCTCATACTGCACAATTCAACGGATGTGTTTTCTACAACATACTTGTACAGTCGTTTCACTGTCAATGCTGCATGTAAGTGTAACAATATGAACGATATTGAACCGATTTTTATGTGCAAACATCTCTCGTGACACCGGATTAGGAACGCTGTCACACTGAATGTTTTACGCGACGAAAGCCAATGTTGTTTTACAAACTGCACATACACTGAACCAGGGGTGTCCAACCCGCGGCCCACCTTGAACCTTTTTCCCGCCCGCGAGATTCATTACATTTGTACAAAATATATTTATTTTATAACGTGAAAATCAATGTATTAAAAAAATTCTTCATTTGTGCATCCTTATATTCAAAAATTAACATTCGAAATCATGAGAAACAATTAACGTCGATTTTAAAATATTATTTCATGCGAATATAAAATTGTATATGCGGTCCGCAGAGTTATGATGAATTTCCAAAGTGACCCGCAAAATCATTTGGGTTGGCCACCCCTGCACTAAACATTCATCTGAAAGACGAGTATTACTGTTTCATAGAGAGAAAGAAAAAACCATGACGTTCTCTTTGGTGGCTTAAGTGCTTCTTTTTATTTTGATGATAAGAGGTATCCAGGTACTTATTTCGAAGTATCTGCTAACAGAAACAACCTTGACACTGTTAAGTTAATGATTTGTTTCTCAAGTTTTGTACTTTGTGAATGTAAAGAAGAATCATCATAGATTCACTCGCTCTCTTTTCTGTCCGTTTCTTTGTCTATCCGTATTGGCTCTGTACCCTTAAACTTTGTGTAGATAAATCTCTCTGGTGACAGGCCGAGTGAACAAGGATTTTTCATACGGCTTTTCGGCGATAACAACTCCGTCACCTTACCGTGTTCACTGGGCTTGTTAGCCATTTATGCGTAAGCTTTCCACCTTCATAACTTATGATTTTAATCTTACATTTCCACTAATAATGTTAATTCGACCTCATACTACACAATTCAGCGGTACTCATACTAATACTCAACGTCGTTTTTTATTATTTGTATCTGCGAAAAACTCTAGTTATTTACGACCTTAACAAGAATTTATCATTAATTTTTTTTAAAGATTTGAAGTGAAAAAGGTATTTGTGGTGGGTTGAAGAAAATTTTTACTAACTATTTCTACAAAGTTTTATGGAAAAATCGTAAAAATCTAGTTCCTCTCTTCATTTTAGAAATTACTAATATGTAAATGCATTCGGCATTCACAGTGATTGTGGCCTCCTTAAGTTCATAGACCGTTATAGCATTCGCCATGCAGTTTATATCTATCGCAGTTAATTAAATGTGTAATTTTAACAAATTTTATACTACTCCAGACAAGTTTTAAGGCCAAAACTAATGTGACTCGTTTGTTATTGAATTTCAGAAATCGGATAGTAATTTAGTTGTCAAAATTCTTACATGATGATTTTTAAAATTTCGAAATTTAAAAATCACGATTTACTGGTTTTATTTTTATACAAAAATTAATTATACTGAATTAAGTTTGATACACAATCTGTGTTTGGAAATTAGCTACTGGCGAATTTGATTTCGTATTTTTTAGTAATGAATAATTTTGCTAATATTCATGTTTTATGTTTTAACGAAAGTGTAAGCTTTCATTACGATAACTTGAAGTACAACAAAGGAAGTTTTGAGGACTTAGAATTTCTCAGTCCACCACAATCATACATATGTAGGCTTGACAATCAGAAACATTAGTGGATCGAATCCCGTTACTCTCAATGTATCATGCGGAACCGATAAGCTTTCGGCGCTGAGACAGGATGCTGTGACCGAGCGTGGTGGGTGAGCGGCTAACGCTCTTGCCTCGTATTCGGGAGGACACCGGTTCAAATCTCCGTCCGGTAATCCAGATTTGGGTTTTCCATAGTTTCCCCAAATCACTCCAGGCAAATGCCTCCTTTAAAAGGCCGAATTCCTTCCCGTTCCTAGCCCCGATTCTTTCACGCCTCTAATGACCTCAACGTCGACGAAGCGTATAGTCATAAGCAATTAAAAAATGAAGCGAGCACTGAGAGGTGTAGTGGCGTGTACTTGTGCTTAAATTATCCGAGTGAGGAACTCCGCGGAGTTCATATGACAAATATTGGTTTTTTAGACGAGTGCGTAATTATGTAAATAATTTAATTCACTCGTGAAATCATCCCATTTTTTGTTGTTGAAAGATGAAGAAAAAATAAATGAGTGTGGCAGTATTATATGGAAATAGACTTTACTTTGAAGAAAGATAGAATTTCTGGGATTGTCATCTTTTATGTATTGCTGAAGCCTCTGTTAATACAGTCAAATATGGTGAAAAAAGGGGCAAACACCGGAATGACAGATAACAAGCTGTAAATTTGCATAAATCTTTGTTTTGACATTTTATAAATTGGCTCAAAAGTCTCATAGAATCTCCTGTACACTAGTCAAGATATTCAAGGTCAAGATCAAGATCACAAAAAACGTTTTGTGTGTGTGTGTGTGTGTGTAAATGTCTCGTTTCCTTTAATCTTAATTTTATTTTGAGCCATTAGAAAGCTATAGACCATTAAATTCTCTACAAATTTCGTTATACACAATATTTCATAGATTTAACCCTTCTAGAGATAGAGCGTGGAGAGTGGGAAGCGCTTAGCCTCATGGACGATAACGCTATTGCTCGACATATTAACTGTAGATTCCAATAAATATTTATTAATATTTATTAATGACTGATCGCAGTTATTTCTGAACGGAACAGCTGATATCATTCATGTGACTGACAAGCGGGGAATTAGCGGTTTCTTGTTTCTCGTCATTTTGAGGTTGTAATTTTCAATTGTATTATTGTTTAAACTGGCAAGTAATTCAGATTCTGTTTGTATTGGTGTTAAGTGATACACCAGTATTTCCATAGAAAGAAAAATTGAAGAAACCTTAACAATAACAAAAGTATAAAGACTTGTCGGAAATATATAACCGGATAATAAGGGATCCTCAAAATAATTTTTTGCTAATTCTATGCGCTGTGAGTTTTACCATTGCGTCAGCTGGGACTAGATGGGTAAGTCAATCAATATCGATTCTCAATAATTTTCTGAATATTTTGAGATTGATTTTTTTTTTCGAATAAATTGTAGGCCTAATTTAATGTGAAACTGTGGCGTAATGCCCAGAGGCGTAAGATTGATGACCATACTTTAATATAATGTATGCTACATTATTTTCTGTTGTTATACTTTATCCTAACCATAAATCATGCAAAAATGCTGTATTCCTGGTAAACTATAGTACAATTACAGTTAAGTTATTAGTTTCCAGACTATATATTTGTGCTTATGACTTCTTAGAGAAGACAGCATCCTTGAAGTGGTAATGGGTCGGTTATATTGCGCAGAGAAAGGCCAAAGATGGACAAAAACAGTGTTAGAGTGGAGCCCAATAGATCACCACAGATCGAGGGGAAGACCACCAGACCAATGGGACAAGGACATACGCAGGGTTGTCGGAGTTAACTGGCAGAGGATCTCCCAAGATCGTTCAACTTGGAGGAAACTGCTCAAGTTCTACTTGAAATCATGACTTTATGAGGCCACATCGATAAAAAATTGAACTGGCTGATAATCGTAATGAATGAAAATGGTTGGAACGGAGGAACAGAGCGTCCTTAAATTGAATTAAAAATGAGTTGTTCATTTATTTATAACTAGACTAGATTTAGAATGTAGTACCATCTATGACACTTTGTAATGAAACAAAAAATTAATAGTTTGTGTTGCAGTTTTAAAAAAGGATGGTGTAAGTACTATCGTTCTTTCTCGACAAATAATCTTTTTTAAGGCTGCATTTACACGATGCGAGTTGACTGGAACGACAGTTCGCCGGACCGTTGGTGGTGGGGGTAAGAGAGTGGACTAGCATGCTAATAATATTTAGAAGACAGTACACTATCCATTGTCAGGAAAGTTCTCTACTCCTACATTGTGATCTTGTTGAAAACAGTTTGTCCATATTGCAGGAGGGAATTAACATCGTAGCTAATTTGTTGATTATAATGTTGAATGATATAAAGAATAACAAAATAAAACGTGGACAATGGTTAAAAGAGTGGATATTAAAAAGAAAAGCTTTAAATGCCTAAGCGCCTTTTTTTTTAAATGAAGTTGCAAGTGAAAATGTAGAGTTACATCATTTAAGACAAACTGTATCTCAATTTGAAGAGTTATTGTGAAATATTTTTTCCGATACATAAAAAATGTCACCGTTATGAAGAAATTCTTTGATATCAGAGTCTCTAAAATCCTTTTCTTATAATATTCATTCTTAAAATTCAATGGAATTTCCTCACTTTCACGCAGTTCAGAAGATTTTAATGCCTCTGCTTACGCGACTTGTTAGTTGTCACCATCTTGATTGTTGAACTCGCACGCCAAAATTTGGTCGTGAACCGAGTCCACTAAGTTGTCAATGCAGAAACGAGTAGTCCTCAATAGAAAATACTAACTTTATTCATTTAGACCCCTTTACAGGATGTCGATATATCATGTTATTGATGGATGGTAACCGCCTTTTTAACATTTGATGGAAAAAGACGGGCTTATAATTTAGTCTTTGCATTAATGATATTTTATAATACGGCTACTATCTTTGCCAGCTGAACAAGTTCGTTATGTTCTATATCGCGGTGATTGTAACATCTTCTTGTCTTGCTGTAAATAACACGGAAGTTTTTTCATCACCCACAGACTCTGATTTGGGTGGCATGGTACAGATGTAGGCTACTATAATCTTGTAATCGTAGGCTTCCGCCCTGGAAGAAGACCCCAAAATGAGGGTCGAAACGTCGGTTTTAAGTAACATGACGTGGCGCCAACCGGAAAGCCAAGAATCTACTATAATCTTGATCGCAATTACAAATACAACAAATTGTCATAATGGACTCAGCGTGTGAAGACAAATATCACCAAGTGGAAGGACAGAGTTAAACATGTAGTAAACGAAGATTGTTTTAATTGGAGTGAGCAAACTACGTGATACTAGTATTCAGGATTTCCAGCTGTTCTTATTATAGAGTATTGTACTCTATTTCACGTGGACGCACGCTTAGTGTATGAAAGTAACAGAGCACGTTCAAATACTATATTTTAGCCAACACACATTTCCACTCACTGGTTGACGTTTTACGTACAAAAAATGTATTGGAACTCAGTGGCGTAGCTAGGTCAACAAGGGCCCCGGTGCAAAAAATTTATTTTGGCCCTCAGGCCAGATGTGCAACCTTTTTTTGCTTTGTGTTGCTGAGCTGAGGATGGGGCCCTTGAGTTGTGCTTAGGCCCCTGAGCAGAGCAGTAAGACGACTGTAGAGAGGGGCCCCGGTACACTATACTGCCTAGCCCCATAGCAGCTACGCCCCTGTTGGAACTAGTGTCCGACCGAAACAGTATTTTCAGCCGAAAACGAAACCCAAACCGAATCTTCGGCCTCGGCCACAGTTTCAGCCGAAACCGAAACTTATTCACACATGTTGAAATGTCTTTTAGATACTGAAATTGATTGTATTTATACACATATACAGACACTTAACTCCTGTTAAATGAAATTAAGATTATAAGTGAAGTATGTAACAAAAATAATGCTTTATTTATGTTATATTAACAATTTAACACGAAGAAAAATAATAAACAAGTTAAAGACTTACTCTTGTAAATAAACGATGTTAAAAATCAACACATAGATATAAAGTACAGAATCATAATAAATTTAGTATTTTAATTTTCACAAAATTATTAATTTATTATTTTCAACAATAAAAAATTATTCACCAAATGCTACGTACAAGATGTCAATAAATTAACTGAGTTTTTTGTAGCACTTGGTGATTACTTAATTATCAGTCCCAGCAAGGAAAGAAAATTACCTAATTATCATTCTCAACAAAGATTGCAATGATTAATTTGTAATACAGGAAGGTAATTTAAAAAAGTTATAAAATCAAAAGAAAAACGAAACATTTAATTTTAGTATTCGTAATTAAAAAATCTTATATTATACACTAAGAAAAGTAGTTTTTCTACATTTTCACTTAGCAGATGCAGGATCGGTCTGATGGTTCAGTGGTTAAGTTGTCAGAAGGGGGATCTAAAGGCCCCGGTTTGAATACCTATCTCGGCGGCGATTTTCATAGGCCCTTAACCCGACCTTTACCTCGGTACAGCTTGCTGTGTAATGTGAAGAACGCCAGAACGCTTAGGTGGTTCGGATTTCACGTTAAACTGTAGGTCCCCTGTACGCGGTAGGATTGCTGGGTTAGGTTAAGGCGGGTGTACAGCTAAAAGAAACACTTTCACCAGGTCAATAGGACCGCACGGAATTATTAATATACCAAGCTGATAATTACGACGATATGCGTATATTTTTTCAGTGGCACTAAACAGTTGCTCGCTTGGAACACTGGTAGGCGGAGCAGAAAGATACCTTACGACCGCTTTTCTCTGGGTAGGATACGGACGACTGTTCCAACAACAATGTCGGCATTGCGTTACGATAGAGGCTCCGACTGAAACTTTTTTTTTCAAAACAGTTTTTTGATCTTCAGATCCAGTTGTCTCCATCCGATTAGTAGTATTATCGTGTGTATCTCATAGACTCTCCTTTTCTTGCTGTATGTTGGAGGGGGCAAGATAAGTTCTAGAGAAACTGAGGGAACATTTTTTCCGCCGCCGAACAGTTCTCCGTCAAAAACGATATTATTTCTGTTGCTGCAACATCCACTTCATTGGAATTGAGATTTTTCGATTTAATTCTTTGATCCAGTATTGTCGCAGCAATCAGTGAAGGTTGTCTTTTTATTAAAGAGAATTTGATGATCAATAACTCGTACAGTGAGTTCTTCATATTTGCCATCATCTCATCTGCGTTTTCGGATCGAACTGCAGTTTGCGCATTAAAAGTGATATCAAAGTCATGCGTCATGAAATTATAAATCAAGTATATCAAAACGTCTGTGAAGTTCTTTAAAAATCCCATTGACTAGAAAAAATAATATCATGCTTACCATACTCAACGCTGTACAAGTTGACTACATTCTTTTACTCTAAATAATCAGTAATCAAAGTATAGTACATATATATACTATCATACAGAAACATATATATCGGTTATATATAGGGGTTTCAGGTCATTTTGAGTTGCAAATTAGGTAAAAACCCAACTTTTAGGAAAAGTGTGAAATTTGGCTGATTTTCGAAGAACTGTAGCTCGCTTAATTTTGAGTTTAGAAAAAAGTTTGTAATTCGAAAGTTGTAGGAAATTTCGTCCTCTTTCAAATTGAAAATAGTTATGATCTTGTTCCAGCACGCATACACCCAGTACAACTTTAATGGCGTTGATGATTTACTATAAAATGAGCTGTAAAACTGAGACGTTGGTCCAGATATCAGTGGTAGATCTTACCCATTCGCGTTTTGTCTTTATTTGAAATTTTTTTAAAAAAATTTCTCATATGTTTGTGGCATCAGTGATTTTATCCGATATGTGTGAACTGCGTGGGGATCAGTGAAATTGAGTCGCCGCAATGCTTTGCCTTCCACCAAAGCATAAGGCAGCATGTCCACAATTATTACGTCAAATATTGCTTCGTCAATCCTTTTTGCAATTTCATGATTATAAGCCCATTGTACAAATTAATATTTAGAGGTCAAACTCGAGGTCGTTGACTGGACAAGATTTGGTTGGTCAGTACTCAATACTTCCAGTAAGATCTCTGAACCCATTCGCTAAAAATTCAGCTTCATTTAAATAATTTTTCAATTTGTCTATTGCTGACTGTCGTCGTAACAGCTGCCTGTGAACCGCGCCATAAAACTTCGATAAATGTTGATTTACTCCAATGTAATGCTTGTTTTTTGGGTTCGTTGCTTACCAGTGGATATGATTTATTACAAATTTTACACACGTCTTTAGATGACTCGGTAGGGATTCTCTCGAAAAACCACAAATCAGATTTTTTTTCACTTTTTGTGATATATTTACCTGAAAGAAAATAGTGTAGTATAAATAAATAATACCTCACAGATCACAGAAAATATAAACACTGTCATAAAGAAGGCATATGGCATGCATTCTAAATTAGGAAAATTAATTCAAGTGAATTCCAGTTAGAAAAGAAGATTTGCACGTACTACCGTCTGGGGCATCCAAATTACAATACGGGTACAAAGTGTAATTCGTCAACAATTACCTAAAAAAGTAGGTAAGTAATGTGTGAACCAAACATTACCTCTTATTACTTTTACATATTTCTCATCATAAATAAATCCGAGTTAATAGTTTCGGCACGGCCGAAGTTTCGGCCTATTTTTGGCCGAAACCGAAACTGAGGCCGAAACTAGATTTTTTGGCCGAAACTGGCCAAACCGAATCTTCGGTCGGTCACTAATTGGAACGAAACCTTGAGATTTGTCCACCATTAAGCCGCATTGTTCGTAAAAGATCGTTTGCAATGGAGGCACAACAAGAATTCCTCTGACTTGGGATTAGTTTGACATATTCGGCCACTGTCGGCTAAGTTTTTGTTTAAATATTTTCTGATTTTGTGGACTGTGAAAATCGTCTACTGATTTTATTTGTTTACTCTACTGTGTAAATAGCTAAAACTCTCTGCAATTCAATGCGAAAATTTTGTGTGCGTTACTGAATATTCAAGCCTGCATAAACTGCAAATTACTAAGGACCATTTATATAAAGAAAATCCTGCTGAATGAGTTGCCCTGAAAATTCGTCGATGGTAAAACTATTATTGATTTGCCAAAAATGGCAGGACATATTCAAAGAAAGTAAAGGTTTTCAAAATTTATCTAAAATAATTTCTTTGCTTTTATCTGTGCTTGACACTTCTGCATTCGCTGAAAAAGCTTTTTTTCTGACATCATAAATGTAAAATGGAGAGATAAAAGAAACAAATCTTCGCCAACTTAATAAAGTATTTAATTTTAAATGTAGACTGTTCTGATATGGTGAGAATGTTTATGATGAATAAGTATTTGTTGGATGTGTCAAGAAGCAATGAAAAAGTATGTGCTTAAACATAAACAACAAAGGAATTGTTTTTCTATTCAACGTTCTCTATTTTTGCCATTCCTAAACACAAACAAGCTCTTATTGTTACAAAAAGGTGGAAACCTCTAAATGAGAAATGGATTTAGACACTTCAGTAATCTGATGACTTATAGGCACCATGTGACGACAACACAGCCATCGTACATTCAAAAAGCCAAAACCACTCGACGACGTAGGCATACAGTGCAAAAATGTTATAAATATTGAGCGAGTTAAAAAAATGAAAATGGTATAAAAATGTGTAAAAAAGAGTAAAACCTGTAAATATTTGCACGGACGAGGCTTTGGCGACTGAAAGATTCCCGTTGTAAGGAGTTACTCACTGCTTGCCAACAGCCTCCTACAGGAAGGCGGAAGAGGAGGGAGTGATTCAGGGCACCCTCTTGCCCTTGGGGTTGGAAATGGAACCTAAATGCAGATGAATCAGAAATGATAAACAGCATGGGAATGCGGAATGCAACGGGTAGCCACTGTTTTAAAGGCTTAAGGGTATGCCGAGGACATGTAATCCTGTCAATTAGTGTGATCTCCATAGGTAAATAGTCCTCAAATCAGATCACCGGGAGGGGACTTTTAAGGTAGGAGTCATCAGAATGGATTGAAACACTTTACGAGTCGGAGCGTGGAATGTTAGAAGTCAGAATAGAGCAGCTAGATTATAAAACTTAAAAAGGTGGTAAAAGGGCTTAATTTAAATTTCTTAGGGATCAGTGAGATTAAGTGAAAGGATGCACACGATTTCTGGTCTGGAGAGCACAGACCAATTAACACAAAGGCTGTCAGTGGAGTTACTGGTATAATGAACAAGAGAGAAGGGAAACGATTGATTTATTATGGCCAGTTTTAGTGATTTTTTTTTGATGAGGTTAGAAACTAAGTCCGCCCCAACCACGTTAGTACAAGTATATGTGTCAACATCTCAGGAAGATGACGAAGAAATAGAGTAAATATGCGCCTAAATTAATCCATTATGTGAAGGGGTAGGGAAATCTAATAATCAAGTGTGATAGGAATGGAGTATTGGGAGAAGAGGAAAATGCTGTAGGAAGTTTTGGTCTAGCAGAAAGAAATGAGCGAAGGAGCACGTTGTTAGACTATTGTGATAGATATAAGCTATACATGACAAACACACTATTTAAGAATCATGCTAGAAGTATATACACCTGGAAACATCCAGGGAATACGGTTATTTGCCATCTAGATTATACAGAGATTCAGAAATCATGTTCCAGATTGCAAAGCATACCCAAAGGCAGACATAGATTCCGACCATAATCTGATAGTTATGAAGGGTAGGCTCAAATTCAAGAGGGTAAGGAAGCAATATAAGCAGAACAAACTGGAAGGGAATGGACTGAAACAATCTATACGAGAGACAAATTTTCAGAAATGGTAGATGTTGGTCTGGAAGTAACTCTGAAAGGAGCTCATCTGAAAACGAATGAAATGTATTGAAAAAAGAAATAATGAAAGCTTGTAAAGAAACATTGGACTTTAGGTAACAACTCGCCCGGAAACCTTGGATCACGCAAAATGTTTGGAGCTGCTCGATCGGAGGAGAAGGCTCGAAAATGCCCAGATTGAAGCGAGAGCAATACAGACAATTTAGAAATCGAATAAACAGGAATGTAAAAAGCAAAGGGAAAATAACTGCAACGAAAATGTGAAGAAAGAGAAAGGTAAAGCAGAAGTGGCATATGGAAAGATCAAAAAAATTTTGGGGAAATGAAAAAGTGAGGTAAACATTAAATGAGCCAGTGGGAAACCTCTTTTAAGCTCAGAAAATAGAGCTAACCGATCGAATGAATTCATTGAGAAGCTCTATGAAGGGAAACAATAGCGTAATGGAAAAAGAAGGCGATGTCGACATTGATGACTTACGAGATTTTGTTTTGAGGACAGAATTTGATAGAGCTTTGAATGTCTTGAAATCAAAGAAGGCATTTAGAATTGATGAGATACCTGCAGAACTTCTTAAATCCCTAGGAGGAGAACCTGATATGAAAAATTATGAAACAGGAGAAATTGCAACTGATTTTAATAAAAGTATCATCTTCACAATTCTGAAGAAAGTACAAGCCGGCAAATGTGTCAGGTATCACACCATAAGTGTAACATCACATGTCTCAAAATTACTAACCAGAATAATATACAAAAGAATCGAAAATGTAATAGAAGAGAAGAAGAGATAGTAGATGAAGATCAATTTGGGTTTAGAAAAAACCGCGATACAAGGGAAGTAATTCTACCTTTAGGGTGAATATTTGAAATACAGATTAAGAAAAACAAACATACTTTTTTGGCGTTTGTTGATTTAGAAAAAGATTTTGATAATACTAGGTGGGACAAGAGGTTCAAAACTTTAATGTGGTCAGGACTAAATTACATGTGTAAGAGGCTAAAATAAACGTAGAGAATCATGAATGGCAATGTCTTCGCAGAACAGGCTGTGGATATTGATATGGCATCAACAAAATAATGAAGGATGATTTTGGACTAAATATAAACCAAAGCAGTACAAAATTGATGAAATGTAGTAGAAATGTTACGAATAACAGTAGATAAAATTCAAAAATATGATCGGATGTGATAGGAGAAGTAAGTGAATTCTGCTACTTGAGATGTAAAATTACAACTGATGGCTGAAGTAGAATGATGTTAAAGCAGAATAGCGCTATCAAAAGGGGCCTTAATGAAAAAGTGAAATATTTTAGTTTCAAATATTAATCTAGGACAACCTCCTAGAAACGCAGACATAGATGGTGGAGTATGAAGTGTGACGAGGCTATTGAACGAATGATCAGGCATGGACTAAATTCAATAGTAACAGAACAACAGAAACATGGAAGCAATTTCACACAGGTCCAGAACAAACCTCAAAAAGAAATTAGAAAAGGAAAAGCGTTCATAGCGACAGAAAAAGGATACAAGATATTGAGGAAGACTTCAAAAGAAATAATACAAGAATTTTTTATAGCACTTTCAATGAAAATATTACATGTTGCCATCCTCCAAACTTTGTTTCAAAATGCCAGATGGGTCCCTTGAAATGAATACCAAAGCAAACTGCAAAATTCTGGCACAATACTTTGAAAATCTCCTCAACTGCGAGAAACCGACGGGAAAATTATTCCTAACTGAAACTACACCAAATCCGGACTCTACACCACCCACACTCGAAGAGATAAAAGGAGATCATAAAGCAACTGAAAAACAACAGAGCACCAGGAGAAGGTATTATTGCCGAATTCTGGAAGCTTGGAGAACGAAAATCTCACAAATAAAATTCGTAAAAATTATCACAAATGTTTGTGTCACAGAGAAAATCCCACAAGAATGGAAATGTGCACTAATACATCCCTTACATAAAAAAGGGTGACAAGACGAATCCCAACCATTACAGACGGTATCTCCTTGATGCCAGTCATTAATAATATCCTCTCCAAAGCCCTAATGAACAGGCTAGAACCTCAGGGTAGATCCACAAATAGGTGAATACCAGGCAGGCTTTAGAAAATGAAGATCATGCATCGAACAAATCTGGAATCTGAGAACACTCCTGAAGATAAGGCAATCAAACAATACCGTAGTAATATTTGTGGATTTCAGGAAGGCATATAATTCCATAGACAGACAGACGCTCTTTGACATAATGAAAGAAGATGGCATAGACAAGAAGACAAGGGCTCTCATACAACAAACACTCACTGATACCACGTCTAAAGTGAAATTATGGAAGAACTTATCATACCCATTCATAATTTGCACGGGTGTCAGGCAAGGAGATGGATTATAACCGATTTTATTCAATGTGGTATTGGACAAAGTTATAAAACAATGGGAGAAACAGGTCAAAGGAATACAGGTAGGAAGAACACGGCATACCAAAACAATCATAAGATGCCTGGCATTTGCGGATGGCCTGGGAATTTTCAGCAACAATAGGCAGAAGCACAAGATGTATTGGAACTGCTACATCAAATTGCCGCCAAAACAGGGCTACAAATTTCGTATGAAAAACGCTGGTACATGGAGAAACAAAACAACAACGTACAAACAACACACACAAAATTTGAAACATAAAAAGAGTCGAAAATTCAAATATCTAGTGGAATACATACAAGTAGGAGGATCTAACAAGTTATCAAATTTGGAAAGATCAGAAAAGATTCAGAAGACTTACATACTCACATGGTCGTATTATAACATAAGAGATATTTCAAGACAGGCCAAACTCAGACATTACAAAACTGCCAGAAGCATTATAAGCATCAGAAACAACCACGATTGGGGCTTCAGGCATCACAGAAGCGGAAAATAGTTGAACGCAAAATTCTTAGAAAAATTATTGGAGCAATATGTAAAGGCGGCATATGGATGAAAAGACCAACGAAAGAACTTTACGAAAATACAGATAAATTGACAGACATAATCAGAAGACGTATATTACAATTCTATGGACATTTACAGCGAATGAACATCACTAGACTTACAAACAGGATCTATGATGTGGTAAATATTAACTCAGGAAAACCAATTGGTTCCACGAAATAGAAGAGGACTTGAGTCATGCAGGGATCAGCAAGGAAATGACACGGGAAAGGGGACAATTCAAGAACAAAATTATGAGTACAAAATTTAAAATACAGAAGAAAACAGGAACAAAATGGACTGAACAAAGGAAACATGAACACAGTGAGCGTATGAAGAGGTTTTTGGAAGAGAAGAGGAAGAAGACAAATACAAATAAAAGCTGAATAATCATGAATAATTTAGTTTAAACACTATCCCCAAGGACAACAAGGATTAATAAAAATAATCTAGCAGTTAGAGAGAACATTTTTAAATTTTAATTTGAAGCGGTCCGCTCGCGGAAGCTTCATATGTTACAAGCAAGCGTTTGTCGATGTGAGCAGGAGAGACTATTTCGCAGTGCAACCATCGCGGCACCCTTTGAGTGCAGGTGTTTGGAGATGGGGAAGGAGATAAGCTTACCGCATTCCTTCAGTGGGGACAGTCCGCCCCGTAACAGCGGTGCGAGAAGTATAGAGCGCGTGTGCGCGTGTATGCATGGAAGGATACACTATTATCTGATAATAAATTCAGACAAGTTTTGTTTTTCTTGTTTCAAGCTAAAACCCTCGTTTTGAGGAGAAGATAGCAGCTGGCCAGGGAGACGCCGTTCGAAAGGATAATCATCGAATGTGTTCCAAAGCAAGTGCTCGTCCAGTGTAATCACAGTGCGACGGTTGAAGTTTGTTTTGTGTGTGTTGTGCGCAGAAACTACAGAAGAACGGACAGCGCTTACTACAATATAGACATCAACTAGATGGTAATTACACAATTTTTATATTCCGCCAGAACAATCCGAGTCAAAGTATGGCGCATTGTACCCGAAAGCGAAAACCTGTAGAGAATTGTGTTCTCTGATGGTTTTTTTAGTTACTCGGACTTTGTTCATGATCTGTCATTTCGTTGTTTATTTTATCAATTTTTATTATATAGATTTAATTCTTGTTTTATGTGTCAGCAGATAAAATTAATATAATTTTCCTTGAAATAAAACAAATAATTATATTTCTAAATGTTTTTGAAAATTCTGGAAGGACTCCTTCCATGTCGCCCAGGCAAAATTGAACAAGGTATTTTATATATACAAAATTTTAATGATAGAGAGTAATAATAACTGGTGGCAATCCTTACTCCCGGGTACACTACAAAGTGTGGAGCAGAGCACTTTGGAATACCAGAAAGACGGAAAATTGAAGCATTTCAAATGAGGAATTTAAATGAAAAATGCTGAAAATTAAGTGGACAGATAAAGTACGAAATGAACAAGTTTTACAAATGGTGGTCGAGGACAGAAGTTTTTGGAAGTGTCTTACAGAAAGAAGACACAGGATGATAGGTCATACCTGTAGACATGCAGGATTGGTTAATTTGTTAGTGGAGGTAACAGACGATCGTAAGAACCGTAGAGGAAGACACAGATTAGAATATATGACAGATATGATTGAGTAGCGGATTATAATGGGTATGTTGAGATGAAGAGGTTAGCACAAGATAAGAAGGGATGGAGAGATCGAGGGTTGCATCATACCAGCCGAAAAACTGGTGAAAAAAAATAAATAATAATGAAATGGTGAGTTTTTAGAAAAAAATAAATAGAGAAAAATGGTGTTTAATTCTAAATTCCTTTGTAAAGTAACAATGACGGTGCAGTAGTTATGAAGATTGATATATGGACAATATCCGTGTTGTGGCGGGTATTAATTTTTGTGGTCATTTACCAGCGTTAAGTACGGTAGATTGCTTTCCGAGCTGAGCTAGACGGCGTAACTGTACCCTGGTTAAACTTGGTGCTTTCCTCCGAGTACGCATGGCGCTGCGGTTCTGCTGTGAGAACCGAAGCCCAGCGTGTGTTCAAGAGAGAGGCAGCTATCCGGCATGTAGAATGTCCAACCCATAGGAAACGCCACGCCCCACTTCCAGATACTGGGGCCGCTACTTGGAGACGATTCGTGTCGCAGCTTGCTCGCCTAACCACGCGACAGTTCATGTGACATACTGGGATATTTCTTGTATATAGGACTTGTTTTTTTACCCCTCTGCCACTTATAGTGTGTTTAAATCGGTATACGGGCGCCCATAACGCGTCATGAGTCCGGTATAAGGCCGCAAATAATGCATTTGCAAATCTGGTAAGCGATTGCGGTCCGTGATTTTAGAACCGGTACGCGGCGTATTACGATATTTGACCACGGTGTGGACGGGTCCCCCTCACACCACCCCGCCTGGCAGGTTGATACAAATATATCTTTGAGAAACTTAATTACAAAAATGACTTTGACCAAACAGTGCACAAGAATTCACTTCCAGTAGTCACCTATATTGATGGAACAAGTAAACATTGGGTGGGATAAACACACAAGTGTATGGTAAAGTCATGCCATCCTTTGCACATTCTCTAACTCTTCTGTCTGATGATACGTAAGGAGCGTTCTGTTTTTCTGCCAATCACGAGACAGGATACTTATAACCCACTTTTTTGTTCCCATGATTGGTGCTGGTAGTTATGTCGAAATTGCGGTATGTATGGGTGTTTGTGTCTCTCTCTGTGCATGTATGCTTAAATACGGTGATCAAAGCCTACTCGACCATCCTCTAACTCGTATGCCAGATGATTTTTGTAACGAGAGTCCTGCACTACTCTTTTCATCTAAACAGGGGTAACGACAGTTCTGTCCCACTTCTTCGTTGCCATAATGGTTGCTGTTAGTTGTGTCGAACTTGCGGTATGCATGGACATGTATGTATGTGTGTCTCCTTCCTCTGTGGATGTGTGCCTAAATATGGTGATGTAAGACCACTTGGCGTCGAGATTTCACAATAAATATATACTTGCAACCACTGTTTCTGCAAGGAATAAGCACTCTCTTATTTCGCACTGGCTCTGCTCTTCACAGTTTCCTGTTGTCTGAATTGGGACACGAACTGTCTGCCTCACGTAGTTCACTATATAATCATTTATCGGAGTTGATGATGCGATAGTGTACCAAAAAGTGGAGGACTTGGCTCATAAGCTTACTGTCAGATCATTACTTGCATGTAATCGTGCAATATGGATTCCACATTTTTTGATATCAAATGTAGGATGCAAGGGATGTCATCATAAAGGAGCTGGATGTTATATGGAGGAGGGTAAAGAGACTGTACATGGAGTATGATGAGGTTAGAATGGATAATAATGGAAGAATTCTGAGTGGTTTACGGAAGGGAAAAGTTGACATTGACCAAAGGCTAGCACTTGATTTCAGGTGATGAGGTCTGAGTGGGTAAAATAAGCAAACACCCAGTTTTATTTACGAGTGCATTAAAATACTTCATATCAACCATTGAAAGAAAAATAAGAAGCCAACTGATGATTATATGAGTTGTTTCTTTTCTCGAGCCGTCCAGAGTTTGAATACACAGATTAGAGATTAGCATTACCTTATATATCGATAGTTCTGAGACCGCGTATTTTTTCATTTAACGCAATCGCGCAGACTACACTGTTGAGCGACATAACGAAAAACGCCAAGTATGACGGATTGAGACTATAATATACATTCTATCATTTTTCAACAGAACAATGCTCGTTCTTACACGCATCGTGTCTTTATGAACAATCTGCATGATGTTGAGGTACTCCCACAGCCAGCAAAATGTTCAGATCTGTTCCCGATAAAACATGGGTATGACCAGATTGGACATAAACTCCGTTCCATGCGAGTGTCCTGGATATCAAATATCAATTACAAAAGTTGAAGGCCTGTTGGCCTCAGGAAAGGATTCAATGGCTTTATGATACCCTTCCCAACAGGGCCACATTTAGACTTTGTGGGCCCCTAGACTATACATGTGTACATTTTTGTTTAGGTCTCCACGGCTGGACTGTGGTGCTGGACTAAGGTTGGCCGGGAGATCCGGGAATGTCCCGGAATTTTGATTCAGGTCCCGTGTTCAGTAATTATGCGTTACTGTCCCGGAATTCCCAAAATGTTAGTTTTTCTCTGAAATTCAAATGACCACGGCGCCCAGAGGCCAAAACCAAGAATTCCGTGCTCGCAGCGGGAGGATGCAATTTACAAAAAGTTAGAGCTTTTGTCCCTTGAATCAGAGGAATTAAAATTAACATGGAAAATATACTTTGAATTTCCTGGGGTACTGAACATTCTAGATGCAGTTAACATTGATTTCCTTTGTACAGAGTTCACATCTCTGAACGCTGTTTTTGAGGTCCTTCCAAAAGACTTGCTAAGTTCTGACCCAAGTTCCTTAGAACAAACGTTTCTAATGATTTTGCAAATTTAAAGAAAATAGTTGGTTTTCTTTTATCAATTCCAACAAGCAACGTTTTGCGAGCGAAGTTATAGCCCGTTGAATAATTTATGGACTAAAGAGCGAAACAGAATGTCCATGGATTTGATCAAGGCTGAACTCCAGACTCAATCAATTTTGAAGAGTCTTGCTCAGATATTTTATCAGTTTTGCAAAGCAGTGATGGAGAAAAACTTGTGAAAATGCCAAAAGCTAGTGATATATATATATAAAAGGTATTTGATTATGATACACTTTGATTTTGATTTAGTCAAAGATAGATCTTAAGTTCTTATTTATTTGTTGATAATACCTGATGTTGATTATATCTAAGTTTAACTAATAAGCCTAACAGAAGTGTTCAATTTTTGTTTAAGCTTAATATTTTTGAAGTTTTGATTGATAATACTTGACGTTGGTTTCCTAAAAAAAGTACAATAAAGCCTAAAAGAAGTGTTCGATTTTTAAGTTTAATATTTTTCCTTTTGATTCATAATACCTGTTGTTAGTTTTAACTAGAATTTAATTAATATAACTAAAAGAGGTGGTATATATATATTAAATAGTATTGTTTTCAGCTAAAATACAATTTTTTATTAATTAGTATTTTTGTTAACTCTTTAAACATACCACTAAAATAGTTTTTGATCCAAGAAATGTCCCAGAAATTATAAGCCTGTATCTGGCAAACATATGCGGGACCATAGGTTACAGTCTAGGTAGCTTGTGCTTAAAAGGCTTATGCATGGCTTATGGATGGGGTGTAACGTCATACAGATAAATGGCTTATATCAGGGGTGTAGCTATCGAAGGGCAAGGCGGTGACATGCACCGGGGTCCCAAAGCTCATGGGAGACACAAGCGCAGTTCAGGGGGTGGGGGAGAGGAGGCCCAAGTGCAGATCAAAGGGTCCAAGCTTAGCTCAGGGAGACCCCCTCTGGCCTAAGGGCCTAAAACATTTTTTTTTGCACCGGGGCCCTTGTTAACCTAGCTACGCCACTGGATCATATCACTAAGTTCTTTATAAACTTCCCTTGATTTTGTAATCATTGAAATAACATCACAAATCATCGTAACCCGTGAAGTATTATTTCGCTTCATTGTTCCCTTATTATATGTATTTCAGGCAATCAAAGGTCTAAAATATATGTTAGTAACACCAAAAACAACAATCGAAATAAAAATACCAATTTATTTATTTTATAAAAATTTAAAGTTGTTAAATAACTTTTAACACACATTTCAATCATAATTTGCTGTCTTTAAACTAACTACCAAGCATGCATCCATTTCCAAATTAACAAAGCTTGGTATAAAGAAATGAGAGTTGACGAATAACAATAGTCAGTTTTCGTAATACTATTTTTAAATGAAATCTTATATATAAAAATCAATGTTTGTTTGTGGGTTTGTTCGTCTTCTATGCATTCCTATAACATTTATTAGATTGCAATGAAACTTTGGAGAGTTTTCGAGTGTGCGTCTGCGAAGGTTCCTGTGAAAAAAAAATTCCAAAAAGTCACCCCCTATTCCCCATAACACCCCATAATTTAGGCAAAACCACATTTTTTATCCGATTTAGATAGGAATTTGTACACTTATACTTTAAAACAAACATAAAAATACTGCCTATATACGGTTTCCGAATATTAATCCCCTCGCCCCCTTTCCACCCCCATAATTTTTTCACCCCATAATTTAAGCAATGCCACATTTTGTTTCAGATTTAGATAGAAATTTGTACACTTATACTTTAAAACAAACAGAAAAATACTGCCAACATACGGTTTCCGAATATTCATCCCCTCTCTCGCTTTCCACCCCCATTACGTTTTTACCCCATAATTTAGGCAAACCACAGTTTTTATCCGATTTAGATAAGAATTTGTACACTTATACTTTAAAACAAACAGAAAAATACTGCCTTCGTATGGTTTCCGAATATTCATCCCCTTTCTCCCTTTCCACCCCCATTACGTTTTTACCCCATAATTTAGGCAAATCACATTTTTTATCCGATTTAGATAAGAATTTGTACACTTATACTTTAAAACAAACAGAAAAACACTGCCTTCGTATGGTTTCTGAATATTCATCCCCTCTCCCCCTTTCCAACCCCATTACGTTTTTACCCCATAATTTAGGCAAACCACATTTTGTATCCGATTTAGATAAGAATTTGTACACTTATACTTTAAAACAAACAGAAAAATACTGCCTATGTATGGTTTCCGAATATTCATACCCTCTCCCCCTTTCCAACCCCATTACGTTTTCACCCCATAATTTAGGCAAACCACATTTTTTATCCGATTTAGATAAGAATTTTGTACACTTATACTTTAAAACAAACAGAAAAACACTGCCTTCGTATGGTTTCTGAATATTCATCTCCTCTCCCCCTTTCCAACCCCATTACGTTTTTACCCCATAATTTAGGCAAACCACATTTTGTATCCGATTTAGATAAGAATTTGTACACTTATACTTTAAAACAAACAGAAAAATACTGCCTACGTATGGTTTCCGAATATTCATCCCCTCTCCCCCTTTCCAACCCCATTACGTTTTCACCCCATAATTTAGGCAAACCACATTTTTTATCCGATTTAGATAAGAATTTGTACACTTATACTTTAAATCAAACAGAAAAATACTGCCTACCAATGGTTTCCGAATATTCATCCCCTTTCCAACCCCATTACGTTTTCACCCCATAATTTAGGTAAACCACAATTCCTGGATGCGCCTGGTGGTACAGGAAAAACGTTCCTTATCGGTTTGCTGCTAGTGCATATTCGCTCTCAAAATGAAATTGCTTTGGCCCTTGCCTCATCAGGTATTGTGGCTACCTTATTGGATGGTGGACGAACAGCGCATTCGGCGCTCAAATTGCCATTGAACATGCAATTTGCCGTAACTCAATCATGCAATATTTCTAAAGGTTCTGGTATGGTGAAAGTGCTCCAAACTTGCAAACTGATTGTCTGGGATGAGTGCACGATGGCCCACAAGAAATCGCTTGAAGCGCTTGACCGAACTCTTAAAGATCTACGAGCAAATGCAAACCCATTTGGTGGAGCTCTCATTTTATTAGCAGGTGATTTCAGACAGACTCTACCAGTCATACCAAAATCAACACCAGCCGATGAGTTCAACGCTTGCCTCAAAGCATCGCATCTTTGGAAATATGTGCAGAAACTCACATTAAAGGTCAATATGCGTGTACATCTGCAGCGCAATGCGTCAACCATATTTTCAAAACAACTATTGGAAATCGTTAATGGAGAAGTACCAATTGACGCCAATACAAAACACATTTCAGTTCCAGTGAACTTCTGTGTCATTGTTCCATCCATCAAACAACTAATTCTAAAAATTTTCCCGGAAATTTCCACTAATTACAAAAATCACCAATGGCTTTGTGAACGTGCTATTTTGGCAGCAAAAAACATCGATGTCAATACAATCAACTATGTAATCAATGAACAAATTCATGGTAGTTCTGTCACCTACAAATCGATCGACAGCATCATGAATGCAGACGAGATATTAAATTATCCAGTTGAGTTTTTAAATTCGTTGGATCTTTCTGGTGTGCCACCGCACAGACTGTCATTAAAAATTGGTGCACCAATAATTCTTTTACGCAACATTAATCCACCAGTTTTGTGCAATAGAACCAGGCTCGCTGTAAAAAAACTGATGCCGAACGTAATAGAGGCGACAATTCTTAATGGCATGTCGAAAGGAGAAGATGTGCTGATTCCACGTATTCCCATCATTCCCACAGATATGCCATTTGATTTCAAGCGTCTGCAGTTCCATGTTCACCTTGCATTCTCAATGACCATCAACAAGGAACAAGGTCAATCGCTTCAAGTTTGCAGATTAAATCTGGAAAATCCATGCTTCTCACATGGTCAATTATATGTAGCATGCTCACGAGTGGGACAGCTGGAAAATTTATTTGTTCTTGCAAAAGATGGAAAGACTAAAAATATTGTACATGCTAAAGCACTTGAATAAACGTTCTGAAAATAAATTTAAAACACAAAAATAAAATGACTGTCTTTCATTGGTTTTGTATATTTAAATATGTCTGTATTGTGTACATATACCAATTTAGAATGAAAAACAGGCACAAACCGTTCGTCCGTTTACGGTGAAGCTTTGGTGAGTTGTCGACGGGATGACGGAGAATGTTCCTGTCAAAAAAAAAATTAAAAAACCCACCCCTCCTCCCCATAATTTAGACAAAATCACATATTTCATCAGATTTCAATGGGAATTTGCACACTTATACTTTGAAACAAACAGAAAAATACTGCCTGCATATGTTTTCCAAAGCGCATCCCCTCCCACCCATTCCAACTGAAAATGAATTAAACAGCAGTTTAAAATTTATAAGCTAGGCATACACACACACATTTGTGCGCCAGCAATTCCGTGGCGATCCATATAGACGATAAAATGTGTGTGTTAATTGTCTAACGACGAGCCGCATCACAAGCCAATAACAATCGTTACATATTTGAACGTGGCGAGCATGTGTGACGGTAACCATACACACAGATATCTCACTTAACAATTTACTACGCGGCAGATAAGACTTGGTTAGTGTCTAACAAGTTAAGTAAAATCAGAGAATTTGTAGCTCATTTAATTGTGACATATCAGCAACATACTCCATTGTGAAAGGTGAAACTAAAAGAGTATGCGAACAGAAGTTTAAAAAAATTAGGATATAGTGCATTGATAGAGGTTTGTGAGAAATATTATATAAAAGTTGATAGTGCATTAATAAAAAAAAGAAAATCCACTCTTTGCGGAGTACTATATAAAATATATAGAAATATATAAAAAAATGAAAATTCGACAAGAAGTGAAATAGGCGAAGACAAAATCTACAAAGCTAATTTACGATATTACTACGACTTACTACTGTTTATGAGAAATCAACACGAACCATTGGACAGTATCAGCAATATAGGAAGACCAAATTTTGAAGGGGAAGATGTATCTGTGCATTTATGGAATACTGAAGAAATCGAAGAAAATGCTTTTCAAATAGTACAATTAGCAGTATATGATCGTGTTTATAATCTTCCTGCAACCACTTTTTTGTCATACTATCCGTTTCTTTTTTTTTAACAGTTCTAATATAAGCTGCTGCACGAATAAATACATTTTTTTTGTTTAGAACTTCAAAACATGATTCTTTTCAATATTGTCACGTCGCTTGTAACATAACCTCACTACACTTGGCTCGCGATGTTTTGGAATTCCCAGTGAGCCGCGAGCCAGGAAATCATGACGGATAAACCCGTAGACCACTACCATAAACACAACAATTTGAGCGCGGCGAGCCAGCTGAACGACAAATGTGTGGAACTGATGTTCCTGTGTATGGGCTTCGACAAGTACAGGCTCGTCGCGAGAATATCCGCACGCAAATGTTTGGTGAGCTTACTCGCGCGCAAATTGTTGTGTGTATGGGCAGCTATTTGTAAATATGTTTTCATTTAATCTATGTGCCTACTCAAGTCCAGCAATAGTGAAGCATTGCCGGGTCAGCTAGTCTTATATATAAAAATCAATGTTTGTGTGTTTGTTCGTCTTCTATGCATTCCTATACCATTTATCAGATTGTAATGAAACTTTGGAGAGTTTTCGAGTGTGCGTCTGCGAAGGTTCCTGTCAAAAAAAAAATCCTAAAAGTCACCCCCTATTCCCCATAACACCCGACAAATTAGGTAAAACCACATTTTTTATCCGATTTAGATAGGAATTTGTACACTTATACTTTAAAACAAACAGAAAAATACTGCCTACGTATGGTTTCCGAATACTCATCCCCTCTCCCCCTTTCCAACCCCATTACGTATTCACCCCATAATTTAGGCAAACCACATTTTTTATCCAATTTAGATAAGAATTAGCACACTTAAACTTTGAAACAAACAGAAAAAATACTACCTACGTATGGATTCCGAATATTCATCCCCTCTCCCCCTTTCCAACCCCATTACGTTTTCACCCCATAATTTAGGCAAACCACATTTTTTATCCGTATTAGATAAGAATTTGCACACTTATACTTTGAAACAATCATAAAAATACTATCTACGTATGGTTTCCGAATATTCATCCCCTCTCCCCCTTTCCAACCCCATTAAGTGTTCACCCCATAATTTAGGCAAACCACATTTTTTATCCGATTTAGATAAGAATTTGCACACTTATACTTTAAAAACAAACAGAAAATTACTGCCTACGTATGGTTTCCGAATATTCATCCCCTCTCCCCCTTTCCAACCTCATTACGTTTTCACCCCATAATTTAGGCAAACCACATTTTTCATCCGATTTAGATAAGAATTTTCACACTTATACTTTGAAACAAATTGAAAAATACTGCCTACGTATGGTTTCTGAATATTCATCCCCTCTCCCCCTTTCCAACCCCATTACGTTTTTACCCCATAATTTAGGCAAACCACATTTTGTATCCGATTTAGATAAGAATTTGTACACTTATACTTTAAACAAACAGAAAAATACTGCCTACGTATGGTTTCCGAATATTCATCCCCTCTCCCCCTTCCAACCCCATTACGTTTTCACCCCATAATTTAGGCAAACCACATTTTTTATCCGATTTAGATAAGAATTTGTACACTTATACTTTAAATCAAACAGAAAAATACTGCCTACGTATGGTTTCCGAATATTCACCCCCTTTCCAACCCCATTACGTTTTCACCCCATAATTTAGGTAAACCACAATTCCTGGATGCGCCTGGTGGTACAGGAAAAACGTTCCTTATAGGTTTGCTGCTAGTGCATATTCGCTCTCAAAATGAAATTGCTTTGGCCCTTGCCTCATCAGGTATTGTGGCTACCTTATTGGATGGTGGACGAACAGCGCATTCGGCGCTCAAATTGCCATTGAACATGCAATTTGCCGTAACTCAATCATGCAATATTTCTAAAGGTTCTGGTATGGTGAAAGTGCTCCATAGTTGCAAACTGATTGTCTGGGATGAGTGCACGATGGCCCACAAGAAATCGCTTGAAGCGCTTGACCGAACTCTTAAAGATCTACGAGCAAATGCAAACCCATTTGGTGGAGCTCTCATTTTATTAGCAGGTGATTTCAGACAGACTCTACCAGTCATACCAAAATCAACACCAGCCGATGAGTTCAACGCTTGCCTCAAAGCATCGCATCTTTGGAAATATGTGCAGAAACTCACATTAAAGGTCAATATGCGTGTACATCTGCAGCGCAATGCGTCAACCATATTTTCTAAACAACTATTGGAAATCGTTAATGGAGAAGTACCAATTGACGCCAATACAAAACACATTTCAGTTCCAGTGAACTTCTGTGTCATTGTTCAATCCATCAAACAACTAATTCTAAAAATTTTCCCGGAAATTTCCACTAATTACAAAAATCACCAATGGCTTTGTGAACGTGCTATTTTGGCAGCAAAAAACATCGATGTCAATACAATCAACTATGTAATCAATGAACAAATTCCGGGTAGTTCTGTCACCTACAAATCGATCGACAGCATCATGAATGCAGACGAGATATTAAATTATCCAGTTGAGTTTTTAAATTCGTTGGATCTTTCTGGTGTGCCACCGCACAGACTGTCATTAAAAATTGGTGCACCAATAATTCTTTTACGCAACATTAATCCACCATAATTTAGGCAAACCACATTTTTTATCCGTATTAGATAAGAATTTGCACACTTATACTTTGAAACAATCATAAAAATACTACCTACGTATGGTTTCCGAATATTCATCCCCTCTCCCCCTTTCCAACCCCATTAAGTGTTCACCCCATAATTTAGGCAAACCACATTTTTTATCCGATTTAGATAAGAATTTGCACACTTATACTTTAAAACAAACAGAAAATTACTGCCTACGTATGGTTTCCGAATATTCTTCCCCTCTCCCCCTTTCCAACCTCATTACGTTTTCACCCCATAATTTAGGCAAACCACATTTTTCATCCGATTTAGATAAGAATTTTCACACTTATACTTTGAAAAAAATAGAAAAATACTGCCTACGTATGGTTTCCGAATATTCATCCCCTCTCCCCCTTTCCAACCCCATTACGTTTTCACCCCATAATTTAGGCAAATCACATGTTTTATCCGATTTAGATGAGAATTTGCACACTTATACTTTGAAACAAACAGAAAAATACTACCTACGTATGGTTTCCGAATATTCATCCGCTCTCCCCCTTTCCAACCCCATTACGTTTTCACCCCATAATTTAGGCAAACCACATTTTTTATCCGATTTAGATAAGAATTTGTACACTTATACTTTAAGAAAAAGAGAGAAATACTGTACACATTAATTTCACAAAACCCCAATCCCTCTCCTCTGTTTCCACCATCTTAATTACCCCCTGTTCCCCATAACACCTCATAATTTAAACAAACGCGCAAACCGTTCGTCCGATTACGGTGAAGCTTTGGTGAGTTGTCGAGGGGATGACGTAGAAAGTTCCTGTCAAAAAAAAAAAAAAAAAAAAAAAAAAAAAAAAAAAAAAAAAAAAAAACACACCCCTCCTCCCCATAATTTAGACAAAACCACATATTTCATCAGATTTCAATGGGAATTTTCACACTTAGCCCTATACTTTGAAACAAACAGAAAAATACTGCCTGCATATGTTTTCCAAAGCGCATTCCCTCTCACCCTTTCCAACTGAAAATGAATGAAACAGCAGTTTAAAATTTATATGTAAATATTTTTTCATTTAATCTAAGTCCAGAAATAGTGAAGCATTGCCGGGTCAACTAGTATCTATATAAATGGGAAACTGAGAAAGTTTGGATGTGTGTTTGGATGTACTTCTGGAATCAGTCACGCCTTAATAACTCAACATACTTAAATGAAATTTGGCACGAAGTCATTTCATTGTGTGCGAAGTGACATAGGAAAGAATCTATCCCTCAAAAACGCATAGTTCTTTTACAAATTGCCATTAATATCAATTGCAAATAGCAAAGAGTTTCCTAGTTCGTAGACAGCCGTGCCACGTTTACTCTTTGCATTTTACATAAATCACAAACACTACTTTTCAGAAATAAAAGCAAAAACCTTCTTACATATGGAAGTTTGCGTTTAGTTTAAAAGCCATAAAAGCGACGCACTTGACAAATAATAGTTTGGAAGCAGGAAATGTAAATTAGTACATAACCTTAAAAAAATGGTAAAAACAGTTGTCAAGTTCGCAAAGAGATGTTTTCATTTGCATACATAAAATAGTATGACATATCAAATATTACACCATATTTTCGTTCGTAATATATGTGTCATAATAAATGTGAAAAAATCAAAGCATGAAAAAAAAAAACGCAAAATTCTATGAGTATATCAGCACGAAAGTCGGTTCACTAAGAGTGCGAAATCTCGTATTTATAAAACTGTAAATGGATTCCATTCTATCTCAGTTTAATTTATTTCCTGTTCTTTTTGTTACTGTACAGTCTCTGTATTAAAAAATATTTTTGCCAAAATTTAAAACTTAACTCACCTTATTTATTTTTTGTTCAAAATTTTTGTACAAACAGTACAAATAGTAGACTATGATTCCCGAAACAGTGCTTTTTACTTACTGTTTTAATATTCTAAAAATATCTATCGAATCCTACACTTAAAACGAATGTATTCAATGGACTAATGTAGAAACTTATTGTTTCATGAAGCAACACTGGAAGTCGTTTGCAACAGAATACATCTCATTTACACGGAACTTATGAAAGCTGCTTTTTGGTTACTAATAATAACTAAATTCTTTCTGCCTTATGCTGTAATAAAAACATTTTGGTCCAGGCAGCATTTCAACCAAACCACTATTTCTGATAATATTGTCGCTACAAAATCAAACGATACGAACACATCTCAACACATTAAATACACTAGAACTACATTTCAAGTAGTAAAAGAATTTTCTATACCAAGATTCCTAATTAGTATAGCATAAATTACTATCTCAATGAATTTTATTATACACCTTACTAAATTACGAACAGTCACTTTATCGCGATGTAAGCTGATCAGCAATTTTGACGAAAGTTGTTTTAAAGTTGTGCACTATAAATTACAAGCATTTTAGTATACATTTTTTTAATTACATTACTTCAATAATTGTCATGAAGTTGACGACAGATTTCATGTAGTTTCAGATGTATTCAGTATTTAATTTACTTCGTTTTTACGAGCGCCATTATTCTGGTTCATTTAGTATCGTGATCTGAAATAATAAGTCAAGTTTATTTCGCTATTCATGACGTCACTAACATACAATATAGTAAATGTATTAATGTGCGAATGATAGAAGCTTCGATGTTCTAGAGGTAATTTTAAAATCAGCCTGGGCCAGAATGAGAACCGAAACATTATTAAGCTTCTTTCATGAGCGCCATTTTAGTGACATCATGTATCGCATTGTACCGATATTGTATCAAAAGATCTATAGTAAGCTTGGACGATTTAGCAGAACCACGCAGAAGCCCGAAGTAAATTTTTGAAATTTATAAATGTTTTACTCAGATAGTGGAGTGGCAGACAAGCGAAGTGGTAATTCGCCGGTAGTCATTCAATTCTGTTTGCAGAGTGAGAAACCAATTATGAAGAAACAATCAATTGGAACATTGGAACATATTTTAGCGCAGGTTCGAAACGAACGAACAATAGTTAACTGGTCGAAAGGTATTCAACTGTTTCCAACAAATAGAGAAACCAACATTAACAGATCATTATGAATAAAAGAATCAATTACTACTATAATACGAACATTTCTATTTCAAAGCAGAATTAATTGATGGAATCAATACATCCTCAAAACAAAATCAATATTCAATGAGCAAAATAAATTCTCTTCTTTAAAATATAAATCAGTAAATGTCAAATACTCTGTGAAAATTAAAATATTCATTTTCAGTTTCGAAATTTTTTAATGGAAATGAACGTACGTGTGCCATTTAGGTATTTATTTACTCTTTGAATGTTAGTATTTTTTGGATATTTAGTCCATTCCATCAATTTATTGCTAATATTTTGAGTTTCCATTAATTAAAATCTATATTCATTTCTATTCGCGACACTTGAAGTTAGTAATTTTAAGAGATGCCGGGTAAACGAAAGGCAAATCTTTCAAAGAAATGTTAGAAAAATAGGGTTATAAAAATAGCCAAAACCCAGGAGACGAATCCTCAAACAGAGCTGCAAAGGATTGAGCAGTTTGCACATCTTGGGGCTTCTGCGGCTGATGAATTGCCGGAGCAGTCGCAAGTTGGGTGACGACAGCAAACTGAACACTTGGTGTCGGGACGATCTGCCGAGACACCAGGACAAACGCGAGCTCAGTGCAAAGAGCAAGCCGAACGGCAATCGATCTCAAGAGCTGCTGAAACACCGAGACAAACGGAAAGGTGGAGATAACAACACGTCTTATATTTGGCATTCCAGCGAGTTGCTGAAAAACCCGAACAAAACGCGAGCTCGGCGCGAAGAACAACCCATCCATCAAGAGCTACTGAAACACCATAGCAACGAAAAATTGACGACGACAGAACGCCGCATATTTGGCATCACCACGAGTTTGCTGCAACTTTGGAACAATCGCGAGCTAGGCGAACATTTATTATCCAGGGGCAAGTATATGACCGATTTGGGTCTATGCTTCCTTCGTCGAATACGAAACCACAGTTTTTACAGATAGATTTCATGGGGGATGAAGAAGCAGAAACTGAAAGACGTTATAGAATTACTGAAGGGACTGAGAGAGAGACCATACAAAAAATACAACGGGTATTACACGACAACAATGCTTTGGTTAGGGAATTCAAAACAGCTTTGGAGAACATGCCCGAAGTTAGGGCCGGCGTTAGGGGGTGAGGGTGGGGAGGTGGTGGAGGGGTAAGGGGGTAAAATGTGCCCGGGCGCGCCAGGCTAATGGGGGGGCCCGATCACCGGCTGTAGGAGCCCCCCACTCGACAAGTTGGAGAGCTAAAATAAATGTTGCCCATTTGGTCTGAGGGAGGGCTCTAACTGATGAATTCGCCAAGGGCCCCAAAATCCTGGAGCCGGCCCTGCCCGAAGTAACCTGCAAGGTAGTGATCCACCCCGACCGTGTGCCACGAGGACAACACGAGAGATGTTACAACGCATCGACGAGTTACAAGATCGCAGTACTCCTACCGGGCATAGGGAACCTAAAGTTCAACGTCGAATCAGAACCACGTGAGCATCCTGGCGTACTTCACATCACACAACAACCTGTACCAGAAATGATAGTCGAGCTAAGAACCTATGAAAATCGTCGCTGAGACTGGGGACTTTTAGATCTCCAGTTGGACGCCCTAAACACTGAGCGTCTAGACCTCTCAAGAAAAATCTGCTATTACAACACTCTTCCACGCGGACGAAGTCGCGGGTAACTGCTAGTCGCTTATAATGTCGTTCTTTATTCTAAACATTTATTCTCGAATGCTAATTTCCACATGTTGTATGCACGTGTTCTACACACTGGTTTTAACACGTTTCGAGAGCATATTCTTTTACGAGATAGCACTGTCGATTAAAGTATTTATTACAAAAAATACTTAATTGTTAACCTCCGTTGTATGTACTTTTATCTATACAATTTTGAAAGCTTTCTAAACATATTGATTTTTCACAAATTTGGTTCTTTACGCTCCTTTTTATCTTAGGCCGGTGACCACCGGTTTTAAATACGGAAATGTATAATATAATTTTAAAGCATTAACTGTACCTTGTAAATGAATTCAATATTTGCAAAAAGGATTCAAATACACTCAAAAAATATTTATTATTGCCGTATTTAGTTCATTACGCTCTTTTTTTTTTTTTTTTTTTTTTTTTTTCCTAGGCAGTTGATCACGGCTTCAAAATACTAAAGCTTCAGCAATTGTTGCTGTTTATTGAAGAATAGTCAATTCTTCAGCTAGTTGGATCATAAGTTGTCAGATTCTTTTAGCAGTCTTGCAACACACAAATTTTAATGTAACACAATGTTGAAAAGCCACACCCTACACACAACGGCTTGTAGCAGCTTATCCCTTTCGTTCCCACTTCTTTGTTTTCGGCGTAAGTTCACTGGTGATCATTGCTCCCACGTATGGAGTAACTACACTCTACACAGTAATAATGAAAGCTGAGGTGTACTTAAGCACAGCTATTTATTATGCAAGAGGTTGCATACACAAAAACAGAACACGCGGTAGCGCGACACAGATAACAAGTTCATACGCGGCACGTGGCTAGCAGCCGACTGGCTCCAAGTAGTACGGTTGTCTCCCACCTGGTCTAGTTGGCGCTCCCGTCGGCTCGATCAGGGCGCCGGCTGTTGGCAAAGAGATGAACCATGGCGTGGTCGATTGCGGCGCCGACTGGTGGCGAAGATTTGTACTTTAGGCTGGGCAAGGATCCGCCACAACCACTCTCCCCCAGTGACTTACTCAGGGAGAGTAAGGAACGAGACTCGCTTCTTGCCACCGGTTGCTGGTGTCTGCACGAGAACCCCTCGCGTAGGTTCTCATGGTCGGTCCATTGATGTAGATGTGTGCGTCAGTGCTGGTGGATGTTCTGCCCGGGGGGCGCGGTCTGGTCGTGGTCTGTTTTGGCGATGAAGGCAGGTTTCAGCATGTCCACTGAGACTGCCTTGTCCTCCCCGTTTGATTTTAATCACGAACACTCTGTCACTGATGCGCCTAACGACCTCATGCGGCCCGTGTAAGGTGGTTCAAGAGGCTTCTTCACAGAGTCTACACGTTTGAAGACGTGGGTACAGGTGTATAGGTTTTTCAGTAGAAACAGGCGAGCCTTGGTGTGGTGAGCCGTTGGTGTGGGCCTGGCGGCGCGGATGTGCTCTCGAAACTTCTCCAGGAAGAACTGTGGATCAGCTGGAGTGTCTTCAGAGGTGAAGAATTCGCCAGGCAGTCGAAGCGGCGTCCCAAAGAGCAGTTCAGCTGGAGAGGCCTTCAGATCCTCCTTGTAGGCGGTGCGTAGGCCGAGGAGAATGGTTGGCAGTAGGTCTGGCCAACGTAGGTGAGTATTGCACATCAAAGCGGCCTTTAACGAACGGTGCCAGCGTTCGACGAGTCCATTGGACTGCGGATGGTACGGCGTGGTGCGAATTCGCTGAGCTCCTATCAGGCGCGATAGTGCGGTAAAGAGAGCTGACTCAAATTGTGGACCTTGATCCGTGGAGATCGTAAGTGGAGTGCCGAATAGACAGATCCATTGTGTATAGAAGGCTGAGGCAACTGTATCAGCCAGTATGTTGCTGAGCGGGATGGCCATTGGCCATCTGGTGAAACGGTCAATAATGGTGAGGCAGTACCGGAAACTTGCGACCTGCGGCAGCTCGATGAGGTCCAGGTGGATGTGGTCGAACCGGTTATTGGGAACAGCAATGTTGAGTGGTGTCAGTCGGTTGTGACGGTGAATTTTAGCTCGCTGACACGGTATGCATCTTCGAGTCCATAGGAGTGCATCCCGTCTGATACCTGGCCACACGTAGAGTTCC
>CM061919.1:25825020-25851029 GCA_031002005.1 Vandiemenella viatica | reverse complement strand
ACTTTAAAACAAACAGAAAAACTGCCACGTATGGTTTCCGAATATTCCTCCCTCTCTCCCCTTTCCAACCCCCATTACGTTTTTACCCCATAATTTAGGCAAACCACATTTTTATCCGATTTAGATAAGAATTTGTACACTTATACTTTAAAACAAACAGAAAAATACTGCCTACGTATGGTTTTGAATATTCATCCCCTCTCCCCCTTTCCAACCCCTTACGTTTTCACCCCATAATTTAGGCAAACCACATTTTTATCCGATTTAGATAAGAATTTGTACACTTATACTTTAAACAAACAGAAAAATACTGCCTACGTATGGTTTCCGAATATTCATCCCCTTTCCAACCCCATTACGTTTTCACCCCATAATTTAGGTAAACCACAATTCCTGGATGCGCCTGGTGGTACAGGAAAACGTTCCTTATCAGTTTGCTGCTAGCGCATATTCGCTCTCAAAATGAAATTGCTTTGGCCCTTGCCTCATCAGGTATTGCGGCTACCTTATTGGATGGTGGACGAACAGCGCATTCGGCGCTCAAATTGCCATTGAACATGCAATTTGCCGTAACTCAATCATGCAATATTTCTAAAGGTTCTGGTATGGCGAAAGTGCTCCAAACTTGCAAACTGATTGTCTGGGATGAGTGCACGATGGCCCACAAGAAATCGCTTGAAGCGCTTGACCGAACTCTTAAAGATCTACGAGCAAATGCAAACCGATTTGGTGGAGCTCTCATTTTATTAGCAGGTGATTTCAGACAGACCTCTACCAGTCATACCAAAATCAACACCAGCCGATGAGTTTCAACGCTTGCCTCAAAGCATCAGCATCTTTGGAAAATATGTGCAGAAACTCACATTAAAGGTCCATATGCGTGTACATCTGCAGCGCAATGCGTCAACAATATTTTCAAAACAACTATTGGAAATCGTTAATGGAGAAGTACCAATTGACGCCAATACAAAACACATTTCAGTTCCAGTGAACTTCTGTGTCATTGTTCCATCCATGAAACAACTAATTCTAAAAATTTACCCGGAATTTCCACTAATTACAAAAAATCACCAATGGCTTTGTGAACGTGCTATTTTGGCAGCAAAAAACATCGATGTCAATACAATCAACTATGTAATCAATGAACAAATTCCGGGTAGTTCTGTCACCTACAAATCGATCGACAGCATCAATGAATGCAGACGAGATATTAAATTATCCAGTTGAGTTTTTAAATTCGTTGGATCTTTCTGGTGTGCCACCGCACAGAACTGTCATTAAAAATTGGTTGCACCAATAATTCTTTTACGCAACATTAATCCACCAGTTTTGTGCAACAGAACCAGGCTCGCTGTAAAAAAACTGATGCCGAACGTAATAGAGGCGACAATTCTTAATGGCATGTCGAAAGGAGATGTGCTGATTCCACGTATTCCCATCATTCCCACAGATATGCCATTTGATTTCAAGCGTCCTGCAGTTCCATGTTCACCTTGCATTCTCAATGACCATCAACAAGGAACAAGGTCAATCGCTTCAAGTTGCCAGATTAAATATTGAAAAATCCATGCTTCTCACATGGTCAATTATATTGTAGCATGCTCACGAGTGGGACAGCTGGAAAATTTATTTGTTCTTGCAAAAGATGGAAAGACTAAAAATATTGTACATCCTAAAGCACTTGAATAAACGTTCTTAAAATTAAATTTAAAACACAAAAATAAAATGACTGTCTTTCATTGGTTTTGTATATTTAAATATGTCTGTATTGTGTACAAATACCAATTTAGAATGAAAAACAGGCACAAACCGTTCGTCCGTTTACGGTGAAGCTTTGGTGAGTTGTCGACGGGATGACGGAGAAGGTTCCTGTAAAAAAAAAAAATTAAAAAACCCCACCCCCTCCTCCCATAATTTAGACAAAATCACATATTTCATCAGATTTCAATGGAATTTGCACACTTATACTTTGAAACAAACAGAAAAATACTGCCTGCATATGTTTTCCAAAGCGCATCCCCTCCCACCCATTCCAACTGAAAATGAATTAAACAGCAGTTTAAAATTTATATGTAAATATGTTTTCATTTAATCTATGTGCCTACTCAAGTCCAGCAATAGTGAAGCATTGCCGGGTCAGCTAGTCTATTATACACAGACGGAAAAAAAAATCCCAACACCAAGAAAAAATTATTGTAGAGTAATGAAATTTGGACAATGCATTTGTCAAGTTAACATGTTTAATTGATTAAATTTTCAAGATCACAGGTTAATTTAAGCTCAAGAAAATGCATTTTCAAATGTGAAATACTGTTAAATTAATAGCCGGTGTAACCTCCAGAATTTTTGAATGCAAGCCTGCAAACGTGAATGCATTGTGTCATACAGGTTTCGAATGTCACTTTGTGGTATGGAGTTCCATGCTTGTTGTACTTGTGCTGTCAATACTGGGACGGTCAGTGCTGGCTGTGGATGATGCTGGAGTTGTCGTCCAATGATATCCCATACGTGTTCAATTGGAGACAGATCTGGTGATCTCGCAGGCCAAGGTAACATGTCGACACTCTGTAGAGCACGTTGCGAGACAACAGCGGTATGAGGGCGAGCGTTATCCTGTTGAAAAACTCCCCCTTGAATGCTGTTCATGAATGGCAGCACTACAGGTTGAATTACCAGACTGACGTACAAATTTGCAGTCAGTGTGTTTGGTATAACCACAAGAGTGCTCCTGCTGTCATAGGAAATTGCTCCCCAGACCATGACTCCAGGTGTAGGTCCAGTGTGTCTAGGCCGCAGACAGTTTGGTTGCAGGCGTTCCCCTGGCCTCCTTCTGACCAACACTGGAGATCTGTTGTGTTTTCTGATGAAAGCAGGTTCTGCCTTGGTGCCAGTGATGGCCGAGTGTTGGTCAGAAGGAGGCCAGGGGAACGCCTGCAACCAAACTGTCTGCGGCCTAGACACACTGGACCTACACCTGGAGTCATGGTCTGGGGAGCAATTTCCTATGACAGCAGGAGCACTCTTGTGGTTATACCAAACACACTGACTGCAAATTTGTACGTCAGTCTGGTAATTCAACCTGTAGTGCTGCCATTCATGAACAGCATTCAAGGGGGAGTTTTTCAACAGGATAACGCTCGCCCTCATACCGCTGTTGTCTCGCAACGTGCTCTACAGAGTGTCGACATGTTACCTTGGCCTGCGAGATCACCAGATCTGTCTCCAATTGAACACGTATGGGATATCATTGGACGACAACTCCAGCATCATCCACAGCAGCACTGACCGTCCCAGTATTGACAGCACAAGTACAACAAGCATGGAACTCCATACCACAAAGTGACATTCGAAACCTGTATGACACAATGCATTCACGTTTGCAGGCTTGCATTCAAAATTCTGGAGGTTACACCGGCTATTAATTTAACAGTATTTCACATTTGAAATGCATTTTCTTGAGCTTAAATTAACCTGTGATCTTGAAAATTTAATCAATTAAACATGTTAACTTGACAAATTCATTGTCCAAATTTCATTACTCTACAATAATTTTTTCTTGGTGTTGGGATTTTTTTTTCCGTCTGTGTATAAAAATGCAAGTCTGTCTGTTTGTCCTCTATGCGCGCCTAAACCGTTCGTCCGATTACGGTGAAACTTTGGGGAGTTGTCGAGTGAGCGTCCGGGGTGGTTCCTAAAAAATAAAAACTTCCCCATAACACCCCATAATTAAAAAAATACCTACAGATTTTATCCGATTTGTACGTAAATTTGCACACATATACTTTAAAATAAACAGAAAAAACACTGCCTACATTTGGTTTCCAAAAACGCACCCCCTTTCCCCCTTCCACCCCTTAATTTTACACAAACCTACACTTTCTATCATATTTCCAAGGAACTTTGCACACATATACCATTTAAAAAAAATAGAAAAATACTGCAGACATTAGTTTTACATAAACCCAAACCCTCTCACCCGTTCTACACCAAAACCACCCCCTCTACCCCCTAACACACCATAATTTAAAAAACACAAAGATTTTATCCGATTTTGATGGAAATTGGAACAGATATACTTTAAAACAAACAGGAAAAAACTTTTTACATATGGTTTCAAAAAATACATCCCCTCTCCCCCTTCCCACCCCTAAATGAATATAATTTTCTTTGTATCTTCTCTATGCGCTACTAAACTGTTCATCCGATTACGGTAAAACTTTGGTGATTTTTCAAGTGTGCCGCTGGGATGGTTCCTAAGAAATAAAATTTCAAAAAAAACCACTCCCTCTTCCCCATAACACCCCATAAATGAAAAAACCTACAGATTTTATCCGAGTTTGATGGAAATTTGAACACATGTATTTTAAAACAAACAGAAAAATACTGCCTACATTTGGTTTCCAAAAACGCATCCCCTTTGCTCCTTCCCACCCCTTAACTTTTACACAAACCCACACTTTTTATCAGATTTCGAAGGAACTTTGCACGCATATACCATTAAATAAATAGAAAAATACTGTAGACATTAGTTTTACAAAAACCCAACCCCTCTCACCCGTTCTACCCCCAAACCACCCCCTCTTTCCCCTAGTACCCCATAATTTAAAAAATGCACAGTTTTTTATCCGATTTTGATGGAAATTGGCACAGATATACTTTAAAACAACAGAAAAATACTGTATACATATGGTGTCAAAAATCCAGCCCCTCTTCCCTTTTAAATCCCTTAAATTTTTGCGTATGTCTCTTATATAAAGCTAGAATTGTAACCCGATTTTGAAGGAACTTTGATTATGTGTACTTTAGAACAAACAGAAAAATAATGTCTTTGCCAAACTCCATCCCTCTACCCTTTTACCACCTCCCCTCTGAATTTCCAATTATTTTTATTGAAACCCACGAGTTTTATCCGATTACTGTGAAACCTTTGTGAGTTGTCGAGTGCACGTCGGAGAAGGGTCCTAAGAAATAAAAATTCAGAAAAACCACCCCCTCCAGCACTATACAACCCTTAATTTAAACATACCCAGATTTAATCATATTTAGACCAAAATTTGCACACGTATACTTTAAAACGAATTGAAAGTACTGCCTACATATAGTTTAACCCCCTCATCCTCTTTACAACTCCCTAATTTAGACAAACCCACATCCATTATCCGATTTTGATGGAAATTCGCACATGTATATTATAAAATATACAGAAAAATACTGCCTAAATATGGTTTCCAAAAATAAAACCCCCCTTACCTTTACATCCCCTTAATTTTTGCCAGTGTGACTGGAATCACCAAAAACATTGCATATCCAAGACCATTGCAATAAACTAGAAATTGAATGAAACAGTAATTACAATTTATACATAAATATCTAATCTTTACTGTATACAAACGATCAAATGTGTTCATTTAGTCTACCTCGATTCTAGCAATAGCGAAGCATTGCCGGGTCAGCTAGTCTTATATATAAAAATCAATGTTTGTGTGTTTGTTCGTCTTCTATGCATTCCTATACCATTTATCAGATTGCAATGAAACTTTGGAGAGTTTTCGAGTGTGCGTCTGCGAAGGTTCCTGTGAAAAAAAAATTCCTAAAAGTCACCCCCTATTCCCCATAACACCCCACAATTTAGTTAAAACCACATTTTTTTATCCGATTTAGATAGGAATTTGTACACTTATACTTTAAAACAAACATAAAAATACTGCCTACATACGGTTTCCGAATATTAATCCTCTCGCCCCCTTTCCCCCCCCCCATAATTTTTTCACCCAATAATTTAGGCAATACCACATTTTTAATCGATTTAGATAGGAATTTGTACACTTATACTTTAAAACAAACAGAAAAATACTGCCTACGTATGCTTTCCGAATATTCATCCCCTCTCCCCCTTTCCAACCCCATTACGTTTTCACCCCATAATTTAGGCAAACCACATTTTTTATCCGATTTAGATAAGAATTAGCACACTTAAACTTTGAAACAAACAGAAAAATACTACCTACGTATGGATTCCGAATATTCATCCCCTCTCCCCCTTTCCAACCCCATTACGTTTTTCACCCCATAATTTAGGCAAACCACATGTTTTATCCGTATTAGATAAGAATTTGCACACTTATACTTTGAAACAATCATAAAAATACTACCTACGTATGGTTTCCGAATATTCATCCCCTCTCCCCCTTTCCAACCCCATTAAGTGTTCACCCCATAATTTAGGCAAACCACATTTTTTATCCGATTTAGATAAGAATTTGCACACTTATACTTTAAAACAAACAGAAAATTACTGCCTACGTATGGTTTCCGAATATTCATCCCCTCTCCCCGTTTCCAACCTCATTACGTTTTCACCCCATAATTTAGGCAAACCACATTTTTCATCCGATTTAGATAAGAATTTTCACACTTATACTTTGAAACAAATAGAAAAATACTGCCTACGTATGGTTTCCGAATATTCATCCCTCTCCCCCTTTCCAACCCCATTACGTTTTCACCCCATAATTTAGCAAATCACATGTTTTATCCGATTTAGATAAGAATTTGCACACTTATACTTTGAAACAAACAGAAAAATACTACCTACGTATGGTTTCCGAATATTCATCCGCTCTCCCCCTTTCCAACCCCATTACGTTTTCACCCCATAATTTAGGCAAACCACATTTTTTATCCGATTTAGATAAGAATTTGTACACTTATACTTTAAGAAAAAGAGAGAAATACTGTACACATTAATTTCACAAAAACCCAATCCCTCTCCTCTCTTTCCACCACCTTAATTACCCCCTGTTCCCCATAACACCTCATAATTTAAACAAACGCGCAAACCGTTCGTCCGATTACGGTGAAGCTTTGGTGAGTTGTCGACGGGATGACGTAGAAGGTTCCTGTCAAAAAAAAAAAAAAAAAAAAAAAAAAAAAAAAAAAAAAAAAAAAAAAAACCCACCCCTCCTCCCCATAATTTAGACAAAACCACATATTTCATCAGATTTCAATGGGAATTTTCACACTTAGCCCTATACTTTGAAACAAACAGAAAAATACTGGCTGCATATGTTTTCCAAAGCGCATCCCCTCTCACCCTTTCCAACTGAAAATGAATGAAACAGCAGTTTAAAATTTATATGTAAATATTTTTTCATTTAATCTAAGTCCAGAAATAGTGAAGCATTGCCGGGTCAACTAGTATCTATATAAATGGGAAACTGAGAAAGTTTGGATGTGTGTTTGGATGTACTTCTGGAATCAGTCACGCCTTAATAACTCAACATACTTAAATGAAATTTGGCACGAAGTCATTTCATTGTGTGCGAAGTGACATAGGAAAGAATCTATCCCTCAAAAACGCATAGTTCTTTTACAAATTGCCATTAATATCAATTGCAAATAACAAAGAGTTTCCTAGTTCTTAGACAGCCGTGCCACGTTTAGTCTTTGCATTTTACATAAATCACAAACACTACTTTTCAGAAATAAAAGCAAAAACCTTCTTACATATGGAAGTTTGCGTTTAGTTTAAAAGCCATAAAAGCGACGCACTTGACAAATAATAGTTTGGAAGCAGGAAATGTAAATCAGTACATAACCTTAAAAAAATGGTAAACACAGTTGTCAAGTTCGCAAAGAGATGTTTTCATTTGCATACATAAAATAGTATGACATATCAAATATTACACCATATTTTCGTTCGTAATATATGTGTCATAATAAATGTGAAAAAATCAAAGCATGGAAAAAAAAAACGCAAAATTCTATGAGTATATCAGCACGAAAGTCGGTTCACTAAGAGTGCGAAATCTCGTATTTATAAAACTGTAAAGGTTCCATTCTATCTCAGTTTAATTTATTTCCAGTTTCTTTTTTGTTACTGTACAGTCTCTGTATTAAAAAATATTTTTGCCAAAATTTAAAACTTAACTCACCTTATTTATTTTTTGTTCAAAATTTTTGTACAAACAGTAGAGACTATGATTCCCGAAACAGTGCTTTTTACTTACTGTTTAATATTCTAAAAATATCTATCGAATCCTACACTTAAAACGAATGTATTCAATGGACTAATGTAGAAACTTATTGTTTCATGAAGCAACACTGGAAGTCGTTTGCAACAGAATACATCTCATTTACACGGAACTTATGAAAGCTGCTTTTTGGTTACTAATAATAACTAAATTCTTTCTGCCTTATGCTGTAATAAAAACATTTTGGTCCAGGCAGCATTTCAACCAAACCACTATTTCTGATAATATTGTCGCTACAAAATCAAACGATACGAACACATCTCAACACATTAAATACACTAGAACTACATTTCAAGTAGTAAAAGAATTTTCTATACCAAGATTCCTAATTAGTATAGCATAAATTACTATCTCAATTAATTTTATTATACACCTTACTAAATTACGAACAGTCACTTTATCGCGATGTAAGCTTGACCAGAAATTTTGACGAAAGTTGTTTTAAAGTTGTGCACTATAAATTACAAGCATTTTAGTATATATTTTTTTAATTACGCTACTTCAATAATTGTCATGAAGTTGACGACAGATTTCATGTAGTTTCAGATGTATTCAGTATTTAATTTACTTCGTTTTTACGAGCGCCATTATTCTGGTTCATTTAGTATCGTGATCTGAAATAATAAGTCAAGTTTATTTCGCTATTCATGACGTCACTAACATACAATATAGTAAATGTATTAATGTGCGAATGATAGAAGCTTCTATGTTCTAGAGGTAATTTTAAAACTCAGCCTGGGCCAGAATGAGAACCGAAACATTATTAAGCTTCTTTCATGAGCGCCATTTTAGTGACATCATGTATCGCATTGTACCGATATTGTATCAAAAGATCTATAGTAAGCTTGGACGATTTAGCAGAACCACGCAGAAGCCCGAAGTAAATTTTTGAAATTTATAAATTTTTTACTCAGATAGTGGAGTGGCAGACAAGCGAAGTGGTAATTCGCCGGTAGTCATTCAATTCTGTTTGCAGAGTGAGAAACCAATTATGAAGAAACAATCAATTGGAACATTGGAACATATTTTAGCGCAGGTTCGAAACGAACGAACAATAGTTAACTGGTCGAAAGGTATTCAACTGTTTCCACAAATAGAGAAACCAACATTAACAGATCATTATGAATAAAAGAATCAATTACTACTATAATACGAACATTTCTATTTCAAAGCAGAATTAATTGATGGAATCAATACATCCTCAAAACAAAATCAATATTCAATGAGCAAAATAAATTCTCTTCTTTAAAATATAAATCAGTAAATGTCAAATACTCTGTGAAAATTAAAATATTCATTTTCAGTTTCGAAATTTTTTTAATGGAAATGAACGTACGTGTGCCATTTAGGTATTTATTTGCTCTTTGAATGTTAGTATTTTTTGGATATTTAGTCCATTCCATCAATTTATTGCTAATATTTTGAGTTTCCATTAATTAAATCTATATTCATTTCTATTCGCGACACTTGAAGTTAGTAATTTTAAGAGATGCCGGGTAAACGAAAGGCAAATCTTTCAAAGAAATGTTAGAAAAATAGGGCTATAAAAATAGCCAAAACCCAGGAGACGAATCCTCAAACAGAGCTGCAAAGGATTGAGCAGTTTGCACATCTTGGGGCTTCTGCGGCTGATGAATTGCCGGAGCAGTCGCAAGTTGGGTGACGACAGCAAACTGAACACTTGGTGTCGGGACGATCTGCCGAGACACCAGGACAAACGCGAGCTCAGTGCAAAGAGCAAGCCGAACGGCAATCGATCTCAAGAGCTGCTGAAACACCGAGACAAACGAAAAGGTGGAGATAACAACACGTCTTATATTTGGCATTCCAGCGAGTTGCTGAAAAACCCGAACAAACGCGAGCTCGGCGCGAAGAACAACCCATCCATCAAGAGCTACTGAAACACCATAGCAAACGAAAAATTGACGACGACAGAACGCCGCATATTTGGCATCACCACGAGTTGCTGCAACTTTGGAACAATCGCGAGCTAGGCGAACATTTATTATCCAGGGGCAAGTATATGACCGATTTGGATCTATGCTTCCTTCGTCGAATACGAAACCACAGTTTTTACAGATAGATTTCATGGGCGATGAAGAAGCAGAAACTGAAAGACGTTATAGAATTACTGAAGGGACTGAGAGAGAGACCATACAAAAAATACAACGGGTATTACACGACAACAATGCTTTGGTTAGGGAATTCAAAACAGCTTTGGAGAACATGCCCGAAGTTAGGGCCGGCGTTAGGGGGTGAGGGTGGGGAGGTGGCGGAGGGGTAAGGGGGTAAAATGTGCCCGGGCGCGCCAGGCTGATGGGGGGGCCCGATCACCGGCTGTAGGAGCCCCCCACTCGACAAGTTGGAGAGCTAAAATAAATGTTGCCCATTTGGTCTGAGGGAGGGCTCTAACTGATGAATTCGCCAAGGGCTCCCAACTGCTTACCTAGGGTCCCAAAATCCTGGAGCCGGCCCTGCCCGAAGTAACCTGCAAGGTAGTGATCCACCCCGACCGTGTGCCACGAGGACAACACGAGAGATGTTACAACGCATCGACGAGTTACAAGATCGCAATACTCCTACCGGGCATAGGGAACCTAAAGTTCAACGTCGAATCAGAACCACGTGAGCATCCTGGCGTACTTCACATCACACAACAACCTGTACCAGAAGTGATAGTCGAGCTAAGAACCTATGAAAATCGTCGCTGAGACTGGGGACTTTTAGATCTCCAGTTGGACGCCCTAAACACTGAGCGTCTAGACCTCTCAAGAAAATCTGCTATTACAACACTCTTCCACGCGGACGAAGTCGCGGGTAACTGCTAGTCGCTTATAATGTCGTTCTTTATTCTAAACATTTGTTCTCGAATGCTAATTTCCACATGTTGTATGCACGTGTTCTACACACTGGTTTTAACACGTTTAGAGAGCATATTCTTTTACGAGATAGCACTGTCGATTAAAGTATTTATTACAAAAAATACTTAATTGTTAACCTCCGTTGTATGTACTTTTATCTATACAATTTTGAAAGCTTTCTAAACATATTGATTTTTCACAAATTTGGTTCTTTACGCTCCTTTTTATCTTAGGCCGGTGACCACCGGTTTTAAATACGGAAATGTATAATATAATTTTAAAGCATTAACTGTACCTTGTAAATGAATTCAATATTTGCAAAAGGATTCAAATACACTCAAAAAATATTTATTATTGCCGTATTTAGTTCATTACGCTCTTTTTTTTTTTTCTTTTTTTTTTTTTCCCCTAGGCAGTTGATCACGGCTTCAAAATACTAAAGCTTCAGCAATTGTTGCTGTTTATTGAAGAATAGTCAATTCTTCAGCTAGTTGGATCATAAGTTGTCAGATTCTTTTAGCAGTCTTGCAACACACAAATTTTAATGTAACACAATGTTGAAAAGCCACACCCTACACACAACGGCTTGTAGCAGCTTATCCCTTTCGTTCCCACTTCTTTGTTTTCGGCGTAAGTTCACTGGTGATCATTGCTCCCACGTCTAACTTGTGCTTCCATCTCTGAAATAGTGTGGTAACTACGTGTAGTTTATAAACTGGTTCGCAGAAGCTGTTGTATGTCTACATTCTTCGTCAATCAATGCAGTGGTGCGGTTTCTGAGTTTAAGGGACACAATAATTCGACCTCAACAGCTATATTTGTATTCAGCGCTTTTCTGTTGTGTGTGAAGTGACTTGTTTTATTTGTCTACTTTCATATTTACTAAGGAGACAGTATATGACAGTATTTAGCAAATTTCACTGAAAACCACAGAAATATTGCAAGGAACGTTAGTGGGAACTATTTATCCCACTGAACTGTTTGGGATGTGCAAACTGTGTAGCTGTAAAATCGACATTTTCTTTATTTTACATTTCCCATTGTTTAGAATGACAGGGCTCACGCCAGAAGAGATTCTGCGAATTTTGCACTCCTTACCAGAAGCTGCAGAAGATTCAGAGTTCGATGCTGACTCAGATTCTGATGAAGATTGAGCGAATACTTCACAAATTTCGAACAAAGTTAGTGCTAACATTATTGTGCAAAGTGATGATAATGGTTTCGATTTGACGATAGAAGCTAGCGAAATTAGAAACATGCCAAACAGAAGATGCCGTCAATGTAGCACAAAGGACAAAGAAAATAGAACAAAAGTAATGTGTAGCAGCTGTGGTGTACCTTTGTGTATAGCACCATGCTTTTCTATATTCCATAGTACATCTCCATAGTGAACTCAAATGACAACATGAATTAATACATGTATAAATGTAATATTTCTGATGTTTTTTGCACTTAAAAATATTTTTTTTTTTTTTTTTTTAAATTTCCGAGTTGATTTAGTACAGAGTTCAGTGGGAACAATAGTTCCCACTAATTTTTTGTAATTATAGACTAATTAATCACATTCAAGATTAAAACTATAATTTTAAGTGTGGTTATTTGCGCAATAAAGTTCTCATAAGAATTCCACAACTTCTGTAAATAATTTGGTCACGAAAGGGTTATCTTGAGATTTCATCTCCGCCGCCGGGACAGGCCAAATAATTTTAACCCGAACGCGCCGCGGGTTAATCTAATTATATGGCGCGAATTATTTGGAGCGGTACATTTTTCTCGCAATTAGCGCAAATATTTGATTGTCCAACAACGCTCAAGCTCACATCATGTGTCGACGTTTCTAATACTATTTGATAGCTTAATACACATCCGCCACTTTTTAGCAGCATTTCAGGTAGTCGTTAATTTCTTTGTTGACCTAATTCCTATGCTCCACCTTTTGCAGAGCGCTGGCTTGTCTAACACAGCTCCATTTATTCTTTCCGACCACCCCTCTCGTTCGCTCAGCTAGGGATAAAACGATAGGAGTAAATACAAGTACTTACTCCATACATTCCTTCCGATACCAAGTACTTTTTGTATCGATACTTTAAAAATAAGTATCAAGTAGGTATCGGTCAAAAGTACTCGTATCGGTGTGTATACCAATATCACGAATATCATGATTTCATTGAACACGTTAATTGATACATTAAACGCTCATCTACACTGTAAAGAATATTTTTTTTGTTGTCATTATTGCATTTTTTTAACACATTCTTTTTATAGGTTTGTGTTGTTGGCAAACTTGTGTGTCTATGCCCAGCCAAAAGAAAAAAAGAAAATTCTCTGCCAAAAAATACAGATCGATAGTGGAGTTCCTGAGGGATATACTAAAAAATTTATTCATGACGTTAAGACACTTTGGAATTCACTATATTATATGACTGATAGATTTTTAGATGTGTCAAAAATTGCTATGCACCTTTTACTCGATGCCACAGATAGTCCTGAATTGGTGACTGGACAAGAAATTGAAACAGGTAATCCCCTTGTTACAACCATTCGAATTTGTCACAAGAGAATCTTCAAGCCAGAATTATGTTACCTTATCCAAAATCATACCCATGATTAATTATCTGACGTCGCAGCTAACAAAATTTTTATCATCAATAGAATGTATCACTCAGCTGCAAACAAACCTACTGGCTGAATGTAAAAAAAGGTTTGGTCTCATTTAATTTAACACCCTTGCAGCTTTGTGAACAATTTTAGACCCTCGTTTCAAAAACATCCATTTTCAAGAGGCAAGTGCATGTGGGAGGGCGATACAAAAATAAAATAATATTATTAAAGAAGATCCGAAAATGTCAACCAGTGGATCTGAAGAAGAAGCAACCCACGAAGATTTTGATTTTTGTTGCACCACTAAAAACTTGCAGTTGGCCAAAAGCGGTGCCGTGCTAATTCAAAAGTCGATGAAGTTTCAATTTATTTGGTTAATCTAGTCTGCGCTTTAAAAGCCAACACATTAGAGGAATGGGAGGAATTAAAACCCGTATTTCCATGCTTATACAAACAAGCCCGAATTTATTTAAACATTGTTGGTACCTCTGTACCCTGTGAAAGGATTTTTTTTTTGTAAAGCTGGTGCAACAATGACTACCTCCAGAAATCGTCTAACAGACAAACAGAAAAACAAATATTTTTGGAGAACACTAAAAAAAACCGACCTTTTTTTCATGAAATTAGTTTTATTTTGTCCTAGTCGGTATTAGTCCTGTAACGATCAGTAAGGTGAAAATGTAATAAATATCTTTCGTCAAATAAATATATCTTTTTCTATCAATAAAGACTATCAATATTTATTACATAGAGTTTTTTATTTATTACAAATTTCACTACGGAAAATCAATCGATACGAGTAAGTATCGATACTTTTCAATGAATACCGAATAAGTATCGATGCTTTACCACCGATACTGTATCGAGTAAAAGTATCGATACCTCAGCGGTATCGTTTCATTGCTATGCTCAGCACCGCGGCGAGGCCGTTCGGCAGTCACAGCAGGCGCTCGCAGCCGCAGCGGGTGGCCATCATGACTCCGTGACCTGCCCGGCCGGTCGCAGTCCACGGCACATTGCAGAAGCCTCGTTCAGTCTTGTTCGAGCAGTCAGGTGATTCAGTTCGCAGCAAGATGTCTTCAGGAAACTTTGGAAGAATGATCGTTTTTAACGACACAGGTTCCTTATAAAATAAACTTAAAACATTTAGTTCTATATGTTTTAATGGGATATTATAAAATCTTCATTTTCATTTACAGATCAGCTACAGTTGTGGGAGGTACTTAATAATTTACCACCTGGTAAGAAATTTGTTTTAGTTATTTTTATTCTATCTGATTTTTGTCTATATAGTATTATTAATGAATCTTAGGACTGCAGGTTGAATAATATACCAGATATCAGCCTGTAATTTCGTTAATCATTACTTTTTGAGTAATTTGTTCATGAAACTGTATAGTGTTGAAGTTTTCATTATTATTTTTTCTTCCGCAGGACTTGGCTTGGAAACTGTATCTGGTGATCTTTTTGACTTTTGTAAGTATTTTTTTTTAAGTACATTGAATTTTTATTGATTGCCTTAACTTTCTTTCTGATTTCAGAATTCAATGGCCTGGAGCGATATGTGTTTTCCTGTTTTATAATTTGAATGTACGTTTGAGGCAACTAGGATCACGTTAAGCCTTTGTTTGGCTTTAATTTCATATGGATGAATATACATCAGTATTAGCATTGTTAGCCCTATAGTTTAACGAGGAATCAGAATCATGGAAGCATTTTGCCATAATTCACAATACACAGTAAGCCGTGCTAGAGTTGGAGGTCGGGTTAATGGCTTATGTAAATCCCCGCCGAGACAGGGATTCGAACCTGGGATCTTTCCACCTCCAGGCAGTACACACCAATTACCAGCTTACACCCAAAGAAGCCAAGAGGCTCTTCTCAGGAATTATCGATCCCCAAACGGTTGTACATTACTAGTGTACGTAATTTTATTATTATTATGTGATTAGGAAATTAAATTTCCCATGATTCTAAAACAATTCCCCCCCCCCCCCGTGCCAGAGTCTACCACCGTCCAGCATGCCACCACCTACGCCACCACCTACGCCACCCTCGCAATGGGTTCCTCCTCAGACGCCGCTCACTGGAGTGGTAAGAACAGTGCTTAGTCCAACCTAATTTGGTCATTGCTTACATGAGATCCATATTTGCTTACGTCATTGTATACGTACTTAACAATACTACTTTATTTCCATGATACTAAAACAATTTTTCAGTTTCACTGCTGGGAAGTATTCAGCCCTCATAGAGACTACCGTCATCCAGCCTACCAATTTTCGCAAACCAGGCAGTGGGATCTGTGGCAGCCACCTGATTGGTAGGTAGTGTGTATGTCTATTTAACGTGTTTTTCTCATTTATTAATTCATATTCTACATTAGTCTTTTTTCTAATATATTAAAACAGTTTTCTTTTTTCTGTTTGAGGTGTGCCACAGGGGTCAGTCGGACGCGTTTCGCAGTCAACGGGTGACATACATAAGTTACAAAGACCGCGTCGTGAAATATTTCGACAGTTTGATGACTTGCCTCCACTGTTGTAATTACAGCAGTCCTTTGCGGACAATAGAATGCTGAACAACATGCAAGAGTACCAGACATTTGTGTTAAAAGTTCCTACATCAAAATGTATGATTTTCGTCTTGCACGAATTTTAGTTTAGGTAACACATGTCAGTGATACTATGCTTGTCAGGCAACAGTTCAGTCTTAAATTGTGTTTATTTTCCTCCGATAGATCTGGGCGAAGGCAAGTATACAATGGGATCAGTTGTTATTTTACCTCTGAACGTATGCAAAAATCCAAAGAAAGAGAATCGTTGGGTTGCTGTTGCTACTGACAGGAGTTGGTACAAACGCAGTGTGCGCTGGCAAAAAACTAGAAAGCAGTGTCTGGAGGATTTTAGCGTTCCAGAACATATTTTTGTTCTCCAGCTCTAAGGTAAGCTGCTTGACGCAGACTGAACATTTCTCTTTCAGAAAAATAAGACAAAAGATAGCTTGATAGGTGAAGGACGCAATTTGATGCAATGCAGTTACCTGTGAAAACTAAGGAAAGTTTTGAATTGTAGCGTTAATGGTTCCTCCAGGTGATTTCTGGCGATTAATGGAGGTAACTCAGTGTCTGCTGATGGCTAGTGATATTACCTGGTAACTGCTCTTAACAAAAGAGTTATAAACAAACAAAAAAATAACATATATTTGCGAGTATATGCTCCGACTAGATTTTAAATAGTGGGATAGCGGGCGTTGGCGCCAACTAAGGGATTTGAAAGGTCGTTAATTACCCTAGCTGTCAAAAAATGTCATTAGCTATCAATAAATGTCATATTATGTCAGAAAAGCCATTAACCATGTCAAAATCTGTTACAAAAGCCAATAATCATGTCAGAAAGGAGTCAAAAGGCCATTAATCATCAGGGACCACCCACGTCGCAGCAGTAACCGAACTTAGACCACAAAGAAGTCACCGCCTGTACCTTCTTACAGAAGAGTTTTAGCCGCCAGATAGTAAAGCGTCGTAAAGGTATCATTAATAATTTGCTAATGAGGCCGGTGCCGCCTCTTAGCCACAAAGAAGTTGCCGCCTGTAAGGTCTTTATTTATTTCTCCAAAGGGATCGCCGCGTGGGTCAAGTAATAATTTACGGTACGTGCGGTCCTGGGAACCGTTTATGCTAATAATCCACCTGCGCGTCTAGATCGCAACTTGCAGCGATAGATCTGAGGTGTATGCGCTAGGCCTAAAAATTGCTCAATTACATAATCGTTTTTTCTAAACCACAAATTTATCGATTATTCAAAAAATATTTATTAATCACAAATTTGTACTTAATTCATTTGATTATGATTATAATGCAGTCTAATATTCGCCTTTTCCTCTTAGGCATGTGGTCGTGGGTTTGAAGTTCTAAACATGTAAATCAAGTTTTAATCTTTTAATTATAATACGGCATGTCTAAGAACTGATAAATTTTCTGCCAAGTACAGATAAATTTACTCCATAAGAATCTGTTGATCCATTTCCGAGATACACGTTATAACATTATTTTCGCCGCCCGCCCTCCGACCCAAGCGAATCTGATACTCCTACGCAGCCGGCAGGCCACCCTGCACTCCCCCTCCCCGCAGAGCCGCATGTATTATACCGGTCGGACCGCACAAAAAAACGCTATGTGTAGACCGCCATTAATTTCTTTGTCTATCCCATCTGTTTAGAGATGTCCTCTTTTTTTTTCTCTCTGCCTCTATGGATTTTCTTAGGTTCCGCAGCCTTCGGCCGTTCTACACTTAAGTATCATATAAGGAAATTTTGGGGGCACATTTTATTTGCACTTTTTGAGGGAAAACTTTGTTCTCTGTAATAGAGGACTTATGTAACTTCAACATTTAAGGTTATAGTTAATTTTTGTTAGTTACCTTTTTTTTTTACTTGTAGAAAATTTTATGATTTTATAATGGTTGCTGAATAATTGATAAGGGCACTTTAAACTTGTGTATTCGTAGGGGAATTGATGTTCCAATCTGTTGTAATCTTGTTTCTTCTAATCATAATAATTCTATTCTTGTATGCAGATTTGATGTCAATTCGATAATTTCTTCTGCAATATATGGAGTGGATGTCAAAATGTGGAGTTATCTTAAGACGCATTCCCACGATCCCTTGTAGGCGAGGCGAGACGGGACGGGACCTCATTTGCCGAAATGTAGGGACGGCTGCGGGCCGGAGTCTAGTCCTAGCTTACCTTGTCGCCACCTCCCCACCACGTTACCTAGTGTCGTTTGGCACAGAGCACTTTTCAGCAAACCGATGGCAACAGCGCACCGCTACACACGCCTGTGATGTTTACCGACTCGGAGTGGGTAGCTGCGTCTCGTCTCCGCTAGCAGAGGCGGCCCTGTTCCCATGGCGTCCCGTCCCGTCTCGCCTCCGTTTACACGGGATCGTGGGAATCCGCCTTTACAGATGTGTATCGTGGGGCGTTTAAAATTTGGCGAAGAAATCTGTTTTGCAGTCATTGTATGTGACATAGGTTTTATTTCGATACCGTTCCCCATACCTGGCATCCGTGTAACAGGTATGGGAGGATTACCATTTGTAAATTCGCAGCTTGGTTTCGATTGTCAGACTGATGGAGCGCATTATCGGGCCCAAATTTTGCGACAGGCCGAATCCTCCTCTTCTTCTGTTAATTACATGTTGCTGATATCTTAATTTAGTGTCAAGTGTAACCCCCAATTACCGATAAATGGTAACCCATAAATTGAAGTTGGCATTAATCTGTGGTCTTTTCCACGTAATATATACGGCTGCACATTTACTATCATTTATTTGGACTTTGTTTGGTTTGCACCATTTTTCTATTTCGTCTAGTGTCTTCTGGACTCTGTTAATTTTGTTTTCATGATGTCGCCGTGTTGTATACACCGTAGTGTCGTCCGCGATTTGTGCCATTCGTACTAGTGGGGTTACTGGTATTTTGTTGGCATAAATGATGAATAGCTTTGGTGATAGGCGAGATCCTTGAGGAATTCCTGTTTCCATGAGGTGCGTTGTGGAGCGTTGTCCATAGATGGTGACAAGGAATCTTCTGTTGCAGAGATAGCTTGCTATCAGTTTGATGTATGACTGTTTTATTCCTGTTTCTTGCTTCAGTTTTACGATAAGGTTCGAATGCTAAACCTTATCATAAGCCTTTTAAACATCCAAGAAGACGGCTGCTGCTGAGTTGGACGAGTTGAAACCATTGCTGATATCTTCTGTCAAGCGGAGCAGCTGGCAAACTGCAGAAACTCGGCTCGTAAAACCAAACTGTTCCTCTCTAATTGTTTTGTCGAAATCCGGTGTGTTGTTTATTCTTTTCAGAATGACCTGTTCCAATAATTTCGCCATTGAGCTTTGGAGGCTGATTGGTCTGTAATTGAGTGGATCATAATTTTCCCTGGTTTTGGCAATGCTATTACTTTACTAATTTTCCAATGCTCCGCAAAATAGGATCTGAGTAAACTGGCGTTGATTATCCTTGTTAATAACACTACTGCTTTAGTTGGAAAGTTCTTCAAGTGTTGGTTAGTAACGTTGTCGACACCTAGAGATTTCCGGTTTCCAAGACGTTTAATTATTTTCCGAATTTCTCCTGGAGATGTATGTTCGGGTAATTCACCTGTAGGTTCCGCCAGAATTTCTATTGCCAGTTGTTCGATTTTCTTTTCATGTTGTTGTTCGTCTTCTAGCAGTTGGTACTGAGGTAACGAATACTGAGCTGCAAAGCTTTCCGCAAGCACCTCTGCTTTGGTAATAGGAAGAAAACACGGTCCATGGGGTCCATTAATTTGGTGTATTATTCTCCCGAGATTCCTTCAAGTTTCTCACTATTTGCCATGCATCCTTGTTTTGTAGAGATATGTTCGCCATTTTCTGTTCCCATTTTGTTATTCTCCATTCTTGTAGAGCATGTTTTAATTGGTTTGAATATCTTCTGAAAAGTCTCTTGTCGTCAGGGTCTCGCTGCCGTTGCCACCTTTTCCGGTAGTGGTTTTTGAGTGACCTCATAGTCTCCATGTCGGGGGGGCAACCTCTCATACTCGCCGGTATGGAAGGTCGTCGTGACTGAAGCCTGTCTGTCTGACTGAAGAATGGCATTTTTAAGTGGTTTATGGCCTCTTCAATTTTTTCATTGGATTCTACGTTGTATGTTGTGCTAACTCTGTTGTGCATTAGACGGTTAAATTGCTGCCAGTTGGTTGATTTTACTTTCCTAATTTTCGGCTGAGTTATGTTCCAGTTATTGAGAGTTACAATAACCGGGCTGTGATCGGATGACAGTTCTACTTTGGTTTCCAGATGTACTTGACTAGTTACATTTTGTGCGATAACAATGTCGAGTACATCGGGTTGTCTCTGTCTGCACGCTGGGATGAAGGTTGAAGTAGTTGGACCCATGATTTCTACGTTTGTGACGTCCGTTTTTTGTAGCAGTTGTTCTCCTCGTGGGTTCTTTATCCTCGAATTCCACACAAAATGCTTGCTGTTCATGTCGCCTCCTATCAGTACTTTGTCTCCAAGCCCGAGTAACACGTCCAAATCCGCTTCAAAAAGTTGCTAGTTTGGAGCTAAATATGCCGCAACGATAACTAAGTGTCCTTCTCTTGTATGTATCTTTATTGCCGTGGCTTCTTTTTCTAGTAGATTTGGTACAGCTATCTGTTGGTCTGGTAGCGACTTCTTTATAACAACCACTTTTCCACTTCCTCTTCTTCCTATCCTGTCTGTCCCGTATATTGCCTTCCCTGATATCTGGAATTTATCACTTTCGTTCTCGGGCGCCGCGCCGCCACCCTTCGTGATAAAATTATAGATTGCAGGGTTTTACCCTCCTTGCGCTTGGAGTAGAACTACGCATTTTAACTTTTTTTTATTATTCTTTCAATACCAAATAATTCGTAATGATAGTGCTTAGGAACATCTCTCGTAGTATTAAGAAGTAACCTTTCTCCAGAGCATAACCTGTACGTTTAATAGGCCAAGCTAACAGTACGGTGCGTTTCATACTATTTTAATGTACGAAACCTTTGATAATTTCCAACATGAAGATGCCAAACCGTCTTTGCGCGGGTAAGAATTTACAAACCCAGCTTCGTGAATAGTTCCTCAAAAATTACGCCAAACTTTAAGTATGTTTTAAAGTTGAGTGTAAAGATTCACTTTATTTTTCTAAATGGTTACTATTCCTCCAACACAAATGCATTATTCAGAGAACTAATATTGAACTGATTCAACATGAGACTTTAGACTGTGAGATCACTGAGAATAAGTGGAGTATATGTGTTTATACGATACATTTCAGAATATCAATCGAGTCAAAGTTCTTGTGTTTTTTGTATTCTTTGAATTGTCGAAAATAGCAGTAATTTGTCGGATAAAATGATCACCTTACTCATCTTGTATAAGGCTAGAAGCGTGTATATATAAGTTATAAATTTACAAGCGAAACATTCTAAAAGCAGCTAATATTTCGAAGATTGGACAAAAATCTGGTATTTCAGATCGTGTACTAAACACCTAGGTTATATTCCAAACATCTCCACAGTGCATGTGGAGTAATGGCAAACGACATTATTGATAGTGACTGGTACTGCGAGCAAGGAACGGGTAAGAATTCGGCCATACCCTTTTGAATCAATCATCCCTGCATTCGCCTAGAGTAATTTGAGGAAACCGTGGAAAACCGAAGTTTGTATATCCGGACGGGGGATTCGAACCTGCGTCCTCACGAATGCGATACCAGAGTTCACATATAGTAACTAACATGTGTTGTAATTTATCTGTAGTTAATTTGGTAAATTCATTATAATTTTGATATACTAAGTATCTAATTCATATGAAAAGTTTGTAACATTATTTAGTAGTTCTCAGGTGGGGATCAAAGAGAATTTATATAAACTAATATAATACTTATCGTATATCACTTTTCAATATTTGTCGATGTCGCCGTATCGAGGTGAATAATGGTAAAGGCTCGTGTGGCCGTAATGACTTGCTGATAGTTTTGTTGTCTGCGCTTTCAGCCCTATCGCAATAACCGTTAACAAACCCAGTAATCCTGCCGAGTATAAGGATTTGCAGTATAAAGTGGAATCCAAACCATGGAAGCTCCCTGGAGTACTTCACACTACACAGCAAGCTAAGCCAGAGGTGAAGGTTGGGTTAACGGCCTTTTAAAATCCTCGCCGAAATAGGGATTCGAACCTGTAGACATCAACTCAGACGCCTTTACCACTGAGTGATTGTTAGAATTCAATGCTCCACAGATAATCAGATTCTAGTTTACACAATTTTTTATCACAGCTCTACTATATCAGATTGTAGCGGAGGAATAACCCTGCAAAGTTAGGTTTTCCGATTTTTATAACAAAAAGTGTCTGGCAAAAACTTTACTTTTAATCCTACTTCTACAGTCTCGTGTTGAAGAAACCTGCCGAAATCAGAAGAAATATAAAACGCATGGAAACGTGTGAGGCCTTAATGTATATATATATATATATTATTTTTACTGGATATCCATTTCATTTTAATGTCTTACATCAGTATTGAGGTGTCAGAACCGGGAAAAAAGCGTTAATAAGCGTTTGGTTCCATAGACTTGTGGATTTGCGTTAAACTGCAAGTCCGTTGATATTTGAGGTAAAGAGCTAAATAAAGAAGTGTGCATTCAAATATCACCTTAAACATGGTTAAATATGACCTAAAAATAACAAAATATAACCAAACATTTAAATTTACTATACATGCTTAATTACACATAATTTATTTTATCTAGTAATGTCGCTTTCACGTAGCCACCAGCAGAATTTGCTTCCGCGCACTTATTTCACCATTGGATAATTATTTATTTAATTTTTTGGACATTTTCCTGTAAAAGAAAGATTACTAGATTTTAACTTTTAAAAATGGAAAATTAATATAAAGTTGCTGTGGATTAGTGCACATACCATTGTTTATTTCTGTTCGACTCCAGAATTGCAGTATATCGCTACATATGTCTTCAAATTCTCGAACAGAAGTATTCTCCTGTTGTCACTTAAAACTGCCTTGTACTGTGAGAAGCTTCGTTCGACATCGCAAAGCGTCATGGGAGCGTGCTTAAACTGCAATATAATTGTGGGTCGTCTTCATTCTAAACAGATTCACCACCATATAAAATGTGACTATTTTTTCAAATCGTTTTATATCTGGTAATCCCACTCAACACTTTATCAAGTTTGTTCTTTAGCGAACTAGCCACACTACCACCTGCTAGACCTATCTCGGCTTCCACACTTCTAACGATTAGCTGGATCGTGGAGATTAAAATGCGGGCGGAACATTAATGTTTAGAGAGTGACAATAATGTATAACTTTAATTATCGACTAGTGAATTCTGACTAATTCAGTGAAAATTAGTTTTATTTTTTCCTCCAATGTATAACAGGATACATTTCTGTGAATAATTATCTTATTTTCTTTTCTTTTATAACCTCTAGTCAATTGCCGGTACTATTAAAAAATTACCAGACTTTTCATCAAAATATGACCATAAGACGATAAATATTATCATATTATGACCAAAAATAGGAAAATATACTGACTATGCATATTTATATGCTACATATAATACATTTAAATACAATTAGAAACATTCATTCAGTGTTTGATTCAGCACAGCTAAAAAAGATGTCAGAAAAAAAATATGACTTTTCATAAAGATCCGGTGATTTGGCTATAACTTATGAGATATTTGAGAAATCTCACTTTCTTCTAATTTATTCTTCGTGTTGAAAAGTCTGAATAAAAAAAAAAGGTGAATCCTATGTTACCCGAAGCTACTGGGTAAGTAAATTCATGTAGGCTTACGGCCTATTACCACCCACTCATCCCTTGACATGATTGGACCTGCATTTTAACTTTGAATTCAGAATATCTGTCCGTCATAATATTCCTCACATGGGCAAAACACATAGTCAGTGTCTTCAAAAGGACTCCTCTTCAATACCACGCAAAATTTACAAATAGCGGTGGAGTCAAGCCAGAATTTTTTTCGCTTCGATGGTATTACTGCCCAGTTATATTGAGTGTATGGTGGAACAACTGCGCTGATTGTTCGGCTCCCCATGATGACGGAGTCTCTACCCCCGCGGCTTTTGCATCCGTGGAACGGATTTGTTCTACTGGTTGGTCTTACGATTTGGATGTCTGTAAAACGTATAAACATGGAGTTCTTCATGATAAATGAAGAAAATCACTGCCACAATGTAAAAAAAAAAGTATGCTGTACATACTACAAAGCATAAACACATAGAGCATCAACACATAGAGCATCAACACATACAAGTTTTCAAACACCAAGAAATATAAAAATATCAAAAAACACACCAAAGGTACAACGAAGGTATTGGAAGATACTGACTGCAAGTCTCACATCGGTTATATGCAGGAAGAACCTACAATACCGTTAAAAAACACCAAGGTTTCTGAGAGGCATTTCTTGTTTATTTCCACATGAAGTCTTTAGTTACCAACATACAGATGAAAGAACGAATTCACAAAATTTAACATAATCTCATTCAAATGGTTGCTCTACAGAAGTTTCAGCGTCATTAATCCGCTACTTGAATATTATTATAAGGGTTGCAGAGAACTTTGTCAATAGAATCAGGAGAGGAACAGTTTAGTCCAGCACAATGAAGAGTTTGGTCTGGTTGTCAACCCATCCAAGAGCAAAATTGTAGTCTTCTAACGAGCGTGGTGGTGTAACGGTTAGCGTTCTGGCCTCGCATTCGGGAGGACGGTGGTTCGAATCCCCGTCCGGTCATCCAGATTTGGGTTTTCCATGGTTTTCCCAAATCACTCCAGGTGAATGCCGGGATGCTTCCTTCCAAAGGCCATGGCCGAATTCCTTCCCATTCCTTGCCCCCCATCCTTTCCCGTCTCTAAAGACCTCGCTGTTAAGAGACGTTAAGCAGTTTTTAAAAAAAATGTATTCTCCTCTAACAGAAACATCCAGGTAAACGTATCAACAAAAGTCAATAATACCGAGCAAGTATCCACCTTCAAATACTTAGGCACTGTGATGGATTAGCACTGTGATTGAAAGACAGAAATCAAATCGAGAATAGAAGAGGCCAGGAGACAATTTATTAGCAAGAATTTTTTTTTTCATTAAATCGGATCTCAGTCTGCTACGTGTTATCCATTTATCTTTGTGGTTCTGACACCAAAATCTAGAGAATAGAATTTAAGCTTTCGAAATGCATTTGTATCGTAGTTTCTTATACATACTTTTGGTGCTGAAAATCTCAAACGAAGAAGTACTTCATCGGTTAGAGAAACAAAAACAGCTGCTCCCCTCTATAAAGCAAAGAAATCTACAGGTAGGACACATTATGAGAGGAGAGAGGTACCAGCTATTGCAACTCATCATTGAAGGGAAATTACTGGGGAAAAGATCTGTTGGAAGCGGAAGGAATCTATGGCTGAAAAGCATTCGGAGATGGTACAACTGCACGTCAGAAGAGGCTTTCCATGCTGCAAAATCACGCCCAGAGGTAGCTATGTGGACCGCCAACATCCAGTAGGAGAAGGCGATTTAAGAAGGAGAAGTCCTGGTTTCCTGAGTTCGCGTGCTTGATTTCCCTTACTGTAATATAACTGTTCTCACTTCACCTTAACCGTTGGATGTACTGACTAGTACCACGACGAGATGTTATGATAATAATCGTCTGAATTGGAAAAATTCATGGTAAAAAATCTGAAACCTAAGGTGGACCAATAATTTCTCAAGATGCTGTCACTTTATTGTAGCATACGATTTTCTGCCACGCTACGATATACGCTGATAAATTTCTTGAATAAGGCATACGAGTCCATTACGCCAGAAAAAACAGTGAACATCTTAAGAAATTACATGTATTCATCAAAACAAAATAAAATGGTAATATTCTCGGAAAAATATAGGTAAATACCTCCATAATCCACA